>OX453090.1:79709978-80333046 GCA_949708635.1 Hirtodrosophila cameraria
AATTTTATAGAGCGAATAATTATTGCGATAGTTTTAGTTTTAGCTATATTAAATAATTGACGTTGAGCATATTTTGCGTTCGGTTCTTTGTAAATTTCGATATAAAAATAAACTTTTATAATGGTCTTCAGTTTCGAAACTTGTGTTTAAGCGGTAGTTTTAGTTTTTGCAATAGTCAAATATAGTTATTTTTAGCTATTTATATATACTGGTTTAAATTTTGCTTGCACCTTTAAAAGCTGGTCTTTTGGAGCGTATCAACATAATAGCTCGTTTCAATGAATATTCATAGGGCCGGAATGTTTCCCAGATGACGCCCTTGCCTCCACTGTTGTCATTATAGGTCCCAGTCAAATGGCTGTAAAGATTTTCAATTAGAAATTAAGTGCTGAAAAAAACATTCACTTGATCATACCTTTCAAGATAACCAGCGTTGTACCACCAGGCGCCAGTAAATGTTTGGGCAGAGTTGCCCTGAACAAAGTCATTATTGTTGTCGTGCGTGGTAAATTTAGCTCCAACGTGAATACATAGTGAATCGCCGGCAGTTCCTTTGGCATTGCCCAATGTTTTTAAAGCGTATCCTTCCTCTTCATTCGCGATAACGAACTTATCATATGATTCGTAGGCTTTACTACCAGTAAAGTCCTCCAGGAGAACAATTAGTTCTTGGGAAGCATCCGCAGTCAGTGCATGGATCTTGTCCAAGCCTATAAAGAATTCTCCGGACCGATTGCCGAAACCATTTTTGTAGTCCTGCCAGTTTCTGTGGAAGTTAACACTTCCGTTTTGACGCTTTAATATAACTGTCCAGTTGTCACTCAGAATATCCGTATCACAGGCGATGCTAAACGAGCGAGGAATCAATTCAGATTTGGGTTCATCGTGAGTCGGATTGTGGTCAGATATCGATTCAATCTCAGCCATGTTGCACAAATAAAATTTTGGTTTCTATTCAAGTAATAATTGTGTATGTTCTTAAAACACTCGTCACACTGAGACGAGAACTAAATCTAAAACTGTTTGACCTGACTTACTCACTGCCTGATTGACAACTCTCGCAAAGCCTGAATAATGCTGAAATTTTCCAAATTAGTTTTTTCTTATGCTGGAAGTGCGTACTAACATCGGATTTTGCAAATTTCAGTCGGGTATTGTAAAAAATTCATGGAAAACGGTTGTATGCAACTTATTTGCCCATCATCCGATTTGCTTTAAAATCTTTTTTGAAAATTCAACAATGACTGCATACCAATTTTCAGGAAAATAAATAGTTTGACCGATTTCTTGCTAAAATTTGTCGAAGTGCCGCCAACTCAACAAACATTGTTAACAACAACATTGGCATAACTTAAATTGAATTTTTATTATAGTTTCCATCATAAAAGTCAGCCTCAGGTCCCAGTTTTGTGATCGTAAAATTTTTCCGCATTTTTTGAAACCAAAAACAGATTTCTTGGATCGCCCTTTATGTGGGGAAGCTGTATGGAAACTCTACCGCGTTTTGTTATTTAATCCATTTTTGTCCACCGGACGTTATGTTTTATCTTATATGTTATAGTAGTCTGATCTGGTGTATGTACTACCTGCAAAACGGAAAAGCATCCGAGCCAAGTTTCATCAAACAGACGGACATACATGCAGACAGACAAGGACGGAGATGTCTCTTTCAATTTCGTGACAAAATAAGAATACCCTCTGCAAGGGTATAAAAATATGCACATACATAGCTTATTAAGCATAGTTAAAACTCAAAATATCGCTTTAATTATTCGATCTAGACAATGAATAGTTTAAAAGTCAACAAAGAATTGAAATAACGATAAAAACATCATCTTAAGGCCGTCAAATGATATGGTCTCCAAAAAATTGTAGCTAACTTGGCAGCACTGCCATTGCGTTATGAAAGCTCAAGCCAGTGTTGTAAACTGCGCGCAGTAAGTGGGTGAGAGAGAGTGAGAGAGAGGTCGTGCTAAAAGCTTGCGCTGATAACAGTTTTGAAAAGCGCTCGCAAACGACAAGTGGCAAACAAAAATAGCAAACGCTGCGCGCTCAGTCAACTTTAAGCAGCGGCAACAGGTGCACATATTTTAAAAATTCTAACAGTGATTGAAAAATCAAAATAAAAAACATGTCAACAATTGTACGCAAGCTTATTAGCACTGTGAATGCAGCCAAGCCGGTGGCGCCCTACAAGTAAGCAAGAGCGACACGGAGAGCGTGGGAGCGACGCAGAGAGAGCGCAAATGTCAAAAACATATGTTATTGTTGTTATTGTTGTTGTTGTTGTTTTTGCAGTCAAGCTGTCGTCGCCGATCGCACTGTTTATGTCTCCGGCTGTTTGGGCTTGGACAAGGCAACTATGCAACTGGTGCCAGGTGGCGCCACTGAGCAAACCGAAATGGCGCTCAAGAATCTGGAAGCAGTGCTGCTGGCAGCGGACTCTGGCGTCGAGAAGGTCATCAAGAATACGGTATTCCTGAAAGATCTAAATGACTTTGGTGCGGTCAACGAGGTGTACAAGCGAGGTGAGTATTACAGTCTTTTTGTACAAATGCCGGCGATAAGGCAGGTCGACATCGACATCTGCTGGGCTGTCTCTTATCAGCCGTCTTGGCAACGAAAGCTAATAAATTTATTTACCACATCAAGCTCTAAAAAACAAAAAAAAAACAGAAATAAATACAATCATAAACATTTACGATGCTCTTGCCCTCTTATCTCACCCGCTTTCCAGTGTTCAATAAGGATTTTCCCGCACGCAGTTGCTTCCAGGTGGCCAAACTTCCAATGGATGCCTTGGTCGAAATTGAATGCATTGCTCTAACTGGCCCCATCCACACGGTGAAATGTGATTAGCAATTAAAGCAGGCCAAACTGTGAACAGAAACAGCTTAAACAAGCCTAATAAAACTTTAAAAATTGTTGTTTATTTTGTGCAAGTTGGGCTTAGCGATGTGCGCGTGAACAATCGTGACACGAGCACGAAAAAACTCGATTGCAATATTCGTACAAAGTTGGTATGGGAACGGGAAGAGAGTTTCGAAGAATTATAAAATTTATTAAGCACGAAACTTTCAGTTGATTTTCTAAATGCACATTTTATATATATAAAAGAAGTATTTTAAATATGATATATTCGCCAAGTGTGACAATGGGCATATTTGAGCGAAAATCACTCTCTCAATATATTACCGAAAGTGAAAACTGGAACAGGTCTAATGGAAAAACCACTAATTGATTAGATTACGATTCCGGAACTTACATAACTTTAGACTTTTCCTTTATTTGGCCTTCAATATTTGCTTATTGGCCCATAGAAAGAATTTTTTAAACGATGCAGTGTTTAAAAACACGCAAACCTTTAAGGACTCTTTTCAAATTGTCTGTTCTTAACCATTTCTCATAGTATTGGCGATATGGAACTTATGTTATCATAAATCTTTATATTAAAACTACAGGTTTTCACTTTCGTCAAGACTTGGGTGGAAGTTAATTTCTCTTAAAGAAGCAGGTGACTTCAATCCGCAAAAAAATTACATTTAAGGGAAATTCACTTCCGTAAAATCGTATCAAAAGTGGAAACAAGAACATGTATATGTACAACAATCTTTGACAACATAAAAATATTAATATTTTTTTAACAAGTAGACAACCATATCTATTTATATTTTCATTGCTTCAAAAATATACTTTATTTTATTATTTAAGTATTCCAAATACTATTTAATCTTACTTTAAAAATAAGTCAATTTTGTTAGCGTAATGTTCTGCTCCTCCTCCAATGGTACGTTTATGTGTGAATCCAACCAGCGCAGCATTTGTAACACGAACCAGAACGGTATGATCATCATTAATACCATCCATACATAGACCCAAATCATCCTGGACAAGCTGGGAGGACCCGCAAGGGAGGCATGTTGACGCATCTGCATCTTTTGGCCACTTAATCCGCAAGCGAAGCCATTTTGATGACCGATCAGCTTGAAAGGCCCAAGCAAACGTTTGCGCATGGTATCCACATCCATTTTGTTGAAAGCTGTTTGAATTGAGAAACAAAAGAAATTATGATTATTCAAAAGTTTGGAGCCAATCACTGTGGACGCAGCAGCAGGATGCGTGAAAACGGCGACTAGCAAGAACAACAAGAATGAAAGATTTGTAAAAACTTACTTGAATATTGAACTGTCTGCGTGGAGAAAACAATTGGAAATGATTAAAGTTAGTTCAATATGATATTTAAACAAAGTCAGGCTGAAGAAAAATTCACAAATTTTTATTTGCTGTACTTTATGCAGCTGCTTCCGAAGTAGAAATCAAATGAGTTAAACAGGATGTCTAAACGTTTCTTGAGAAAAAATTGTCGCAGCCTACTCTGAAGGGTATCGATAGGTATCATGGCAGCAGTAATTCAATATTTAATCGCTGTTTTTCTACATACCTGAACAGAAAGTTTGGTTATGTTTCGTTACAGCTACCCCAAGTGAAATCGAAAAAAAGCTCCAAAACATTTGGTTTTAGGCTCCAAAAATTCGGAATAAATCCAGGATGTCAAAATTAGGCTCGGAATATATCATTTATTTGCGAAAAATTGTGTTAAAAAGCTATTTTAAGTTTTGTCGATACCCGCGCCACGCGCTGGCCTATCGATAATGCATATCAGTGCCTTTTTGAGTTAACAGAGTAGCGTCGATTGTTGGTTTTGGAGGCGCTGCGAAGTGTCGCCAACTTAACAAACTTAGCTCACTGTTAACGTTTACAGCACTGTTATCGAAACATTACCGAAAGTTCTATTAACTTTTAGCTGGCTTTCTCTTTTCCCCAAAAACACATTTGAAGCTATTTGAAACATTTATCGATAGGCATGATGCCAGCAGTGTTTTGTTATTCAATCCATTTTTGTCGACCGGACGTTATGTTAGCTTATTATCGGGCTTTCCCTTTTCCCCATCCACGAATCTACAGCTACATTTATCGCTAGAAGTCAATAAATATTGAATCCGTTTTTTTTTTTCATTTAGACAACTCTTATCGCTTTTGTGCCTCCCTTTTTCGCAGCCAAGAAACGGTAGCCTTGCGTTGCGCTTATCGATAAATGTGGTGTCATCGCTATGCTGCGAGCGCCACTTGCAGCAATTGTTGCTGCGTGTGGAGGCAGCGGCAGGCGTACGCTAATGTGAGTCTTATGTAAAAATGAAAACTGCACTAGGACAAGGTAACAACTTTGCATTTAAACCTTATATAGTTTACAATTTGCTGTAGCGGCAATTTATCTTTGTTTTGTAGTTGCTGCTGTTGTTTTTGTAGTTGTAGTTGTAGTTGTAGTTGTTGCTGTTTGCAGCAGCGCTGTGCTGCTGTGCGCTGTTATTGTATTATATTTCATCAAATGTTGCTGCATAAATCATTGGCAACATGCGGCACAACTTTTTGGCAATGTTGCTAACGGTAGCCAGGTTGCTCGGCCGCTTAGACAAAGCGTTTATTTCACATTCAAATTTAAAAGTTATTCATAATGCCGACGACTTGTAAGTCGCTTGTTGTTGTTGTTGTTGTTGTTATTGTTATTGTTGTTGTTGTTGTTGGATTATGCATGCTCCATATTGATGCGGCTGCCTTTTAGGCAATACCATTTTTGGCCTACCCCCCAACTCCCCAACTATCCCCCTCAACGTTTTGTTTAGCATTTGTTTTGATTTTTGCAGTGAATTTGTCTGCCACTCGACGCCGTTGCATGATTTATTAACCTTGTTGCAACTGTTTTGCATGCACTGGTGTGAATATGAATGCTTTTCTGATGCTGCACGATTATTGCACATTTCGTTTGTTTTGTATTTCTTTATTTTAGTTGTGTTGTTTCTGTTGTTTTTTTTTTTTATTTTGTAGCAACAAAGCAACAAGCGGCTGGCAACATGTTTATTGCAACCCGCAGTGCCTGGCAACATTCATGTTGATATGCATGGCGTGTAATTAATTCGAGGCGCATCACAATTTACATGCATAAATATTGTAATAAATACGCATAAATTGATGACAACAAACTGCAACAAGTGATGATACCTCCCCCCTGTGACCCTGCCACTGCACAAACCCCTTACCCGCTGCGCTTAAGCGCTCCACACATTTGACATAAACACCTACGCAACAGTTGCATGCCTCGGCTATGAAGTGCGGCTAATTAATTTCGACGCACGGGCGACAAACTGAACTGAGCCCAAAGGGACGACAGGCTTGCCACAAAAGGCAGGCAACATCAACAACAACAGCAACTGCAACACCAACGCTGCGGTGAAAGTGCGCATAATTTACACGCACGGGCCAAGGAGACAACCAGACAGCGCAGGGACAAACAGACAGACAGCCAGGCAGACGTACAACAATTTATACACAAATTAAATTCACAATTTTGTTGTAAATTTTTGGCAATTTGCTTATCAGCCAATAAGCATGGGGCCAGCCTGCCTTTTGATCGAGCAATCGCTAATTAAACAAGCCGCATGCGGTAGCTGCAAGTAAAAGTCTCAAATTACCAAGTTGCAAGTTGTCATAATTAAAATATTATTGGCGTCAGTTGCACCTGATAAACAATAAGTCAACGCGATAAGCGCGCTTTCACTTTTGGCTTAAGCCAACTTCCAACTGTTTTTCAATTGCATTTACAATTTGAATTTACAAAAGTTGGCGCGCATGCAAAATGTAGCATACTTTTTGGCGCATACGATAACTACAGAACTTTGCTAAATTGTATCGTTCTGTCGATCATTTTCAATTTATCGTTACTCACTCAACGAAATGAGCACAGCTGCTTTTGTCTTTACAGCCCTCTGTTATATCTATTTACCATAACAGACCTGTCGATTTAAACTGAACGAAGCGAACATATTCAAAAGTCAATTTAAAAATTTGGCGCGCATTGAAAATGTAGCATTGTTTTTGGCGCATACGATAAATAAAGTGCTCGGTAATTCTTTACTTGACAGCCTCCGCTCCAAAAACGATTAAAAAAATTGCGGAACAATTTAAAAACGTGAAATCCACTTTTGCAGAAATATATCAAAAAAAAAACATAAAAAGGTCCTTTACACTGATGTAAACTTTAACAGAGTAGCAATGTGGCTGTTTTTTTCGCTGTTGGTGAAAAATTGTATGGTAATAAAACCAATTTTTTGTTAAAAATGTTCACCAGCAGCGTCAAAACGCAGCTACTTTTCTCGTTTTTAAACTTTTCCGCATTTTTTGAGACCATAACCAGAATTTTCGAATCGTTTTTGGGGTGGAGGCTGTCAAGTAAGGAATTACATCGATATTTATTTAACGAAATGAAAACATTCAACAGTCTGTTGACAGCTGGTTTTGTGCTCACAGCTATTCAACTGCATACTGTTATAACTGTTATAAGCTAACAGAAGTCTGGCTGGTCAGCAGCAAAGAACAACAAGCAACAGTTGTTAACATATCTTCAAAAGCCTTATAAGTTCTAGTTTAGCGCATTTATGAACATCATGCTAATTAATAATCAAATAATTATAAATATTAACTGCAAGACACCAAAAAATATGCCGCTCCAATATATCGAAATCAACACTGCCTTTTAATCAAAAAGAAAAAATGTTAATGTTAAGTATGACCAGATTGCACGGAGAGCTCGTCATGGTGTTATCGGTGTATCGGAATGAAAAATATCGCAAACTTGAGCATAACAACACAACAGCCGAATACTCAAATGAACTTATTAATCAATATATATTGCAATGCATGATAACGTAACAACCTGCAAATAATTAAACAACGAAGCACGACAACAACGCTAAGCAATTGATAAACAACAACAACAGGAAGCAACAGCAATATACGCACAGAAAACAAAGTGAACGCGGCAAAGACAGAGAGAGAGGTACAACAACAAGCACAAGCAGCAGCAGCACGCACACACATATATATACGCAGGCACACACACACGCACAGCGGCAAAACCATACACACACACACACAACCGCAATAGGTCTGTGCCATGTATGAAAAAGTGAAATAGCACAAAAAAAAATCGAAAAAAAATTTGTAATTTTCAAGCAACAACATAAAATTTCTCAAGTTAACATTTAAAACTAATATATGCTACATCGATCGCTTGTGTTTTGGACTAATAACTGAATATGGCCAGCACAGAAAAAAACACAAAAACAAAAGAAGGAAAAAACAAGAATTAATTGCATGCAAAACTGCACACATAAAAAAAAAACATATAACAATTATTCATCGCAGCGTGTGAGTTTTTCCTTTTTTTTTTTACATTTCTCTTTCTGCGGTTTTGTACATGTGCGAGTGTGTGTGTGTGTGTTAATAAGTGCAAAAAAAGTCTTTGATTTTCTGCTGAAAAATATGTCCCAAAAAGATCTACACAGCGAAAGAGAGAATGAGAGAGAGAACAAAGAGACGTAGGCCGCAGTCGCTGCCTGCTGACTTGCAGTTGCAGCAATTATAAAAAAAAATAAACAAAAAAAAAAAAAACAACAAAAACTAAACTAAGCTTTCTTTTTTTCTTGTTTTTGATGCACACTTATTTTTGCAGAGACGCTGACCGCCCACCACACACATAAGAAGGTTGATAAACGCCAAAAACAACTACGTAATCGTTTGTTTACAAGAAGAAGAACAAGAACGATAGAAAAAAACGCCGCTAAAGCTGCCGCTGCCCCCAAAGCAGTCGCTGTTGCTGCCGCTGCCCCCAACGCAGTCGCTGTTGCTGCGTTTGCGTTTTTTGTTTAGCTGCGCTGCCGCTGCCAGCGTCCGCTGTCCAGCGTGTACCAGCGTGCTGGAAAAGTGGAGGAGCCGCCGTCTCGACAACGCCTACAACACAACAACAACAACAACAACATGAATCTTCGAGGCAGTCAGCCCAAAAAGGAGGGCAAAATGCGCATACGCGCCTTTCCGGTAAGTGAGAAAATGACAAAATGACAAAATGAAATGAGAAACATTGATTTGAAAGTGCCGTTTTAAGCATGAGACAGCATTATTAACTTTTATTCGCTTGCCAAGAAGGCGATAAGCTGTCTAATGCATGGCGTCATTATTTAAGGTGATCGCACGCGTGCACTCAGTTACCAGTTGAACAAATGGTCTTTAACTGCGTTTAACTGTATAAGGTGGTATCAAGCGGGCAGTTACCAGTTGATATCATTTAATCGAAATGAATGTAATCAAATAAGGTGGTGTCAAGAGAGCAGTTAGGTACCAGTTGAACAACTTTAACTGCGTTGAAATGTATAAGGTGGTATCAAGCGAACGAACAGGTACCAGTTGATATCATTTCATCGAAATTAAACGTCTGTAACTAAATAAGGTGGTGTCAAGTAGAGTTGGGACGATCCGATCTGAACTAGTTCTTTGAAAGGAACTGTTGCAAACACGAGCGATTGGAACTAAATAAAAGGAACTACAGAATAACTAATAAAGAGATCAACTAAATCCGCTATTTTTAAGTTATTTCTACTGCATACTTTGTACGGAAATTAACTTAATGAAGCTTAGTTTCTTTATCGGAAAGGAACAGTATAAAAGATTAGTTCCTTTTGACGGAAAGAAACTAAAAGAAGGATTAGTTCTTTTACGGGAACACAAAATACTGAACAATATTCGTCAAAGGAACTAGACTCAAAGTTGCAACATATCGTTCAGAATAAGTTCGTTTGAACTATTCACCAAACTGAACGAACGAACTATATATGTACCTAATTGTAGTTCATCTAGTTTGTTCTTCAAACTGATTATTTTTTAGTCCGTTTCGATCTTTAAAGTCAGAATATCATTTTTGAGCGAGTTGCAACGTTTTTTGTCAACAAAATTAAAGCGTTCAGAAGTGTGGAACCACTTTGTAGTCTTGAAAGGTGGACAGCAAGCTAAATGTGTTTTAATTTAACAAAAAAAGAGCCACAAACAAGAATACAACAAAACGATGAAGTGAACGAACGAACCATTTAGCTCGTTCAGCCAAAACCGAACTACTGAACTGATTCCTTCAATTGAACTTCAACGTACAACTCTAGTGTCAAGTGAGCAGCCAGCTATCAGTTGATATTCTGTGAATTGTTTATTTGAATTTAGCTGCGTTTATACGGATCGTGTTCATCGGATCGTATGAAAAAGAGCCGAGTGCGCAAAATCCAACAAAATGTTGGAAAAAAATGTTAAACAAAAGTGACTCAAATTACTCATGATGTTTAATAAGATGCCTGAAACTGATTCGAATTTAATTAACAGTGTTGGTAAACGTCAAAGAGATATAGATAGAGCCTTTGCTGAGTACAAGTGCAATTGGTAACTCCGGTAACCACCTAAAGGAATTACAACATGTGTAAACTGTTATAGGCAGATCATCTCTCTCGCTCAGCAGGCTGTTTACTTTTTCGAACACGCAAACACTGCTTTTATTTTATTTCGAAAATCAAAAAAAGACTGAAAGAAAATAACAAAAAAAAAAAACAAAAAAAAAGTTTCTGTCAGGGTTGTAATTGATGAAAAGTCTTCATCACATTTTAGTTTTTAAGTTACTTTCAATCTCAACATAGTTTTCGACAAATTGTTGTTGTATTCCAACACACACACACACCAATACGCAGAAGCAGCAGCAGAAGCAGAGACGCCAGTGCCCGTAAACGGTAGGACACACATACACGCGCGCATTGATGACGAGCGCAGACGCAGACGATTGGACAACTGTAGGACGCTAGCGCCACCTGGCGGATGTCAATAAGGCCAACAAACGGCGGCCGCTCGCGTACCGCACCAGCAGCAGCAGCAACAACAGCGGCGGCGGCAGCGGCGGGAGCGGCCACAACAACTGCGGCGGCGGCAGCAGCAACAGCGGCGGCAGCAGCGGCAGTCGCCTCCACCTCCTCCAACTCAGCGGGTGGTTCCAACCAACAACGCGCTCGTAATCAAGCGGAGCTTGCAACGTCTCAGCCGCCATATTACATAATTGGGGAGCAACGTTATAGCTGGGAGCGCGCGCTTGGCTCCCATATTGGAGCCGTTGGCGCGCGTTTGCCATACCCACACCAGCAACAGCAGCAGCAGCAGCATCACCAACACCCACATTCGACGCATAATCATCCAATGTACAGTCATGATCCAAGATACGCTCTCTTTGGTGCCGCAGCGCCGCCGGCAACGTCCAACAACAACAATAACTTTCAACAGCAAACAAATAATCTAAATAATCCGTTTCAGTCTCAATCGCATTGGCATTCGCATTATTATCCAGCGTCAAATTCGCGCATTGCTGCCGGCTCAAATAATTTAAATCAACGCTCGCGTCGCCAGCAGCAGCAGGGCTCCATGTCCTCGACATCCTCTGCCGCTATTAACGTTAACGCCAACGTCAACATCAATCGCAATTTGCCACTCAATGTGCAGCAGCAGCAGCCATCGTCGTCGCCGCTGCTGCGTCGCTCTATTCTTAATGCCAACTCAGCATTAACACCGGTGGCTGGCAATGCGCCGCCGCACAGTGAACACTCCGTAAGGATGGCAACAGCTGTGCATCCAGCAGGACATGGTCTCGGTTTAACACAATTGCGCGAAATTGGACGCAAATATCCATTGTGGCTGCCCGAGTATAAACGTCGCGCATTTAATGTTAGAATCGCACTCCAACAACAATAACAACCACTTAACAACTATCTTCGGTTTACCGATGTTATATAGATATATATATATACAAAACATTTTACATTGTTTCAATTCATGTTTTTTATATAAAAACTGAATTTTCGATATTGTCCTCCGATTGTTAATAGACTTCGATAGCGTTGTACGTAAAAATAAAAAAGTTTTTCTTACAATAAGTAAACTTTTAAAGCTATAAGATTAAGTCCTCCGATTGTTATTAAAACTTATATATAGTATGTTTAAAACTTGCTATTTATAAGTTTGATAGAGTTGTTAATTTTCGATCGATCTTGCACCGATTGTAAACTATATCAAATTATACTTTGTAGAATTACAATTGGCAATTGCTGACTGAACTCAGCTTTCGACCGATCTTTAATATGACAGCTCCAAGATAATGTTCTCCGATGGTTAATTATAATTACTAGAACAAAACTTGATATGGCCGAGAAAAGATTTTCAAACAAAATCTTAATTTTTGACCGATTGTTCCTATTATAACCGCTAATAGATATACAAATTCATATCAAACATTGTAAAACTTAAAATAGATTCATTTTGTTTAGCTTAAGATATCCGGTCAGTTACGAAAATAGAGAGACTAATCAAGTATATATATATATATATACTTAACAGTATCCGAAATATCACTTTTTATCATAATAATACCCTAAAATAATATTTGTAAATCACACACTTTGAAAACTGATTAAGTAACCGCTATTTATTGATCTCTTAACTATCTTATTGCAGGCCTCCATGGATGAGAAATATGTGGAGACCATATGGGCCACATTGAAGAATGCCATACAGGAGATACAGAAGAAGAATAATTCTGGCTTATCATTTGAGCAGCTTTATCGCAACGCATACAATATGGTGCTGCATAAGCATGGCGATCGTTTATATAATGGCCTGCGTGAGGTTAGATCCGAATATCTGGAGCTGAAGGTGCGACAGGAGGTGATCGAAAGTTTGCATAGCAATTTTTTGCCCAAACTTAATGATGCCTGGGCCGATAGTCAGACATCAATGGTCATGATACGCGACATACTCATGTATATGGATCGTGTATATGTGCCACAGCGCGGTGTGGATAATGTTTATAATTTGGGTCTAAAATTGTTTAGAGATCAGGTAAGTCGTAACTGAGAGTTGTTGTTGAATGCTCAATGCTGTTTCCCATCCCATTTTCCCCGTTTGATTTATTCGAAATCGATTTACACTGTTCGCGTTTCCACAAAACGTAATTATACTTAAATAACTCGTAAAATGTGCCTTAAATGTAAAAATATACAATGCCAATATTCCCATTTCCGATATCAATCAAAACATTCGATATCTAATTTATTATATTCGGAATTCCGAATATTGGTGGAAAAGTTTCGGGATTATCTTTAAACAGAAACACAAAATCCAAAACGATTCAGAAAGAATAGTTCGCTAAATTTTGAACATTTCTGAACACAAATCTATTTCGAATTAGAGATATCGATAATAATATTCAGTTAATATTCATAGTTCATTCGATAAATTGAAGACAATATCGATATGAAGACGATATAATAAAAGCTTTATTGTTTTGAACCAGGGCGATATTATACATTAAATTATCGATAATATCGATATATTCTTAAAATCTCTATGACGAATGTTGTCTTTGCATAAGGATCAGCTAAAAATCATTTTCGATAGACATTCCGATCAAAAAATTTATGATAAGAATTTTCCCTTTCGTTTTCCACTTTCGGCAATATTTTTGAAATTGAAATTCAGCTTAAAAGTTGAAAGTGTGCTTATTGATTTTGATCTAATGAACTGAATCCTATATCAATGGCAAGTTATTTCAGTTCGTGATCAAATGTAAGTGAATTCAATACGCAAAAACTTACCAAAAGTGAAAATAGGAACATTACTTTCTTTTCAAGTGTTCCATTGTCTATAACATGAGTTGAAATTTTAAATTGTTGTTATTTTAGGAAAAGTATTTTGTAATTTTCGTTAAATATTAATGTTTTGTGATTTGCAGGTTGTTCGCTTTTCAGAGATACAGAAAGCCCTCAGAGAGAAGCTGCTGGGCATGGTTATGGAGGAGCGTCATGGCGAGGCGATCAATCATTTGGCGATCAAGAATGCCTGCACGATGCTGATAACGTTGGGAATCAATTCGCGCACCGTTTATGAGGAGGACTTTGAGAAGCCATTCTTATCACAGTCGGCGGCCTTTTACAAATTCGAATCGCAAAACTTTCTTGCGGAGAACAACGCTGGCGTTTATATCAAGAAAGTTGAGGCGCGCATTACCGAAGAATCATCACGGGCAGCGCTATATTTGGATAAGGATACGGAGCCACGGATTGTGCGTGTCGTCGAAGAGGAGCTTATTAAGAAACATATGCGCACCATTGTTGAAATGGAAAATTCGGGTGTTGTCTATATGATTAAGAACTCAAAAACTGAGGATCTGGCATGCACATATAAATTATTTTCACGTCTTAAGGAGGAGGGCCTCAAAGTGATAGCCGACACAATGTCTGCATATTTGCGGGAACAGGGCAGTATGCTGGTCAAAGAGGAGGAAAATGGCACAACAAATCCGATAACATTTGTTCAAAATCTGCTCGATCTCAAGGATAGATTCGATCAATTTTTATTGCATTCATTTAGCAATGATCGACTCTTTAAGAATGTCATCTCTGCTGATTTTGAGCATTTTCTAAATTTAAACAATAAATCGCCCGAGTATCTGTCGCTATTCATCGATGACAAGCTGAAAAAGGGTGGCAAGGGCGTAAGTATTACAATTTTGGTATACAATACATTTTCTTTAAGATGTTCAATAATTTGACTTTTTGAGTTTTTATTAAGTATATATTTGAAAAATGCAATTTCTCAAAACCTTTAGATTCCTTACACATCCACTAGGGGATATTCGGTAATCTTTGTTTAACAGCAAACAGCAACAGAATGTTAACAGAATGTTAAGCAATATCTTTTAAAAAAAATCATTTCGATCTTGTTCTCAATTTCACGGTTATAAATTTTGGATCAAAAGTGGATTTCATAGTGTTCTGAAAGTCGAAAAAGTAATAAATAGTTGCAACAAGTTTTTTAGATTTAACACAACATTTCGGCAGGATTCCAGAGAAGCAAAACAAAAACGTTTCGAAATTGATAAGTAACTACTTTTCAAAACTAAATGTTGAATTGGGAACAAGGATGATAGTTTTTTATTATGGATTCGAACCAAAAACGTTTCGCAAAATCTTTAGATTCCTTACATTTTCATTTAAGGGAATATTCGGTACTCTTTGGTTAACAGAAAACAGCTTAAGAATGTTAACATACTGTTAAGCTAATAACACACAATACTTACGTTCTTAACAGAATGTAAACTAATAACAATTTATTCATTTTACAGATGAGCGAGCAGGAAATTGAAACTATACTGGATAAAACAATGGTCCTCTTTCGCTTTCTACTCGAAAAGGATGTCTTTGAGCGATACTACAAAACACATTTGGCCAAACGTTTGCTGCTCAATAAATCAGTCTCCGATGACTTTGAAAAGAACATGATATCCAAACTAAAGGCAAGTCTTTTATTACTTTAAAACCTTGAACTAATTAATCTAAACTTGCTTCTGGTTTTACCTATTTTCAGACTGAATGTGGCTGTCAATTTACATCAAAGCTAGAGGGCATGTTCAAGGACATGTCCGTATCCAATACAATTATGGATGAGTTTAAGAACTATGTAAATAATAACAATTTGTCATTGAGCGGTGTGGAGCTGACGGTTCGCATACTGACTACCGGCTTTTGGCCCACACAGGTGAGTTTTACGAGCAAATATTAACTATAGTTCGCAGCATTCTCATTAGTTTCTGCATTATCATTAAAATGAATGATAATGGAAAACATTTTCAACAGAATTGAAAAAAATAAATGAAATGAAATGAAATTTAAACATGTTTTCAGAAGAATCAAAAAAAGTGTAATGATAATGAAAAATGATTTCATTAGAACTGAAAAATTTAAAATTAATGGGAAATTCTTGTTTCAACTTTAATATTTTCACTGAAAACTTAATTTCACTAGCATTGATTGTAAAATTCGAATGGAAATTAATTTATGTTGTTATTGCTCTTTTCAATTTGAATGAAAATGTTTTTCAGTAGCTTGTAGTTATCATTACTTCTCTTTCTCAATACTAATGCAAATATTTTTAGTTATCGTTATTTTTTTTTAATCCTAATGATAAAGTAACTTTGCTTATCACTATGAGTACTTTTTTGACTGTCAATGAAATGACTAATCACAAAATAAATAAATGGTTGCCTCCAACACTCTTAGATATATATCTTTAATTTAATATATATATATATATGTTTTTATAATTCACAGACAGCAACGCCCAATTGCAACATACCTTCAGCACCCCGTGAGGCCTTTGAGGTCTTTAAAAAGTTCTATCTGGACAAGCACTCGGGTCGCCAACTGACGTTACAGCCGCAAATGGGTTAGTTTAAAGCTTTTAAGCATCTTCAATTGTTGTCAATTAACATAATTTATTTAAATTTACTTAGGCACTGCCTATATTAATGCCGTTTTCTATGGCCGCAAAGCGAATGACAGCGACAAGGACAAGGATGGGCCAAGCTCAAGTTCAAGTGGCTGTGCAGTGCCCACAACAACGCGCAAGCATATACTACAAGTGTCCACCTATCAGGTAAGGCTATCAATCTTCTATATATCAAAGACGACAGTAGCAAGCCAATTTGCATAATTCTACTTACAAGTGTGGAAAACATGTAGATTGCTTTTGAATGAAATTTGTTGTTGTTTTTTTTTTACCGATCGAACACAAACTTACTTTCAAAAATCTAAACAAAAACTCATTTGAAACATATTTCGCCGATTTCGTCAAATTCATACCCCTAAACGGTAAATATGATAGAGAACAAAATAAAGAAAGAGAGAGATAGAATGAGAGAGCAACAATGTTCTTCATGCTGTTCCATATTCTGTAGTATTAGGCCACTAAAATTTGTATGTTTGTAACTTTTGAACGAATTGTCATTCGACGTGCAGCTTAGATTAGAATAATTACTTTTAGAAAAGGGACCCAACGGCTCCATCAGCTCCAATATTCAAAATGTTTCCTAACATACCGGCACCGCCATATCTCATTAACCAGATGAGGTAGTAAAAGTCTTAGTATGCACTTTTCTTAGTTATAGTTATATCTTTCGATCTTCTATTCTTCCTGTTCACACTTTCGTGATGCTTCGTCACTAGATTGAACTGCCATCCACAGTGATTTTCTTGCATAACTTTTGTGCTTATATGCGATCCTTAATAAAGTTGTAGAACAGCTAAATAGCAAAATATATAAATAAACTTGACGATTCATTAAACAAAATATAGGCCAAATTGACCCTTATGTTGTCATATATAAATTCAAATTAAGGTTCACACCAACTTAGTTATCTCTATATTATATTATTATTATATAACGCTGCTCTATTCAATTGCAGATGTGCGTTTTGTTGTTGTACAACAATCGGGATGCGTTAACCTATGATGATATACATCAAGAAACGGATATACCCGAACGTGAGCTGGTACGCGCACTGCAATCGCTGTCAATGGGAAAGCCAGCACAGCGTCTGCTTGTGCGCAACTCAAAGACGAAAACAAAGGACATTGAACCCTCGGATGAGTTTTACGTGAACGATGCATTTGTCTCCAAGTTTCATAGGTTCGTTGTCTTGCTAAATAATATCCCAAAAGTAAGTCAAACTAATAAACTCTTTGACTAGGGTAAAAATACAAACGGTGGCTGCCAAAGGTGAATCGGAGCCGGAACGCAAGGAGACGCGAGGCAAGGTGGATGAGGATCGCAAACATGAGATCGAGGCGGCCATTGTGCGCATTATGAAAGCGCGCAAGCGCATGGCGGTAAATAATAATACACATTTTATCAAAGCTATAGTTTTTTATATTTAATAAACTTTTTCTTTTTCTCTTATGCTGCAGCACAATCTGCTTGTCTCGGACGTAACGTCGCAGCTAAAGTCACGGTTCTTGCCCTCGCCCGTATTCATCAAGAAGCGCATCGAAGGCCTTATCGAGCGTGAATATCTGGCGCGAACGCCTGAGGATCGCAAAGTGTACATCTATTTGGCTTAAGCAACAAAAGTCTGCGCATCCTCTCCCTCACCACCATCCACTCATCAATTTATACAAAAAGAAGTAACTCTCTCGCCTCCATACAGCTCCATCACCCCCCGCCACCCCGCCTTCAAAATCAAAAAAAAACAAAAAAACCACAATTCGTTATTTAATAGGAACAAAATCCACAATATATCCACAAAAAAGAATTTCTCAACTAAGCGCCAATGCAGCCAGCAACGAGCATACACAAAACTCGAAATCATATATATTTTTGACCAAGATGTTAAATAGAATTATATAACTCAATAGACAAGTGCGAAATTTGTAAGCCTGACATTCAAAATTGAACAGTTATTGCTAATCTATTTGATGGCCTAACAAGCTCTCTTTATTTTTTTTCTCTCTTATGCGATTGCTATTCCAATAATATAATTTTCGACTATTCTCTAAATTGATTTGCGCTATTTATTTAACACGACCAACCACAACAACAACAATATTAATGTATAGCAATAAACCCAAATACACACACACACACACATCCACATTCTTACAATACACACAGAACACACACACACACATACTCATACTGTATGCAGAAGCGTACGCGTTGCAAACTTAAGAATTAATGCATATTGCAGTATAAATTAAAGCTTATAAAAACACAAGGCTTGTAAACCTTCACAAGTTTGCCAATTTGTGGCAAAAAAGGGACACTGTATTTACCATGGACAACAAGCAAACTAATGGGGCAATTAACCCACTAGGGATGTAAATAATTCTATAATTGATGCTGTCGAATCAGTTTTCTTTTTCAAATTGCAGAAAACAAATTATAGAAAATCTTTCTAAAATTGCATGTAAACTTCAAATTTCTTGATGTAAAAGCAAAAACCAGGAAAACACGAACATGTACATACAAAACATATTCAAAAAGCTCAGCAAAAACAAAAACAAAAAAAAAAAAACCAACGTATATTCAAAATCTAGTTTTAAAGTCTATGCATACATGCTATATATGTATTAATAACGTGGTTTATAACTCGATAAGCTATTATTTTGCACTTGCTGATCAAATGCTTGCTAATTTTTTTTTTTTTTTATATATCATTTGATTTATCGTGGCAGCCAAAAAAACAAAACAAAACAATGAATAAATTCTGTTTTTTGATTCTAATAGATAAAATCAATGTTTTTTTTTTTACATCCCTAATAGCCAGCGTAACTGTTGCGCTTACAAACCAGGTAATACAGTGTTCTAGGCCAGGCTGCAGCACAGTATTCCCGGAGCGAGGAAGGTCGCTTGGGCTGGAATTGCGATTGCCACTTGAAAAAAAAAAAATAAATAAATATTCAATTCAATTCAGAAAGCTTTTAGAACCTAATTTTCTTAAAATTGAATTCAGAAAGCATTCAAAAACTCTAATCAATTTTAAACAATGTTCTTTTCTTTCAAATTTCAAAATAAGCAATGAAAGGTTCACAAATATAAGTTATCCACTTTCAGGTAACATCAAATGAAAAAAAATAAAAATAAGCAGTTATCTGCTAAATGATCAAACTGAACAAGATAACGATCTTAGAATAATATATGTACATTTTTGAATTGAATGATTTGATATTATAATCCTATGATCCTAAAAAGAGCTCATTTTGGCACATTTCTGCCGCAAGTGGCAACCCTGGCTGGGGGGCTTTCCAAAACGTGGGTGGCAAGCGTGTTAGCTAAGTGCTGTAATCTTACACATGTTAAAGAGTCCAAGGATAAAAGTTTCTGCTCAATCCTATTCCAGCGGGTTCTAGCATCCAGCCACAAGTGAACAAAGTGGGGCCTTGTTAGCTAAGGTACAGTAAAAGGCTGATCTAAGGATTAAGGATCAGGACTCGGCTCTCAGCAGCAGCGACCTTGACAGCTGAGAAAGAGAGGAGAGGAGAGGATCAAGCTGCTGTGAGCCGAGCTTAAGATCAAAGACTTTCTCCAGTCGCGTAAATCTTTCTGTACCTTGCGCACACATTAAAAACCAACAAAAAAATTATACATTTATAAACAAAAAATTCTCAAAATGCAAAAAGTTTGAGATTCATGTGAACAGAGTTTAAAGTTGAAGAACAACACAAAATGAAAAACAGAGCAAAACATTTTTTAAAATCGATTTTTATAATATGCATATAACTTCACATGCGAGTATGCGTATTCATAGGCAAAACTTATAAAAACTATTATAATATTATAAGTGTCTGAAAGTTGTTTATCTATTTTAAATGATATATACTTATATATGGACCAAAATCCATAAAAAACCATTTATTATTTTTATTTTTTTGATTTGGCACATTTTAACGTCTTGGAATTTAATATTTAAGCAAGACACACAAAAAAAAATAATAAAAATTATTATGTGAAAGAGAGAGTCCATTAAATATTAAAACAAATTTTTAAATTATAAGCGTATTGTGCGTGGAGTCGAAAGATTGGAAGAACAAGGGCAGGAAAAATACGAGTTGTACATAATTTTTTGTTCTTTATGTATGAAAAAGTAATTAAATAAAACGTATATGAGCGTTAATATTTATAGTGTACGTGTTATTTGTGTCATTATTTAAAAGGCTTTGGAACTTGAGGAATGTATATAGCGTTTTATATATTTACAATTATTTAAATTTTAAAACTTCCATGCAAAAGTTAAAACTATAAAAGATAGCTGGCAACTTCAAGGATCAGATAACTCTAGTAAGTATCTTGATAATAATTTAAATTATTTGTAACTTTAATAATGAGTTAAGTATCTAAGTTCTACCATATAAACGAGCTTAAGAAACATTTTCAAATCGATGAAGATATTTCACATATCTCATTAAGTTAAATTCGAAATAATCAGTCTTATTTTTGTGTTTCCTTAATATATTCAGGCCTGTTCTAGTTTCACTTAAATCTTAAGATTTTCATTAAAGTCGTAGAGCTCGGAAATGAACCATATCACAACTTCAACTTCTCGAGATCAAAGACAATTGAATTAAACTGCAAAAACTTTTTAAAAATTTAACAAATTTCTTTTCCTCAAAAACTTTGTGAAATTAGAAACCGGAACAAGTCTTATTAGTTTCGAAACGATTTCAATTTTAATTTCTTATTTCATTGGCTCAAGTGAAACACTTTTTAAAAAGAATTTCCAAAATTTTTGCGGAATTTAAAACAACTAACAATTGGAATAATATGATTGGAAAAGGAAATGATAATTATCATTATGATTATAATCAGGCCTGTTCCCATTTCCGATTCCAATCGAAACATTCGGATTTGATATTATAAGCTGTTCTGAATTTGGAATATCAATGGGAAATTCCGTTTATAAAGTTTTGCTATCTTTAAAAAGAGATACGATTGATATTTTATTTATCGAATTGAAAAGTTTTCGAAAATTGGAACAGGCCTTAACACCGATTGCAGCTCATAAAATTCTCAGTTGGTTTTATTAAGTTATAATTTAATCAGTTTTGAATGCTTTTATTGTTACCCAATACTTGAATATATAATTAACACATTTTATTATAACTTTTTATTTGGGCCAATTTGAGTTCAAATTCAGTTAAGTGGTCTCTGAAAATGCTTGAAATTGTAAACAATAATATTTAAAGTTAAGAACTTAAGTTGTTTTTACAATCTTTGTTAAATAGACGTCATAAATAACATTAAGTTTGTTTTTCTCTGTTTTTACCAGCCTAATGCGACGCTTTGCGTAATTACAGCCAAGCCTCTGCGTTCACCCACATATTCTTATCAATATAGTTATCTAACCAGCAAGAAAAATATAATTATTTATCAATTTAATTGGCCTACTCCCCGCGACAACTTCGACTGCACAAATATAAATGACTTGCGCTTTTTGGTGGATTTCAGAATAAATATGCTAAGTTCTTGAGCAAACACGAGAGAGTGAGACAGCGCGTCAATGGAAAGAGAAGGCAACAATTCTGGTTGAGATTCTGAGATGCCGATCCGATTCGATCCGATTGCGATGCGATTCAATTCGATCTGACGCACTGATAAGGCCAAGCCCAAGCGCGTGTATGCGAAAGCCAGCCAAAGAGAGAGATAGATAGAGACAGATAGAGAGAGAGAGAGAGAGAGAGAGAGAGAGAGAGACCGAGAGCAGCAACAGGCGGCGCTCAAGTGGAGCAGCCGCTCTCCAAAAACAAAAATTTTAAAAACCAAAAAAACATATAGCAATGCTCCAGTTGAAAATGCTATGCTGCAGCTTACCCTGCATGTTTATATTATATAGCAAACAACTCTTGAGCCTGTTCTCATTTCCGCATATATTCAAAACCTGCGGTATTGGAATTATAACCTGTTTTGAATTCAGTTTAATAAGTTATGCTTTTGAGACAGTGAAATGAGAAATAGTCGAAATATTCATTAAAAAGTGAATATCGACTGCTATTTCATTCGAAAACAGAAACACAAAATTAAAAACGGTTCGGAAAGAAAACTTATCGGAAATTGAAAACAAAACTGTATATTATTAAGTTCCTGAAAAGAGTGTTATTGATTAGGCACCATACCTATTTTTCTCAACCAAGCTATCTTAAACAAACTTAACTTTTCTTCGTTTTAGTCTGTTTATGTCATGCTGACTAAATTTGATGAAAATATGGCAAAAATATCTGAACAATCGGTCGAAAAGTAAGTATATGAACAAGTTTAGTTGCTTTAGCTTCAAAACTGCAAAAAATTACGTTCATACGGAATGAGACGGACAGACAGACCAACCATTCTCAAACTTAACATTATATTTTTTTTTTTTCAAATTAAAAAAACAGTATAAATATATATTTCTGTTGTAAGAAATGTTCAGTAGGGTGTAGAAAATTGTAAATTGTAGAATTTTCAGCTTTTTTTTCTCAAAGGAAATTGTACTGTTATAAGAAAACCCAAACTTTTATGTGTACCATATATAGAGGTCTGTTCCGAATTCCATGGGTTTCCGTAAAGTAAAAACGAATGAATTTCAAACGAGTTGCAAATTAAAGTTTTGATTTCCCATGTGAATTTGAAAACGAGTTTTGATAGCAACTCATTTCTAAATCGGAATTCAGAACAGGCCTGATGGAAATAATAAACTTAAAGCTTGGTGATTTACAGTAAATAATTGAAAGAATGTTGAAAACTTATTTTGACTGCTTCACCCATTTCAATCAATTTAAGAAAATATTGCAAACTTCTTAATAAATTGAAGCAAAACCCTTCTACCAAATTTGTTAAAGCTAGCTTTTAAAGTCTCTTAAGACAATGAATACAGTGTTTTCAAAACAGCTTTCCTATTCGACTGTTACATTTGAAGCACTCAACAATATATATTTTCGAAAATGCTTGAATGGTTAGAGGGTATATAAAACTGATATTGCCCATACTCGTAACTCCTCAGTTCGTGTACTGCTCGTAACTTGTGTGCACTTCAGAGACGCACATTGTATATATGTATGTCTGTGTATATATATATATATATATATATATATGTATATATATTTTGTGATATTTGTGTGTGTTGTACGCTCAGTTGCCGTCTGGTCTTCAAGCGCAACGGACAGCACGCGTTCGCGAAATTGGAATTTGAAATTGGATTGGGAATACCACTTGGGGGCTGAGAAAAAGCAAAAAAAAAAAAAAACAAAGCTGAAACATTAACCAAAACTGAAGCTGGAAACTGAAAACCGAAACCGTCTCGTGCGCGTGTGTGTGTGTGTGTGTTTGTGTTAAGCAAAAAAAACAAAAACAAGACAACAAACTTACAAACATATATACAAAAATATATATATATATATATATGTATAACATACTTATAAAAATAAACAAAACTACGTCAGAGAAGACTACAAACAAAAGATATGAACACGCCGCTGTCGCCGTTGCCGTCGCAGTCAGCGTCGCTGCCAAGGTTCGCTTGAACGTTAGGCGAATGGAATTATAATTTTTTCAGCTTTTATTAACGTTTTGTTATTTTTTTTGTACATTTTTTTTTTTTTTAACGGTTGCGTGTGTAATTCTTATGACCTTAGTGTTATGTGTGTGTTTTTAAAGTGGAAAAGTGCATCAAAGTAGGCCTAGAAATACACCTCAACGATATATTCTGATAACCAGACGTTAGTGCCTTGAAATAATCACCATTCACTTTTTACCTGGAACAAACTTGAAACATTTTCAAAAATCAGTATATTTTTGCTAGTTTTTAATATTTTGTCCGTCGTTTAAATCTTTTATTGTTTTGTCAGTTTTTTATTAAAAGCAATTTTTATATTTAATGAGCCAACGTCGTGGTTTTTGTGTGAATGCAAAAACAATGGGCATTGTCAGATTTACAGACTCATCCAAGCCATCTACATCGCGCAGTGCTAGGCAGGAGCAGGACCAGGAAGCAACACAGCAGCAGCAGGAAGAAATACAGCAGCAGCAGAACGGCGCACAGCAGGAGCAGGTAGGAACTCACCAGCAGCAGGCAGGAATACAGCAGGAGCAGGCAGGAATACAGCAGAAGGAGAAGCAGAAAGAGAAGCACAAGAAGAAACAGGAGCAGAAGGAGAAGCAGCAGCAGAAAGAGATGGAGAAGCAGCAGCATCAACTGAAGAAGGAGGGGCAGCAGCTAGAGAAGCAACAGCTAGAGAAGCAGCAATTAGAGAAGCAACAGCAGCAGCTAGAGAACCAACAGCAGCAGCTAGAGAATCAGCAATTAGAGAAGCAACAGCAGCAGCAGCTAGAGAAGCAACAGCAGCAGCAGCAGCTAGAGATGCAGCAGCTAGAGAAGCAGCGGCAGCTGGAAAAGCAGCAACTAGCGGAGCAGCGGCAATTAGAACAGCAGCAGCTGGAGATGCTGCAGCAGCAATTAGAGACGCAAGAGCAGCTCGAGAGGCAGCACCCGGACATGGATAGGCCGCTGAATATAAAATCGCAGCGGGATTCAGTGGTAGCAATGGTATCAACGGTACTAACGGTTTCAGCGTTACAAACGGCTTCAGCGGGGCCAACACCTTCAGCGGTACCAACGGCTTCAGCGGTACCAACGGCTTCAGCGGTACCAACGGCACCAACGGCTTCAACGGTACCAACAGCTTCAGCGGTACCAACGGCTTCAGCGGTACCAACGGCTTCAGCGGTACCAACGGTTTCACTGGCTGCTCCTGCTTCAAATCATACATTATCCAGCATTAGTTGTAAGCAAAGCACAGAACCCAATAACACGCGTGTTTATCGCGAGCTGTTGAATAAGATGCGTTATCTGCCCGGTGATGGTGCTTTGATGAGCTATGAGCTTAATGCGATTTTCATAAAGCGACTCGATGATATTGATAATATGGATCAGGAAAGTGGCGGAGATTCATTGGTGAGCTTTATTACATAGCTAGAGATGGCTTCGAAGTTGAATATAACTCAAAATTTAGCTCAATTCCGATTTTCATTGTTTTTCTAAATAACTAAGCAAGCGAATTTCATAAATGTTTTGTATGCAACTTCTATAAGTTGACGCTTAAACTGCTTGCGAATTTTAAGCAGAAATACTTTAGAAATGGCCTTTGTTCATATTTAAGCCATTCCTTATTATTTATCATTTATTTCAACACATTTTTTGATGATTCTTTGACTGTCAATTAAATCCGGTTCCGATTTTTACTTTTGTGAAAGTGAATTCCTTTTAAAATGTTCTCCTTCTCACATTCGACAAGCTTTTGCGGTGAGAATTCACTAAGGATTGAATGCAAATTCAATTGAAATAATTTTAGGCGGAACAATCCCAATATATTTTTGATCTACCTGATTCGAAATGTTCGATATTAAGATTCCTGTATGCCTTAATCTTCGTCTTGAATATAGATCGTTATAAATACCATTTACAATCACAATTATTTTGGTATATTGCATGTTTAAGGCTTGTCTAGCTTTTTAAATACCTTTTATATTCTCTAAAGTCGCAGGATATGACGCTGATGCGTCTAGTTACCTATCAGGATTGGGTTGATTTACTGCTGCAGCTAACCCATGTATTCTGTGGCAGTATGTCTGCTTTGGAACAGGAGGCATTTGAGAAGATCATGGGATGTTTTCAAACGGTTCGCGGCGAACAGGAGCAGACAATCGATGAGAATCGTAAGCTGCGCAAGGATATCTGCGCTATTATTAAATTGATACAGGAGGCATTTCATCATGGTAATTGGAATACGGATAATATGTGCCTAGAGACACTGACAGTCAACCAGCTGCTGGGCGTACAGGATTCTGAGATCCAGCCGGAGAGCGAGGCCTCAAAGGTAGGTGAAGGGTGGATTAAACTATGCATTTATCGATAGATCAATTTGTGTTCTTTAAGAAAGTCGAAATCTACAAATACAAGAAGCACAGTGTAGATAGTATAATAAATCCATTCACTTTCAAGTCTGGCACGATTTAAGATCATCTTTCATTTATGATTATGATTTTTGTTGTCCTATATAGTTTTTATACTCTTTTTTTAACTTTTTTGAAAAAAAAGGAAAAAAGAGTATATTGGGTTTGTGAAATGTCCGTCCGTCAGTCTGTCCGTCTGTCTGCCCGTCTGTCCGTCTGTATGAACGCAGGTTTTTTCCACAGTTTTGAAGCTAGAGCAACCAAACTTGGTATACATGTTGGTATATACCATAGGCAGACAAAGTGTCAAGATCAGATAGAATCACCAAATTTTGCAGGTTGAATTCTGTTGCCCTATTTAATAGATTGGATAAAAATAATTTTGCCACGCCCACCTCCGCCCTTGCAATCGACCAAAGTTTGTTTCTCCCAAACTTGTAGAACTGGCCCAACCAAACTTAAATTGATGGCAAAACTTGAAAGATTTGAGCAAAAATATAATTGCCACGCCCACTTCTGACTCCGCAAAGAGACGAAAAAAAGAGTATATCGCAGTCGGGTCCATCCGACTGCAACGTTCTTACTTGTTATTATAGTTGGCGTCATCTTAAATGGTGTTTATTATACATATATATGAGCATTATATCATTTTAGGTTAACAAATGCATGACTTCGCTTGCTGATGAGGTCGCTACCAAACATGATGAAGTCTGTTATCTACACGCCCAGCTAGTTATACTCGAGGAAGTCGTCCAAACGGCCAGACAAAAGATTATCATGAAAGACAAGTGCATAGCCCAACTCAATCAACAGGTCAGCGATCATTTTGATTCTTATTCTTTAAGACGTCTCCGATCTCATAAAGTATAGGTATTCTTTTAAACCATTTTCAACTATCCATCCATCTAACTGCTCTATGTGAACTCTCCTCTCTTAAACGCCATCTTGATGAAACTTGGCACAGATGCTTCTTCTTTTTACAATCAGTACATATGTCAGAATCAATGGTTTCTCAATTTCCCCATACCTTGCCATATCATCAATATCATCAGAGATTCTTCAAATGTGTTTTACTAATGTTTCTTTTTAGTTTTTATTTTTGTGCGCTCTTGACAGAAAAATCGGAGACAAAACAAAATATACATTTTCTGTTACTTTTTACCTTAGATTTAAGTTTCATTTTTTTTGTTTATAACCATAAATTATCTGTTTTATATAAAATTTAAAAAAAAATAAGAATTAATTATTTAAATAATTATTTGTTTTAATTCTGTTCAGCTAATGGAACTACAGGATTGCATATCCAAATTGTCAACTGAAAGAAAACATGAGCCGTGTTCCATGAATGATGAAAGCAATCATGATTTTCAATTAAATAGATTGGATTGCTCGAGCTTTATGTTCGAAGGCTTGGACGAGAAGGATCGGACGACGAGTGAACTGCTGCGCATGCTCAATTTCGAACTGACGGAATTCATAGATCTAGTCAACAAGAAGGACTATGAGGCTATGGAGAATCACAAAAGGATACTGTCCTGCTTTTTTGAGAAAATTGTAGGTCACAAAACATTTTTCTGCTAGCCTGGCAAACTTATCTCAACTGCTCATTTTCCATTATCAGAATTCCGAACGTAACGACTTGTTTAAACAGTTGGAAAGCTTTCGCAAACACATTCGTACACTTGAACATCTGGAAGATAATGAGGACTACAATATTCCAGACGATATTACCGATGCGCAGCTCTTTGATGCACTGCGTCGTCGTTTGCTATCGCTCAAAGAATACAATAAGGAGGAAATGAATAGATCACAATGCATCGAAGCGCAGTACAAAGGTGGATATTTGATAAAAAGATTTTGGAAGAAATTAACTTTTAAAATGGTGCTCTTTATATGTCCAGCTCAACTTGTGGAAAATGAGCGCATGTTAAATGTTGAATGTGCCATAAATCAAAAGAATGACCAGGTGTTGCAAGAGATATCCGATCTATTAAACAAGTTGGTAAGTTATTATTATTATTGTAATTGAAATAGTTTTTAATTATTTGTAATTACTTAAGTAGTTAAGTAAAAACTAAATTAGAATTGAGTTACGCTCATTCTTATTATTAATAGCAATTTAAATGTAACTACAATAACAATTAATTAAGTAATTAAGCTTAATCATTTTAATTACTTAAGTAATTATGACCATCAATATTAAATTAAATAATTACCAATACAAATATTTGTGTAATTGTAACTAAATATTAAAGTAATTCAAATATTTGAGTAATAGTGCCTGAATTATTGTTCTTAAAACCAATTCAACTGTAATTACCATTATAATTACTTAAGTAATTGGACTGCATAAAGTAAATTACTTGAGTAATTATAGCTTTGTATATTAACACACTTAGTATTTACATCAAACTGCTACTAATTACTAAAGTTATGAAACAAATCAAATAAATTTACATATCTCCTTTTATTGTTCCTGCAGCGCTGCCCAGATATAACATTTGAGGACTTAAATACTGTAGCATCTACAAATCCATACTGTGTAGCCATCATGGATATGTACGAGAGCCATTGTAATCGGGAATGCGCTATGGATCGGGATAGGCAGCAATCTGTAAGTTAATTATGATAAATTCAAGTATATATATAGATATATATATCACAAGAACTCTTATCAAACGATTCTTTGATAAAAGCAGCACAACAAAAGCGACAACAAAACACCTGCCCACACAACAACACCGATGGCAACAACAACAATTTCAGAAACAACAACAACGACAACAGCAGCAACAACAACAACTTTGGTCTAGTGTCTCAAATCACTTGTTGACCCTTTAAGCATAGTTTAAATTAGTTTAGTTTAGCTTTAGTTTACACTTGTAAGATAAAAAAAAACAAAAAAAAAAGAAAACAACGTTGACGTTAACTAAAATTGAACTTTAGTCGCTAAGTTTTTCGATATATTATACTATATACGATTTATTTATCAGACATTGCACTGGAGTGCAAGTTCCCGCCAAAAAACCCAAAGGCAAAAGTTTAGCAAACTAAGTTCTACCGATATATATATATATATATATATATATATATATTTATATATATATATACATACTATTTATGTGCATGTAAATACTATATTTTGCCACATTATATTTGCTGTACACATGCAAACTGTGTAAGCCAAAAACGAGGGCTGTTATAATTGTTTTAAAATTATTAAAGAAAAATTTCAATATAAGCTTTTTCCTTTGCATATCATTTCAGCACAATAATAATATGCATTATGGTATAGCTCTTGATAATGAGAGTAAGTAAATCAGTTTTTACAGAAATTTAAAAGAAAGTATCATACCAATTACTATGTTTTACTCTGCATTATATAAAAGGATATAACATATTGATGCCATAGGGATTATCAGCTAATAATTGAGTTTTTCCGAAAAGCATTTTTGTTAAAGGGTTAAGCTTACATTTAGGTAACTTTGACATAGATATATTGTGTAACTTCTCTTTTGTATTGTGGAAAACTAGAAAACTATTATACAGCAATCAAGTTATTCAGGGCTTCAATCATTTTTTAAAACGATTCGAAATTGCAAGTATTTTGAATTTGAAAAAAAAAACAAATGTTACTTTGAAGACAATTACATCTGTTCTGAATTCCACTTTCAAATAAATTTCAGGAGCGAATAGTATATGTAATTGAAATAAACTCAGAAAAAAACTACAAATTTCAATTTTATCGCGCTCCAAAAAGTGTGCTACAATTGTCAATTGTCTTGAAACGACCCTCGTATTGCATTTTTCGAGGGTTAAAGTCATTGTTGTTATATATTATATATTATAGATGTTCCATATATACATATATCATACATATATGCTTCAGGTTGCCGACATGACAAGTATTTTGCCATTCAAGTCGTTGATTTATATACTCGTACATATTTTGTTTAAAAAAGAAAATCAAGTGAAAAACTAGATGTACATATATAAAAAAAATAAAATGAAATAAGTGCCGATACTGTCGAATCGAGGAGACTTCCGCTTTGTCTACAATTGGACAATAACAAAGTTTTTGCTTGGAACTTGACTGAGTTCAACTGCAATCGTAGTGAACCCTGACTCGAAGGGGCAAAATGCCCCCAATGCTGCCCCTCACTGTGAAAAATAGGTTTCGTGTTATTTATTTACCCACAATCGACACGCGAGCTGCGAGCACTGATATGCATATCGATGAGGAGCTAAATTGAAGGATTGCAAGGTTTTCTGGATGGGTAGTAAAATAGACGCCAAAGAAGTCGTTCTCGTCGTTGCTGTTTATTCGTGTGAAACAAATCAAAGTTGTCGGCGGGAAAATAAAGCGGAATATACCCGAATACCGAATACCGCGAAACGGAAACAATACAGTTGGCAAATATGAAATCAGTGAATATAATAATCAGCAACGGTGTTGCCAGTCTTCGACTGCCGTTGAGGGCTCAACTACACAAGAATCAAGACATAAAACAAACAATTTACGGCCCCTAATTAGCTGCACCCACCACAAGAGACAAACAGGACGACGACTCCTGTGGCACGAAGTCCACGAAAGTCGTTGTGAAGTGTCTGTCTCAGGCGATAATAATATTTGTAAGGTGGCAAGGCAACGAGCAGGACGCGTTCTACTTCCCACAATTAACAACAAAAAAGTTTATCCTACAAACGAACAACAACAAAAACAAAAAAAAACAAAAAAAAAACTACTGAAAAGTTGGCCAAAAGTGCAAATTGTTTTCAAGTGGTTTGAGAGCATAACTTCAGTTAAAAGTAGCTGTAAATGTGCAAATTAAGGCGCCAGAAAGTGTTGAAAGTTGTGTATCTGAGAGTTTTGAGCAAGTGTTGATAGAAAGTGTTTATTAAACTATCACAAAGTGAATTTCGAGCGTATTTAACATATATGCATGTGTATTGGTACTTGCGTATGTATTAGTGCGTGCATAGCTAAAAAGCTTAGTTTGCTATGTGCTCGCTACAAAAATGAGCTTTAAGCTTAACACACCTCAGCATTCGTGTGTTGTGTATGTGAGAAAAGCACTTTAAATAACGAGATTTTGAATTGTAGGAATGAATTGCACTTTTGAATTAAGTTTACAGAAATTAAATATGTAAAGCATACTTTTGAGGTCGTCTAATGAACTAAAAAAGTATGCTACATCATTTTCTGTTGAATCGTTTCGAAACTGAAATTGACAAATGATAATTTTTGCATTTAAAGAAAGTTTGTCTCTTAAAGAATTACTTACACAGTGTCGTTTTACTTTTGCTAAGACATACAAACAAATATTGATGAAATCGATTTTCACACTTGCAACTAACAATCATATAAGGAAATCCACTCTACCATTCTAATAGACCTTTAAAAGGTGTTTTAAGTGCACGCAGCCACGCTTTCAGTACCAAGTTAAACGATATAATTTCAGGCTCCCAGCGGTGTGGCAACTTTATTTACAAATCCGTGTCAAACAAAAATATAATAATAATACATACATATCTATAAAAACTATTGAAGCCAGACTATTGTGTGTGTGTGTGTGCCAAAGTGCCAAAGAAGTGGAACTTTGAAACCTGAAACTTTTGCCACCTATTTTGACGTGGTGTTGGGGGCGGCTAGCTACCACCCACAAGGTCGCTATTCGATTTAGTTTTATTTTCGTGACAAAGTTTTAATAGCGATATTATTGAAATGAAATGAAACGGTAATGAAGCCAAAATTCGTGGCAGTTATAAATATATATCTCCAGAGCTCAGTGCAATACGATATCGACACGAAAGGTACCCAAAAAGCAGCATTTGACACCAACAAACAAAAAGGAAAAATTATAATATAAACAAACATCGTTGAGTCTGACAGGGTTCTGTCTGGGTTCGGTCTGATAGACACTCAATTGGCATCGTGCCTAGACACAACACAACAATTGGTCATGGTAAGCTTCAAGTTTCTTTAAGTTCGATTATATACACACTCCTTGTCTTTCTCCGACTGCAGACTGATGAGGATTGTCCGCATCGACAGCAGCTGGAGCATACGCTGCTCCATTGTCAAACACAGACGGAGATTTTACAGGCGACACGTGACAATTATTTAAGCATCATTGAGGAATTTCAACGGGATCTGGAAGAGCTCACAGAACAGGTGGATCAACAACAACAACATGAACTTATACTTAAGGAATCAGCACAATATACGGAGGAACCGCCCCGAATCGGCACTAAGGAACTGGAACTACAAGTTGGCTACTTTATAGGCACTTTAAAAACGAAAACTACACAATAAATATTTATATTTTGTTTATTTTATAATTTTAGTTGTTTTTCAAAATTATCAAATTTTTAATTCCAATATTATTCTAACTGAAAGGTCTGTCCCTCTGTCTGTCCGAACTCTCTCAGCTTTGAAGCTAACTTGATGAAACTTGGCACAGTTTCTAACTTTTGTTGCAGGAAGTACTTATGTCAGAACTGGCCACTATAACACATATAGCTGCTATAGGAACAATCGGCTTACAAATAAGTTTTTGTATGAAAAGGTAAGGTATCTTAAGGTATCTTTACCAAGAACACTTATTTGAAATTTATGTGCGTTTTTGATATGCTGAGCAAATTTCAAGAAAATCGGATGGCTATATCACATAACTGCCATAGGAACAATCTATTGAAAAGCACACACTAACTAAGTTTTATCAAGATCGGGCGACTATATCTTATAGCTGTCAAGGAAACAATAGGTTATATATCTTCAAAATTTGCCGAATATAAGTTTTCTTTCTTGTTTTTAGCTTATTTCGGTTTTAATATGTAGCTAACAAACACTTCTAATATCCATTATTATTTCGATTTATACAATTCTTAAGTTTTTAGACATTTTAATTTCTGGTACTTTCAATTCCTGTGAACTGTATATCATTTAGTTTTTTATTTTAAGTTTTATATATTTCCTCTAATGCGGCATTAACATTATTTGCAGAATGAATATTTGTTATGTCAGATACAAAACCTTAAGTGTACATTGAGGGATCGGGAACTGCAAATCCAAAATTTAAATACCGTGGTCGATGGCTTCAGCGATCACAGTGCGACAGATCAACTCAATGAAGAAATAGCTGTACTCAATCAAATGAACAGTATGTTTTTAATCCCCTACTGTACCAAAACAACAAAAAAGCAACTTTAAGCAATTAATTTTTTTGTAGGTAAACTCAAGGAAGAAATATCTATACTCAATCAAATCAACAGTATGTTATTGATCCTCTACTGTATCAAAACAAAAAACAAAAACCCACAACTTTAAACATTTAATTTTTCTTTATTTTTGCAGGTGAACAGTCGCAGAAAGTGGTAGAAATTGCAAGTTTACTCAAAACACAGGAGTCCGAGCGCCAGGAACTCCGCACAAATTATGAAAGTCTTATGAGTGCCTCGGATGAACAGTGTAAAGATCTAAAGCAAGCGAAAAAAGAAGTTAAATGCCTGCAGGATCGTTTGGGTCAACTAGAAAAGCTGACAATGTCGCTCACAAGAGAGGTGAGTTTACAAAACAAATCATTGAAGAAAATTGATTCATATGAAAACATAATTTTCGAGCGATTGTTCCTTTGGTCTGATATTGATGATATTTTGTCAACATATAAAGAACGTGCTCAAACTTATAAAAAGTGAGTTTTGCTGCGTTATCTTAAAAAACAAAAAAGTTTTTCATTTCTCGCTTTTAAGCCGATTGTGCCTATGGTAGCCATAGGATATAGTGGTCCGATTTTGATAAAATTTTGTTAGTATGTTTAGATAATCCTAAAATTTTTGTTGGTTGAGTTATCTTGAATAATACAAATTTTCGAACGATTTTTCCTATTGTTATAGTAGTCCGATCCGTTCGATTCTGACATATGTGCTGCTTGTAGCAAAAAGAAGCATCTGTATCAAATTTCATCAACATAGCTTTAAAGAGAGACTAGTTCACATAGAATAGATAGATAGATGGATGGTTTGAAACGGTTCGACTTGGCTGTTGATCAAGAATTTATATACTTTTTATAGGATTGAAAACACCTACATCAATTTCGTGACAAGATTATAATATCATTTGCATGGGTATTAAAAGGGAGAGATCTTAACTCTTTGTCTGCCTAGGGAAACATATAAAAAAATGTGGAAAAATTGCATTCATATGGATAAAGAGACACACAATTTTTGAAAAAAGATTATTAAAAGTGGAAATGGAATCATGATTTATTCTTTTTCTTATGTAATGAAATTTAAAAAAATAATAACAACATTTAATGCTTTATTTTGTTCTTAATTTTTGTCCTTGAACCATCGATTTAAAGATTTATTTTACACAAATAATCGAAACACCATCAATTGCAATTAAATAAAATGCTTAATCGAGTATTTAATTGAATTTTATTAATTCAACGCTAGCGCAATATGCTGCATGAGGAACTCGTGTCCTTGAAGGAGAAGGATGCCATAAACACAGGACGACAACGTGCATTAACTGAACAGCTAATGGCACGCCAGGTGGAGATGGATAAAGCACGTTCGCTGATATGTGATATGCAGCAACAGTTTTATTTGGAGGAGCAACAGCACAAGGAATTGATGGATAAAGTACTCAAAGCCAATGAAGATACACGAACGCAACTGCGTAGCATAAACAACGATTGCAAACAGATGAAGATCAAGCTGAAGTACGTAGAGTGTGGTACGGTTGATCCGATGATATGTCCCACATTCAGTCTAAAAATATATAGTTTTTGCAGACAGCAAATGAACGTTAACGAGCAGCAGGCGCATGTCATCGAATCCTTTCGTTTGTGGAAGGATGCACAGATCAGATCGGATGAGGCAATGCGCAAGTGCATGAAGCGGGCGGAGGAACACATCGGAATGCTTTTTGATGAGAATCAGCGTATTGGCAATGAATACAAACGCATCTTTAATGACTATACTCTGTTGGAATGTGAGATGCGACGTGTGAAGAATGCCATTAACAATCGTACAACGTCGTCTGGATACGCACAGCAGCGGCAGGGTCTAGCGGGAGGGCAGGAGGTTCGGGAAGATGTGAGTGATGCAGAAGCTACGCTTTTTGGTGTAGCTATCTCCCGTCCACCTAGAACATCCCGTCATGCCCACTATCCCTCCGTACAACCTACGCAAATTAATTCAACGTAGCTTAATAATTATAATTTTTTTGAAATTTACAAACTTCCCCTTGACCCGCAGATGTTCAATCGCATGAGATTCATCAGCAGCACCGCTCAACGTCTTGCCCAGCAGCGCAGGACACTGCATCTACACTCCTTGGATCTATCCAGTCAATCAAGCCAGCTACGTGCAGCCGGTGGCGGCGGCGGGCAGTCCTTAGTGCCCAGTGATTCCAGGACCCGGACGTTGAATACCATTAGCTCCACAACAAGCATCTAATTGGAGCAGCAAAATTACATGTTTCTTATTCGTTTCTAATTCAAATTTTCAATTTCAATATCGTTTCAAGCACATTGTTTCGTTTTGTTATAAGCTCACAAATTCGGCCAACAATTGTAAATTAAAAGTTGTAAACTGTAGTTAATAAATATAAATAAATTTGTGCTTATATAAAAACATGCAATAATTTGGATTAATCGAACATTTAAGATTCTTAATTAAGTATTCAGAAATGTATTCATTTTCACTTATAACGAACCCGTTGTTAACAAACAACTTTGTTCTCAATTCCACATCTGAAAACTTAACAACTTTTGTATATAATTACCTTTTTTTTACAAGTTTTTGGATTTTCTTTATAGAAATAACACAAAAAATGATAAACTTGTGGATTATGGGGCATTTAAGTCCTTATTAACGCTAACCTTTTCGTTATATAAAAAATGTAATAAAAATCAGAAGAGAAATGTTAATTTCGGCTTGCCGAAGATATATACCCTTACAGAAAAGATTTGCATAAAAAAACTTATTTTTCTATTCTATTTCTAACCGATCGTTCCTATGGCAGCTATAAGATACAGAAGTCCGAGTTCAATGAAATTTTCTCATCATGCATAAACTGTCCTTAAGTTTAGGTTTAGTGAGTTTGGTTGAGTTATCTTGAAAAACAAAAAAGTTTTTCATTCAAAAACTAATTTTAAGCCGATCGTTCCTATGGCAGCTATATATTATAGTCGTCCCATTAAAAATGGGAAAAGGGAGTTATAAAGTACTGCAAGTTCAGGAGGCATTTCCGACTATATAAACTATATATATTCTTGATCAGCATCAAAAGCCGAGTCGAACTAGCCATGTCCGTCTGTCTGTCCGTCTGTATGAACGCGTCGATCTCAGAGACAACGAGAGCTAGAGATACCAAACTTGGCACGTAGGTTTTTGTATACCATACGTAGATCAAGTTTATATCAAATTGCGGGTACACTCCCTTCCACCCCCGCATTCTTACTTGCTTATATTTGTTTTCTGGAGGATAAATTGCTCTTTATTATGGAAAAATCAGGGCTAGGGAAATCTTTGCTCATGGTCAGGGTATATTAAATAAACAAGTGCAATAAAAGCTTAAGAAAGTTCATATTTAAGATAAAATATGGTTATTTCACCCAGTCAAGTATATATATATATATTCTTTATCTGCAACATTACTCAGTTTGTTAATTTTGGGTAGGACAAAGACATCCAATGTGGTCGGACCATGCTATAAATATTCGAGTCAAACATAAATCAGCTCAGTCTTCTCAGACATTCTTTGAATTACAGTCGCAAAGATGTTGTTGAAAATTTCTTGTATAATCTTAATATTTAATACATATACATTGATTTCTGATTGCACCAGTTTGAGAAGTTATAATAATACTTTTGTTTCCGATTTGATTAAGTCTCAGTATATAGAGTTGAGGTGAGTATTTTACGAACATAAATCTAAATTAAATATAAAAGTAAAAACTTATTAGATCGGAGTTAGCAGCTATGAAATCGGAACAAGCAGTTATCAACTCGAATAGATCAATGGAGCAAGAACGACTCGAAAAGATGCTCCATGAAATAAAGTGAGTGTTTTAAGAACCTTAATCTGACATAAGTTAAACCAAAGAACTTATTAGATCGGACCAAGTGCTTATCAGATCAGAGCTAGCACTTATCAGAACGGAGTTAACACTTATGAAATCTGATCAAAAGCAACAGGAAAAGGATCTCGATAAAATAGAACAAATATTTTACGGACGCAACTGTGCTGAGGCTGCTGCGAAATCTAACCAGAGTGGAATCTACGATATACTTATTCCTAGCTATAGCAATAGCTCCTTCAGAGTGGCATGCGATATGGAGACCAGGGGAGGCAACTGGACAATCATCTTGAAACGCATTGACGGCAGCTGTAATTTCACTCGAACCTGGGATGATTACAAACATGGATTTGGGAATATTGATGGGGATTTCATTTTGGGTCTGGACAAGATACACGCTTTGACTGCGGATGGAAGTCAGGAGTTGCTTGTTCTCCTGGAGGATTTTGAAGGTGATAAAAGGTATGAGACGTATGAAGAGTTTGCGATCGATGACGAGCAGGGATTGTATGCCTTAAAAACGTTGGGAAAAGCCAACGGAACTGCAGGTGATTCACTCACATATCACTATGGACAAAATTTTAGTACCTATGATAGGGACAATGATTCTAATTTAAGTAACTGTGCCAAAGATCGTGCTAGTGCCTGGTGGTATAATGCATGTCATTACAGGTATGAACAGGTGAATGTTTTTTTCAGCAGCTTATTTCTAATTTCAAATCTTTACAGCCAATTGACTGGTATATACAAAGATAACACAGTTGGCATGGGAATCAATTGGTATGCATTCCGGGGCTGGTCATATTCATTGAAACGAGCTATCATGATGATACGTCCAAGAAAGAGTAGCGGTTAAACGCATTATGATTTCAACTTATTTGTATCATTGCAGAGTGCTATAATTATAATGATTTTGTATCAATAGAAAAGATTATGTATCTACTTTTTTCATCTGTCCCTTTTAAAAAACTCCAATTACAAATTGAAATGTCATTGATATACTGAATTTATAAATCAATCAACTTTCAGCTTTAATCCAGAAAACTCTTTATCAAGTTGGTGAGTCGATTGTGATTTAACATTAAGCTTAATTACAACAGCATTTTCTAACACTACCCAACCCATTACCCCCTCCATTTGAAGCTGGTGCGCTTTATCATTTATGCTCCTGCTGCATCAGTTTCTCTCTTTCACTGATCGCTATCAGCGCCATCTTGATTTGAGAGCGCTTCTTTATGCTCTCCTCCCGCACCACGTCCGCCTGCTTGGTTAGAATCTTGACACGCACATCACTGAAATGAATCGCCTCCTGCATGTTCATTTCCAGATACACTTCCTTGCCGATATTAACGAGTATGTTGTCCATTTCTTTGACACGCGCCTGCATGAAAATGTTGCTGCCAATGTTCATTTGGGTTTTGTAGCCATCCGGCATGTGATCGCCGAATGTTTGCAGTGTATTCTTTAACTGCACATACTCCATAATCTCCTCGTTGAACAGATTGATATAATGCTCCAGATGCTTGAGATCCTCTTTGAGCACATCATTTATAAATTGCTCAATTTGTTGAATACGCGCTTGATGTGCATTTGTTTGCAATTGCATTTTTAATGCTTTGTTTTGGTTTTGTTTGGCAGGTCGATAGGCAACATGTGTGTGTGCAGAAAGCTATCGAAGGCAACCTATCGATGTGTGAGTGCAGCAACTGAGTTAGCCTAGACAACAATCAGCAATCAAACACAGTGGCGGCAGGTCGATAGGCAACGTTTGTGTGAAAAGAGTTATCGACGCCAACCTATCGATGTGAGATAGCCAAGACAACAACCAGCAGGCAACTATAATGGCGGTAGGCCGATAGTCAACGTGCGTGTGTGTAAATAGTTATCGAAGTGACTGCAACTGCTGCTTTAGCCAAGACAGCAACCTTTTTTTTTTTTGTTGAAAACTATTTGAATATGATAAAATGCCCTCGGCTTAACAATAGCTAAGCCTACTTGTGACTAAATCCGCGATTTAGCTGATTTGAGCGTACTATCCCACTTATGAATTCCATTACGTTGACTTTTATATAATCAGCTGATCTCTTCTCGTGCCGCTGATAGCTGTCGCGACTTGCGAGAGGCGCAAAAAAGTCAATTGTTTGCGCACGCAATGCCAAATGTAATAATTTCACATCGTCTTATTTCTTTTTATTATTTTCTTCTTTGTTTTTGTATTATTTACAACATTGTTGTGCGCAAATCAAAATTAAATAAAGAAAGGCCCCCGCGGGCCACAGACACCAGCTCAGACAGAGACAGAAACACAGACAGAGACAGAAACTCAGACTCAGGCAGCCAAAACTCACTCATTAGCATTTTTAATGCTTATTTAACCTTTTGCACATTGCACATTTGAACCCTATCAACATTTCCTGTCTGATTTTGTCTGCAACTCTCAATAGGCTGTGATTTTTCCTTAATCAGTGTTGAGATATCTGATTCATCAGCAGTCTCATTTAATAAAGTTTTGTTGACAAACTTTAGTCCGTTTTATCAGTATTTATATAGTAGAACATGATAAGCAGTTATATATAGTTCCTTTTTTCGAACAACAGAAAGCTAAAACGTTTAATTCCTTTCCTTAGTCCAAAACGAATGATTAATTGCTTTATCCGGAATGGAACTTTCAGTTATTTTATCCGGAAGGGAAGTAAGGGAACTTTTAGTTATTTTATCCGGAAAGCAGCTAAAAGCAAGATAATTACTTTGATCAGAAAAGGAACTACGCAAATATTTCCGCAAAAGAAATAAGGATATCCAACACTATTATATAGTAACTATGCATATGAGGAGAGAAATAACGTATCAGAGTTTTTCCTAGCAAAACCACGTTATGGTAGTTGAAAACTCAATTTTGTTCAATTTTGCTAAAAACAATTAATATCAGAAATTATTAATATTCAAGTGCAAAATAGAGTTAGATATCGTCTTTACCGAATATCTTATGTAAGCTCGTTTCAATATTTTTCGATTTCTTTTTCAACTCTCAGAGTAGGCTGCGACAAATTTTCGACAAGCAATGTTTAGATTTCCTATTGAACTATATATTCTCATTTCATTTCAACTTTGAACACAGCTGCGTAAAGTACAGCAAGTAAAAATTTTCTAATAATTATTTCAACACACAGTAGACTCCGATTTTGTTTAAATATCATATCTAACCAAGTACATTCATTTCAAATTGTTTTCTCAACACAAACAGTTCGATATTCCAGTAAGTTTTTTTATTTTTAACATACTTTTCTAAAATTCATAATTAATTTCTTTTGTTTTTCAATTCACACAGCACTTAAGAAAATGGGTTTTGGTTTGATGCGCCAACGTTTGTTTGAGCCCCTAAAGCGAATCTCTGCCCCAATCAGCTCCCCACAGCTGAATGGCATCGGTTGCGGATACTGTGGCCAAATGCTGCAGGTGCGTCGTCATGCCCCTATTGCGGGTCCTCCTCGCTGGCCCTTGTCCATGGGCCAGAGGATGATTTACGGCTGGGGATCGCTGCTATTCATGATGATCATACCGTTCTGGTGTCTCTTTCAAATGCCGCGCTGGTCGGCCTTACACAATAACCTACCATGGGGTGAGGAGGAGACTGCGGCTCAGGAGACATCCAACGAGGATGATAAGTAAAACATACTTATAACAATAACTTCAACTTACTTATAACATGCTTAACAAACAAAAAACACAAACAAAACATAAACATATACACGTTTAAACGGTGACTTCTCAAGACTCTTTTACTGTGGCTCCATAATGATAAACGTGTTAACAAAATGTTCTATGTCATTTCGCACAAAATACAAAATGACATATTAAATTTATGTAAACACATAATAATTAAATAAATCAGCTTGCAACGGCGTGGCGCTAACATAATGCACATATTTTTGAATTAAGCTTAGAATAGTATTTGGAATAATAAAATTAAACAAAATATTGCATATTTTTTATAGACAAATCTTGAAAGAAAAGAAAATAACACTACTTTCAAAAGAAACTTAAAAAAATATAAAAACAATTCCATTGAGAACTTAATAATGTTAGTCAAGGATTCATCTACATGTTTATTCATAGACAAAATTTCTAAGAAATTTACAGAAAATGTTTGTCAAAGATTAAAGAATACATATCTTGTGATATGAACATAGTCTTATAAAGTTGTTTTCTCAATTTTAATTTTCAGCTCGTAAGAGTTTCATATCTTATCAGGCCTGTTCTGGTTTCCAATTTTGATAAGAAGTCAATTTTCCTTAAATGTAATTTGCCCTTGATATACAATAGAACTAAATTCACTTGCATATTAGTTTCTCTATATCTTTCATTGTTCCAAAATTTCACCAATAACTGCAATTTATGACGCCGAAAGGCTCATCCTTAATTGTATACATTGGCAATTGCTTGATTTAAGCCATAAAGTAGATCAGCATAAGCCCAATAATAACACATTTTCGCCAATTAGCTAACGGACAAACACCTTTTAGCCAACTCTCAACGCCGACTCCTTTTGAGCGTGCTCAAAGCGAAACGAAGCCATATACAATGCAATGGAAAACGAAGCCACGAGCATTTTCCTTGTCATTTTCCATGTCGCCTGCCACAAATCAAAAAAACCAAATAAACAAAAAAAAAAAAAAAGCACAAAACGGGTAAGCAAAAAACCCCGAAAAAAGCAAAGTGCCAACTTTCATTAAAAGTATTTTCTCGCTCATTGCAAATGCAACTAGCATTCAATTGTGTTTGCTTTTTGGGTTTGTTAGCCTTAAAACTAGCCTAGCCGAGCCTAGCCTAGCCAAAAGCAAAAGACTTTGACCAGGTCCACAACAACAGAAGAGTGTGTTCCCAACTCGACGAGACTCGAGAGTCGCCTTGTCTTGTCGAATCCCCATGATCTACAACAACGTGACCTTCTTTGCCTTTTGCTGTCCAAACACACTCGCACACACACGTATTTCTACAAAAAAAAGCACAAGAAAGTTCAATTATTTTTATATTGCCAAGAATTGAATACCCTTACTGTGCTGCTTATAAAATTGCTGCATTTTAAACAATGCAAAAACTTAATAAAAACTCATAACTTTCCAGTTTATTAAAATGGCAGCTATATGATATAGATCATTTAATTTTGATCAAACTTTGAAAGATTACTAGGTTGGTTTGTTTTATGTGAAGTTTTGAGTGTATCGTTAAGAAACTAAGCTTTTGCTTAAACTTAATCAACCATTTTTCATCTAAAGAGCTCAATTTTTTTAAAAAATTGGTTTTATATTGATCTTTGAAAATGAGTTTCAACCTTTTTGAATGATAAACACAAAAGTTTTCAGTGAATTTTCCACATTTTCCAAAAGAATTTTTTAAATTCCAATCTTAGTACTCACTTTCAGCATAAGATTAAGCTAATATGAAAAATGCAGCTTCAAATTTTGAAAGATCGGTTCTATTCTACATGAAATACATCTATTTTATCTGATCCATTCTGTTTCGACATCTTTAAAATGTAACTGCATCAAGTTTCATCATCAAAATGAGCTTAGTTCTTCAATCAGATCAAGAATATATATAAATAAAGTTTATAGTGTCAACAAAATTAGAATACCCAGTGCAAGGGTATCAAAAGGTAAAAAAGCAAACGTTATCCAAAGGAAAGTGAATTTCTTTTAAGCAAATCAACTTGCCACGCCACGACCGACCGCCCGCTCACCCTCTATTTTGGCCATCCCCCTTGCCAACCGTACCCCCCCCCCCCCCTACCTCCCACACCCGCAATGCTGGCAAAGTTGCAACGTTTGCCACCTTAGCTAGACGCAGATTCGCCAATTTTTCGGTGAAATTTCATGCGCCATTAAACTGGTTCTGTCAGGCCACAATCCTCTGTTCCTCTCTCTCTCTCTCTCTCTCTGTTGCTTCTCTCTGTGGCAGCAGCGTGTGAATGAGGCATGCAGCAGGAGGCATGTCCAGCATACATGCCATAAACATGCTTAATTTTCATTTATGCCACAGTCTTTGCCACTTTTTCTCGGCAGGAAGCCGAGGCAGCCTGACTTGCGTCTGGGCTCGTGTGGGCGTCCTCTCCACACACACACACACACACACATACAACTTGTGGCGACTCTTTTGGAGTCAGCTCTGCTCTGCACTTGTTGCACGTTGCGTCAGTTTAGTGTGTCAGAAGCAGCAGCCAAGAAGCAAGAAGAAAGTTGCCTCCAATTGATGATGATCCGGTTTATTTGATGTTGTACACTCGGAGTACAGGTTCGTTGTTCCTTTTTACTTTCTGCGACGGCTGCTCAAATTGTTGTCCACTTTCGGTCGCAATTAATTATGCGACGCGGGCACTGAAAATGAAAGTGCAACAACAACAAAGTTTCCAAAATAACAACAAAATGATACCACCAAATGTGGCACGAACTCTAAAGATTCTCACTGCGTGTGGTCGGCTGCAACATATACCAAGGAACACTTTCCTTGCGCCGTTTTGATTGTCTTGTTCCCATCATTAGCTACCCTGATCTTTTTCTGCTTCTTCCTCTGATCTCTTACACCCTTTCCACCTGCCTCGTTTGGTCTTTAAAGTGAGAACATTGTCGCAAAGTCTTCATTATCATCAAACGACATCGCCGTCGTCGTCGTCTCCAGCATCGTCATCGTCGTCGTCATCATCATCATCCTCGCTTGGCATCTCATAAAAACTTTGCTTTATGGCTTTGCCAAACAGATCAGACCAGACCAGAACCAGACCAGAACCCGTCCTCATCCCTGTCCAGGTGGTTGCCTAGTTTATGACTGAATTCGCTGCTAACCGCAACCTTTTCTGATTCAAGCTGATTTGTTGCCCCATTCGAAAGGTTTCTCACAACAACAAAAGACTGCTCGACTCAAAAATACCTTAGTACAATATATTTCTAGATTTAAAACGCGTAAATTACAAATTTTAAGTATCTGCATGTTTGAAAATGCATAGCACTGTAGAATGGCAGTCCACGCTAGTGACGAAGCATCACCAAGGCTGCGAAAGGCATTAATATATAAAAACAAGTAAGAATGCTCTAGTCGACTATGCCCGACTACGACACTCCCTGCTCCTAACTTGCATTTCAAGCCACAAGCCAGCAGCGCATTTAACTTGTCCAGTGCATGTCAAACTGTTGTTTCTGCCTGCTGAGACGGGCGTTATAGATTCTTCCATAACTTTGGTGCTATTTATCCGATTGTAATGAAATTTAAACAGCTGATCAACATTGATTAAACATATATGTGCACCAAAAATCAAAGCTTTATCTTTAAAATTGTGGCTGTGGGAGTTTTTTTCGATTTGCGGGGTGCTTAGGGTATACAGGAACCTGCATACCAAGTTTGGGGTCTCTAGCTCTTATAGTCTCCGAGATCTGTGTGTTCATACGGAAGGACGGACAGACGGACAGACAGACTTTGATGCTTATCAAGAATATATATAGTTTACATAGTCAGAAATGCCTCCTTCTGCCTGTTGCACACATTTGCAGTACTTTATAGCTGCTTTTTTCTCATTTTCAATGGCAACAGGGATTAAAAATGCTAAATTAAAACGTATTTTGATTAAGTCAACTTGTTATCAATATACATTTCTAACAGTTTTAAAAATTTCTTCTGCAATGATGCGTTGAAAAACTTGTCAAAAGGTAAATTAAAAATTTTCTATTGTTCCCTTAACAATTTTTAAAATTTAGTCGAAACGAAAGTTGGTTGAGTATTTAATATATCTCTTGATAAAATAAAATCCGCAATGGGATTCGATCTATTAAATGCATGGGGACAGCTCATTATAATTGCAAAAAAAAAGGTTATATCATTATACCATTCTAAACAATTTTATTAAATTTAACTTGATTTGTTGTTTGCTTTTTAGACATTAACAAAAATACAAAGACGTGTTAATATGTAAAAAAAAAAATCAGTTTTTCAATCGTCCAGTACGCCGCACTTCGTTTAGAGTCCTTTGATTTGTTATTAGTTTCTTAATAAAACAAATGTTAACGCATAACAAATATATATATATTAATTAAAATCATCATATTCCTACAACTTCATGAGTTTCCCTCACTTCGTTTTGAGTCTTATACTTATACTTATCTAGATACGGCTTGAAGACTTCTTGATTGATAAGAATATGAGTGTTAGTTATAATAACCCTTGCTGCGAGCCACGAACTTCTGGGCAATTAGTAAGCTAAACAAACAAGTTACACCAAATCTTTTTATAAAGTTCTTCGTATTCTTCATAGTCCGTTCATTAATTCTACTTGGCAGCCAGTAAAACGGTATAAACAGGACCTCAACTATCAGGAAAAATGCCGTGGAGAGTATCATGCCACAAATCGATAACATTTCAACAAAATTATTAGCCGCAAGCACACGGGATCTTGTTAACATCATATACATATAATGTGTGCTTTTACAAAAGTCCGTTAAACAGTGCAGCATGAATACCCCTATTAGTCCATAGTGCCAATTCTTGTCCAATGCAAACTGGAATTCTTTCTTTGATAAACAAAAGACTACTACGACAGGCATGGCATAGATATGGGCATTGATAAAAGTCACTCCAAGATGTTTGATGTGAAGCTCCAATATTCCGGGTGCATCCTTAGCAAATTGTAGTTCATACTTCTGAACAATAAACCAGCAGGGCACAATCAATGAGAAATACTTGACAATGCGATCCAATGCAACAGAGAATAGCACACGATCCGATGTAATATATTTCACAGCTCGATCCCATTTCACATACTTTAAAAAACGTTCCATTTTTCGAAAACGATTTTGTTTTATTTTATTTTGTTTTCAGAAAATTACAAATTTTTTGATGTTGCCGACGAACTTTGTGATACTGTAATGAACTGAAATGAAATAATCGTAAATCAATGTTTCAGTTGGTATTTGAAAAGCCTACTTTTTCTGAAAAAAGTGCTAGAAACCATTTTTTCTTTTTCTTTTCAAAACTATGCTATCCTGAACGCTTTTCAAATATAATTATAATAACCTTTTCAACGAAGTTATCGTACTATCTCATCAAATCTTGGATTCCTGCTGTATACATTGCTAGTAGCTTTTCGCAACCGTAATGCTTCGTCACTAGAGTGGACTGCCGTTGCATTCTGTGTTTCATACTAGCAACATTCAATGACTTCAATATTTTTGGAAAATTCTGCGGAATTGTGGAAAATTTCTTCGGAATTGTAGAAAATTCGCAGTTTACTGTTGTATGAAACTTTGTTGCTTATCAGCTGAACAGGTTCAAACTCATTTTCAAAGATTTATATGCAAATTCAGCAATAACTGCTTATCAATATTCCGTAAACTACAACCCACTGGATGGGAAATGGGTGGTCCAGGTCTTATTGGCGAAATATTCAATATTTGAAAATAAAGTCGAACAAAAATAATTTTTGGAAATTAATCTAGATATTAAAATATGACCAAAAACCCTTAAAAACGCATTAAAATCGGTCGAGTTTTTACAAGAATATGGGATTTCAAAATTTTGAAAATTTTACAAGTAAAATTTTGACATGATTCTTAACTGATTTTTAAGCTACGTCAGAAAAAGTTTTTTGGAAATTAATTAAAGGTTATAATATGACCAAAAAGTCATTCCGCATTGATATCGGCAAATTTTTGACAAAGTAACGGGAGTACTGTTTTGAATATTTGAAGTCCAAAAATAGGTAAATTTTAATCAAGATCGGACAACACGGGTTTATAACAGCTATTCCTGAAGGCTGCTGCGCCATTTGTTCACATTAAGCTCAATTCGGATGTTGGGCAATAAAAATTAAATGACAACAAGAAAATTGTTTGGCCATTGAATGAATTAAGTAAAATAAACAAAACGTAAGTAAAAAAAAAAAAAAACAAAGAAAATAAAAATACCCACACATACTCATACACACGCCCACAAGATCCAGACAATTCCGGAGGGCGACGACACGATCGTGTCAGCGGCTCATTTGAACTATAAAAACAAAAAAAAAAAAAACAAAATTGGAAGCTTCGTAAAATAGGGAAGAAAAGCCTGTGGAAAAACACAATTGTGGCATGTTGGGTTAACATCAAGTCTTTGGGCTGAGCATTTTGTGTGGAATCGCCTCATAATAATCATTTAGGACGAACTACTGAGCGCAAAACTCTTCGAGTCACTTTTTGGGGGCACAAACTGGCAATTTGGAGAGTGGCACAATATCCAGACACAAATTATATTAATGGTCTTTTGTTTGTGCTCCACTGAGGTCTGCACGAATCACGTTTTAGAAATTGCATTGCACATAGTTGTGCGCCTCCCTCCACCCCCACCCTTCCTGCCCACTAACAATGATCTTATAACTATGGTATGAACTAAACTAAAAGTCACTTCACTTCACTTCACTCAAACACTGTGACTGACTCGCTTTGTGCTTAGTTAAGTATTTTTTTGTTTCTTTTTTTTTTTGTTGTTGTTGTTTTTGTAACTTTTGCGCAAGTTCTCAAAGTTTTAGGCAAAATCTTAAGTGGCACTTACTTTTAATATGTTGCCATTGCCCTCCGCCCAAAATGGGTCTCAACTCTTTTGCCTTTGTCTTTGTTGACGTACCTTGTCTTCTGTTGAAGAGGGGATAGGTGGTACATGGTAGGGGGGGGGGAGGGGTGCGCATACAAATCGCTGCCGAGTTACCTGAAATAATTACATGCACACAAATTAGAGCGCTCTCTGTCATGGAGCAGGAATCATTCTGCATTTTAATACTCTAACAATGGAGTACTTTAAGCATATCATGATATATGTAACAGCTTTTTGAAACTTTGTTAACATTTAGACGTTGACGTTTAACTCATGACGCTTTTTCGTTAAGTTCTGGTTCGTTGGGAAGATGTGTAGAGGGGTTGCTTGTTCCGCTTTATCTCTTTCCTTCAAGTGATAACTTAACTTAAAAAATTAACGTCATCTTCTAAATGCGGACTTAGTTGTTATTTTCATTTCCGCAAACTTTTCATTCCGCATCGTTTTCGTTTTTATGTTCCTGTTTTCGAATGAAATAACAATCCTTTTTCTTTCTTAAATATAAGTTCAAATACGTCTAATTGCAGTGTCTCAATCGTTTACAAACCGAATTTTGCAAAAAAAGTTTCCTTCGTTAAGTTCTGTCAAACCAAAAGTGAACGAAAAAATGTATAGAGTAAACTTCATTCAGTTGCAGTAGAATTTTGTTCCAAAAAATTAAGTCAAAGTAAACAAAGCCTAGTTATTTATAATCAAAGTTAACCAGGAATACTTTCGTTAAGTTTTTGCGAAAGTGATTTTCACGCATATGTTACCATTTTCACTTTTGAAAAGTTGTTTCGGATTGAATTCACTTTTATTTGATCAATTATTGAATTAAACTTACATTGAGATATGATTCAATACACTTGATCAACAGCAATAAGAAAATTTTGAACCTTTAAAGGGAGTTTCAATTGCGCAAAATGTTGCCGAAAGTGGAAACCGGAACATCAAAATGAACCATAAAAAAAAAAACGATAAAAAATCTATTATTTTCTTCAGATATTATAAAATAAGTTTTCAGATTACAAATATGTAACTTTATTATATCTGCAAGAGAATGTTGTCTTCGGTATGCAAAAAAGGTAATTTCTTTCCGGATTCTTCACGGCTTTGAGTAGCTTCAACTACTTATTTGTTGCCATCTGAAAGATCAGAGTCTTTTTGATTACGTTCTGCTTTCACTGGTCATGCCAAATCATTGAATAGAAGACCATCTGCAAAAAAATAAAGACTCCACTTGAAGTTCTTGCTCTATGGCCATATCTATGTCTGATGTTTGATGTCAAGTGTCTGTCGCTGTCTCTCTTTCTTTCTGTATCGTGTGTCACGCCTTCTCCGCTTTGGCAAGAATGGCACGAAACATTTAAGCCGCTAAAGAATGAGAGATATAGCAGCAAATAACATACATATAATGATCATATTGTAAATGTTGTTTGTCGTTTCCGTAATGAAAATAATGAAAATTGTATTGAAAACTTAGCTTTGACATTCTTTTTTTTTTTTATTATTATTTTTGTTGTTTTTGGGATAAATTTCTAGGTTAGCTGGTCTGGTATTTGGTACTACGGGTACTTCAATGGGTTCAATGTGCGCCAAGTGGGACTGTGTATGAGTAAGGTTTTGGCTTTGGTGTTCAAATCATGGGTGGTCTCAATTGCTTGACAAATTGGAGTATAGAAAAGTGGAGTAAGTCGAGATTATTATCATATAGGGTTCCAGTTCGCAGATGTGACCCCTTTTTTTTTATTTCTCGGTGCAAAATTAGTTCCTTGACGTTCTATAATTAAGAATTATTCTAAGCTTTCTCATGCTGCTGGCTGCTGGTGGCTCCCCAAACCATTCCATTAAATCATGTAAAAGAAGAAAAAAAAAATTCTCACAATCAAAATAATAATAATACAAAATAAGAGTAGGGTAAAAAATTGATTACCAGATGAAGTAGAAGAAGAACACGTACGATAATCATAACTTTGCTTTACCCTTTTCACACTTCTTCTGCTTCAACTGCTTCTCCTCCTCCTTCTTCTTCTGCTTCTTCTTGTGTTTCCTCTGCTTCCTCTTTACAAATGTACACACACACACACACACACATCCATTTAAAGTGCCTTTCAACTGAATCGGTGAGATCTCAAACGCTTAATTGCATCACGTTTTTAGACCAAGTTGGGCACAGAATTATTACACAATTACATTTGTATGCATGAATGCATGGGCGTAGCCAGGGGGAGCCAAGACGTGCAGCTGCCCTCCCTCGAAAAATCATAAATAAACTTTTTACATACAAAAGTATTTGAAGCTAATTGCCAAAGAAGTTTTGCCCACATTGTTCAGATTAATAGCTTTCACCCCCTAGCTGAGATGATAACTACGCCCATGCATATATGAAAACATGTGTGTGTAAGTAAAGCAGCTGAACGAAGAACTGAGAGACACACAACTACAACAATAGCTGGAGCAACAACAACAACAACAATAAGAACAACAACAGCAAAACAACAAAAGAGTTGAATAAGAAAAATAATGCACATTAGCTACAATGATTTCCACACGTGAGCTGAGCCGACATATTGACAAACTGATGAACTGTTGGCATGTCTGCTGACGCTGACGTTGACGCTGACTTAAAGCGCTGACAGCGCAGTGCACTAAAGAGAAGCTTACATTTGTATTGCTATTGCTATTTCTCTGGCTCTTCCTTCGTATGCGCTTGCCTAACCAACAACAACTCAACGAAAGATCACTATTGATAGCTTAAGCTAACTGTCAATACTTAACGCAGGCAATAGATTTGTCACAATGTTAAGCTCAATCAACAACAACAAACAGCAGCAAAGAGCAGCTTGGTTCGTTGAGTTCGTTGAGGTATTAACATGCTATTGCTAAATGTCTGGCCAAAAACAACTCAACGAAAGATCGCTATTGATAGTTGCGACTATCAATTGTTTTTCATTTAGTGCAGACTAAAGATTTGTCACTTGCATCAGTTCTATAATTAAATGCGTGCATTTTCATTATCATAGCATCATAATAAATAGAACAATTACTTTTTTAAGAGAAAAGAGTAGAGTTTTGCTCTTTGCCAAAAACAACTCAACGAAGAATTGTATCCAAGGGCTTAGTCAAGGGGATCATATGATTAATTGCACATAATTAACTGATTAATCGGCATTTTTAGGTTGAAAATGCTATGAATTATCTGAAAAAAAAAATAATAAAATTATGTGAAACCGTCATTTCTCATTCAAATAAAGCCTGATAGCACAAATAGCAAAGATCAATTTTACATTGGAATTTAAATAAAAGTAATAGTTTTTCGAATAATTCTAATACTTTTTAATTTAATTTTGATGACATTAATGTTGAAATTTATATTTCAGACCAAACTAATATTTTTTCAGGTCAACCTTTTAGGTTTGAAATTATACAAAATTTTGATATTTGAAAAAATATACCTGCCGATACCATTTTGACATTGATTATAAATTATATAAATTGATACGATCAATTCTAGTTCTAAGTCCGCATTTATACGATGATATAACCTAGGACGAGTTTTCGATAAGTTCTCGCTTGTAGGAAATGGGTTAAGCGAAGCACCATCGCCTGTACACCTCTACCCAACAAGAACTTAACAAAAAAACTCTATGGGTTAAACATCATCGTCTAAATGCTGACTAATTTTACTTTAAAAGCTTTGTAAAACAAGGAACTTTAAACACCACATATATTTTCATTTAATTATTTAATTTACTAATAAGTTGTATAATGCTGTTAACAAATGTTGTTAACCCCATATTATCTTTTCTAACTGTACGTACAATTCCAAAAGTCAAAGTCAAAGCCTCTGGCAAAGTCAATTGCATAAAGTTTGTTTTGTTCGTCAGCCTTAATCAGCTGTAAAATTTCACCTCAGTTTGTCGCAAGATGCGCGATAAGACTGAAAACCCAAAAGATCTGAAGATCTGACACTTTACAGTTTTACGATTTAATAAGCCATAAGTACAGCCGCCAGATGACCAACTTATGATATATGAGCCGTAAATTGAAACTTTATAAATGTCTGTATGTTTGTTTGTATGATGTTGGTATTATTGCAGTAGCTGAAAGATTTGCATACAATATTATTACAGCATCTGCTTGGACTGCGCAACTTTTAACGATTCATTTTGTATTTTGTATTTTTTTCTTTCCTTTTTTTTGCGTTAATAAAATTTCACTCATACGCCGATCTTTTTTATTTTATTAATTGGCCACAAACCGCTGCTGCGATGCGTTGCAGTTGGGAGTCGTCTGTCCAGATCCATGTCCATATCTTCAGTGTTGTCTGCCCACGTAATCAGCCAGCGAATAGCCATAAAAAGTGTGTCCTCAACTAGGTGCAAACTAGAGGTGGTACAATATCGATAGTGCTAGGCTTCGATAGTTTTCATCGATATCGATACCATCGAGAATATCGAAAATTCTGCGTTTTCCGTTTCACATAAAAAATTAAATAATTATAAAATGCCTTTGATAAAAGTTCATTTAATTTGTAATAAAATTGTTCAAAAAACTAAAAATTAAGCAAATTCAAGGAAATTGTTTATTACCATCTAAAATAAAATAAGTTAGTACGCACTAAGACTATGATTTCACGTTAGGACATTGCTTCGTTAAGTTCTCGCTTGTAGGGGAGACGTGAAGCGGAGCAGGCAATCCCCCTTTATTTCGAATCATTTCAGACTTTGAGTTCCTGTTTTCGATTGATATACAAATTGTTCATTTGTTTCTTTTTAAAGGTTTTTTTCATTCAAGTTTCTCAAAAGTAAAATTTTTAAAATTTCGTTTTACTTTTTTATTATATAAACTAATAATTTCATAACTTTTCTTTAACCAAAACATCTTTTTGTATAAACTATGGCAATTAACACCACTATATATCAAAGAAACCCATCGATAGTCAAGCGAACTTAAAGCGATTGATTTTATTGATAGTCTTATCGATGTTTTTCATGTTTTAACATAATCGATACATCAAAAACACAGCCGATTGTAAATCGTATTCAAAACTTGCAATTTTAGCAAAAGTTCTACTACAGACCAAAACAAACTATTTAGCTTTAAGAATTTTTAGCTATCGATATTATCGATAGTACCAGCAATAATTTTGCCATCTCTAGTGCATACCTCGCAGCTGGGCAAATGAAATGACATCAGCAGCAGACGCCTCGATGAAACTGGGAACATATATTGGCACATCTGGTGGCAATTGTAATGCCTAAAGATGTCGTTTTATGCTTTTTTATGTGTCAATCGTTAATGAATTAATTAATGTACATTGCATTTGGAATTGCTGTTGTTTTTCTTTTTTCATAAACAATATTATTTGTAAGCCAGTTTGGTAGACGAAACTAAATAACCAATAAATAGCCAATCAATCGGAGGAGGCCAGTTCAACAGCCGATGGCGAACTTCAACCCACAATAATAATGGCTTTGTTCTTTGGTCGAACTGTGAGTGGAACTTGACTGGAATGAATCATAGCACACTAACGAGTACTCGTTACTTGGACTCATACTCATACCTAATACTCGTAAATTCAACCAGCCAAAGTCACAAATATGCATACGCCAAAAACAAAATAAATGAGGCAAACTATGAATACACTACAGAGGCTGGGCATATGTCTAAATTTATGAAATATGTAAGAGTTATACAAAAAACTTGTTAATTTCATTATTAATAAATGATAAATGATTTAATTTTCCCTCGACAATCATGTCTAAAGTCAAAAAAATTTTGAAAGGTTTTCATTTCCATAAGTTCAGATCTAAATTTCCAAGCGGATAGAATTTTTAGTTCCTTTGCATTCAGAGGCATCACGAAAACTTCTACCAACTAAATTACAATCGATTTCCAGTTCTTAGATGTCAAAGAAATCGCTGGATATCTTAACACAGCACTTTTAGTTAGCATCTTTGAAAGCAACTCAAAGACGTTTTTGTGACATCTATGTTACCAAATTCTGCAATAGATGGATCGAAGTTAGATTGATATTGGATCAGGAAGGGAATCCCGTGATTCCCGAAACATACTTTGGAAAAATTTTATAAAAATTGTTTATATCATAGGGATTTCGGGCGGAATTCGTAAGCTGGGGGATATTCTAGGGACGTTCGAAGTAGGAAACGAAAAAATCTTTTCGGGATGAATGGGGTCCGGAGGGAATTATCATCTCGATTCCATCTTTATCTCAAAGCAAATGCAAGCCAACCGAAATTCTCTCGAAAGATTTCTGTGACAGTGCTGCTTAAGGTCGAATTTTTGGGTGTAATGTTTTATTGTAACCACAGTTAAATTTCCCGCTATAAATCTTAGTACATCAAATAGTCGGCTAGTCTCTTATCGACTCTAGAGTAGACTCAACTCCCCATATCATTCTGGAATTGCTGTTGTTGTTCTACAGTTCAACCAAGCGTCGCATTTTTGGTCAATTACATTTTTGTCGCGCGGGTGGCAGCCAGTTGGCCCAGTCGCCGTTTTAACTGTTGGACTTTAGCTGGTCAATTGTGGGCGTGGCAAGTTGTGTTTTTGTGTGTGTGTGTGTGTGTTTGTGTCTGCATTGTTGTCATGCAACGTCGGCGCACCGGAAATGTGCATCCGTTTTTGGGGGCTTGCAACAAAATGCAAACATTTTGTTTAGTTCTACTATAACATACAACAAAATGAAGTTGGCAAATACTTTAAGCCGTGTTTTCTGTGTCAAACGTAAGCCGAGCTATTCATCTAATGACCAAATTTGGTCAGAGTTGCCAACATTGCGTACAACATTGCTGAGCAGAGGATGCAACGCTTCGTTGCGCCTGACACTTGCAACAAACAAAATGTTGCATCAAACTTGTGGCACAATAAAATCGCGAACAAAAATAACTAAATGCCAACAGCATAAAAGTTTGCATTTTATATTAAAATAGAAAATATTATTGTTGTTTATTGTTCCGTTTGACAAGTGTATTAATATTATTATAATAATTCAAATTAGATCCTTAAATGATCATTTAATTAAGTAAAATAACAATATTAACACCTTCGAAGCTATCAATATAGATCGTTATGATGTTTTCATCTCAAATTGTATTTCAAATTTGATAAAAACAAGAAACAAAAGTTATCTATAATCGAATATAAATATAGCCCTGCAGAAAAGGTTTGGCATATAGAAACATAATTTTCCACCGATAATTCCTATGATTGAGATAAGACATAGTGACCAGATTTTTATAAAAATTAATCAACATGTTTGCACCGTTATGTTATATGAACCAGTCAATTGGCTGGAAAGATTTATAATTAGACATGAGCTGCTAAAAAACATTCACTTGTTCATACCTGTAAAAACGTCCTTCGTACCACCAGGCACCAGTAAATTCTTCGGCACAGTCTCTTGAAGAATCATCATTATTCCTATCATATGTACTAAACTTTTGAACATGGTGAAATGAAAGCCTGCAGTTCCATTGGCTTTACCCATCGTTCTTAGGACGTCAGCGATCGCAAACTCTTCATACGTCTTCATACCGTCGAAATCTTTTTTTTCAATCTACTCATTTAATATACTGAGTACAACTAACGTAGAGAGCGTACTGTACTATTCGAAAAGTTTTGAATACCTATAATGTTTTTCTTTGAGAATACTGAAGGCTTGATTAATATACTTGATTTGTATCCATTAATAAATCAATGTAAATAATTAGGTTGGCATGTTTAGATTCTAAACTTTAGAACTTAAAGTTCTTATATCCAATCTATTCCCTAATTTATTACCTGTGCGTTCGATCCTGGCAATGCTAAAATCAAAGTCACAAACTAGGCATTATTTAGACGCCTCCTTCTATTAACGATACGAAACTCTGATAAGAATTTCATTATTTCCTTTAAATAAATAAATATTAAAAAATATCCAGTTTTGTTTATTCTTCAATAAACGTTCAAGTATTTTAAATTATTATCGATTTTTTTTATAAACGTAACACTTAATCAGAAATGTTTGTTTTTCTATTAGCAAAATCTTTTAATAGCTAAAAGCTTACCGTTTCTGATTCAACTAAATAGCTAGATCTGACATGAAAATGGCTAGTTTGTCAACATTAATATCAGCTTGGATAATTATCTTACATTATATGAAAATAGTACAACTCATTAGATGCTTCAATTAGACGGTATTATACATAATGTTCTTTATTTTTCAATGTTAAACATACAATTTAATTATATAGCTTAACATTTTAAAGCATGCTTAACATTATGTTATATCTATTTAATAAACAGAAATGTATGTTAACCATTAGTACAGTTGTAATTATCTTACATTTCATGGGCACAGCTGAGAGCATTTCCGCCAATTTGCAGGCTTCAGTCTTAAGTCTTAAGTAGAGGCAAGCCGTCAAGATCTAATGTTAACCAAGTTTATGACCCCCCCAATAACAGCAACAATAACAACAACAACATCTTGGTCAAAAGCAGCGCAGCGCAATTCAACACGACTTGACCTTAACATAATTGCTTCAAATTGCACCTGAAGTTCACCTGGTAGGCATGTGAAATCTGCGTTTATGTTGCTTGAGTTTTTGCCAAAAAAAAAAAAAAAAAATAAAGAAAAGAAAGAAAAAAATGAAATAAAATAAATATACACATTCAAAACATATTCCCAACAAGAAGCTTCATATGCTTATCAGGCGCAGCAAACACAACGAAAAACCGGAATCAAAATAAAGACGCAAAGAGAGACGTAGTGCAAGAGAGACAGAGAGAGAGAGAGAGTGTCAGTCAGCGGCCGCTTAGCAGAACAGCTGAGCGCTTTTCGTTGCTCGCTCTCACGCTGTTATGTTAAAGAGACACACAGAGTGCCGCTGTTAAGCTAACAGCGACTGTTGCACTTGAAAAAAAGCTAAAACGTGCATGAGCTTACAAAGGCAATTCAAAATAGTTTAAGGGAATAACATGCTCAATTTTAATTTCATTTAAAAGCTGCTGTTATAGCCATAAACGGTTTTTTCAAGCTAAATACAAAAAAAAAAAACAGCCACGACATCAAAAACGATCGTGAAAAAGCGAAGATACTTAAAAACGTGAAATGTGACCAAAACCAGATTTTCTGGTTCGATATATAGAAAAGTAGCTAAACTATGGATTTACCACAAAATAAAGTAGCTAGATTTAGCGGGAAGCTAACATAACTGCCAGCACTCAGCTTAAGCCGACTCATGTTAACAGTTTAACAGTTGTCAAGTTGTTGCACAGCTAACATCTGTTATTTAGCGTTTAACTTTCATGACGATCGGACGTGTGTGCGCGCATTTTTTTTTTGTTTTTTTGTTAAAGCAAAGACGAAAGATTTCAATTCGTATGTTTTTTGTTGATAAAGTGTGCTAAATAAGCCAAGCGCCCAGTGCAGTTAACAGCTTGTGTGAACGCAGCGAAAAAAAATAAAAAAAAATATAGAATAAAAAACAAAACAAACAACAAAATTTTTAATTCGATTTGTGTTCTAATCAAAGCACGCGCGTGATTTTGTTTAGCGTGTATAACACACACACACAAACACACACGCACATGCAGAAGGGCAAAGCGTAAACGAAACTTTGCCAATTCCCCCCCATCCCAAACCCCCTGCTAATGCAAGTGTGGTGAAATGCAAGCGGCGAAGGCGCTTAGCAAAGGATAGCAAAAAAGAAGAAGCAGCAGAGCAAGCACCGCAAGCCAATTGGAAACATAACGGCAAAGCGACAAGTGCACAAAACGTGACGACCAAAAAAAAAAAAATTCAAAAAATAGCTAATAAGAATATTTATTTTTTTGTTGTTTGTGCTAAATGTTTTGTGTTTAATGTTAGAATGAAATTTTGACATGTTTTGATTAAATACAAAAAAAAAACAAAAACAACAAACAGTGCTCTGAAAAATTGTTAAGAAAACCAAATAAAAATTTCTAGTTTTTAAAACATAAAAAGGAACATCTAGTATTTTATATGTTGAGACGCACAGCTGCAGTTTTTAGGTTTGTTGCCTAAACAACAACAACACCAACAACACCAAACAATTAACAACAACAACAATAATACGACCAATAGGTTACAAGAACAACAAGCGCAATAAGAATGACGGAACTCCAATTGGACAACAGCCTGACAGGCGACGCTGACGCCAACGTTGACGTCAAGGCCATGGCAATAGCAACAACAGCAACACCAACAAAGGCCAAGCGTCATCAATTTGCCGATGGTGAAGCCGAGGAGGGTTTTCTCTCCACCTCCCCCGACAGCGCAAATGGAGATGCACATGCACACGCACATACACACACACACACACACTCGCATTCGCAGACAGCGCTGCAGCAGAGCAGCGTCAGCGGCAGTGAGCCTAGCGCCAACGGCAACGTCAACGTCGGCAGCGCACGTCAGCTGCTGCTGCGAGCCTTTCATCAATGCGACTCTGCCGAGCAATGCGTCTCTCTCAGCGACATCCTCGACTCCTTCAAGGCTCCACTCTCCGAGGATCAAGCCTGGGCACTCATCTATCAGTTTGTCTCCCTCTATCACAGCGTCGCTGCACAGGCGCATCGCTGCAGCAGCGATGATTATGACGCCCAGCTGCCGCTGCGCTTCCAGCTGCATATGCATCGCGATGGCAGCGTTCACTTCTCGGGCAAGCAGCGCCAGCAGCAGCAGCAGCAGTCCTTGTCGAAGAAACAGCTACCATCGCAGCCGCAGTCAACTCAACCGCCGGCAGCGCTTGAGGACAGCGCCAGCAGCAGCGGCGACAGCAGCGTCGTCATTGGCAACGGTGAGTAAAGTGCTGCACTTTTTTTACACAGCGAGAAAATCAACGAAAATCAAAACGTGTGTGAAACTGCAAGTGCTAAATTCGTACACTGCTAGAAAAAACGTATGTGAATGTGTTTTAAGTGCTTCATTTGTACACTGCTAGAAAAACGTATGTGAAAATTTAAGTGCTAAATTTGTGCACTGCTCGAAAAAACGAAGAAGAAAGCTTAAAATGAAGCTTAACATTTGGTATAGCAAAAAAATGTAGCTAAAAAAATATTCTCGATTATTAATCGATTAGTTTGAATATAATCAATTCGATAATTATCGAAAATATTCAAAGTATTTAGCATTTATAAAATTCGATCCTCGCAATCATTTTTTTGGCGATGTTTCAAATCGAAGATCCAGATTAAGAATATTTTCATTGGATTAAGTCAATCGAAATATTTTAAAAGAAAAAGGTTTTTGCTCACTTGGTATTCACTTCAAATGAAATTCCGGTTCAGTTACTCAAAATGGGTATGTAAAATATATTTTTCGAACAATTTCATTCAATAATTTTTTTTTTGTATAGAGTTTTTCATTTCGGAAGCATTTCATTTGAAGTGAATACCAAGGCCTGAAATCAATAAAACTTTTCTTGAAAGTTGTAAAAATATTGTTTCTCAACAATTTCGTTTAGATTTTCATAGTTTAAGAATATTTTTTAAGCACAATTTGAAGCCACACTTAAATATATTTGCTTAAACATCTGCTTTTTTAAGTTTTCTAAGTGGTTGAAAAAAAGGAAGAGTTGTTAGAAGAGTTTTCTTTTCGCGCAATCGTTTATCGTGTTTTTTTTTTTTTTGTAGATTTCAGCAGTAGAATAACTGTAGACTGCAGTAATTAGCTCTGCTGCGACGCTTGGACTATGAAAATGAGCTGAGTTTTTTTGTTTTTTTGTAGTTAGTTAGTTGGGCCGGAAAACCGGTTGAGATTTTTTTTTTTCTGTATTTTTTTGTAGAGGGTCTCGAGTGGTTTTTCGGCAAAACACAAAAAACGCTTTCATTTTCACTTAATAAGCGACAGTTAACTTCTTTCTTTTTCTTGGACATTCGCCTGATGTGCGTTTCCGTGTGGCAAGAGGCATCCATTCCATTCCAAAGCAATCCAATCCAATCCAATCTATCTTAACATTGCCATCGTCCACTTTCCCAAAACAAACAACCCACACAACACAAGCAACATCTGATGATGACCTACGCTTTAAGTTATGCACCGTAGTCTCAGCTTTGATTGAGGTTTTTCTTTGATTGCGTGTGTGTGTCTCTCTCTGTGTGTGTGTGTGTGTGTGTGTGAGTTGGGAAAGTGTAGACTGTGTCTCCCATGGAGAGCCCAATGCATGCTATATTGTAGAGCTGATACCATACCAGTGGTATATCGATAAAAATCGATAGATTCTTATCAATGGTGTATCGATAATATAGATAGCTTTATAGCATTGGTATATCAATAATACAGATAGCTTCTTAGTAGTGGTATATCGATAATATCGATTGCTTCTTATCAGTGGTATATCAATAATATCGATACCTTAATATCAGTGGTGTATCGACTGCTGTTAATCAACTGCAGTATAGATAATATCGATAGTCCTAAATGTCGTTCACTATATATGGCTTTTTTTCAATACATTTTTAATTCTGATAAATTCGATGGGTGTAACTTTCGATTAATCGGTATACCTTATATGGGCTTAAATCGATTATTCTATATTGTATTTAGAAAATATAGTTTTCTTAAAAAAAACAATGAGAATTGAGATTCATCATTTAATATCGATAGTTTGATCTATTCGTTTGTTTTTTTTTAATTTCTCCAAAAAGTCAACAATAGTTTATCGATTAAACGCTTTGGGTTAATCGATTTATCGATGCTGCAATGGAAAATACAGGTTTTTTTTCGTTTCTTTAGTTTCTTTAAGAACTATTCATATATCGAACTAAATCAAAGATATAGTTCAATTCAAAGAACCGTTCATTCGAACTAGTTCAGATTGAAAGGAGCCAGCTCTATAAATAACGCAGCCACTTTGCCTATCAACTATCAATTTTTCACTTTCTTTCATCTCTCAGTTTCTTGAAACTGTGTGTTGCTTTTGTAATTGATGAGGGTTGCTTCAGCTCAAAGATCTTAAGATCTTTTATTTTTTGTAGCTTCATTTGTTTGTCTCAGAACGTGTCTGAACGTGTCGTTGGGATGGGATGGGATGGTAGATACCTTTCGCTAATTGTTTAATCATTGGCTCGAACTGTCAAAATACAGGTTGTTATAATCTATGGGCTTTCAGATAAGCTGCGTTAATTGGAAAATGCGTGAGTGTTGCGAGGAGAGGGGGGCAGTTAAGATCTTTGTGTTCTTCGGGGCGTAGTCTTCTCACGGGTGGCCCATCTTTGGTTCTTTTTCTTTTTAATGTGAGTCATATCGATGGGCATGGATATAAGTTTGGTATCATCTGCATTCTCAACATGATGTTGATCTATAACTATAAAGAATCTGAACAGACCACTCTTTATATGGCTTAAATGTAGAAACTAATTAGCTCTTTCTGACTCCATAAATGTTATTTAACTGACTTTTGCTTTTGGGCATGCAGAGAAGAAGAGGAAGTTGAAGTTGAAGTTGTAGTTGTAGTTGTAGTCATATATAAACTTAATATGGCCTATTATTTATTGTAATAATGTTGTAATTGTTGTTTTAATTATTTCCGCATACAATCAAAACTGCCCAAGGCAATTATAGCTTGAAAGATGAAACCAAATCTTAAGTAGAATGGTTGAAAATACTAAACAGAAATATATTGTTGAATATGGAAGTATTACTTGTAAAATTAATTGTTACAAATTGTAAACTTGGAATTATAATGATGATTGTAATAATAATTATTGTTCTTAATAATCTTCTTAATACTCTGGTAACTCTTACTAGTTTCTGACTGGGTATCGAACCCGAGGTCTTGTCTGTCAAAGCAGCTTGTCTTCCCACTAGGCTACAGTCTTCCACAAGAATTTTGTATACTTTTTTTTTAAATTAAATTACATTTGGAATCTAAATTGACAACTTAACATTGATAATGCCAATTAAAATATATCGCAAAGCAATTCCAATGACCTTTCGATAGATATACAGCAAAATAACAATATATCGATAATGCATCGATTATGTAGGCAATTTATCGAACCAAGCTAAAACATTCCATAAAAATATCGATAAATCGATTGTTTCAAAATTCAGATTTTTTTGTTTTAAAAAAAAATCAAACTCATTTGTAATGCTGCTCATATTTGATGATGACTAATTATATATATATAGCTGCAACAGGAACAATCGTACACTCGATAAAAAGTGTATTAAATATTCGGCAAACTTGCAGATCACTTTTCTTTGCTTTTCCAACTACCATTCTTAAACATAGATTTCAAAACGGCGGCAAGTTCAAAGTCCGCCCGTTTATAATAGCAACTGCTCTGCCCAGTTTTCAACATATGATGGCGTTGAACCTGCCCCCCTAAAAACTACAAAAAAAAATAACGAATATAACATAAAAAGTAACGAAGAACGAATAAGAAATAACGAATAACGAAACATTAGAAGGTGCTAAGAGCATCGAACATAGTTGCTGACTAATTGACATAGTGTCTTTCATGTGTGTGAAAAGAAGAGACATTGGATTAAGTTAAATCTCTATCGCAATGCTTTTTTTTTTTTATATCTGTCTGTTCGGTTTTTGGTTCCGTCTGCTAAATAAGTGGTAATTAAAGTGTTACAAGGTGTTTTTTTTTTTTGTATTCTGTTTGCACCGAAGAAAGTTAGGACAAGGCTAAAAGCATTATAAAATAATAAACAAAAACAACAAAAAAACGCAGAGTTTAACTTTGATAGATCAATTAGTTAGAATATAAATAGCTGTTATGGTTCAAGTGAAGTTCCTTATGAAAGGATCGGTCTAAAATATTTTCAAGGACACCGAATAGTTCCTTATTATTGTGACATATACTCAATTATGTAATAAACTTTAATTCTTTGAAGACTTTAATAAAAAGTCTTGAATATAAAAGTATTTGAGTGATTTTTATACTCTGTTTAACAAAATGGAAAATAAAGAGTATATTGGGTTTGTGAAATGTCCGTTTGTCCGTCTGTCTGTATGAACGCAGTTTTTTTTCAACAGTTTTGAAGCTAGAGCAACCAAACTTGGTTTACATGTTGGTATATACCATATGCCAAAGTTTAAGCACTTTTCACACATGTTTACAAAATTTCATCAAAATCGGACCACTATATCTTATAGCAGCCATAGGAACAATTGGTTGAAAATAAGTTTTTGTATGAAAAACTTTTTTTGTTTTTCAAGATAACTCAGCCAAAGTCACTTTACCTAAGCTTAAGAACAGTTTATAAGTATATAAGTAGACTTTACAAAAATGTAATTTATTAAACGTACAGAAAACAGAGTATATCGTAGTCGGAAGAGCCCGACTGCAACATTCTTACTTGTTACAATAATATTTATTATAAAAAAGTGTTTGGAAAGGAAGTCTTTGATATTGAGGACTTTTAAAATCCACAATATTCAATCAAATTAAATCAATCAAAAATATTTGTTGCTTTTCATTATGATTTGAAGCTTATAAATAGTTTTGGAATATTGAAATTATAAAACGGTTATACATTTAGTTTAAATATTATAATAACCGTTTAAAATGTGCAGTTGGAAAATTGTATGTTTTAGTTGTGGTCGTTTGAGTTTGGTCGTCTGTAGCAACATCAAAGATTGCTTCTATCAACTTCTGACAACCGAGTCGCGCGCCGCAGCGAATCATTGATTGTATTTTGTGAGAATCAACTCTCCTGCCCTGCCTCTCCACTGTTAAAGTCACCCCTGCCATGAAATGTCTGGTTTGTCTGGGTGTAACTGGTGCCAGTAAAGACATAATAATCAAAGCGTGGGCTGCCTGCTCACCTGATGCCGCCGTGTCGAAAGTGCAATCATGAACAACCAACGTCGACGTTGACGTCGACGTCAACGGCGGCGTAAAGTCGCCGCGCACGCTGGCGCCTCGATTAGGCGCGCAGCATTTGTTAGCCAGCTTTCAGGGCCAACTGGCTGGCAACAGTTAACAAAATGCAAAAATGATTATATTTTTGGCGCTCAATGCTAGCAACACACAAACTCGCCATTACAATTTTCAACGGGCGCTCAGCAAACGTTTGAAGTGTGTGTGCCCCAAGTGCCCCAAGTGGCAAAGTGAAAGTGCAACCTCCAACCAACCCCCAAAAAACCACCCTCAAACCAACCCCTAAAACACGCTGAAGGTCATGGTTCATGCGCAGTAGCCACAAAATTGTTGTCGTAGGTTCTCTTTTCACTTATCTCTCTCTCTCTTTCTCGCCTCCCTCTTTCATTCTCTTTCCCGCTCAGCTGTCAGCTGTTCATTGCTTTCGTTCAGTTTCCGCAGCCTAATGCAGCTCTTCCGCTTTAAACTTTATACAACAACAACAAAGTATAAAGAAATGAACAACAAAAAAAAAAGCAAAGAATGCTCTACTTGACTTTGAAACACCCTGTATATGGTACAGCTGAGATTCCTAAAACAGATCTTCAACTTCTGCATTATTTCTTCTTTATCATTAAAAAACAAGCAAACAAGTTAAAAATATTTGCATTAGAATTGAAAAAAGTGAGGATAATGAACAATATTATCATTAGAATTAAAAAGAGTATTGATATTGAACATATTTTCATTAAAATTTACATTTTCTTTATTTTTCCATTAAGTTTTCATAAAAAATATCAATGTTAAAAAAAAAATGTTCATTACTTTTGATTTTTTCAATTATAATTAAATATTATTTCATTTTCATTAATTTTATTCAATTCTAATAAAAATATTTGACATTAGCATCACTTTTTCAATTGAATTGTAATGTGCTTTTCATTATCATTACTCTATTTTAATGCCAATGAAATGACTAATTCAAATCTAATGAAATTATTTTTAATTATCATTACTTTTATTCAATTTTAATGTAAATACTATATTTTAACTTACAATTACTTTTTCAATCGAATTGAAATGGGTAATACATTAGTAATGCATTATAAAATGAAAAACAGTTTAATGCATTAGAATTGCAAATACAAGCTATGAAAATAGTTTTTTGAATAACTTTGTTGTATGTCATTCGATTATTATGCAATTTACACAGGTGATCAAAAGTAATTATAGAATTACGCTTGCTTTATTTGTAAAAAATACTTAATATGCTTAAAGATGCCTCATTCATCACGTTTAATACTTTTGCTGTACGTGAATAAGTACAGGGTGTAAAAAAACAAAAAAAATACAACATTCTTACAAATTGTAGCCATTAGATAGAGTTTCACCCAAAAAAAAAAACGGTCTTTTATCGCACAAAAGCTGAAAGAAAGCAGGTTACTTTACTTCTTTAGTTTCCAGAAGAAGTAAAAAAAATCCCTTACTCATTATTTTGGGCTTGTTATAAGGCCAGAAAAATTACAGATCTGTAAATTGTTTGGAAATAAAATGTAGTCTCTTGGGTGAGAGAGAGAGGATGCTTGATGATATTTCATTTTCATGTCTATGACTTTCTTGTTTTCACTAGAGAAAAATACAAAAAAGCAGAAAAAAAACTAGCCAGCCGGTCGCTCAACTGGTTTAATGTTTAAATAATTACACTTTAAAATTACAAACAAACAAATAACCAACTAGAAACCATAAACAAAAATTATAACGAAACTATGCAGCAACAAATTGGAGTAGTTTTTTTTTTTGTTTTGTTTTATAACAAAACCTAACTGGCAGTGCTTAAAGCACTCTGATAGTGGCCCAGAGGCCAAGCAGCGTTAACAAAGTTGAGTTGAGCATCATAAAAAAAAAGAGTCCAAGCATTCAATTATTTTTTTGTGTTGAGTTCAATGAGCCAATTTTTAAGACACGGTTTTTGGGCCGGAAAGACCTTAAACAGTTGTGCAAGTGTAGTAAAATACAAATAAATGTGACTAAAGTGACCATGGAGGACGTGTGGACTCGAAATAAAACTGTTATAAAGTGACCATGATGAAGTTAAAATTTAGACTTAAAGGAGTTGTTTGAAAGTGAGCAAAGTTCTTATAAAATATATATAGCTAATATCCAAGAATGAAATAAAGATTATTATCAAATTGATAAATAATATTTTAATTTCAAATCAAGTTGAGTTTGTTATGAAATATAAATAGTATCAAACAGAAAGAATTGTCTCTATTTGATACTATTTATGCTACATTGATGTTTATATTGCAAGCTATATACACAAGCTAAAAGTCTAGTGACGATGCTGATTCAACAAAACTTCTGATATCACATTGTCTGACGAAACATACTCAATTTAATATATGAAATATTCTAAGGAAGAAATCTACTGGCTTTCTAACGATATGTAGAACGTGTCTGTGGCTGCTTTGGTTTGCAAACGGTGGTGGTGCCAATTTTAGCGGTATTCCCGCTAAACAAGCGGTAAATCAAGTAACGCTTAACAAACCCCCAACTTGACTCCTCTTATCATAATATTTTTGATTTAAATGAATATATCTCTTAAGAAGATCACAGATTCAAATAATTTACGAAATACCTGCAATACTTATCTTAAGATATTAGCTAATAATTAATTATCTTAAACAACACTTGGAACTGTAATCAATTCTTAGATTTTCATAACACCACTTTTTCCAATTTGCATAATTGATGATCAGCTTACCAATTCTCAAAACTCATTTCACAACTAAGCGTCACATATTTTGCAACTCTTATTGTAATATAGCTGCTTTAATTTTCCAACAATTTTGAACAGCATGTAAACCGTAAATAGTTTATGAGGCCCAGTTCAGATTAGGTAGCTCTTTTTTTTTACCACAATAAAACCCACATTTTATGCATTTATTATGAAGTTGTTGTAATAATTTATATGTTTTGTCGTCTAGACCTCACCTGAAGCATTTGCCACGTGATTTCCATAGACTGCAACAAAAATATTATTATTGTCTATTTTTTTGTTGCTGTTGTTGCTGCTCTAGTTTGAAAAGGCCGAAAATTAATATAATAATTTTGTTGTTTCTTTTTTTTTTACAAAATGACATAAGCGCAACCGCATGACGACAACTGAACCTGAACCAAATTTGTCGCTCCATATGCTACAAATAAATATGTGGAAAAAGACCCAAATATATTTTTTTTAAATTTATTTGTGGCGTCGCCAAACTTGTCCACCTGTGCAGTCTCTGAAAAGAGCCCGCCCCTCCCCTTCATTCACAACTGCATTTTGAAACTCTTTTTTTTTTTGGCTACACTTTGCAGTGGGTATTTTAATATTCTCACGAAACGTGTAACGCTTTGATTGAAGGCTATAAAGTATATATCGGTTCTGTTTCGGATCTGAAAAGTCAAGTTTTCATTATTGCAAGCTAACCTTTAATATTTCTTAATCAAAAATGAGTGATTTTAAAACGCAAAACTTGTCAATAGTGAAAATGGGAACAATTATAGAAATTTCGCATCAAAAGTATTTAATAGTTGATTAAGGACAAGTTAACTCATTTTATCATCAAAAAGAAGTGATTTTAAACCGCAAAATCTCGTCATTAGTGAAAATATGAACACCTAATGGAATTTCACTTGTCAAAAGAATTCAATACTTGCTTAGGGACAAGTTCTTCCTCGTTCCTTAATAAAAGATAAGTGATTTCAAACCGCAAAATAGTGCCAATAGTGAAAATGGGAGCACTAATAGAAATAACACATCAAAAGTATTTAATATTTGCTTAATGACAAGTCATTTCTCATTTCTTAATTTAAAATAAGTGATTTCAAACCGCAAAATAATATGAAAAGTATTTAATATTCATTTCTTAATCAAAGATACATTATGTGATTTCAAATCGCAAAATATTGTCAAGTGTGAAACTTGGAACAAACTCGTATTAATATTGTTAACAACTCTGCCAAGAGTATTAAATATTCGAATAGTTTTGCCAACTTGGTTTTTCTTTGACATTTTTTCGTAACGACAAATATTTTTGTGGTTGCTTTCAAAAAATGCATGTGGAAAATGTTGTTGTATGCAGTTTGTTATATGATTTTGAAAGTGCGTCTCGCACATAAATCATATGATAATCCAAATATTGTTAAGATGGGCTATTTCACGCTCCATTGTTCGATGACACTTGTTGCATGTGCTTGTATGTGTGTATATGTGTGTGTGTGTGTGTGTGTGTGTGTGTGGGGTCTTAAGTGGCAAACTGTTAACTGACCCTGAAACAAAGTTTTTGAAGACGCCAAACGCCAACACAGGCAAAAAGACTTTTGAGCATTTTTTTTGTACGTTATAAATTATAAATAAATTTTGATGCAATTAAACCACAATCGAAAATGGCAAAGGCCAAACACAGTCGAGCCTATCTTATCGTTTTGCGAAAAGTCTATTGGGGCTATGGGAATAATTTGTATATATTTTATATACTATATGCTTAAAGTGTAGTTTAAAGTGTGTCAACAACATTTATGACTTTGTCTATACATTTCAAAATTATTAATGCTTATGTGTGTTTAATGGTTATTATGAATTGGTTTTATAGCCGATAATCTTTGAGTTTTTTAGTCTGTTTGCAAACTTATTAAGCTAGGTACGCGTCAATTTGTATGGTGTGAAAAAGGAAAACCAAAACATTGTAGATGTGATATATATTTAACGCAAATTCTAAGATGCGCTTCCTCAGGAAATCTAAGTTTAAAATTTGATTCGGAACAATATTGAATAATAATCATAACAGACCGTTTTACATACAATTTCAAAACTTTACAAAATAAGTTGAATGAAATTATTCGATAAATTTAATATACGTACCCATTTTGAGTAACTGACAGAAATGTTAAGTCAAACGAAAAATTTCACTTGAAGTGAATACCAAGTGAATATAGGCTTTTAATTAAAAATTTGACATAATTTAAGTAATTTTACGCTATTGTGACTAACGCTAAAATTTTAAAAATTCCTAGTTGCGTTATTAAAAAAGAAATCATAAGTAAAATCGATCGAAGATAAGGTTTTTATATGAGCTTATGTTGCATGAATTAAGCATTATTTTGATATTTCTTAAACAAAAAAGTCTCATAATACCAAAAACACAATTAGCCAAACACAATTAGCCAAACACAATATTAGCTCATATTGAGTGTAAGCAAAGAGACTCAATCAAGTTGTAATCACAATCGAAAAAGCACAAGACTATGCTATTATTCTACAGATTTACCGATCTAAGCTATATAAGTTGCATAATCTTTGATAATAATAAACAGAAAAGGCGTTCCCCCCCCAAGTACGATTTCGATTTCCATTGTTAATAAATGCTTTAAATGTCACTTTTGCTTTCAACTTTTGTAAAAAGAAAAAAGGTAAAGAAACAAAAAAAAAAAAAAAATAAAAAAATTGGAATAGTTTGAAATAAATGTTGATGGGCGGCCAATTCCTAAATTAAAATTGACAAATAGACAAAGCAAATTTGTTAAAAAGAAGAAAAAAAAATGCAAACTATGTAAATTTGACTAAAGAAATTAAAATATTTTTGTATACAAACAGCAGCTGCGCATGCGCAGAGCAACAACAACAACAACAACAGGTTCCACAGTAGTATTATTGTTGTTGTTGTTGTTGTTTTTTAGTGTGGAGAGACGAGCGAGCCGCTGTCTTTGAAAAATGTGAAAGATGAAAGCGTAAATGCTGATTAAAGATTGTTTCTGTATATACTATAAATATACATACATATGTATATACAGCTCTTATTATTGTGCATATAAATTTATATTGTAATTTCAGCGTATTCAGTCGTATGCAAAGTGAAAATGGAATTTTTTTTTTTTTTATTATTCAGTCGTTCAGTTGGTCGTTTAGTCAGTAAGTCAGCCACCTTTTGATAACAGATACTTATGGACAGCACCCGCCGCGACGAGACGCAACGCAACGCAACGCGACGCGACGCGTTGTCTAATTTCACAGTCATCAAGTTGACGATGCGTTTTGTCATCAGACTCACTTTCTGGTAGAAAGCGCCGAGTCTCAGTTACAAATTGTCAGGCCCACTATGCTCTACTCTGATCTGCTCGTCTTTAAATTTGTCTTCATATCATTTAACATAGCAAGAAAGTCGTGCTAAACATTCTGTTAAGCGAATCAGACTAACAATATGCCCCATAAAGCTTGATTGCCTTAAATAACCTTAAAAATCGAAAAAAAAAAGTAATTTGTTTTTAACAGAATGTTCAAATTTGACTAACATAGCGCAATTCACAGATTGTTAAAGGAAGCACACGTAAAACAAAGTAATTTCTTTTAACGGAATGTTAAAACTTTGCTAACAGAACTTATCAAAGATGACTTTTTTAACATTATGTTAAGTGTTTGGTAAGCTGTAAAGTATTATTACCCTTAACAACTAATTAAGCTGGTTTTTTAAACAGTATGTTATGTTTGTAACAACTTCAAGAAGTCTTTTTTTAACAGAATGTTAAATGAAACACATTACCATATGCTAGAATTGAGATGTCTCAATTTAATGAATAAGTTCACTCGTTCATTTTCATGAGTAGTTCAATTGAACTTGTTCTGAACGAAAATGAACTTAACTGTTTAAAGCTGTTAGCTGCAACAGGTCTCTGCTAGACTTAACATAGACAGAATGACAGTTGGCAAAACTTTAACATAAATTGTGATGTTAACATCTTAAGTATACATAATGTTAACCTCTTAAGTACAGCTGCAAGAACAGTTGCATGTTAAGTTACATAATGCTAAAAATGAGAGATGTTAAACTTTAATCAGCTTTTTCTCTCTCGCTCACTCTCTCTATTTTGTGTTGCAGTCTCTTGTAATAAGGTAATTCTATTAAATTTACACAACTGCTTAGCTTGACTCGTCTCGTTTGTCTAAATTAGTTTAATGATCATTCCAAATACCGCACATAATTAACTTAATTGTTAAACAATCTATCATTTCCTCATGATTAGCCATTATTTGCTGCTGCTTCACAACTGCAACAAATCATTAAATATTATTAATTTATTTATAATTGAAAGTAAACGCCGACATGCAGCTAATTGTTGTAAGTAAAGCAGCGCCTAAAGGTCACTCCCATATGTTACGATCATCTCTCGATGCGGTGAAAATCTCAACTCATTTGATTAATCAAGTTTTATTGATGTTGTAAACCACTTTACAATTAATTAGGTGTCATTAAATTAAGCCAACAATTGCGAAATTTCAACAATTATAGTTAAAAGAACAAAAAAAAAAAGGTTTTGATTGATTAGTTTGTACAACAAATAATCAACTATTCAACTACAAAATAAACCTATTGTTAACAGAATGTTAAATGCATAACATTTTACAATAAACTGTTTAATTAGCATAGGTGCAAATTATAATTTCCTTTCTACACTTGTTTTTATTTGTTTTTTTTCGGTGCGCTTAGGAACATAACAAAATTTATAATTATTATCTTTTATCTTTATAAAGCGTCGACGATTTGCTTACTTTTCACGCCTCTTCTTGTTGTTGTGTTTCTTACTTTATGTTTTTTTTTTTGCGAATTCATTTAGCGCTAAGAAAGCAGAAACAAAAAAAAAACTTTGGCAAACTGTGAACAACAAAATAAAAAAAATATATATAAAAAAAATAAAAAAATCTGCATAGATACGTTGAGTTTATTTATCAATTTCTTTGTCGCAGCGTGGGTAAAAAAGTTTAGTCATTAAATCAAATCAACGTTTTTTTTTTTTGTTTTTGTTGTTGTTTTTTTTTTGTTGCTGCTGTTGAAAAGTTTAATACAACAAAATAAATAAATATAAAAAAAAAGCAGGCAAGTTGACTTGCACATGACTTTCATGACATTAGAAAGTAAATTGCCATGAGGCCACTTGGTCAAACAGCAACTAAAACAAAACATCAGCCAGCAACAAAGGCAAAAAGGCTACGGAACAACGTGCATAAAACTTTATTAACAAAATCAGCAAAAAATATAATAAAAAACAACAAAAAATAATACAAGAAAGAACAGCTAATTTTGGTTTGCCGAATTCAGTTTATACCCTCGCACAAAAAAATATCAAATTCAAAGTGATTTAAAGAAACATGTTTAGGTCTAATATTCAATAGAAAATATTTAAGAACTAAAACATAAACTGGTTGCCTCTTCTCTGATTTGACACACTCTCTCACAAAATAATAATACCCATCGAAAGAGTATTGAAAATAAGCTTGAGATAAGCATGAAAATAATGTTGATAGTTTTTCTATTGAACTTAAATGTGGGTGCCAAACGGTAGAGCTACAGTTGAAAGTCAGCTAGACAAAATGTTTTCTTTATATATACATATATACAATACATACATATATATTAACTACTTATTATTATAATAATAATTAATTGGATTTGGCAGCTGGCTTAAAGAAAGTTTGCCAAGCAACTTGTTGTGTTGCACTTGTTGCCTCCAAAAGTCCTCTCACAAATGTTGCTCGCAATTGCATTTCATTTTTTTTCTTTTTGTTTCGCTTTATGCAACCGAAAAATCAAAAAAAATAAAACAAGTCTCAAGAGTTCGAGTCTTTGGCTTTTGTGTGTGTCTAAACAGCACCTCGGGCTATCTAATCTTATCACAAACTCACAGCTCACTAATGTGTTTCGATATATATTCATTTTACCCAAGCGTACAAAGGTTACAACCTGAGTAAATAACAAAATTAGTAATGGGAAAACTTTACATTGTTTAACTAACAGATATCCATTTCAAAACTATTTCTGAGATAGTTCACTTTTCTTATAAACTTCTTTTGAAACGCATGAATTTCGCACAATTTACAAATCGAAATGGTTGCATTTTCACTTTTACTTAACGCAGTTCGAACCCGAGTTTTGTTTTTAGTCTATTTCTAGGAACACTGACCAGCAATCGATTCCGTTTTTGAATGGAATTGGATTTCAGAATAAGCCTGTATAATAATTTATTTGATTTTTATAAGAATCACAAATAAGTTGAATTTAAGAACTTTTTAAATACAAATTTTGAATTAATATATATTCTTATGCATATCTAGTATTTTCAAAATACCATCAAATTAAATAAAAAGTATTAAATCGGTTTTTCTTAATAGAAAACCTCAAACAGTTTTATATATATGTATATATATAAGTCCGGTAATATGTAAGGTCTGGACAGGTGCTTGAAATATATATAGATATGCAACTATTGATCACCAATTAGAAATTATAAAACGAAATTGACGCATTTGTGAGTCACAAATGATAAGAATTTGATATGATTAACGGACACATAGTAAACAACTAAAATAAAAAAAAACACGCAAAAAACTCAAATAATTGACAAAATCTCATAGAGGAAGTTTGAAATTTGCAAATCATATCTGTAATCTAGTAATTGTACTCGCTTTCCGCTTAGAAAACGCTTCAAATGCAATTAGAAGATTAAACCATAAAGATTTGAGTTGATTTTATAAAGAGCAAACAGCATAGATAAGAATTGAAATACTTTCTAAATAAGTAAAATCTTTAATCTTAAGACTTAATGCTTTCTAAATTCAAAAGTATCTTTCATCTGATGACATTTTGGGCGAACTGGCTGAAACGGTTTAATGTCTCAATTAGTTTATAGCCAAGTTTAACTTCAACTTAATCCTCAATTCTGTACTCATTTTAAGCACGCTGATCCATCATGAAATGGCAGCCAAGCCAAATCTTTTGATAATTGCGCACATGTCGCTAATAATTTCGACAACTTGCTATAATTTTTCAAATACACACACACACACACACACACACACATGTTGGCCTGACTAATCCCATCCGTTCAGTGTCTGAACTTTCAAATCTAACGGCCAAAAGTTGCTATAAACATTTGAATTGTGCACATGTTGCCAGGGTCTCAGGGTCCAAACTCATAAATCAGGCATTCATAAATTTCAATATACGCAAATTTCGACAGTTGAGTCGAAACACATCTTTCATTTGAAATTCTTTGCTAAATGTCAATTAGTTGTCAACTGAAACTGAACAGCAGCATTCAAAATAGAATTTATTATTTAATTATAAAGTCGCGGCATGTTCGAAACTTCTGCCTACCTTTTTTCTTTGCTCATTTCCTGCGAATGTGACGAATAAACGTAGACCACAAACAACATTATGATATCATGCTGTGCTTTTCAAGCTCATCTTTTATCTTCAGATCCCTCCCAAAAAAGTGTTCTTCTGAACTGCCTGACCCTAACTAACCAAAACAAGACTCAAAAAGACTTGTTAGTTCAAAGTTTTATGCGCAACCACACACAATTCAAAGGTCTTAGTTCATTTTATATGGTTGTAAGTCTTTAGTTCCTAAAAGATATGCATCACATACGCTTTTTAGGGAGTAAACCAGATTTTGTTTTAGGCAAAGACTTCCTCTTTCGAAGTTGTTAAATTTGTTATATTTTAGATTTGTTTTTTTTTTTTAAATGGTAAATTGTTGTAATCATTTTGTGAAACTTGGTTTTGTTAGGGTTTGTAAAGGCAGAACATTTTGTAGAGTGGGTAAAAATTATATCACTTTTGTTTCACAAAATAAAACTATATGCTTTTTTTTAAAGAAATCCTCCCATAGAACAAGCAACACCTGACTTCCATCCGCAGTCAAAGCGTGTATCTTGTCGAGATCCAAGAAAAATTCACCATCAATGTCCCCGAATCCATTTTTGTAATCGTCCCAGTTTCTATAGAAATTAACACTTCCAACCTGCCCTTTTCAAGATGATGGTCCAGTTGCCGCCCAGAGTATCCATATCGCAGGCAACTCAAAACGAACCTTTGATATAGATGGGAATAAGGATCTCATAGATCTCATAGATCCCACTTTGGTTAGTTGCTTCAGAGATCAAGCTCTCCTTTGTTTAGTATTTGCTTCGTTCCATAAAGCACTTGCTCCGTTTTGACAAGTGCTAGTTACGATCTAATAAGTTCTTTGGATTATAATAACGTCAGATTAAGGTTCTTAAAACACTCAGTTAATTTCATGCAGCATCTTTTCTTGTCGTTCCTCCATTGATCTATTCGAATTTACAACTGATTGCTCCAATTCGATTAACAGTTAAAGTTAAGAGTTGTTACAATTATATTCGACTTAAGTTGAAACTAAGTTTGAGCAGATTTTGGCTGTCTAATCAATCACTTTTTCAATCCATTTTTTTAGATAATGAAAACTCTAAGCTCTAATTACTTATGTTCATATGCAGAATAATTTAAAAAATTAATAAAAACAAGTATTTTGTACATGCATTAAAGTAGTTGCAACTATTTTGAAATTGTTGCACTGCTCGCAATATTCCAATGCAAATCTTAAGAAAATAATAATCAAAACTGTTTTGTGACTCGTTTTGTGTTTTTTTGTTTTTTGTAGCTGTTTTTATTTTTGTGATATATATTTATTGCAAGTTTTGGGCGTAGCAATTACACAAACAATTCACAAATGTCAGTCACGCTTAATAAACTTTAAACGAAATTGCCGAGCCATGGAGTTCGTCCGGTCTGTGGTCAGTCTGAGGTTTGTCTCGCTTTGTAATCAAAAGCCGGCCGGTCAACAGCAACAACAACAACAACAGTAACAACAACAGTAACAGAAACAACTCCCAACACCAAATTCAATCCAATTCAAGCTAAGCTAAGCTAACCAAGCCAAACAACTAACCAACCAAGCGGAGCACCTTGGACATTCATTTGGCTGAGTCAACAAAAATTGTGCAGGTTTTTTTTGTTTTTTTGAAAAATTGCATTTAATTGTTTAACAAAATGTCAAGCGCGTTATGGATAGAGAGATATGGTAGATATATGTATACACATAACTTACATATGATACAATTGACGCTTGGCTCATTGACAATTTTGTATATACCCTGTTTTTATACAATTCAGTCAAAGAAGTATATTGAAAATTGTTTTTTGATATTGTAAAAGTATATCAGGCTTGTTCTTATTTCTGTTTCCGTTCAAAACATTCAGAAATGCAATTATTAAATCGAATATCGTTGGAAAATACGTTTTAAAAATGAATAAAAAGTATTTAAGCTCATTCTTGAAAAGGGTACAACGATTTTTTCAAAAACAGCATCAAAAGAATCGAAAACGATTTGGAATATGAAAAGACTTTCTATATTTTTTTTTAGCTAGCATTCAAAATTGTTGATCTAGAAAAGCTAAAGACACAATTCTATAGAAAACCCAGTTTATTTAAAATTTATTGTTTTTTCAGCATCGAAAAACACAAATTTCGTTCATCATTTTCAATATATTACTTTTATATTTAGTACATATATATTTTAAAGTGTTGGAAATCTCCTACAAAAATTTCAACAGGATTAATGCATAAGATCTTGAGATCTAGATCTGTGGAAATTAAGTAAAATTTTTAATTTTGATTATAATGGGTATCTGTTAAAAGATCATACTTAGCTAGATCATTCTTACATATTTCCGTTGAACTGTTGGCTGGTCATGTCAGGTGCCCCACCCCACACCACAACACACCACACCACACCACACCACATCAATCCAGGTAACACCCCACCACCCCTTCTGTTTGCACAACATGTTTATGATTGCTGAACCCGTTTCAAGTTGTATGTAGTTATTTTTGTTACAATTTTAGCCCGCTTTGGGTTTGGCCATCAAGTGCGGAAGTGCAAAGCGCAGAAACACAGACAGAGTAAGAAACACACACAGAGAGAGAGAGAGAGAGAGAGAGAGAGAGAGAGAGAGAGAGAGAGAGAGAAAGACAAAGTCAGACGGAATTCAAAAACAGTTTGCATATTTATAAAAAAAAAAAAAAAAAAAAACAATGTTTAAAATGCAATTGGAAAGGTAAACAATTTGCAGTTTAATTGCAAATCGCCCGTTTTATCGTTTATCGATTGATTTCTTTATTAATTCATTATTTGTGCAATGTGCAATAACTGTACAAGATTTTTAATCATATGACATTTAATAGGCCCACCTTTTTTATTTATTTATTATTATTATCAATTTACACTGATTTTTAATAATGCTATAATTTTTTTTTCTTTTTTTTTTTTCATTCACAGCCTTTGACAACAACAATCATCACACGCCGCTTGTCGTCTCGCATAGAAAGGTAAGTCTTAAAAAACGTTGTTTTTTATTTTTATTTTGTGTTTTTTATATAGCTCGTTAAGAGTTTGAAATCTTTCACGTGTCGCCGCACCAATAAAACTATAGACAGTTGAACATTTGGATATACATTTTTTTTTTTTCTTTTACTCTCTTAAAGTGCTTAACCGATTGCTGATTAGAATTATGGCTCGTTAAAACTGTGTAAATGAGTTTATTTTCAAATCGTGTGGGCAGTTTATTGTTGTTTTTCTGTTGTTTTTTTTTTTTTTTTTTTTGGTTTTTTACCGGTTCCGGTTTGAGTTTTAATTAAGTTTTTAATGATTTATGGCAATGTTAGATAGTTCTCTAGATTCTCTGGATTAAAGCGGCTTTTTTCTGTTTTCAATTTACATACAAATCAATCAAATCAATCATCAGTGTTCATTTTAGCACCCTGCTTAGATGAATATGGTTAGTTAATAGATATTGTAGTTAGGAAAACAACTGTTGAAAGTGGGAATAATTGAAACTAAGCATGTAAGTCTTCTTAAAATAAACGATAAGTTCGTTGATCGATTTAACAAAGTAACAATCAGTTATGTTTCGATTAATTGAGTAAAATAAATCGATGAAATAGTTTTACAAAGTAACAATCGGTGGTGCGTCGATAAATCGTATAGAATAATCGATTAAAAGGTTTAACAAAGTAACAACCAGCTGTGTTTCGATTAATCGTATGGAATAAATCGATGAAATAGTTTTACAGAGTAACAATCAGTTGTGTTTCGTATAGAATAAATCGATTAATCGATGTGTTCACAATGGATAATAACGGTTTTCTGTAATTAAAAAGAAAAATTTGAGTATTATATAGTTGTTGTTTTTTAAAATAAAGCACGATATCATTGATAAACGTCTACAATCTATCAAAATATTTGAAGTGCTCAAAATGTAACTATAGAAACTCACAAAAGTGAGCTACGGATTATTTTGTGCGTTGTTTTGTGAAAAGTATCGACAAGCGATAATCGTAGCAATACCAAAACACATCGATTAGTAGAGTACTCATTTAGCAAAAAATCTTTTAAATCAATGGTTTTTCACAACTTTACTTAGAACTCTTGCGAAAACATTTGCTGCAAGTTGTATGTTTATTTTCAGCTTAACCTGAGAAATGGCAAATAACTTCTTCACATATTTAAAAACCGCTATAAAATAAATGTATATTTTCATAAAAATATTTGCTACTCATAACTAATAGTTAGCCAGCTTAAATAGGCCCTTGTACTATTACTCCTACTCATACATACACATTTAATTCTTATAATTACAAGAATTTTAAGGTACTCGTAGAATGCACAAGTTTTTCTCACATGATAAAAAGACAATGGAATTATCTTATGCTAAGCAGAAGCAAAACCAGAGAGAAAGAGAGAGAGAGAGAGAGAGAGAATAACGAACGACCTCCATTGAGTAGCTGCATATTTCTCACACACACCCATTACAACAATAACAACAACAACAACAACAACAGCGATACTTAATTGAAAACGGCAACTAACAACAAAAACAAGAACAATCATTTGGGAATATATACTTAACGAAAGTGCTGTACTGCGGCATACCCTGTACTCCATGGCTAAAAGAATTATCGTTAAAGGGAAAATTTTCTTACAATCGGAATATTGTTAAATATTCAGTTTTCTTTTAAAGTATTTATATATAACTATAGAAATAGACATATAGTTATCCTCGATCTAAAATCTCCAAAATCAATGCTACAAGAAATACTTTCTTGAATGTGGCATACAATGCGCTTATTATTCGTAGCAAATGTAACATTTAGCAAGCATTTCTTAACTTTTACAGACTTTTCTTAACTTATACAGACAGCATTCTAAAAGATCTCTGCTCTTTCTTGGAGCAGCTCGTTTCAATGATTAATCCCAGCCCCGGAATCCATACCAATTGATGCCCTATAAATGCCATTCAATTGGCTGAAAAGATTTCAAATTAGAAATGAATAACCCTGCGCTGCATTTGATGTGCGTATAGGGTATAACAATCCAAGCTAACTAAAAGATACATTAAAATAAAGGCGTAGAGAAACTTGCGCTTCCATGTTACGAACTCTGTCTGCTTTTGTCTTGGGGTATAAATGCAGTCGATGCGACGCGTTGTTGCAGTTGCGCGTAGTTTTAATTACCTACCAATTCATGGTTGCCCCCAAAAACACAACAACAACAACAAGCAACAACAAGCAACAATACCAACAACATCTACTAACGATCATCATGTGAATTCTCTGCGCCTGCGCATTTCCTCAGCTGCCTCTGCGATGGGAAACATCAACCTAAATGCATTCTTCGTGGCCCTCGCTCGAGAAACACTTTCGCACTTTGGGGCTGGGGCTTATGGTGGAGGTGTACGTAATGGGGGGGGGGGCGCGCGAGGTGTGGGCAGGGTCTGAGACACAGTCCGGCCGTAGCATCTGTGAAAATTACCGTAAAATTGCTCGCTTGCAACGCCAAAGCACCCATCAACAACAACAACAAAAGCAACCCGCAACAACAACAACAAAAGCAACCCGCAACAACAACACTTTCACACATTATGCGATGCTACATAGTTGTTAGTTATCTTTTGTTGTTGCTATTGTTGTTGCCCATTTTGTTTTATGGCCTGCTAAAATTTTCAGTTTTTTCTTTTATTTCTTTTCCTTCTTTATTATTATTTTTGAAAATTTTCTATTATTTTGTCACGCCATGTGGAAAAGTCTTTAGTATTTGGTTGTATGTTATATAGAAAGCAAGTAGATGCTAGAACCTCTGCACAATTATAGGGCTAGCTACTGCGGATGTAAATACAATAAATAATCGATAAGTTGGCTCATCGATTTTTGAAAATTACATATCTTATAAAACGAATCGATTAATCGAAAATATGACGATAATCTGCTTTTTTATTATTTATAAATATACTTTAAACATAGATTAATTCAAATAAAATATAAACAAAACAGATTCCTTTTGAACAGATTACGTTCTATCAAAATACTCAAAGCTTTGCAAGATATCGATGATCGATAAACGAGTACTTACTTCATAGTGAAAATATATACTAAATCGATTAATCGATTGTTGCTTAACAAACTTATCTTTAATCGATTTAAACTATAACTTTTTGCTGTTATACAGTTAAGTTAAAATCAAACCTTTTTTTCGGTTTTCACTTTGCATATGTTACTAAGCTTGAATTTTGACTAACTTTAAGTTTCAGTTAAGATTACTTCAACAAAAAGTTTCAATTTCATTAATAACAGCAATTTTGTTTGTTTACTTTTGTTGTTAAACTTTTAGTTTGAATTGTTCTTTGAACTTGTGTAACTTTCTTATACAACACATTTCAACCCCATGTCAAAAAGAAAGAACAGTTTTTAGTGGCCACAACAAGCTAAATTGAAAAATATTTATGCAATTATCATAAATTGTATTTGTACGTTGGGGGGTTGCTTTTGCGAACTTGTTGTGAATTTCTCCCCTACAAAAAAAATACAAAAAAAAAAGAAAAAAATCCAAAAAAAATGGGCGTCAAAAATTGCGACTGCAATGCGCAAATTTTCCATTTTTTTGTAAAGGTACATTTTTCAGTGTGTTGTTTAACAAAGCAACAACAACAACAACAGTTTGAAATTGAAATTGAGTGGAAAAACAATTGGCTAAGGGGGAAGAGGGTTTTTGTGGGGGGTATACTAAGTTTTTACTTAGTTTCAAGTGGCGGCGTGTGCATTGACATTTTCCGCTAAACTGCACTTAAACATGTTTGACCTTTGCTGTTTTGTCGCGCGACGAAGTATCTGTCAGATACATGACTTGAGTAACTTGCAGATTATGCAATCCAAAAACACAAAAACACAAAAAACAAAAAAAAAAACGACAAAAAGGAGCCGCACTCGATGCGGAACTTGTGGCACATACATATCATGTGACTATGCCACAAAAAAACAAAAACAAAAACAAAAGCTGAACAAAAATATTGATGATCAGTTAATAGTAATCGCTGGGCTTTCATCGAGAAAATAGTACATAGATATGGGAGAAAATGCATAGCAGAGATAGGAGACACATCGATACATAGATACCGAGTACTTACTAAACAAATTACCTGGCAGTCTACTAACCGCAAAAGTCTTCATCAACTAAACCGCTTTAAAACGTTGCCTGAGCGTTGTTGTCGTTGTCGTCTCCTGGTTTTCCGGATTGGCTCGTGATCAAGCTCTAACCAGCCAGACTAACTGACTGACTAACTAACTGACTTACAGACTGCCTAACTGACAAACTGCCTAACTGACAAACTGACTAACTGACTGCTTTTGATATGTGGAAGCTGCGACCAGGAAGTTGCCTTTTGCGGTTAACAAAACCATCAAGAAACCATCAGCCAGCAGCTAAGGTCGCCCAAATGTCGTATCTCGTATCGCATATTGTATCTTGTATCTTTTATATTATATCTCTCTCTTTTTGTGTCTCTTCATTGAGTGGGCGTCACTTTGAAAACAGCTGATATACTTACTGCAAAAGAACAGCTATTTAGCTGCATCCTGCCTACATTGAAATGCCCTACGATTGTGCCAGCTGTTTAATATAGTTTTTTCCCTGATCTTAAGCATTTTACAATTCGTAAAAGTAAATGAAAATACTTTATTTATTTCATTTCAAAGTTTAAGCTTAAAAAATGAAATGAGAATTAACTGTGTGTGTACAAAATAAAAAAAAACTAAAGAAAATAAAAAAATATTGGTGCAACAATTGGGGAAAACACAGAAAAGAGAAAAAATTGTGTTAAAAGTTTCAACAACAATAAGATTATTGAAAATATAATATAGTAGGAAAAGTAAAAAAAACTACATATATTAGACAAGAATTCTATAAGCAAATTAGCAATAGAAGTTCTGAAAAAGTAAATAGATATAACAAATCAAAATTTAAGTTAGTTAGCAATTAAGTTATTTCGAAAAGTTAACCGATTTATATTTTTGAAATTTTGTTTTTTAATGCATTATTTAATTTTTTCACATTATTTTGACGTATGTTTTTACACTTCACCTTAACGTTTGTATTCATAATTCTAACAATATATTTCTTACGGTGATAAGCTGACCATAAAACGTTTTTTAACATTATTTCAGAATTATCATTTGACACAAAATTTCTAAGAAATTTTCTCAGCAATAAACTTTTAACAATCAGATGACTTTACGTTAGCTACAATTATTCGGAGCATTGAAAAATCGAACCTTAGTATTGCAAATTTGTATACATTGCATAGCAATTTTCATTAAAACTTCATAACTTTAAAGCAAAAAGAGTTCACATAGTCCTGTTGCGTTTTATGTTTATCTACAATTGAAGATCGGAAATGCTTTTTTCTTTCGAATGATGTTTTAAATTATAATACCCCCTGCAAGGGCATATAATTTTGTTGCCCCTTTTTTTTTTATTTTGTTGCTGTTTCTGGATGCGCCTCACCACACTTGGTTGCATGCGTAAACCTTCAAAATCGAAGCAACCGAATGATGGTTGATGGTAACAAAAAAAAAAAAAAAAAAAAAAAAGGGCTTGTCTCTGGACTGCAATGGATTGCCTTAAATGGCATTTGTAGCTTTTAGTTTGTGCTATTTGTAGTTCAATTTACAATAAACCAATAAAGCATTGCATTGACTGACAGACAGACGGACAGACAGACAGACGGACAGACAGATATTTAAGCAGAGTGCGGCAAGTTTTGTAATTGGTTTATAGGTTTTCTGTCGATATTTTTGTTGTTTTTGTTTTTGCTTTTGGGTGCGGCACCCTTTGGAAAAACTTATGAACCGCATTTGACATTTGAGTTGGGGTTGAGTCTACTTCAAAATAGGATTACATTTCTATACAATTGACAGCACTTTTAAATTGGGTTAGGCATATATGTGTTGGTAGAATTGCTAAAGATGCCCGATATTGGGCAGGGCACAAAACCAAAAAAAAATAATAATTTATCAATTTAATTTGTTGATAGGCTTGTGAACAATATGCGCAAGATTTACTTTTAAGTGTCGTTTAATTGATTCAGCAAATTGTAAAAGGAGTTGAGTTTTGATGCGTTTTCCAAAACTATTTATTCAGAATGCAAATGAATTTCTAATCGTCAATCAATCCGTGACTTATAATCAACTTAACTCTTAAGCTCAATTAGTGAGCAATGTTCTCAATTGTTAAATACCCTTCAATTATATACAAAGTCAGTTTCAGTTTCAGGTTCAAGTTCATGTTTTTTTTTATAATAAATTGCATTGAATTGGAAAACAAAGTACAAGTTGTAAGCTATTTTAAAGTTGCATAACAATTATAATTGCTTTTTTTCTAGTTCTAATCTCAAGTACATAATCCAAATATGTAAACATTACATCAATTTAAAACATTTTTAGTGTCATGTGTACAGTTTGTCATATCTTGAATATAGATAAGAACAATAAGCATAAAAAGCCATGGCCCAAATTGTCTATTTCTGTTATCAGAAAAGCGTAAAACAGTTTTTAAAGTCTTAACAAAATGACGCTTTTGAATGATGACGACTTGAAATTGAAATGTATTTGATATATATATATATATATATGTAGAATTTAAATGTTTGTTATTGCTAATGAAAGTTGTATGTTAAAATGACTAGAATATAACATTAAGTCAGTTCTTAAGTAGCTTAAGTAGAAATATATGGGCCTGTTTTGAGTATCCTATGTTTTTGAAAAGTGTGAAACGTATACATTTCGAACGATTTATGAATTACTGTTCGGTTTGGCAATCGGATTAGTTGCGTTTTCGCTGTTTGTAAAACTAATTCGAACCCAAGTTTTGATAGCAATCAAGCAAAATCAGTTTTGCTTGCAGGTTTTTGTTTCTGCTTTACACATATATTTTTGATTTTAAAGCATACATTTTCTATTTCATTTCTAAATAAGATGAAAAATATACAAAAATTGAATTTTCTTTGTAATCTGGCATTTACTTTTCAATCCACGGACATAGAAACTTAAAATCTTTAAATATGGAATTCAGAGCAGCAATCAATTCCATTTTCGCAAATTTCAAACGAATAGAATAGTTAAGGATTTTTAAGGATGCATCGAAAAAGGTAGCATCCTAAAATATAAATACCAACTTTCGTCAACTTAGCTCTTATAATCTCTAAGTTTAGCTACTTATATAGAAATTAGATCGTCATATGATTCAGCCTTAGGCTTTTAGTTGTTTTCTGCTGCTGCTCTTTATTTATTTTCTAATGATTACACAAAATATTTGTATGGCTTGTCTGGGCAAACAAAAGGTTGTCACCAAAATTGTTTGCAATAATGAATCGCTTCACTTTGATGGTCAATTAAGCATTTGCAATTATTGACCACACATCTATCAAGAGTTTCAAGGTCTAACAAAAAAAGAAGAAAAACCCACAACAAATATAAACACCGTTTGAAATAATGTGTGTGCACAATTATTTGTTGTAAATATTATGTTTGCCAAATGAAATGAAATACTTTAAAGTGTTTTTGTATTTTGTGGTGACTCAGTTTTTCAAGTTGTTCGCATTAAAACGTACTATTATACTATTTTATATATGTATTGTTCTGTTTTGGAAAAAGTCATAGCGCTTTTTTTGGAGCGTGAACAGCTGGCGAAGAGTCTCGTCTCGTCTCGTCTCGTTTCGTACCTGTTCCATTTTTATTTATTTTATTTTTATTTTTTTTTTTGTGGCTATGGCCCGCCCGTACTTTTATGGGTTCGTCGGTACCTTATGCTGCCACAAATGTTGCAAGTGGCAAGCTGCCTCAATGCCTTAAACAATGGCTCCACTTGGCCAACAACAACAATAACAATAACAACAACGTAGCAACTTTTGGCTCAGACTCTAACTCTGGCTCTGCTGTGACTTGGTTGAGTGCCTCGCCGTTTGTTTTATGCTCCGGCTGGCTTTGGATCTAGCTTCGTCTCTGGTTCTTTGGCTCTGTTGTTGCCTATTGCTACGCATTTATAATAAGCGGAACCTGCCACAGTGGTCCATTTCCTGTTTAATGCAACAGGAAAGAAAAGCTAAATAAACGACCTTAAGTACAACTATATCCCAACCTACATAATAGTTAGTCAGAGCTAGCGGCAAACTTGCACTTAAAACAAAACTTTACTTTTAGAAATGATGGGCAGCATAAGTTGTAGAATAAGTTGGCTTATTGAAAATACATTTTTTAGCTAAATAGATTCAAGTCTGTTTCAATACTAAATGAATTTCTCATGATTAAAGAGTTACTGTTCTGTTCGATCGAAATACTTTCGTTTTCTCTTTTTCAAAACTAAGTTCGAACCCGAGTTTCTGAAAAAAAAGTAACAATATATGATGAATGTTAACAATGGAGTGTGCAATATTAGAAATGATATGAATGACAAGAGTAATAACCAGGTACATTCAACTTTTTAAAACCACTAGAATTGTATGTTTGTGCTGAAATATAAGCAGCTGCTACGGTTTCCACCTTCAAAAAGATTATGCGCAAGTGACATTTATTTTAAGGTTTTCCATTTTGATTTTTTACAACTTTGACATTTATCGAAGATTCTAAAACCAGTCTTTAAATTCGAAAACACATTTTCAAGCTAAACGAAAAAAGCTAGATTTTCGAGAAAATTATCAATATTTTCGAGACCAGATTTTGGATTCTTGAGAAACTTTCTTTTTGAATACGTTAGATAATGTCCTGAAATCCACCAGTACATCAACTTTCAAAATTCTTGAATGGACATTTTTTTTTTTATAAGAGCGGGTAGAACAATTTCAAACAATGCTAAAAATGAAGTCAAAATTTAATAAAATTTGACCGTTTTCGAGATTTTAAAAAAAATACAATTTTTTTCAATGACTTCGAAAGTGTCTTTAGGAAAATGTAAATATCTTTCTTGGGTTTCTTGAATTTATATAAAAGGCAAAAAGGAATCAATCACTAAGCACTAAGTGATGCTTTATTAGTTTTGTATTTGAGCACATAAAGTGCAATTGATGCCACTGTGCGTGTCTGCAGCTGTTTGCTAACGGCGTCGCCGTTGCAGTCTCAGGCGCAGGCGCAACGTCGACGATTGCGCATTGTTCTATGGAATCAATCAATTGGTTTGGCAGGCGCAGCACCAGAACTGCCACAACGAAGACGAAGAAGACGACGACGACGATGTTCATCGATGAGGATGATGACGATGACGATGACGATGAGGATGACAACGCGCACGACGTCAACATAAAAGTGTCGATCAACTAAACGCTGTCGGCGCTGTCTATATGTCTGTAGACGATGGCCAGGCCAACGAAAGATATATATATATTTATATATATATATATATACATATATAAAGAAAGAGGAGTGAAGTGGAGAGTATAGAAATAGTAGGAAGAGCTATAACTTTTGCTTAGACATGGCCAGCCAAGAGGCAAACTTCATGGCTCGCTGAAGCGACAACAATTGTCTTTGAGTCTCTCGCTTTTGAGTCTCTGCCACTGCCACTGCCACTGCCACATGGTGCTGATTCTTACAGCAATTGTATTTATGGCTGACTGTAATTGCATGCGTCGTGACTTACACCCCAACTCCAAACTCCAAGCTCTAAACTCCAATCCCCAACAATTCTTCCCGTCGTGTGCGGCAAAAAAAAAATAAATGAAGAAAAAAGACCAATGACCGATGTATTTTTCGGGGCGCCTAAATAAACACCTTTGGCCCTATTATTGAATGCATGTCAATATTTGACAGCTAGGCTGCCTACTGACCGTTAGTTCAATAATATACATATATATTCCTATAAGAAGAACACTTCAAACTCTCTTTTATAATCAATATAAGAGTTCAAGTGTGAACGCACTTCAAATTAGAATAAAAATGCATTTATTTTTCTATGGACCAGCTGTAGGCAACTGTGGGAACCAATTGCGCTCACAATGAAGCCATAATTCTTATAGCCATACCAAATACATACTCATAGCCATACTCATACTCATAGCCATACTCATACCCATATTCATACTCATACTTATACTCATACTCGTATTCGTACTCTTACATATGACTCGACGTGATAAAGGACTCATTAAAGCATCACTTGAATGGGCTGTTCTAGCAGCCTCTGCCAAAGTCGTGGTTCAAACTCAACCTGAGTTTAAGCCAAGTTGAATATCTACACACACACACACTCACACATCAGTTCACTTGTTCAATTGCTTTGCCACTTTAAAGGCCCCACAACACAACACATCGCAAAGCGAACCAGTCTTTTAATACACTTACCAAATATGCTGCTCTTAACTTCCTTAGAATCTTTGCAAGCATATATTTACAACTATTTATTAAATATTAAGCTCTTTTTTGTTGCTTTCATATAGTTTCACTTGAAATCGAACCTCAAAATCTTTTTAAAAGTGACACTGAGAACAGCTAAGGGCGTGAATTTTCCTTACTCCGATAGTAGAAATCGAAATTGAGCTCTATAAATACTCCAAATATACGTTTTTATTTATATCTGTATTTAATATATAGTATTTATGAGCTCTCTTTCGGATAGAAAGTTATTTTCACCCTAAGATGTTCCCATTTTCACTTAGATGTTCTCACTTCCACTTATTTATTTTTCACTTTTGTCAAGATTTTGTAGCTTGAATTCACTTATTTTATGTTACATTTCTCATTGATTTAGGATTAAATATTCTCGTGTTTAAAGGAAATAATGAAAATTGAAGGAAAATTAATTTTCACTTTCTATTTTTAGGGAAAAGACAAATTTCAACCAAAATATACTCTCAGGCTTGATACATTTTTGGAATCTGAATAATATCTCTCTTTTTATGCATCGCCATCCTCGTTATTCCTCAATATACCGCTTAAGTGTTCTCATTTTCACTGAGTTGATTTGGCGAATTCATTTCACTTGGCTTTGATCGTGGTTTAATTTAAATACATATGTTTATTTTTGGAATCTGAATAATAGCTCTCTTTTTACTCGTCGCAATCCGCGTTATTCCTTAATATACCGCTTAAGTGTTCTCATTTTCACATATGGTAAGATTTTGCGGATTTATTTCACTTGATCTTGGTTTCAATTGAATTTTTTATGATTTTTTTTTTTTACACTTTTAACAAAACATATTTAAAATATGTAACTTTGAAAAATTCTTATCAAATCCTGTAAAGGGTATATTAAATTCCTTGTACAGCTATTTCATTTAGCTTTCTATTCATTTTGGCTAGCAGGCTTCTTTGGCATTGCATATACTATGTTACATACGAGTAGATTCAGTAAAGAAAATAGAAAGAAGACGCAAACGAGTTGCTTGGCGAGTAACAGTTACTTTTTTCTCTATAGATATATATATATATTTTCGGGGCCTTGTATTGCATTATAGGAGAAGACCAGAGAGCCACAGCTGCCATGGGAAACTGGGAAGACTCCTCTCTGTTTGGGCTTGCTTGGGATGTGGATGTCGATGTGGATGTGGATGTGGATGTGGATAACTGGTTGTCCAGTCACGAGCTGCCTTCTCTCGACTTCCCGACTTTATCCATTCTATTCTATTTCTTTTGATGCTAGGCTGACCCAAACAGACGCCAATTCATAAGCTGCCGCTCAGTGCCGCCCCCACCACTTCTCCCTATGCCTCTATCTCTCTTCGGCTTCCCCTCTCCTCTTTCTCAGACTTTGCTCGGCTTACACACTTGCAATTTAGTGGCATTAAGTTTGTTTTTTTTTTTTTTGAGTTCCACTCCTCATTTTTTACACCCTTTTGCAAGCGAGTTTATCAACATTGTATCACAAGATTTGTAACACTTTGAAAGACTTAATGTAGATAATACTATATATGACTTGATTCAGTTCGATTTAAGTATATACGTCTATCGGTATGTCTAGTCTCTCAGTTTTTAAACTATCTTTTTGAAACTTGATACAGATCGAAAAGTCAATTCAAGCCAAGTTCCAATCCAAGTGAAATCATTCCGCAAAATCTTGTCAGAAGTGAAAATGGGAACACTTAAGGTGAATTCATTTCCATAATATCTTGCCGAGTGGAAACCGACATGCACATATATCTTAACTGTATATATTGCTAGTCGCGTTTCGCACTCTTTGTGATGCTTCGTCACTAGCGTAGACTGCTTATATGTAGAAAATTAAACAATGAGCAATTTGAAATTCTTTTGTACTTGGTAAAGTTTAATTAAATTTAAAGAAATATATCCTTTAGCTACTATAGATCGAAAATGCGTGTTTTTGTATGAAAATGTTCCTTGCAAGGGTAAATATATTCGGCACTTGAAAGCGAACTATACTCACTTGTTTTGAGTCATGTGCGAGTATTTCAATTTGGATGCCTGCTCAAGTCTAGTCTGCTCAGTTCTATTCTATTCTGTTTTATTCTGTTGTGTTCTGGTCTGGTCTGCTGGTGGTAATATCCGTACGGTACTTGAGCCAATTACCCAATTAAACGCCAGCGTTTTGTGCTATCTCATTGCCGCGATCGCCTACAGCTTTTTACATAGTAGATGCCCAAATATTGATATCTATACAGTTGTGTATTTCATTTTTTATTTTTTTTTATTTTTGATTTGAGTCATGTTCTAGAGGCGTGCACAATTAGCGTTTTGTTCGGTTCCGTTATAGCCTGGCCAGAAGTGCTTTAATGCGCCCAGGGATTATACAAGTCGAGTCAAGTCGAGTCGCGTTGAGTCTTGTCTTGTCTTGTCTTTGGTCAAACTATGAAACTTGTTTCCATCCGATTATTATCAATTTTGGGGTTTGGTTCGCTTTTGTGCAATGCCGATACCGATCTTGCCTCTCTCCCTCTCTCTCTCTCTCTCTCTCTCTCTCTCTCTCTCTCTCTCTCCTCCTCTCTCTCCCTCTCTTTTTGTTAACGCTCTTCAAAGTGTAGGGTGGTGTCTATTTGAAAGGTCTTTTCCAGTTGGCCTCTGTTCTTGAACTTTTTATCTAACGATGCCACTAAATTCGATTTGGGCTGGGCAAATTAGTTGCAAATTGTGCAAATATTTGCTGGCAATGTTCATAAAGATTAACGAGCTTAAGAACTGCGACTAACTAAAGTTACGTCAGGTTAGTCAAGGTTCAAATTTCTAGCAAACTGTTAACTATTACTGAGTCTATTGGAAAGCCAAGCTTGTGTCTACAATTCGTTTGGTAGTAATGTTGCAAAGGACTAAGATATTCGTTAGAAAGGTGTTATTTTTGACTATCGATTATACTCGATAAGTCATGGTTATGACTATCGATTAACGCAATTATCGCGTAGACCTTATGCAGCTTGAAATTATTGAGTCGTGTCAATTTATTTAGATATTCAGCTCTCTATCGACTTTTGATAGATTTTCGATTAAGAAATGTGTCGACTATCGATAAATTTGCATCAGAGAAATGTGTTTATTTTAAAAGATCTTTTGATTTTATAAAACATGGATTTATCGATGTTTTTTGGGCTGCAACGATTGTAATATCATCGATATTTATCTCAAATTATGGATTAATCTGAAATGTAATAAATATGGTATGCCTTTCTATGCGATACTCAAAACATCCTAAACTAATAAGTAATGCTCCTTTCTAAGATATTCTTTAGAAATGTTAATTATTGAGTCTTTTGAAATGTGCTTTCTCAAATGTTAACTTGAAGGGTTTAGTTAGCTTTATTTTTTGGTACAGTTGAGTTGCTTAAAAACTAATGCCTTTCTATATTTTTCTATAATTTATGTGGAACTGGCAATTATTGAACCTTTAGTATAAGTTTTTTTTTTTTCGTTTGTTCTTTATGGAGAAAAACTTAATGCATTTGTGGCTGCCATAAAGCAATCTTAGTCTAAAGCTATATAACTTTAGTTTATGGTGATTCGTTTCTAGGCAGTTGCAGTTTGCAGTTGCAGTTGCAGTTTGCAGTTGCTCTTGTCTTGTCTCCTTAAGTTTTAGTTTTAGTTTTAGGCACAAAACGGTGGCCAGCTAAACTCCACATGGGACCAGTCTAGACCAGTGTAGATCTGGCCCGAGCCAGTGTGTGTGTGTGTGTGTTTTTTTTTTTTTGTTGCCTTGTGGTTTTTTGTCGCTATCAGGATTCACATTTTATGCAATTGTTTCCATAGAAAGAATGCCATGTATAAATACACAACAACAACAACAACAAGAACAGTAACAGAAGCCAAGCAGAAGCCAAAGCCAAACCAAACCAGCAGCCAAGTAGCTCTTAACTTGACTTGGACGCGGACGTGGACTCGTACTTGGATCTTGTAAATAGTCGGTGCACAGGTCTTGCGGTGTCGTATCTGCCCAGTCGTGATCAATGTTGGCCCATGCAGAGCACACAAGACCAAGACCAGACTAGACCTGACCAGACCAGAGCAGAGCAGAGCACACCAACATAACAACAACAAAAAAGCTGGCAAGAAAAGTTTGCTTTGGCTTGCCGAAGTTTTAATGCCCTTGTAGAGATGCTTATAGAATTGATTCTACTTTAAAACAAACAAGTTTTTAATACAAAAACTCAATTTTTCAATTTTAAAAATTTTTTTTAAGTTTCTTTTTTGGAATTTATTATTAAAAGTTCATCCCAAAAACAGTTTAAGATATAGTTTACCGACTTTGAACAGACTTTTCTGATTTCCATATTTAGAAAGCTTTCATTTCAACTAAATGATCTATGTCTAAATAGAATATCAATCCTTGCTAAGATACAACTGACTTCAATACGCAAAAGTTGGTCAAAAACTATAATGGTAAAATAAAATTAAAATTTTGCCGAAAGTGGATACCAAAACAGGCTTGAATCTAACTTAAAACTGATGAGTTTGTTCAAGTTATCTTTGTTAAACAATTTTGAACTGTTAGTTCCAATTGCAACTTTATGTTATAGTGAAACGATTCGGCTTAATAATGAAAGAAGCTTTAGTTCGCCTAGATGCGTGACATAACTAAAATAACCTTTCGGCGTGAAGAGTATCAAAAAATAAATGCGACGCCAATGTAAAGCAGCAAATGCTGAAAACGTTGAAATGTTGACAAGGCGCTCGGCGACAACGATTAAAATCTCTGGGGAGCCCAAAAGAACGCCTCGAACGAAGCTGAGAGAGAAACCTGGCAAAAGATACTCGTACTCGCAAGATAGTTGTAAACAAAAAAAAACAGAAACATTTGCACTGCAACTGCAAATATATATATATATATATATATATATATATATATGCCTATATATTTATTTAGTTTTCTGCCGTTTTTTTTTTTTTTTTTTTGTAAATTACAATGCAATTTTATGCCACACAAAGGTTCCTTCCACTTGGCCATTAAGCACTTTACATTCAATGTGGCTAGATCAAAGTGGGCGCAATTTATGGCCGCAGATACAAAGATACGCAATAGAGCCGGGCTTAGATGAGGCCTGTAGGGGGGGGAGGGAGTTGAAAGGAGTTTGGGGGCAGATAGAGCTGGTTAGTAGAGATGAACATATATGAGCACGCAACGAGGCCATAAATATTGAGTATTGTGCAAGTTTTAACTATAAATTCTAAAGACTATTGTTGTTATGCTTGCTTTAGATTTACTTGACTTTTGTTGGCTATTTCTAAATGTTATAAGATTTACAATTTACTGAAATAGATCTTGTATTCCTTCCTTATAAGCTTGTTACAAAATTGTTGTCTTTTTAAAGTATCAAGTCACAACTTTTTCAAAACTAAGCCGATTTTTAAGCGGAAAGTGCTTTTGATCATGATTTGTGATTTAAGTTGATCTTAAATGCAAGCTTCATTGATTCTAGGAAATAATTTTTTATAAATTTAAAAAAAAAATGTATTCATACAACTTTATACATAAATAATAATTAGAATTTTGCATTTTTACGTTTAATCGATTGCGCACATTGAAATTAATTCTAAACACCATCTCAAAACTATTTCTGAGATATTTAATTTTTCTTATAAACTTGTTTTGAAACTCTTATTAATGGTGCCTTTTCCGAATTCCGTACGTTTTGCGAATTACTGTTCTGACTTCCGATCGGAATGGTTGCGTTTTTCGAAACCGATTTCGAAACCGAGTTTTGATAGCAATCGATAACAATCTCGATTTATTTAGAAAGTCTTTTATTTCAATACTTCAAATGTTATTTGGCTTTAGTCTAATGAAAAAATTTCCCAACTCATTTCAAAATAAGTTGAAAATTTAAAAAAAAAATTGTGTTTAAGAACTTTTTATTTGAATTTGAAAATTTCTCTTCATTCCGCAGAAATCAATTGTATTTTCGCCAACTTCGAATGGAATCGAAATTCAGAACACACCTGATAGTCTCAAATTTTGAACAAAAGTTTGAAATTCAAGTTTTAAGCTGCTTTTGAAAGCCTTTTAATATTATACGAAATGGAAGGCTTTATTTTTATCGAACTGTATATGATGGTATCGTTATTTTGAGGACATATCGAGTCACGCACCCATCTCTAGCAAGTACAGTGGTTACTGTGGTTTAGTGCCGCCAGTTGCCGGAGCAGGTTATACAATTTTAGATTTGCGCTTTTCCAGTTTGGCAGCGACGAGTCGAGCCGAGTCTCAGACTCAATGAGTTTGCATGTTTGACCCAAATCCGCAGGCCAAGTACCAGAAAAAAATAAAAAAAAAAAGAAAGAGAGGGAGACAGAGCGAGGGAGAGGGAGAGAGGGAGTAGATAGAGTTGCAAAAATTATGAATTTAAGATTAATGTAGAAGGGAGGAGAAGGGTGTTGGAAACGCATTCAGGCCGCATGTCATATATCATATTATATATGCACAGGTTCTCAGCTTATCAGCTAAAGTTTTTCCGTCTACAGGTGAAAGTGAATAAATGTGTGTGTGTGTGTGTGAGTGTGTGAATACGGGTATGAATGAATGTGAATGAGTGCGTGGCCTGACTAAACTGAAAACTGTAATTGCGCTCTTTTCAAATAATAATATTTACGCCTTGCAATTAGGGCTTATACAAAAGAATAGCCCCCACAACCAACACCCCCCTTAGTTGGGTCTTTCTATATAGCATATATGCTATACCATACTTATCTATAACTATGCTATTGCACCTTGCCTTTGCATGTTGTTTTTATCTCTCATTTGCTTTGCGCATTTTCTTCTACACTTATTTTACCTCGAAATCTTTTTGTTTTGTTTCGGCATCGACGTGCGAACTGGGTTAATTTTTTCTATATATATATCTATCTATCTATATGTATATACTTATATACACAAACATAACTACTTATGTTTGTACCTACAAGTCTTCAAATTATTATTGTACACAAAAGATTCGCACGATTTGCGACGCTTGCCAAACACAGCTAGCGAAAAATATACATATATAGTACTATGCATTATAATAATTTCACATTATTTTCTTTATGAATGAAGAGTGGGTTTTGTGTATACGAGCATTAAAGCGCCATGCTTATTATTTATTTTTGCCACACAGATAGGCCAATCTCAAAACAAAACATTCAAACAGCTGAGTTTTGAACACTGAGTGATTAAGTTGTACAAAGATTGACTCTGCTTAAGAAATTTTGTAATCGAAGAGACTGTGTCAACCTGGCAACAGTGCATTTATACATATTGTATAGCGATAAGAATCGGTGAAAGAGATAAGCGTTCGAAATGTTTACATTGGAAGCTTAATAAAGTCAGAGATTTAAGTTATTATTCAAGCTTGGAAATACCAAGTGCTTTTTTTTTCAAGATATTTACCTATGAATAACATATTTCCAAAGAACAATTTTTATTACAACTTTTTTAATTGAAATCACTCAATTTTTGATAGAAATTAAATCGATATGTTCAGCAAAACATCGATTATGACAATAGTGTAAAGCTATCGATATAATCTACCTTGTCATCGTCGTTTTGACACCTCTTGTGAAAATTATCGATTATGATCGCTAATTGTTGAAATGATAAAGTTGCTCATAAGCCGTGCTTCTGATTATCGATTAACGCAGTTATCGATTAGACCATTTTCGAAAACTGTGCAGCACTAGTTTATATCGGCTATCGAATTTGTCAAACCCTGCCAGTAGAGCTGTAGTGTGAATAGACTATCGATAGATATTCAGCTGTAGTGTTATTTCACTATCGATAGATTTTCATCAGAAACTTGACAAGTGAGAGCTTTAAGCTACTATGAGCCCTTTTCCGTTTTTCACTTTCAGCTTCATATTTTGCGGAATTGAAATTCGTTTCAGTGATCAAAACTTTCTTAATGCGGTTCATATAGTAACTTAAATCCTTGATGAAATGCAAAGTGAATTCAAACCGCAAACTGTTGTTAAAAGTGCTAATGGGAATATTTAAGGTAAACTCACTTTCGCAATGTTTTACCGGAAGTGGGTAGTAGAACAGGCCTGCATATAATGTTGAAAACAAACAACTGTAACTCTATCGAGTGTGAAGACTATCAATTGTAGAAGTGATACAAAATGTTAATCGACTATCGAAATTATTGAGTTGTGCCAGTATCGATAGCTTTTCAGCTCGAGTATTAATCGACTATAAATAAGAATTTTTGAACAACTAACAGTAACTTTATCGATTGTGAGGACAATCGACTATCGATATGATAAACATTGACTATCGATTATTGCAATTATTGAGCTGAGAACCTTGCAGCAACTAGTTCCTTTCGACTAACGAAATTATTAAGTCTTGTCAGTTTTGATAAATATACAGCTCTAATTGTTATCAGCTATCGATAGATTTTAATAAACTATTTGACACCCTTCCGGAGGGTATTCTGTTTTCGTATACTTTTTATATTTATTATTCTCTCTTTACTGTTGATTGAACTAACCTACACCAAATTGTTATCTGTATATCAGCAACTAATTCAGCTCCCATGACAACATTCTGACCCCAACTGTTGCCACATTAACATGTGATAGATATTACAGCCCTTAATTACAAATAAGGCACTTGAGGCTCATTGCATGCCACGCCTATAAAAATATATATACAAGCCACGCCCACACGTTTCCTGTCGCCTGTTTCGCGTTGAATGAGCAAAAAAAATATAATTTGCAGGCCACAAATAACTTGGCAAAAAAAAGGCAAGAAAAACAGTTGAAAGAATCGCCACAGCAGCAACAACAATAAGAAGAAATAGCAACTAAAAAGTGAACATGGAGGTCAAACAAAAGGTTAAACTGACAAGATTGACAAGCGCTGACGACAACAACAACAACAACAGACCGTTGAAAGACAACCCTTCTCTTCATTCTCTGCCCCTCTCTGATCACAGCACTACTCTCCTCTTTTAGAGGCGTGTTGGGAACCTTTTTGGCCCGTTTGTTTTGGCCTGGCTAACAAAAAAGTCAGCCTGATAATTGCGGCGTTGCATGTTTGCGCTTCGGTTTCAACTTTGATATTATTGCAGGAAAACGGGGAAGGCGAACTTTTCAAAAACTGTTTTTTTTTGTTTTTGTGTGGTGAGAACACGAATTTGGGGCCGCGACTCTTGAGGGTGTGTTTTGTTGTTGTTGTTGTTGTTGTTGCTTGTCTATTACACTATTACACTCGCTCCATATACTTATTTAATAGATATGCAAAATAGCGGAAAACAAAAACAACAGCAACAACTACAAATTCCACTTTGGTATTTCACTTGGGCAGCAGCTAAGCACAAATCTTTGCTTTCAACAATGCACATTCGCATTCTTTCAAGTTTTTTGCATGTTTTTTTTTTATTTATTTTTATTTTGTATTCTCCTCCACATTTGCTAATTGCATGGGAAACTTCACACAGTGTTCCCCAGGCGGACGGGACCCTCCTTAGAACTCTCAGGGTCGTTATATATATTTTTTTTTTTCTATCTTTTTTTTTTGCTGCACACCTTACATACAATTAGAGTCTTGCTAAAAGGTATTACAGCTGTTGTCACAATGTTTGAATAACCTGCTTAAAGAGTTGTATATTGTATTTGATGTTCTATAAATAGTTGAAATGGCATACTTCTTTTCGTATTGCCAATCAGTTGTTGTTGAGCAACTTACATATAGTATGTAGAACTTTAAATGGTAGAATCCATAAACATAATACCAAAAGTGTTGATTGACTGCAATTGTAGTTATCCATAAAATTTATAGTTTGGAGTGTTCTGAACTATTATCTGAATTTTAAGGCTAGAACATTATCAATTATTAAGCTATTTATATATTTGCCGATAGTTAAAGTGATCATTTATCGATATAATCGATAGTTCTGCGTGTTTTTCACAATATAAGTAGCGATTTGCTTAAAAGAACTATATTCTGAATAATAAAGCTTCAACAATTATTATTATAATATTCAATTATTTAGCTATATGTTTGTTTATAGTTAAAGTGCTCATTTATCGATATAATCGATAGTTCTGGATGTTTTTAATTCAAATTTCGAAAGACTTTTTGCATAGATTAATTGATTTTTTGACTACGATATGAGTAGTTAAAATCGATGCTTTTTTTGATTGCTGCGATTAACGATCATCGATATTTTTCACAAAACAATATTTTTTATAATTTTGATACTTTGAACACTTTGATGGACAATGAATTCTGCTTAAGAAAACTATAATTGTTATTAAAATAAAATTTTGTTTTTATTTAAACATGATCGTTGTTTAAAGGTTTTTTACTCATGTTTCTGACACTTCGTTTGATCGATATATTGCGATTAATCGAAACACTAACGACTGTTGTTTTCTAATATCGATCATCAAACTAATCGATTATTTCTTGAATATGTTATTTGCAAAAAACTAAAATAAATCGCCTGCAGTTTGTCAGTTTTATATAGACAAACATTAATATAGCACAACATTGTTAATGAGTAAGAATACCCTATAACTATGTCAAAGTCGCTTCTAGGGTATACAAAGTTCAGCGAGCTCTACATAACATTTAACTTCTTGTTGATTTGCACATTAATTATGCGCTGTCGCTGCTTCTGTCGCTGCTGCTGCTGCTGCTGTCGTCGCTTCTGTCTGCAGTTCTTATAGCAAATGATGTAAGCGTTTAACCAGACAACAACAAGAGCTGTAAATGTTGAGAGCATTTAGCTGCTGCCGTTTGTTACCACATGCCACATGTGTCAAGCTTTTCAAAATGCCAGTCAGCCACAGGCAGAGTAGAGTCAGTCAGCCTCCAGCGGAGATGGAAGGCAACCAACAAGCAACAACAAACAACATCGAATGCGCAGCTGTCACAATCTTTTATCATTTAATTTTCCATAATAATAACAAAATCAAGTGGAACAATGAGCGCCAAGACGTCAACGGTAGACGCTATAGACGTAGATCTGAAAGACTTACCAACATTGTGACTTATATATTTATGTTAAGCGTCTTTTTTTTTTAAGTTGCGACAAACTCAAGTTTTGCGCGTGGGCGATCAGCTTTTGATGATCGAGTTTTGATACCCTTTAGAAAGTTATTATAACAGAGTCACCAAATGTGTAACACATTAAAGTTGATATCAACGAGCCTATAAAGTATATATATTCTTGATCAGCAGCAACAGCCGCGTCGAACTAGCCTTTTTTGACTATCCATCTTACTAACTGTTCTATGTGAACTAGACTTTGCTTATAGCTATGTTGATGAAACTTGGCACAGTTGCTTTTTATTGCTGCAGTTAGTACATGAGTAAGTATTGGCCGGATCGAACCGATATAACATATAGCTGCCATAGGAACGTTCGGTCGAAAATTTTGTTTTTATTAAGATAAGTCAACCAAACTCACTTTTACCAAGTTAAAACACGCTTTTCGCAGATTCACAAAATTTCATTAAAATCGGGCTACTATATCTTATAGCTGCCATAGGAACAATCGGTTGAAAAATTCGTTTTTGTACGAAAAAGTTTTTTATGGCTTAAAATACCTCAATTAAAATCATATTTTCCAAGTTTAAGCACGTTTTTTATATGTAGACAAAATTTCATCAAAATCGGGCTACTATATATTATAGCTGGCAGCCGATTGTTCCGGCTTAAAATTAAGATTTATGAAAAAATCTTTTGTTTTTTGAGATAAGTCATTCAAACTTACTTTTACCATGTTTAAACACGTTTTTTACGGGCTCAAAAAATTCAACTTAAATCGGATTAGTATTTCTTAAAGCTGCCATTGGAACAATCGTTTGAAAAATTAGTTTTTGTATGAAAAACACTTCTTTTTTTTTAAGTTAATATATCCAAATTTACCATTTCTGCGTTATAAATTAAGTTTTTATATGAACAACTTTTCTTCAAGCGTATATATCTTGGAAAATATTGTTTTTTTCTTGTTTGAAATATAAATACTAGATCAGTCTGTATCTGTTTCGACTTATCTCTTTCTTGTTAAATGTAGATAGTACATTTGTCGCAATCATTCAGATATGATCACTATATTATAAGGCTGCCATAGCAACTATCGGTCGAGAAACTCATTTCTTGTACAAACAACTTTCAAACGGTTGAAAATTGAACTTTTGTTAAAAAAAAAACTTGTTTTGATTAAAATAGTTCTCAAGAGTATTAAATGTTTCGCAGCACGAAGAAAGCTTTGCTTTCTTGTTTATTTTTGTTGTTGGGTGGGGGGGTGGGTCGGGGGAGGTTGGTTTATTAATGTTTGTAATTTTGGTTATTTTTGTTGTTTTGGGTTCACTGGCAGCTAAAAATAACGCAATTCGTTGTCAGCTGCAAATTATTATTTAACGGCTACTTCTTCAGTATTTGTGTGTTTTAACACTTTTGGCAAGTGCTTGAGCTGTCAAAGAGGACGCCAACACCAAAGTGAAAGTGAACAATAGCGACACTGAAAGTCAACAGCAACAACAACAATAATAATAATAATAATAACAACAACAATAGTAACAATAACAACAACAACAAAGGTGTTGCCACTGCACTTGGGCATTTGATGTTGTCTTTTGCTGTAGTTGAAGTTGAAGCAGCCGCCGCCTGTTGCACCTGAACTCGAACTTCAACAGGTAAACACAGGCAACATTCAACAGGCAACTGTAGCCCAGCGATAACAACAACAACAACAACCTACAACAATTAGTGTTTTATTTCTGCGCGTTGTTGTGTTTCAGTTTCTACGAACGCTTCAACTTCAGCTCCAATTAGAGTGTCAGTTTAATGAACTGACAGCGTGCCACACACTTTGTGTCATTGGGGGCAAGCTGACGGGGGCAGGGCTGACCAATGCAACCCAAGTTTTTATGACTTGCTGTGCAACGAATTGCGTCCTTTTAAACCTTGCACTTTTTTCTTATAATTTATAATATTTATATATATATATTTGTTTTTGTAATTACAGATTATGACCGAACTGGCAGAAATTGTTTATGACGCTTTGGATTATAATCTGCCCGAGGAGGAGGTATGCCAAATGTCGCAGGAACTGGAGGATCTGTTTAATTTTATGACAGCAGTTGGTATGTACACAACTTTATTACTTACTGTGTGTGTTTAAAAGTTGTCTGTAGAAAAAACTGCGTTTGGGCTTTGTGTTTTGTAATTCACTTGTGAATCAATTTCACAGAATAGAGTGTGTAGCATACATTTGTGGTGCAGGATTGATTGAGAAATCTTCGAAAACTCTATTTCTGTAAAATGAAAGTGGAATTCAAAGCAGATCTGGATTAAGATAAGAACCGTACTTGAAAATGTTGAGAGAAAAGTGAAAGAGGCCTCTTCCGATTTTCTATTTCGATCAAAACATTCGAGATCAAAATGCATTTGAATTTCGAAAATCGATGCATTAATTCGATTTTAAAAGTTTTGCTTTTGAGACATTGGAAAAATAAGTATTAAAACTAATCTTTAAAACGAAAAGACAATTTCCATTGCAAAACAGGAAAACAAAATCAAAATCTATGCGGAATGAAAAGTTATCGGTAAAAGTTTTCGGAAATTTGAACAGGCCTGGACATTTCTTAGAGAGTTTTCAGTCTTTCGCTTATTTTCGGAGGTAGAAAAAGGCAGTTCGCCTTATATTTTTAAAGGAAATACGATTTATATCCAATTCATTTCTTAAATTTAAAACTTATTTAAAAAAAAAAAAATTAAACAAACCAAAAATGCAAACCAATTTCGATTTAACGCTCGAATTCACAATTCTAACAATATATTTTGGCGGTTTCGTTTTCTCAAGTTTCGATTGAAAAGCTGAAAAAGCAACACTTCATCAAAAATGATGCACCCTGAGTCAATTGAAAACCTTATCAAAAGCACTAAAAAACTGTTCCTAAATGAAAAACTATCTCATCTTTAAGCTTACTTTAAATATACTGAATCATCTTTTGAGCAGCACTTGTGAAATTCTATGCCATATTTCTAATGGGAAGTACTCAAAAGTCAGCCAAGCTCAAAGACTGATTCACCAATTGCACAGCTAAAACTAAAGTTTAATGATTAAAAATAAATAAATCACCCAATACACTCACTCAGCTTCCATAAGTATATATATATATAACTTCTATCAGCCAAGGGCTCGCTGTAAAGCCACAATCAGCACAAGGTCACTAAATGAATCACGTACAAAAGTAACCCCTATATCATGCTCAAATATACTATAAACCAAAGTGATTTACTTGCAAGAGTCAAAACAACAACAACAGAAAACAAAAGGATTAGTTTAAAACAAATTCGTCACACTTAAAATAACACTTATAAAAACGATACGCGATTTATCATATTGTATTTTATTCTTGAATGCAGAAAACGACGATGATTGCATTGATGAGGGCATTGACGAGGGCGACAAGCGTTGGGACGACGAGACGGAGGAGGAGCGCAACAATACCAAAGAACTGGAGCATATAATCGAGGTAAGCAAAAAAACCAGTAAGAAATAAAAAAAAGCTAAAAAAAAAACAACTCTTGACATTTCGACATTGTTTTGGCAGGCAGGCTGATAAATTGCCACAACACGAATGCAAATTGAATCAAATCAAAGTTTTTACCTCCTGAACTTTTCGGCGCCATGAGTCAGTAACATTTAGATACCCTGTATTCTAGCTAAATGGCTAAAATGGGTGTTTTTAACCTAGAGATAAAGTGTTTGGTTATATAGGGCTTATTAGAGTCTTAAAGTTTCTTAGAGCTAAGTAGAGACACATCATTCTCAACTATAGGTTTTTTTTCCGACTTTCACTTTTGGTAAGATAGTGCTAAAGTGATTTTGCCGTAAGTGTTCCCATTTTCACTTTTGTTTAGATTTTGTGAATTGAATTCACTTTCATTTGATCTATGATTGAACTGCGATCAGTTTCCATTTATAAGATGAATTGATCAAGGAAAATTTTGATCCATTCCGCAAAATGTTGCCGAAAGTGAAAATCGGAACAGGCAGAAATATATTTATTACAATATATCAGCTAGCTAGGATTATTTCGCGTATATGTTCCCATTTTCACTTTTGTTAAGATTTTGCGGATTGAATTCACTTTCATTTGATCAAGTATTGAATTTACTTGCCACTGAGATAGGATTCAATTCATACAATGAACAGCAATAAGAAAATGTTGATCACTTAAGAAAACTGCGATTCCGCAAAATATAGCCGAAAGTGGAAGCCGTAACAGGCATGAAAATATTTATTACAATAAATCATCAAGTATCCAATATATCTCTAGATAGTCTAATTATTTCATATCAAGATCAGTTGGTAAGCAAAAGTATTGCAAGTCTTACTTTGAACTTACTACAGGGTATTTCCAAGTCGGCTACTTTCAACTAGAGCATTTTATAGCTGATTCGGAGGTGCGCCGGCGTTTGGGTAACCTTTTGACCAGACTTTGACTGCTCCATTTGGCACATATACGATTTCGAGATATGGATAGGCAGTTTTTCCTGCAGTGTGGGAAAACAAGTTTGGCGCACGTTGCAAAGAGACGGCAGCCGCAGCCGCAGCAGCTGCTGTTGTTGTTGTTGTTGCTTGTTGCACGTTACAGTTAACCGAATGAGGCGCACTCTCAGTTGCTTGTTACCTGTAACTTTGTATCTTTTCTTTTTCTTTTTTTTTTTTTTTTGCATCTGTGTATCTGTAGCTGTTTGCTGTATCTGTATCTGTATCTGTATCTATATCTATATCGCGGCTAACCGCAAAACAACAAGCAGCGCTCAATTGCCCGGATTCTAGATTACTTATACTATACTAGCCTGACTAGACCAGACCAGATCAGATCGAATCGAATCAAATCAGCAATTTCATATTGCGGCAGTCGCAATATTAAATAACCAAATAGCCAACAAGTTGCGGCAAGTTTCGTAATAGGAAATCACTCTGCACTTGATTTCACAGCTAAATGCGTTGTAGGAATTCACGTTCCCTCCAAACTACACTGCAACCAAATAGGTGTTTGATGCGACTCATCAATTTCACATTTTTTTTCACTTAACAACAAAAAACTTTAATATCAATGAATTATTCTAGTTTTTTGAGTTTTGAAAATTGTATACAGATAAAAACAGGAATCGTTCTTCCTTTTTAAAGATAAGTTCGAATACTCCTCCTTTAATTGTCTCAAAAATAAAACTTTTTGATACGAATTTGCTATCGATATGATCGGTATCGGAAATGGGAATGGAACACGCCTGATTATATGCGTTTTAAATAAAAATGATGTAGTTTGTGGAATCTGTAAATAGAAATAGATATGCATCATATTTTTGTTTCCGTGTAGCTGAGGACTGGACTGTCCAGAATCAAAAGATCACGATCATTTGGTAATTTGGCATTGAGGCGTGTGATAAACAGCATTGTGGTGCTGATTGAAGCACTTGCTATCATAGAACGGAGACGAGACCCGACCCAAAATACCGCTTCGGTTCTAGCTCGATGCGCATTTGCTCATCACATGCATCAATTGCAATTGCAACAGCAACAGTTACAACAACAACAACAACAACAACAGCAACGCCACCTGGCGGCGGCCCGTTCTGGCCCACCCCTCTCTAATGAGCCACTTTATAGAATTGACACATTACTGTCAGGCAACATTGAGCACTGGACTCTGTGGCTCTGTGGCTCCGGCTTTGGTTCCACAGTTGCACAGTAGAAAAAAAAAGAAATAGAAATAAAAAATCACTCGGTGGCATGCAATATTTTCCACTTGCCTGACTTTTCTGACACATTCGCCTCGGCACAGCTAAACAGCTAAATGAAAAGCATCTGCAACAAATAGTTTATGGCAACATTTTTGCATATGTGATTGACTCAGAGACTCGGTGCAAAACAACAACAACAACAACAACAACAAAACAAACATAAAACAGGGTTTTATTGATTGTGCAAAGATGAAAGATGGTTATGGCCCAGTTAGTAGAGCTATTAGCTCAGCTGGAGAGCTAATAAGGAAATCAGCTACAGCTGTCAGATGAGAGTCTACTTAATGTCGGAAAACTGTATGCCTACATATCTACTTAGATAAAGAAACATTGATATATACACAAGCACTTTAGAAGAGCTCTTAAGATTGGTGTGATATGTAGATAGTTATATATAGATTTTTATGCATTTTAAGATGGAAGAAAATAAACTAAATGAATGCATGATTGGCAGTATACTTAATTAGAATTGCATTTAAGTCTACAAAAAATTTCAATACATTTGAGAGATTATAATAATGTAAGCTAAGGGAAAGTTTGTAAAGAAATGAAGAAAAGTTTAGGAAACTGAATAGTCTACGAAGATACAAAGACATTCAAAAAGTCTATGCTAATGAAAAATATTTGCATTAGAAATGCAAAAAGTAATGACAATGAAATGTACTTGAAAAAAAGTAATGACAATGAAAACTTATTTAATTAAATTTGAATTTTCTGAATTCTAATGAAAATATTTATATATTTTTAATGAAAACTTTATTTCATTGACAATACAACTGAATTTGAACTGAATGAACGTTAATTTTTCAATTATAATAAAATGTGGTTTGCATTTACATTAGCTTGTAAAATGCATTGGCAAATTAATGAATTGTTTTAAAGTTTTTTGAATATTATTTGAATTTATCTAATTTTGTATTATTTTATTTGCAGACCTGCAGAATTCATATCAAGTCCGCATTACCTGAGAACCATTACAAAGCCGTTTGTCGTGCTTTGGTAACGGAAACAATAGAACTGCGCATATTTCTGCAGCAAGTCCTGAACAATGGTAAGTTTTGTATAGATCTATCTATTAATATCTATAAGTACACTTACTATTTCAAACTCTACTTAAAGGTGCTGAAAAGCTAATCAAAGCATCAGAAACATCTCATACCACACAGAAAGAACTGGCGAAGCTGGGCTTCAACGACTGGGTAAGTTGCAACTATATCTATATCTATATCTTATATACAATATACACTATACAGTACTATCCATTCAATGGATATATTATGCAATACAAGCTTACGAAGAAAAAAAAAACCGCTAATGGTCTTTAAAGTGGGCTACACAGCGAATCACGACCAACTATTTGTCTGCTATATTTTTTTGGCGCACCTCTTCCAATTCACCATCACCATCATCATTATCATCATTATCATTAATATTATAACAGAGATCACGCGTTATGTTGTGTTAAGAGGGACTTTAGAGCGGGGGATTTTCCGGTTTAACCTCAAAAAAAAAGTAAAAAGAAAAAATATTGTGCACCATTTCACGAAATTCACTTTTAATATTAATAATCGACACGGCTCCTAATGAGTTTCCACTTTATGAGCTACTTTTAATGTGCGACACATTAGTGCCAAATATTTGCAGTTCCAATATATCATATATTCAAACATATATTCGTCTTTTCTTGATGACCTTTGAAGTGAAAAATGTCGAGGCCATCTAAAGGAATTCGCTTGTGGTTTGCCATTAGACCTCGGAATTCATTGAGACACACACGCAAATTGGTCAAACACGCAAACTAATTTTGTTTGACGCCAAAAAGAAATATGAACAACAAAAAAATTGGATAAATATTAAGAGTGTTGAGCTAGTTGAGAATTGGAGGCCTGCCGAGTTTACTGGGTCAGTTTGTAAAAGATTTCAAACGTATCTTTTAAAGGATTACTTTGATATACTTTTGCATAAAGTCTTATAAAACTGAAAAAACAAGCGATAGCTTCGACTTTTTTAGGATTTTAAAAAGTCTTCTTAGTTTTCATATCTCGACTCTAAGACTCTAAGCTATTTGAATTTGTAATGCTTAAATAGCTTTGATTTTAAAAAAAGAACCGAAGACAATCAAAAAAATCACTCTTGTTTTAAACAAAAGCACAGAAAATAAGAAACTTTCGAAAAATGATGCTCAAAATGAAATACGATTATAGTTTCAATACATTTTAACATTATTCCATTTCTGAGCTTTATAAAATTCAAATTGTTTTGAATTTTGTGATCCCTTTAGAATTTCAAACCGAAAATTCTAATGATTTCCGGTATTTAGAACAGCAAACAATTTCGTGAATTTAAAAATATTGTTTGTTTTGCTAAGTTTCATTATTTTTGTTATTTATTACAAATATCACTCACTAAAAAGTCAAAACTTTTTAAAAAGCAAACTCAAACGTTTTTTCGGAATTCAGAACACTAATTTTAGCAAATATCAATAGTTTTTCTTAGTTTTTATGCGTTTTCTTATGTTTTTTTCTCTCATAGCGTATCCAATTATCTTAAATGCCAAAGCCTTAACACACCCTTGCAAGGTTACCTTGGCGCACACGCCTCCCCCCTCCCTCCCTCCACACACACATCACTTTGCATGTTGATAAAGAGAGTAAAAACAGAAGAAGAAAAACCGCAAAAAATAGGTTCGCGTGCGCTAGACTACATTTACACGTATGAGATTGTATCATATATCATATAAAAACCATCTTAACTCAAACCCGTATCAACGTATCCATAAACGTAATTAAATAAACAACAACAAAATTTGCATTGCGTTGCAAGGCGCTGTTTAAAAATCAAAAATATATATATAAACATAACATACATATATATAATAAAAAAAAAAGGCGCAGTACGATTGGGCAATTATTTTTCATAGATATAAACTGAATATAAGGAAGTTCCCCTCAACAATTGCAGTAGAAATTTTTATTTACAAGTATTTTACAGCAACTGTCTGACGATATGTAATTTTCTAACAATTGTCAAGTTTTTGATTAAAAACCAGTCGGTTATCAGGCAAAAAGTTGACTTTTTGTGCGCATTGAATATTGATAAGATATCACTAGAGATGGACATACATATATCGATAGTTGCAGTATTAAGTTTTTTGTATATTTTAAAAATGCTTTTTAATATTTCCAGTCCTTTTATTTGAAGTCCGTACAGATCAGCTTTTGGATATCATTAGAAAAGTAGATATATCGATAGTTTTATCTTTATATTAAAAATTTCTTTGGATATTTAGGATTGTTTCGATTTCGTTTTTATAATTTCAATGAAGAATTCCTGTTAGCTGTTTCGAATTCCGAAAAGGTTTCGATAACAGGAAGACAAAATCGATAACCGATAATCGATATCCGGAATTGACTTAGTTTTTCAATACGAAGGTTTTTCTGTATTTTAAAAATGTATTTAGATACTTTGGAATATGTCCATTCTATTCATATCATACAAAAGTTAACTTGTTAGTTGTTTCGAATGCCGAAAAAGTTAACGGCTTAAAAAGCTTTCGATAACGGGAACACAAAATCGATAAAATGCAGAAGAAAAGTTGTAGGATATGGCAAATGACTTTTCTAACTTTAAACTCACTTTTAAATTGTCTTTTGAGACGCTGAAAAATACTTTCAATGCTTTCTTGTCTTATATTTTGATCAGCATTGATATTTTTGGCCAGCTCTAGAACTCTTCGCCTATCTATTGTTTATATGTCGTTTCTTCAACTCTGCTACTTGCTTAGTTTTTTGTTTTGTTTTCTATTCTTTGAGTAGAACTCTAGCAAAAGTTTTTATAGTCAGCGCTTTATCAAATTCTCGGAAGCCAAACAGCCTTCAGAATGTCACACAATGAATAGTTAGTGGCACCCCCTGCCCCTAAAGCTACTTTAGACCGGAACGACGTAGCCCACGCAGTATGCAGACTTTAAGTAAAAAAAAAAGAAAAAAAAAACGGTTTTCGGATCTACTTTGCTTTTTGATTGTTGCCCTGATTTTCGAGTTTGAGTCTTACGCTGAAATTGTTGAAATTCTTTTGTTGTGTTTTTGTTTGTTTCTTTATTATTTCATGCTTTGTGGTGCTCTTGCTGCTGGAACTGTTTTGTTGCTGGGGTAGATCGACCCAACTTAACTTAGTTCTACTTAGTTGGCATTGTTTTTGAGGCAGGGGGTTACGTGCTGTTGGGATAGGCATGTTGAATGCTGCATATGCTTGGAAAGCGCTTCAATGCTTGTGTTTCAAAGCTAATTTGATTAAAGTGTGGGATTCTATTTGAAATTTAGCTATGATTGCCCTGCGTACGGTAAAAACTATTAGAAAGACGTCACACTGCAGTGCGTAAAATGCTTTAAAAGTAGTTGAAAGCTTTTGTGCCAGATTTGACTGACTTTTACAAGTTTTCTTAAGCAGGCCTTGTTGTGTTGGGAGAGTTAAAAACAACTTTTTAACTAAAGCCTTGAAAGCATCTAAAAGCTTTCCGTTTTTAGACCAAAGCTTTGAAAGCTTCTAGAAGCTTCCAGCTAGCTTATTTGTATTGCTTAGTTACAACTTAAATTTCCAGAGTCCTATTCTCTTAATTTTGTTGTCAAGTTTTAAGCAACATTTTGTTTAAACTTTAAAAGCACACGCAAGCTTTAATTGTTGGTTATTTTATTGGCGACTTGCAATATTGCTTACATTTCTTACCACTAAATTTATATTCTCTTAATTTGTATGTTCCTTTCTGAACTAATCTTTCATAAGCTATTTAAAAGTTCATGAAAGCTGCCATTGAGACTTACTTTATTCAACGAATGCAATAAAATTTACTTAAAGCTATAAGCTTGACGCTTCCAAGTCTTGAGTTGTCTTTACTTTTCTATCACTCTTCTAAGAGACCACAATTGAACAGATTTTGAAGCACCTTAAAGCTTAATTTGAGACATATGTTATTGATTGCTTTGGAAATAAAGCTCACTATGAGCTACAAGTCCAACTTCGATTTCTTAAATCTTCACTTTTTATGGCATATTTTCCTTAAGATTCCTGAATTGGAAGAATAGCTTTAAAAGCACATTAAACCTTCATTAAGAGATGTATTCCATTAAGTGCTTTGCATTTAAGTTCACTTCGAGCTAAAAGCTTATCTTCAGCTAAATGTTCATTTTGAACTGAAAGCTCACTTTGAACTGAAAGCTCACTTCGAGCTTCACCTCTTCTCTTCTACACACTCCTCTTCTTCTCAAGCTTGCCCTTTTTTTTAAACTGTATGCGTATTTAAGTTTGATTGCCGGCATCTCTTTCACCTTTTAACCGATGCTATCCAAGCATATCAACATAAACTGCATTTTCCTAGACAAGGGAGTAGTATGCTATGCTACATGTGTGTGTTACGCTTTGTTGCCTTGCCCTGATGATGATAATAATGATGATGATAATGATCATCATCAGCTACAGCACTGTATGCTAATTTGATGATGCCAAAAAAAAAAAAATTCCAAGCAAAAAAAAAAGTCTAAAATGAAATGAAATGAATTTCGCAAGCGCTACGCACATGTGCGATAATTCATGCAACATGGGAGCCTAAGCAACAAACTGTTGCAAGCAGCTTCCGGAAGCTGCCACACGTTGCCCATGATGCGCAGTTGTTGTTGTTTTTGTTGTTGTTATTTCGATTGTTGTTGCATTTATTGAAGCGCAACGTTGAATGCAACATTTGTCGGCTGTTGTAGTTGCATTTTTTTCTTCTTCTTTTTTCATTTTCGTACATCTTGTTGTTGCCTGTGTCGATTATGCGATTGTGTCAAAAAAAAACATGTGCCTGCTGCTGCCTCCCACCTTTGTGCAGCTCTCAACAAAAAATTAGCCCCTTTGCCACAGCTGCCCCTGCTTTTAACCCCTCTCTCTCTCTCTCTGCTGCATATTTTGCATGTTTAATGAGCTGCCTCAAAATTTATTGCCGCAAATTGATGCAGCCGTTGACAGGAACAGGAAAAGTCGTCGTCGTCGTCGTTGTAGTCGTTGTGAAAAGTGAAAATGCGAATTACTGTTGCATCTAGTTTAATCAGCAATGCACACCCTCTCTCCATCTGCCTCTTTCCCTCTCTATCTATATTTCTTACTGCACACCTTAGCATTGTGTGCTAAATCAGCTTCCTGCTAGCCGCACATTACTCATACGCACTGTTTAAGCTGGCAGTTGGAACTGGCAACAACTGCCACAAATGCCACAAGTGCCACATTATGTGTCGTTTGTAATGAACAACGATTGATTTGAAGTGCACAGCGGGCCTCTTTATAAATTATAGCTAAATTAATTGAAAGAAAAACAAAACAGCAACAACATAAAAACATTAAAACATAAAAACATATGCATAACGGCTGTGCAAGAAAAGTGAAAAGTAATCAACTCGAACTAACTGAAACCCGCTCCGAAACTAATTAAAACAAGCGGTAAATTCAATTGCCTCTATAACTTAATTCAAGTATTCTCTATATATATTTATATATATATATATTTGTACATATATATATATATATATATATCTTCATATTTTTACCATCTGCTTAAACAGCACGAACTGGAACTGTGGAGAACGCTGCAAGTACGTGTTGTACGCTCTTGTTGTTGCTTTTATTGTTATTGTTGCTCTTGTTGCTGTTCAGCCAAGAAATGATTTCAAATATTTATGTGCATGTGTCCTTAATTTCAACTGCATGTCTATCAATCAATTTTATTCAAATATGATATATGTATGTATATATATATATGCATTTTAAAACCCAATTAGTACGTTTATTCATAAACAAGTCTTTCAATTATTTATTTTTGCCTTACAACATTTATTTGCTTAATCGCTGCATGAATGCAACTTCCAATTCACCCGCCTTTTCCCTCTTTTTGGTTTGTTTTGCAACACTTACATTAGTAACAGTGTTGCCATCTAGTCGGAATATCATTTTACTGCTAGTTTACTGTTATTTAGTTCACATTTCTTCGTTAAGTTCTTGTTAGCTGGGCAAAGATGTAGAGTTGCTGACTGCTGCGTTTCACATCTTTCCTACAAGCGAGAACTTAACGAAGAAAAGTCATGACGTTAAATCATCGTCTAAATCCTGTCTGAGTTTTCTCGTTAAGTTCTTGTTTGTAGAGAAGAGGCGTAGAGGTGTTGCCTGCTTTGCTTCACCTCCTTCCCACAAGCGAAAACTTAACGGAAAAACATCTTGAAGTCAAAACATTGTCTAAATGCGAACTTATTAGATGAGTCTGTTTTTTTTTCTGCACTAATTTTTGCATTTACTTTTTAATTTACATCCAAATTATGTGGATTTGGTAATTAAATTCACAACAAAAGTTTACCAGCACTCATTTGTTTCTCAGCGTTGCCTACTAAGCAAAATAGAGCTGTTCCGGTTTTCACTTTGAGCGACAAATGAATTTAATCGTAGATCAACGATAATTGAATTCTGTCGTAAATCAGCGACTTATGAATTCTTGATTAACAAGTGAATTCAATCGTCAATCAACTACAAGTGAAATCAATCCTAGATCAATGACAAGTGAATTCAAACGTAGATCTACAAGTGAATTCAATTCTACGTTAACAAGTGAATTCAATCCGCCAAATCTTGTCAACAGCATAATTGGCAATATTTAAAGAAAATTTACAAGAACCTGAACAGTTCTGTTTATGACATTAAAACTGCCTCCAATCATATTTATAAACGTTATCTATATCTCTTCTTCAATCATATACATATATTTAATATTTCACCAATACTTACTCCATTTACAGGCACGCTTCTGGGTGCAGGTAATCGATGAGCTGAGACGTGGTGTACGGCTGAAGAAGCGCACTTACGAGCGCACACCCATCGAATACGAACTGACGCCCTATGAGATACTAATGGGCGATATACGAGCCAAGTAAGTAGCATACTATATAACCAGTTTGTTAGAAACCACAGATATAAACATTAATCAATAATGATGATGATGAACATTTTCTCTTTCTATTTTCTTTCCATTTATTTCTTCTCTGTGCAACCACAATCAGAAAGTATCAATTGCGCAAGGTGATGGTCAATGGTGATATACCGCCTCGCGTCAAGAAGGATGCCCATGCAATGATCTTGGAGTTCATCAGGTCACGGCCGCCATTGAAGAAGGTGTGTAGCGTTCCCAAACCAAAAAACCACATACACACACACAAACACACACAACTTCTTAATATACACAATAACACACTGCACCAAACCTTTTTTTCTGTCAGCGCCTTTCTATCTAACTCCCTTTCTCTCTATTTGTTTTGTTTTTATTTTTATATTTTTGCTTCTTTAATTTCTTTGAAAATGTTTTCCTAAGAGCTGGAAAACAATCGTTGGTAAACAATTTTTTGTTAAATTGCAAAATCAAAACATTGCTTCAAACTTATTTGCTTGACTTTCAATATTATCGATTGTTGTAAAATTTATCGATAGTAGGAAAAACATCGATACTGTCGTAAATATTGCTAGTAGATTATATCAATAGTTGATAATATCGAAAGTAGTTAATATTAACAGCGTATATCATTAGTAGAAGTATCGTTATTAAATATCGATATATTCAATTTAGATTCAATGTAAGATAAAAATCGATAATAGAAATATCAATAGTAGATGATGTTAAATCTATCATATAAAGTATGGATAGCATTGAATGTTATCAGTATTTATTATCGATAGTAGACAATATCGACTGTATTAATTATCTATAGTAGACAATATCGACAGAATTAAATATCGATATTAGAGAATAACAACAGTATTAACTATTGAAAGTATCAGTACCTATGTTAACTAATGTTAAAAGTATTAAGTATCGATATCATCGAATTTCATGAGTACTTAGTATCGATAGTAGACAATATCGACAGTTTTAAGTATCGATATTTATAGCATCGACAGCAGACAATATCGACAGAATTAAGCATCGATACAAGAAAATATCCTCAGAATTAACTATTGAAAGCATTATTAGACAATATCGAAAGTAACGAAAGTAGATATTATCGACTGTAGAAAAGTTCATTGATTCTTTTGAAAAGCCCATCGATAGTTTTCCATCTGTAGATAAATATTGATATTTTAAAATCGAACAAATACTTATTGGCTTCACATGTTTTTGTTGCAAATTCATAATATTCTAAAACTTGTATCTTTATTTTTTATTGTTCTTAGGCCTCAGAACGTCAGTTGGGTCCACCGCGAAAATTGACACCCTCTCCGAGGGAACAGTTAATGGAGTCTATACGCCAGGGCAAGGAACTGAAGCAAATAACGCCACCAGCAGCGCCTACTCTTAGGGAGAAATGTAAACGTAAGTAAATTCATTTGAAATACTATTAGTAATAATAATAATTCAATTCATTTTTAAAGCTTGTTAATAGCAAAAGAAATTTCGCGTTTATTTCACAAGACAATAATGCACAAGAATTCTGTTTTGGAAGCTAAAATTCAAGATATGCCTGGATGATAAATTGATTTCGTTATATATTTCGACTGTTTTTTACTCAAGCTTGTCTAAGTTGCTAAATTGGTTGAAGTTCTTTTTAAATAGAAAAAAAAATTTTGTCAGTTATCAAAAGTAAACGGAATAAATATTTAGTATATTTATATTTTTGGTACACAATATGCAAATAAATATAAATATATAACCGGAAGAAAGTAAGATAAGCAAATAGGTTTCGACTTTAAAGAAAAGAAACTGAAAAGTGTTACAATCTTATGCTGTTTAAAGATAAGATATAAGGGTATAAATATTTGCTTTGCCTTTGTAGAATATGACAATATTCTCATATTTGCTCAGATTTAAATCATATATGTGCTCTTCTTTTGGAAACTCAAAAGCGTCAAGAGATAGAAGATGATTAATATTTTTACATTAAATCAAAGCAGATAATATTTTATAGGCTTTCGGTTTTCCTCAAAGAAAAAGTCCAATTTTTCGGTCGATGAAAATCGCAATTGCCGAGATTGTGTGAGATTTTTGCCAGAACGATTAGGCCTGTTTCGGTTTCCACTTTCGTTAAAGTACTGCAAAGCCCTTAAATGTGACCATTCTCACTTTTTGGTAAGATTTTTGTGAATTGAATTCACTTTCATTTGATTATGAATTAAAATAACTTGCCATCGAGATAGTAGTCAATTCACAAAATCAACAGCAAAAAGTGAAATTTTGTAACTTAAAGTTAATTACAATTCCGCAGAATATTAGCTTTTTCAAACAATTACGATTCTACCGATTTTTCCTAAGATATAGTGCCTGATTCTGATCAAATATGCTTGTGTTAATTTGTTTTAAAGTGCGCGCTTTCTTCACACATATTTAAAATTCGCAAGCTTTTGATCGCGTACCGCCTGCTATGCATGTCTATGTATTTTGTGGGTGTGCGTGTGTGTTTGTGTGCGTGTGTGTGTGTATGTGTATGCAATTCTACAGTAGTGTTGTCATCAGCATATCCAAAAATTTTAAACGCCAACCGCTCATAAATTGTTGTCATCCACATGCGGCGGCCTGTCAGCGCAAGCAAGAGCGAGAGGGATACAGAGAGACAGAGAGGAAGAGAGAGGAAGAAAATAAATAAAACTTGTTAGCCACAAAAAGTTTTCACTGCACTTGTCGGTGCCCCATTGTACGGCACTGTCTACCTAACTGCCACTGCACCCCTTTCCTCTCTCCCTACGACGCCCCTGTCTGTCTGTCTGTCTGCCTGAATGTCTGTCTGTCTGTCTGTCTGTGTTTGTGTTTGCTTGGCCAATTGCCGTTGCCGGCATGCGCATGCCAGCATAGATCAAAAAACGGCAACATTTTCCAATCCCAATCGACGCTGCTGCTGAAGGAAGCGTGCAAAATTGTGACACACAAAGATAGCGACGACAGCAACAACTACAACTACAGCAACAGCAACAACAACAACAACAACACAGCCGCTCGACAACCTCAAAGACAACGACAACAACCGAGATGATTATGATGATAATAATGATGATGATGACGTTGACAACGTCTTTGCTGCTTGTGGACCCAACTCTGAGACTCTGGCGCTATGTTTGTTTGTCTGCTGTGTATTTTGTTTGTTTGCCTCGGCATTCATACGCTGCACATTCGGTCACAGACAAAAAGACAGTTAGACAGACAGACAGACAGACAGACAGACAGACAGACAGACAGATAGACAGACAGATAAACAGAGAGACACATGCGCGTGTTGCCTCACTCAATTGAAAATGTGTTTTTAAAAAAAAGTGTTGCATACTCACGTGCGCTTGACGTTAAAAGACGCTTTTTCATGCGTCAGCCTAAAAGCATGCAGCAGTTTTTTGACAGCTGGAAATGAAGGCAGCCGCAAGGCAAGCAGACGTTAAGTTGAGAATGGATTGGTACAGTTGACACTTAGATAAATTAGGCGTGCATTTAAATATTATGCAGTAAATAAAACCAATTATTATATAATTATGGATATTAATGCAAAGCATTTCAATTTAGATAAATATATATATGAAAACCAAGGATATACTCTAAAGATTGTCAACGCAAATATTAATTATGTTTTAAATACTATCTTTATTACATTTATAATAATCATTTCATTAGTTTTTTGTTAAAAACGGCTCTATAATGGTTTTAGAGCACGTTAATTTACTTCTTTTCAAAACTGTATAGCCGAATACTCTAAATTTAATTGCTATTACGTGTTGTTTACTCAATGAAGCACTGTATTTTACTTCTGGAGAAAGATCTTTATGCTTTGTCTGCCTTTAGTATACAAATACCAACAAGTAAGCCAAGTTTGTTTGCTCTAGCTTCAAAACCTTGGAAAAAATTGCGATCATACGGACAGACAGACCAACATTTCACAAATCCAAATCCTACTTATTTCAATTTTCGAAGAAAAGAGTATAAAAAGAAACGTATTCCAATCCACCGTCGTCCATTTCTTTTTGCACAGTGTATTTACCACTACTCTTGAGAATTTTAGACAAGGACATTTCAAGACACACCTTCCCAATTTGCAACTAAAAGCATGTCCAACGAACATTCATCAACAATAGCTGCATATAAAAAACTTAACAAAAAATGTAACAACTTTTAGTATGATTAATACTGGCTTTAAGCACAGTGTCTGAGTACTTTTGCTAGCTTTAAATGTTACTTAAAACGGCGCATTAAAAACAAAATTCCAATTGCCGTTAAAAATGCCGCTTAAAAATAGCTTAAAACTTACGCTTAGTCGTCCCATTCACTTTCATTAAGCTAGTTGGCAAACTTTAGCTAATCTTGCACGCATTTATCTTAACTTCTTTTGTCTCTCATTTCTCATACTCCTCCCCCGTTACACACGCACTCTCCTCTCTGCATACGCACACGTTGTTTTGCTTTAGCCGACGTCATCAAAAGTCGCCGCTCAGTGACGTAATATCAGCTACACACGTTACAACTTGTTTGTACAACCGATGCAGTTGTCATGCCAACCAAGTTGTACAACTTGTCGGCTGTACAACTTGGTACAACTTTGGTTGGCAAAATTTAAAATAAATTAAAACATATGATGCTTATTATTTCTTATAGTATTAATTGTTTATTTTATTTACCACAAATATTGCGTATTTATTATCTTAAAAATCGAAATTTTCGACACTTAGATTCTGTGGCATGGAACTTATTTGATATAGTAGTCTGAACCAGTCAGTTCCAACATACATAGTAAAAAAGATCATCTTTGCCAAGTTACATTAAGTTTTAAAATTGAAGTGAATTTTCCTTTTTATGTATTTCGGGTTAAAAGTTGGTACAAACATACAAGAGGAGTATTCCATTTCTGATTAAACTTTAGTCGTTTTTGAGTTTTGAGTGAAAATTTTGTTTTTGTACTTTCAATAAATCACATTTTTCTTTTTTGAATCGCGCTTGATATTAATCTCTTTTTAATCATTCGAAAAAGACTCATTAAGTTAATATTTTTCTAACATGATCTCTCAAAGAACAGTTAATATGCAACCAGTTGCATCAACTAGTTGTATGAAAGTTGTAACGTGTATGGATTGTCGAACAAAAACAACAAGAACAAAAGCAATAAGAACAACACGCATTCAAAATGCTAAATGTCAAAACAAAACAAAGCAAAAGAGAGAGAGAGCGAGAGAGAGAGAGAGCGCGCAGCCGCTCTCTTTTGAAGTTTGTCGCTCCCACGATTTGCGTGCGCTTTGACGCGACGCCGACGCATGCGCTTGAAAGCTTTCGCAGAGCCTCGTCGTCGGCGTCAACGCTCAATGGAAGTCAGTTTTGTGCTAAGCCTCAGCGGTGTCGTTACGTGTTGTTGTCGCTGCTGCTGCTGCTGCTTCTGCCGCCGCCGCTGTTGACAGCGGGCGACGCGTGGCGCGTGTGTGAAAATGAAAACGACCTGATTAATAGATTTTTTTTTGTTTCCAAATAAAATAAAATAAAATAATCACATAAATACTTAATAAATAAATAAGTAGATATTAAAGCCAATGTTTGTCAATCAGTACAACTGACAATACAATCAATTCAAAAGCGCAGACAAAGTCAAAAGCACACCCCAAAAAACACACACAAAAACAAAAAAACAAAAAAGCAAAGAAAAAAAAAACAATAAAATAGAAAAACGCTACAACAACAACTGTCAACTGGCAGCTGCGAAAGGGGGGGTTGATTACCCTGTCGGATCGATAGACCGAATGCAACCGTGTGCTAAAGTGAAAAATACAACAACACAAACAACACTCACAACAACAACCACAACAACAACAACAATAACTTTCAAGTGTTCTAAAGTAAAGTGTGCAACGAAAGTGGAGCAACAAACAACAATTCGTGACACAGACATGCCATGGGCGTACTGACAGCAGGGGTGTCAAGCCAACTTTCTTAGCCAAATTTCAAAAGCAGGAGAAAATAACAAGTAGACACTGACAGAAAAATGGATGCCAAACTAACAACGACGCCCAGTGGCAAACGCAGCACAGCCGCCGCAGTGTTCAAATCGCATCACATTGTACGCAACGCGGATATTGTTGATGTTGCCAGCGATGCGTCGCTTTATTGCGGCAACGAAACGGAAACGGAGACAGTTGCTGCAACTGCAACATCAACAGCAACTGCAACAACAACAGCAGCTGCAATTGCAACAACTACAACGCAGTCGCAGTCACTGTCAGCGTCAGCGTCGCAGCCACAGCCAACGCCACGTGCTGCGCCGCGTGCTGCAACAACTTCGAACAATCCGCCAACACCAAAGCCGCGTCAGGCTGTCAAGCCATCAAAAGGTAACAACAATTCTTGTTGTTGTTGCTGTTGTTGTTATCGATGCCTGGTTTGACCTGGTTTCAACTTTGCAACGAATGCAGTGGGTGTGGGTTTGGGGGCACGTAGCATGCGCTTTTAAAACGCAACTTTGCATGCCACAACACACACACACACTTAGACACACACCCAAATTCAAGCCATTAAATGCGCTTTGCAGCAACAACTTTTGTTTGAGCCGCAGGCTTAAGTCAATCCAAAACGCCCAAAGGGGTGGCATAGCATTAAGATCATGTTGCACTCATTAAGCAATATACACTCGCAGAAAAACTTAGTATTTTCTACCTTTCCTCAGTCCGAAACAAGCAGTTTTCCATTCAAAAAGTCTTCTGTGCTTTTGACCTAAATATAATTTGTACAATATATAGTATGAAGGGAAACAGCTGTCGATTCTTATATCGATTTTTCTACGATATTTAGTTAACTTTTTGAAATCCCAACAATTCTTTTGAGTCGTATTTTAAAATTTAGACTGACACTTTTATTTATAATAATTTTGAAAATTTTAAATATTCATTAATTGTTCCCTGATCAAAACGGCGGTGATACGTTTTTCAATATAAAACGATTTTCTTGACTGCGAGTCGTACCCGAGGCTTTGTGTGTCAGAGCAGAAAGTCTTCCCAATAGGCTATAGTCCTCCACAAATAAAAATGTATACATATTTTTGTAATTTTAAAATGAATATAAATTTGAAAACTTTTTCAAGTGTAGCTCATTTCACATTTCAAAAATCGTGTCACAAAGTTTGAAATATAAAAGCCATTGGAAATGCTATTGCTGGATTTCCAAAACTTGACTTGAAAAGTTCCCATTCTATAAAAAAATCAATTTCCATAACTTTATAAAAACATAATTTAAATGCGGAATATCTTTTCTATCCTGATTTGACAACTTAATTGATTGAAGCTTTGTATTTTTGAAAATAAATAAATTGTTTAAACAGTGTTTAGACGATGAAATTCTTGCTTGAAAATATGTCATCGCTTAAACAGTCTCTGCAAGAAATAAGAGTATATCTATAAATCTATAAACTTATTAAACTAAACTTAACTTAACTTAAATACCAATTCGTCAAATTTGACAACACTTCTAACAAATCTTGCATTGTTTCATGGACCAAATATGAACTTTTCTATTTCTGTGCAAGTTGCATGAAACAAACTTGCGTGCAAACTAAGAAGCGTGTTTAGACAATGCAAGTTGAAAATGCATGCAAGAATTGCTGCGTCTAAACATCGCTTTACAAACTTTGTCTAAAGTAGTTTTTTAGGCATAATTTGTGCGCTGTTGCGTAGCATAAACAATATGTTGACCCCACGTGGAGCAACATGAAACATGCTCTTCAACATAATTTCCCAAGCACTTTTACGAGCATTGCGCAAGCGGCGACAAAATATAAAAATAAAAAAAAAAAAGAACATCATGTGTAGAAGCATAAAATGCGTTAAGTTAACGGTTTAGTTGAAAGTCCAGACAAAGTACAACAATAAAAAAAACTGAAAAGAAACGTGCGATGCGATGCGTTGACAGAATAAAGCGGAAAGAAAGTCACTTGTCTAATTGCAAAATGAGTGAACAGAAAATGGGCGACTCCAAAGCAGGGTTGGGGGAAAATGGAAAACTTAACAAATTGTGTAACTTACGAGCATGTAATCTAATCAAAGCAGCGCTCTGAGTGCACTCACATAATGCAAGCCCATTTTCCCATACTCATTGTTTCAAATTTGCATCGTAAACAAGTTAGTAAACTTTTCTTTAGAAGTACAGCGAAGTTTTAATACTCTAATAATGACTTTTACAACAAACAAGTTTTTTCATACTTAAACTTAATTATCGATAGTTTCTTTGGCAGCTATTTGATATCGTCCAATTTTGTTAAGCTTTATTTATATATGTATATATTTCTTACCACCCATTTTTCTAACGACTTTTCTTATAACAGCTGTTTAACGACTATTCCTATAATAGCTATGAGTTGTAGTGGCTAGAATTTGAACATGTGATGTAGAAAATCATGAAATAGTCGATTAGTTCGATTATCGATTTTACAATATTAATACCGATTATATTTCGATTAATTGATACATCAAAAACATAAACAGAAGGGAGGAAAATAATCGGTTAGATTGATTATCGATTTTACAATATTAATATCGATTATATTTCGATTAATCTATGCATTATAATATTACTATCGATTGTATATGGATTATTTGATGCATTAAAACTAACAAACAGTTATTTTGTATTAGTCCGAAAACTTTAAACATAAGAAATATGAAAATTGTGTAATTTTTTTTTTTAAATTATCGGTAATCGATAACTGAAGCAACCCAAACCGAAACAAAAAATCGATTAGAAAAGCTTAAAAACTAATAAAATAGCTTAAAACTCAGCAAACACAATGAGAACATATAGATACTTTATAAAATCGAAAATGCCGAAAACGCTGTAAGGGTATCAAAAATTGCATTACTTTCGAACTTTAACATAGTTATATGTTTCTACTTTTGCACTTTATCTTTTTACAGTGCTTCCAAACTCAAACTCAACGCTGTCGCGTTCCCGGCAACGGCTCATCAAAGTGGATTTCTCACAGTTGCAGGTAAAAAGTGTTATCAGTTTTGATGCAGCATGCAGCATGCAACACACAAATCATTATACAATCGTTATTTTGAAAATATATGTATATATTATATAGGACGACGAGCATATATTTGATGAATCGAGCGTTAGCAGCACAGCTTCCACAGCAGCAGCACATTTGGCCGATCTGCATCGCTACTCACAGCCCAAGATGCCGCCATATCCCATTGGTGGCTATATGTTTGGCAATCAATCGAGACACGATCCTCAGGCAGCATCGGTGATGCGACCAAGACGCACAAGTAAGTACAATATATATTGATTATATAATCAAGTATATATATTCGAAAATATGTTAAATATGATACATTGTGCACAAAGTATGAAGAAACATGTACTACGAAATTGTAGAACATAGACTTGAAATAATTCTTGGATTACAACAAATTGTTTGCTCAAGCGGAACAACAATTTGTAGAGTACTGAATTGGAAGAATAAGCTAAAGTCTAGACTTCAGATTGGTTAAAGTCGAGAATATGGTATTTAACAATTGAAAGAAATATTAAACAAATTTGAAGTAGTCAAAATGTAATGTATTTGGAATACCAGCAATTCTAGTAAAGTCTTACTAAAAGTTTGAAGATTTTTTGTGTCTAAAAATAAAGTTGAAAACAACTTGAATAAATAGAAAGTTATTCAAAGTTGACTTAAGTATCAAAATTTGAACGATTGTGCTAAAAAACTGATTTCTGAAGTTAGACAATATGTTTTCCATAATCAATATATGTTATGTTATATTATTATGATTTCTGCTTTATTTATAATATTTATTTGTTTGCAATATGCTTTATCATGTTAAATAATAATTTGTTGGCCAACGTTTTCAATGTTATTTGACAAATTGAGCGATTTAAGATCGACCTATAAATTTGCCCATGCTTAATTGAAGGTCATAAACTAAAACGAAACCAGTTATAGATAATATTTATATAGTGAATTGTTGGACTTTGTTGATCAGTGTCATAAAGCAGACTTCATTTGACGTCAGAGCGAGCAGCGTAGCAAAGCGAGAAGCGATCATATTTCAAGCGATAAGAAATGATTTTTTCAAAAACATTTGAAATCTTTAACTAAGTATAGTTTATAAAAACGAGAAAAATTTATATGTTTTTTTTTATCATTTTTTCAAGAATACTTTCTACCTACTTTGTGCATTATTTTAGTCTACGCTTATTATAATCTTATATACTTAATACTTACGCTATGACGCGGTTTTTATTTATTTTAATTTATAATTTTTTATTTCTTACTTTTTCCAACACCTTTCACCCCAAACTCCTTTTCCCAAAACAAAGGTATTTGATCGTTTTTAATTGTGGCCAATTAATTTATTGTTATGAGCACAAAAAAAAAACAACAACAAACAACAGTTAATTTAATTATTTTATGTAATGATTTTGTTAAACAAAATCAAATGTATTATATACTTTTGGCAAAACGCACAAAGAACAAAAGAAAAAGATATAAAAAAAAAATCAACATAAGAACCAAACCGACTTCAAAATGATATATATTTAAGGATAATAGTTTGGTTGGAAGAAGAAGCTGAAGTTGGTGTGGACAAAGTGATGCTGGTTAAGGATAAACACACACACAGACACACACACAAACAAAACACACGCCACACACAACAACAAGAAGAAAATAATCTCGAAATATTTGTAAAAAAAAAAAATACAAAAGTACTAAAAACTAAAAATAAAAATAAAAACTTGAAAAACTACAAAAAAAATATATGTATAAAACAATTTTTATGTTATGCATGACAACATTTTTTTTGAACAAACTAACTTTTTGGTTATTGTGCTTTAATCTAATATTAACATATATTTTCAATCTAACAATTTGGAAAAAAAAAAAACAAAACAAAATTCCAAAAACTAACGAACAAAAAACCAAAACAACTTTTGCAATTGCAAACAACTATGCAACACAATTTTAATTTCGCTGGGCAGAGGAGCAACAACAGCAACAACAACAATCACAGCAACAACAAGCACAAGCCTTTACAAAGGACGAATATCACAGATTCTTCGATAATGCCTTGGAATGTAAATATATACATATATATAACATATATCCGAAGAATCATTTGATTTCACAACAAACAAATTGTGTTTACTTCGTTCTTTGCTTTACTTTGCTTGCATCGCTCACATTTTGCGCAAAAAAAAAAAAAAAAAAAAAAAAAAAAAAAACATTCATAGTTCAAAACTGTAAAAGAAATTACATCAAACGATCATAAAACTAATATTATTATCCCATAAAAATATTACAAATTTTGTGTTGGTAGTTTTAACAATATAATTGTCCACTTTTAATATGGTTTTTGACAAGAATCTTATCAATTTTTAAACGATGTTCCGGTTTACACTTTCGTTAAGCTATTGCTAAAGTAGTTTTCCCTTAAATCTTGCCATTTTCACTTTTTGATGCAATTTTGTGAATTGAATTCACTTTCATTTGGTTAAGGATTGAAATGCTGGCCGTTGAAATAGCACTCAATAGACAAGATGATCAAGAATAAGGCAATTTTGTAGCTTTAAAAGAATTTCAATTTCGCAAAATGTTGCCGAAAGTGAAAACCGAAACAGGCACTACCCAACTGCATACCTAATTTTATCATTATATCTGTTAATTTTCACTATATATGGCATTAAACTCCTATGATACATTTGTAAAAACAAATTTCAAATTAAATATTTAACTTTTCAGCTTGCTTTTTTGAATATTATAGATTTGTATGCAGAAACTCAGCCTTTCTTTGCCCGCATATACATTTTTTTATAATTCTTGAATGTATTTTCATTTCGATTTGTATATCTTTTCATTTTAATAAGTTTTCGATATCTTTTTAAGCTAATTTTCATTAACTAATTAATTAGATTAAACCCATTTCAATTCTACGTAACGCATATATAAATATTTCTATGAGATACTATTATAAACATAATCAATAATTACGATCACACGTTTCCCCCGCCATCTACTTGATTTGTCCCACTCGTTTTCCACCATCAATTTGAATCGTCCCACTCGTTTTCGACCATCGACTTGTTTCGTCCTTTCGCCTGCTTGCTTGCTGTACAACTTTGTGAATGCCTTGTAATCGTTATCGTTATCGTCATCGTTTGTTCTACTTATAATGCTTGAAGTATGTCCATGAGCTCTATGTTAATGGTTTAACTGTTTAAAGCTGTATTGAATTTTCATTTACTCATCAGTTAAACCATTAACCTAGAAATTGTGAGCAACCCAAGAAAACCATATACATTCATATATATATAAAACATATAACGCATACGTCATGTTGACTTTAGATATCAACAAACAACACTAATCACATTTTGCAACACTTTTCTTTTCAATCTTTGCCATCCACAGTTTATGATCTAGCCACACAATGCGAATCACGACGTGCTTCCTTGCGGCGCCACACGATTGTCGGCTGCCAAAGCAATTTGGATGAGACGCATTCAATGCCACCCACGCGTCCCGAGTCCCGTCAATCGGAGGACGTCAACAGTGCTTCCAAGGAGGTGAGTTCAATTTGATGATTAGTCTATCTGAAGAACTGGGAATGTGTTCAAAATAAGTATTAATCGATTTATATCGATATTGTTGATATTATCAATTTATCCAACTAATTTATTTTGTTTTCCTTGCTCATCTTTTGAAGAAGTCACCCGAATCGTTGCAGTCGCTGCCGCTGGAACAACAACGTGCAGCTGGAACTGGAAGTTTAAGTGGAGCTGGAGCTGGAGCTGGCGAACCGGCGGCCCCGTCGCATTCAACATCCTCGCTTGGGCCATGGAACAAGTCCTTTATGGATAAACAAACGTGGATGGAACGTGGTGATGATCGTCTGTCTGTCACATTGGCGGAGATCGTACACATACGTTCCGTCATGACCAAAGCAGAACTGGAGGGTCTACCCATGGACGTGCGCGTCAAGGAGGATGTTGAAAAGCGTCGTGTCTGCTTTCTCTGTCTGCGCACACGCTTCTCATTCTTTGGCCCATGGGGCATACAATGTAAGCTCTGCCAGCGCACCGTTTGCGCCAAATGTTATACCAAAATGCGCATACCATCGGAACATTTTCGCAATGTGCCGCTCGTGCTGATCTCACCCTCGCTGCTGTCCAGTCCGGCCAGCTCGAGCACACCATCGCCATCGCATCATGCCGCCCATCAGGCGCATTCCTCATCGACGGGCAACATCATGGACGATCAGTTTCCCAAGTCTCTAATTGAGCGCCTGCTGCGTTCCGAGTCAGATCGTAAGGTGAGTCAATGCTTCTAACAATGGTATCGATTGGTTACCTAATTCTTAAACTTTTTGCAGACTCGCTGCACGGTGGGCAGTGCACCTTCATCGCCCAAGCACCAAAGATCAAACATGAGCACGCCAGGCATCAGTGTTGGACCTGGTTCAGCCGCTGCTGCCGCCGCGGCTGCTGCAACTGGGCAAGCGGTGGAGGCGTTGCACGATCAGGCATCCATGTCCGCCTCCTACTCCTCAGCCATGCGTCCCTCGGGCGTGCATCAGTACCAGCAGAAGCAGCAGCAGCAGCAGCAACAGCAGCAGCACTATAACAATGCCATGTCACGCAGCATGGAAGGACCCCGCAGTCTGCCCGTGCACAGTCCGGCATATCGGCCGCTGTCGAACAGCAGCACGCTGGAGCGCAAGTAAGTGTTACAAAGTCAACATCAGTCCAGCACTCGACCTAATCCCTATTCTTACCCCCTTTTTAGATCACGGTTTTCGCGCGGCTTTGCGCTATTCTCGTCGGGTAGCCATCTGGCGCAGACGCAGCAGCAGCTGCAGGATCAAAAGGAGAATCTGCGCGGCGAACAGGTTACAGTCTGCAATGATTGCCAAGGATTGGTCAATGAAATTACCAGCTCCGTGAAACAAAAACGCAGCTCTGCACGCAATCGAACGATACAGAATCTCACGCTGGATCTGACGCCGGTCTGGAAATAATTTTCAATACCATCATCCAGATGAAGGCAGCCTGCAAAACAAGCTAAACTACATAGCAGACCTATTTCCATTTCGAAATACTTATTATTCCAAATCCGCAAATTGTTTTCTTCGAAATTCAGAACAATTTCCGAATTTGGTAATGGAAACAGGCCTGAAACAAACTATATACATACATATGCATATTTTGGTTGGACTATTGTATACATAAGATTGGTAGTAAGACTTAAGAGAAAGTGACAGACACAGAAAGAGAGGAATATATAAGTAAAGAGACAGAGATAGAGAGCGCCTGGATATCGTTGTAAATCGTTAGTTTGTGTTAGCCTAGTATTAAGTGTAACCCATAGCAATACCCAAGCAAAGCTGTATATTTCAACTTCTGGCTAGAGTTAAGCTTGAGCGCGCACCCCACCATATACATACATATATACATTCATTGCATACTCAACTGATCTATACATACATATATATATATATATACATATATATATACAATGTCGTTTGTTTTTGTAATTGTTTAATTCATGTATCATAAATGTTGATTAAGTCTATTCGTATGACAAAAGAAAGAAAGAGATCCACACAATCTTTATTTATATATATATACATATATATATACATATGTATATATAGTTTATCGTTATCCTAAATTCCAAAGCACTTTACGGCTTATGCCTTCGATTTCGCATGAGTTTTAACAATTGAATGCTTCAGTTGCTAATAGACAAAATTAATTCAATTTGTTGTATACTTTTCGTTTAATATTACAAATTGATGTTTTTTTTTTCGTTTTTCATTTAAGTAACCCCAAAACTTAACTAGCCTACCTATTAAAAAATATATATATATATAACTTATGACTAGTTAATAGCTAAATATAATTTTACATTTAGTTGCAATCAAAAAGTAAACTATTTAGTTAAACAACAAAAAAAAAACAAAAACAATATGCAAAAACTCGTTTAGTTTTAATTGAACCTACGCTAACAAAATATGCGATTAGTTTTTAAGTGACATCTAGATGCAGTTGATCATGGTTTATAATTTAGTAATATACGAGTAATTAAGTATGTATTTATAATAATCTATAATCAAATGGAGAACAAACAAACAAATTTTGAAAATTTTATGTTTATTTTTCCTGTTTTTTTTTTTTTTTTTTTTTTTGTGTATTGTAATTTGTAAATGCATTTAATAATTGTAATTTATGAAGTTTATATATTAATTTTTTTTATTGTTTTTAAGTTGAATTATATGTACTATATTGATATTGCTATGAGTTAACAACAACAATCAACACACATACAACACAAAAAAGAACAAAAATACACAAAACAGCAATAAAAATAAAAAAAAACTACTAAAAGATTAACAAAATGATGTTTTTAATAAATCTTTGGCTAGCAAAACCAATAGGACAATAGATCCAGGATATTGACAAATCGTCCTTTGGGATACATTTTCAGATTTGGTAGTACAAGGACTATTCTAATGCCGAAACTTATCAAAATCCTTCTTCATTTGGCTGAGCTAAAGGTTAACTTTTATTAGGTCCCCTATTCAAAGTTTCAATTTTTGTTTTTCACATGACAAAATTTAATGCAGTGGCCTTCTATCTGTTTCTGTTCGCCTGGTACATCGCCCAGATTTTTTTTTGGCCTCAACGAAACACAGCAGCCGAATTGTGCGCCGTTCATTTTGTGGCATACTTTTAGGAGCTATTTTTATCCATTTCAGAAAATGAGTCCTAGCTCGGTCATATCCTGGCAGATTTTGCAAAATCTCGGTGCGTTAGGTTCGCAAGGACCAGCACTAACAATTGGCATTCAAGGATAATGGGGTCATCTAAGGACCATAAACTTGGTAAATTTCTGTGTGGGAGCGAACGAAAAAGCATCATAAACACAAAATGTCTGGTAACTCTGTAACAACAAAGCCGATCAAGATGTCCTTTGGCCAGTTAATAGTCCTTAAAGAGACGCGTCTTTTGGCACTAATCTGGAAAGGATCCGTAAGGATACGGCCAAGATACAGCTAGTTTTTTGTATAGGAAAAAGTCCTTTTTACTGGGCTCCCTAAAGGATTTTCGTCCTTCGAGAGACATTTTTGAACTTGTCGTGAGAAGGACTATCTTTTGGCCAAAGGACATTAAAATCATCCTTCAAATGGCCGAGATAAAGGCAATGTTTTCATTTCAGGTCCTTTTTCTGAGCAACCCCCTTGTAAAAATTTAAGCGGATTTTTTTGGTTAGATTCTTAAAATTCTTGGATCACAATCGGTACTCCTGCTGCCCGGGACTTCAAAAAGGAATATCCTTTCAAATTCCATAAGGATTCAGTCGAGTTATGCACAAAATTGTCGACAGATTGCACTGATAGCTGAGATTAAGAAAAGGTGAATTTTAAGTTAAATATAATGCGAGGTAGATTACAAACTGTTATTTATTTTTTAAATTGTTTAAGCAAAAAAACAAAAAACGTTTCGGTAATTAAAATAAATTAGAGTTCCTCTCATATTATGTAAAAATTATACAAATTTCTCACGAGCTATTTTTTTGGATCTCCAGACTTATGTACGCTTAAATGTTACTGGAAAAACTAGTAATAGTAGCAAATTGGATGTCACAAAAATTGGATTGCTTAAAGCTAACTAGAACTAATGATTCCTTTACTTTTTCTCTCGCATAAGGCATTAATAGTGCAAAGTAGATTGCTACTCTGATCGTTGTTTCTTGTGGTGTTTGTTATCATGGCCACCATGACGCTTGCGTCCAAAACGCTTGTTGTTCTTGCCGCGTGAAAAGTCGCGACGCTTCTTCATGAACTCGATGGCCTTGTCCAGAAATTCTTTCTCCTCAGCTTCGTTGGCCTTGCGCAGGGTAAGGATAACATCATCGTTAAACTTAAGCTGCATCAATAAAATAGAATTAGTAAATCGAAAAAAAGGATAATTGTAAACAGAACATACCTTGGCATCATCAACTTTAGCAATATATTTCTCGGCACCATCCGCTTCGGTGAGACGCACAGAGCCTTTGGTGTCGCCCTTGTTGAACTCAATGTAGGCAATATCAAAGTCCTTGACTTTTTCGAATGCCTCACGGATTTCCTCCCGCGTCGATGTATCTGGTGCACCCTCGAATACAACAATTGCATTCTTGGGCAATTCAATCTCTGGCTCAACTTTGGCCTCCTTCTTGGTCTTGCGTTTCTCGTTCTTGCGCTGATATTCCTCATTCTTTTCTTTCAGGTAATCAAGTTGCCATTTGCGCAGCAGTTCGCGCTCCTTATAGACCACTTTCTCCTGCTCAATGAACGCCTTGGCCTGTTCCTTCGCCTCGAACGTAACAAAAATGCTGCCCTTGAACTTATAGCTCTTGGAGGGCTTATCATAATGTTTACGCATGGTGACATTGGCAACCTTCTCATACGTGCTAACAAAATCTAATATTTCCGACATCAGCGAATCCAAGGGGAATCCTTTAGCGTAGGCTGTACGCTCCTGAATATCCTTGCGGCGCTCCTCGTTATGCTCCGGCAAGGGACGCTCGGTATGGCGACGCAAGCTCAGCTTGTCCTCGCTAATCTCCAACAGACCCTCATCCGATTTGATCAGTGCCTTATAGATCTCATCAATATCGCTGCTCAGCGCGGCCAAACGTTTGAATGTGGCCAGCACGGACAGAGGCACCCAACCGCCCTCATTATTTTTGATTTGTTCGCTAAGGAATCTATCACGATGTAGATTTGCATCCCCGAAATAATACTCAACCTGACGTATAATTGCACGCTCCTGTTTGCTGTATGCGGATTGTGTAGAATCGACGGGGGCTGCTGCTTCTTCTGCTTCTTCTTCCTTCTTGGAGTCACCGTTTTTGCCGGCCTCAGCAGCAGTCTCCGCCTCTGGTGCTGCCTCTGCTTTAGCTCCGGTTGTCTCTTCAACTTTCTCAACTGGTTTTACCTCTGCGCTGACTTCAGCTTTCGTAGTTTCTGCAACATCAGCCATTGTAGTTTCAAATTAATTTGCTTGATTTACGTATTTTATTTGTCGTTAAAATAAAATGAAATAAACGTGCTATGGTGTAAAACACGTGTGAGGCAGGAGACAGTAGGCAGTAGAGGCGGCCGATTTATAATATCACAGATATTTATTTATCAGAGTCGCAGTTGTTACTGTGACAGCAAAAATAATGCTATCGTCCATCTCTTGTAGACAGTCACACAATCGATAATTTCAACAAAGCAAGTTTAGCCTCTGTTAAGCCGCTGTTAGCATGAGTCTATTGAGCCATGCGCTGTTATACAGCTGTTATATTCAAATTATCGCCGGTTACAAAAATCCGGTAATGTTTCGATACACCCCACTTAAAGAGCGATCAAAAAAGCTGGTTTTGGGCTCAAGAAATGCAGAAAAATTCTAGGATTTCAAAACTGGCATCGGTTGTTGGCTTTTATGTCGGAAAACATAATAAAAATTCAATTTAAGTTGTGCGAATGTTGTCGTTAACAGTGCTTTAAACGTTAACAGTGAGTTAAGTTTGTTAAAAATCAAAATCAATAATCCCCGGTACTCTGTTAACTCAAAATTTTTCATGTTCACCCGCGGCGCTTAAAACAGTTTTTCTACTCTGATAACATTTGGAGCACTGTTAAGGGACTTTTAATTGTTTTAAGCATATGTCTGCAAAACAGTTAAATTCCGCAACCCGAAATCGCATTCTTAAATTTTGTAGAATTTTTTAAGACCAAAACCAGGTTTTTTGGTTTGATTTTCGGAAATGTAGTTAAAGTACAGATTTACCATGTTTCGTTACTGTTAAAAAAAATACCAATTGAGAAAGAGCAAAAAAAAGTATGTTTAGGAATGTTTATTATATAATTGGTTCATGAGTATACAGGTAAAAAAAAATATTTCTAACTAATTTGTTGTGTATTTCAGTTCCAGTTTTTTCATAGCAATGCGCTCCTTTGATTCCAACTGCATGCGCACCAAACGCTCATTGGATTCCACCTCATAATGTCTCAGATTCAATTCCTTTTCTCGCAGACGAAGTTCCATCAACCTGATGTCATGTTCAGACAGCTGGTTTGCTTGCTGTACAGTTATCGTAGGATCTGCGACTATCCTGGGTTCCTCTAGTCGTTCGATTTCAATTGATGTCGGAGCTGTTGAGGTAACTTCCATGGGTGTTTGAACATCTTCAGGCTGCTCGATCGCTGAATTTTCACCATTGCTACCATTGCTTAGTCTTCCGAGTTGAATTTGAGGGATCTCCGGTTGTGGGATCGCTGGTCGAGGGATCTCTGGTTGAGGAATCTCTAGTTGAGGTATCTCCGCTTCACTGCGTGGTGTGCGTGGTGGTTGTATGTTTCTGGATGAAAATACCTTCCCATCAGTCGCGTCGATTTCGTTTTTAACCATAATGGGTTGCAGTACTTGTAGAGGGGAAGCTGAAGCCTGACTGAGTGTTGGTATCTGGACCATAAATCTTATTGAATTTGATGAACATTCCGAGCTGGTTTCATCAATGTCTGTGGCCATATTCTCGTGTTGATCGGTTATCGCTGGACATGGGCTCAGATCTGGAATCCTTGCGATTGTGTTTCTTCGAACAATCCGTTTGTTCTTGAATATTTCGTGAAATTCCATATAGTATGGGCAAGTTTTCAGAACTTCCGTCATGGGATAGTCCTTATTGGCATCTAACAAGTTTTTTGAAAACTTGTACTTTCTTACCATGCGAGCCACTTTGCAACGCACCACATTATAATCTAAATTAATGTCAAGCTTGCATTTCATATTTTTGTAATACTCAACACCGTTTGGCTGCTCAAAGGGATTCTTTTGCATGAATTCCAAAATCTTCTTGCACTCTTCCGTGGTCCATTTGTGGACAGAGTTCGCTCTCTTAGAACTTTTTTGCTTTGGCATGGTGAGAAGTTGATTTTTGACTGAATATAGAATTGTGTAGACGAGTCCTTTAAATAGTTTGTCGATTTGCTGATGTTGTCTACCTGTGAAATGGGTACAGGTAGAAATCGATTTACTTAGTATGGTATATTTGTCTGCACAATCATTGCAAACACAGCTGTCACTTTGTGGTGGATTAGGTATATTAACATGTGTGCAATTCAACAAAACTTTACCTGATGCTTCTCCGGTAAAATCCACCTATAAAAATGTCAGTTTGCACGATCTAGGAAACACATTTACTTTTGCAGGAACGATTTTCCAGAACAGGCAGACTACATTATTATTCTGACTTAATTTCTTTTGTAATAAGAAGAAGATGATAAAGAAAAGAGTGTTGGGCAACGCTTAGTTGATTGTGCATTGTGTTGCTTTTGTGGAAGCATTCTTCTCTCTCTCTATCTACACTGTGCGCTCTCTTCTCTTCTGTGCTGTTACTTTTTTGTAAAGTGAGAGGTCGATGATGCTAACTGGTTCTTACCTATCTTAGAAGCAACACTTTTGAAATGTAACTACATTCTGCACTGCTTCTTTTCATAATCTTTCCAAGAAAAAAAGAAATCAAGCGATTGTGTTATGTTGTAGGGAGGTAGTTGTTTTTCTTTACCAACTTATTAATAATAATATGTTCCATATTCTTTAGTCAAGTATACAAGATCAATTTGCAATTTGCCTTGACACCGCCAAATAAGATCTATAAACATTTTGTGATACCCTATGAGATCAAAAACAACCTGAATGGCTAAATAAAACTTTTTAAAAACCTTTAATTTAGTTTCTAACCTGCTGCACTATACAAAACGAATACAAAATGAAGGTAACAACGTTTAACAAATTTGAATTAAGCTCTTAATTGCATTTTCTGTTTTCTTACAATTTGAAATTGCAGTGCTGCATAATGTTGCAAAATAACTTGTAATCGAAATAAATTCTTTCGATGGTGCAGTCCTTGTTTTGCACCGATAAAGATATATGTATGTGTATATATATATATTCTACATATTTTACTTAGTGATCGATATCGAAGTCGGCATAATTTAATAAATTGTATGCAAAAAATGCACATAAATTAAGGTATACATATGAATACAGATATATATATATATTTTTTTTCTGTATACGGAAAACCGATCTAGCGAAGGTTTTTCTTATTTTTAGTCCATAAGACCGAAAACGGTTTAGTCTTTAGAAGTGGTAGGGATAGGTAATATAATACCTAATCCACCACGAAAGGAGTTTGCGACAGCTGTGCCAATATTAAGCAACGCATTGCGCACCAAATTACATCATAAAAGCTACCTGAGTTTCCAAAAACAAACCCAATAAGTCATTAAAATTGTACCTGAATATACTTAGTACGCAGACAGCCCAAGGACACGCAAACAAACTTCATACAAACATACAAATAGTCGTAAATATTCAGACAAGTAACAGCTGCGATTCCTTATAGACTTTCCAAACATGTCCAAATCTCACCATAAATGAACCACTGAAGAGAAGAAAGCGATTTTTAAATTCATGCAGACTAATCTCTTTTAGCAACCAAATGGTGTTCGAGTTTTGCAAACAAATTAAATAGATTTGGATTTTAATGTGATCCGTTGCAAAGTGGGGCGCTTGCTAACAAAGTACAAGTTTGCAAAAGATTTGATAGATGCCAATAAGCACTTTCTCATAACAGAAGTTTTGAGAACTTGTCCATACTACAGGAATTTTTATGAAATATCCAAAAACAATAGGATTTTTCGGGGAAACATAATCGCAAGGATACCGAAACTGATCCCATGTCCAGCGACAAGCGATCAACTCGAGAATATGAATACGGACTTCGATAATACCAGCTCTAAATGTTCAACAAAATCATTTAAATTCAACTCACGAGTACTTAACCCTTTATTATTAAAAACGAGCTCGAATCGACTGAAGGTATTTTCACTCCGTCCGGAGTATTTTCACCCGGAGATCACTCATCCAGAGATTCCGCAACTGGAGATTTCTTAAGCGGAGATCGCTCTTCCAGAGATTTCTCAAACTCACCTAGAAAGATTAAGCACCTTTTAAAATCAAGGGATCGAGTTGCAGTCCAAAAAGACTTTGAGTCAATGAGAAAGCTGGATCTTAAATATACAACAGTTTAGTGTATTACAAATCTATATATTTTTCGTAAGTTTATAATAAAAAGGCGCTACGAATATATACTGATACCCGCCTGTTTCTTAAGTAACTCTTCTTTCAATGCATTCAAAAGACAAAGATAAGCGTGTTGGCTTTGGAGACACACTGTACCCAGGTTTGCAACGTACTTATTCAATTCATAGATCAATTGTTAATTTCCTTATTTTATTTGTAACAGATTAGATTTCCTCGACAAGCTTAAAGCGTTGATGCTGCTTCTCCGGAATAACATTGAAAAATTTCTTATATATAGTTTGATCCTGTCGTCCAGCATAGTTGCGCTGCACCCAGGTATGATCCCAGTTGGGATCGATGGGCTCACAGCTGATGATAACTCTGCCATGCTCCATGGCAAACAAAGTGCCATTGCGTCCAAAGCCAACCTATTTGAAGATAATTTCAGTTAAATCGAATTCTGGCAAGTTTCGCCGGCACTTACATTCAAGCCGGGATGAAAGCGCGTCGTCAACTGTGTGGCCAGTATGGTGCCATGGGATACATTGTGACCATCGAGCACACGCCAACCACGATGCTTTGGACGCGGATGCCCCTTTTTGTTGCGTGTGCTGCCGCCGGTCTTCTTACTTGCATTTCGTATTGTTGCTGAACGGTTTAAAACGGGTGTCAGTCAATTTAACTCTTATGTGACAAGTAGACACTTACTTATGAGTGGTTGATCAGCCTTGAGGCATTGCAGGGACAACTTTTGCATTATAGTAAACGACATCTTTAAATGATTTTTTGTGTTTTTGGTCAACTATTTATGCAACTGAGTAGAGCTGGATATGACATCGATATTAGAATCGAATCGATTAATCGATTATGTTTAGCATACAGCTTTTCATTTGGTTGAGAAAAAGAAGAAGGTGTCGTCTTAACAGCAACTGATAAGTTTAACAGAACATTTCAATACAAATACTACGCGGGTTTTTTGAAAAGCATATTTTTAAACTGCTGAAAAACAAATGTCGTTCGTATTTCATTTTTAAAAGATATGTTTGCAGCTCGATACGAAATGTTCATGATTTGTATGTTTCAATCGAACTAATAATTGTTCATTTTGGACTTCAGGATAGTTGCGTAAAGTGGCTGCAACAGATTTGCCCGAAAGTTCGTACTCGTCTTCGTCCTTTCTCTTGGCAAAATAATCACGAACATTTGATTTACTTCGTTTTGGTGTTGGATTGACCGATGCTAAATTTGACAATAATGATTGCAACGGTGAGGACGATGACAATGGATTCCAATCATTTTGATCACAGGTAACTACTTGAAACGTATTGGCGATTAATGATATGCTCGCTTCCGAGGTCTATAAACAAACCAATATTCTAAAATTAATATCCGTCACTTTCACATTGCTACTAAAGCTTATAAATAAGGCCGAATGGGTGAAAAAAAACTCACACAGCTTGGTGTCCGAGCGCCCGAGTCCATACTCAGAATGGGCTGTAGAAACATTGCATTGTAGAAAGGATTTGGTGGGACGAGAATTGACGCTGCATCAACTAGTGCAAATCCAGCATTAAATTTAATTATTTTAAATTGTAAAGCTTTCAAAACTTATGCAGTTGACAAACAACGACAGTTGTCTTAACAGTTGCCTTAACAGAAATATCTCATTAGATAACAGTAAGAATTGCCAGTGTTGCTCTAGCGAACTGCATGCCGCTGTAAGCGATCAACAGCTGGCGGGAACAATTTTAATATTTGTGTGAAACTTGGGTTTTATTTAAAAACAATGGAAATTGCTGCACAAAACTTACCACCAATTGCCCGTATGGATGATACTGCACTTCGTCATAAAATACGCGAGTATGCGCGACAGCAACGAAAAGATTTGCGTACAAATACAACCGATGCTCTGCGCTTTGGCCTGGGCCAAATCAAGGATGTAATTGATGAATTGGAAAATCTGGGCATCAAGGATGTGCATGGAATAGCGGGTCGCATCAAGCGACGCAAACATGCCACCACCGAGGACATGTATCGCCTGAGTCATGCATTTCTGCAGGGCAATGCAAATATCAATGCATTTGTCGGAGTTCAGGGCGCCATGCAGGTGCTAGTAAAGGAGCTAACAGGTAGGCCAATGCATAACTAATAAAAGAAGACTACCTGTTCACATTCAACATACCTGTTAGGTGGCGATGTGCAGCGTCAGATTGAAGCTGTCGAATGCTTGTGCAACTTATCTTTAGGGGAAGCGCATGTCTGCGAAAGGATCACAATGCTGGCGGGCAGCTATTTGGTTACCTATTTGAATAGCCATGAGGTGCGCTTGAAGCGTAGCTGTCTCTGGACATTGGCCAACATATTGGCCACCTGCCACAAATCCACCAAAACGTTACTCCAAATGCAATTGGCCATTAAATTGTGGAAACTTTATACGGCACCCTTAAATGATCTCAATGGCAATCAAGAAGATGCTGGCATTTGTTTGGATCTGATTGCCACACATGCGGCTGATGCCATCAGCAACGAGGATCGTCGTCATATTGCCAAATATCTGCATAAGAAGGCGCCCATGGAGCCCGCTGCTGCTTATTATATGCATATTCTATATCAATTTGATATTGTTTCTTTGGAGTACAATTTGTGTGCGCCACATTTTCAACATTTGTTGGATTTCTTTATGTCCAATTTGGAATTTGATTTTCAATCCGCCACCGGCAAGTTGCGCGTTATATATGGCGTTCGTGTGCTCGCCAATATGTTTGCTACAAACAATTGGACACCAATTGCACACTTGGAACTGAATGCTGCACACTTTGTCATCGCATTGAATAAATTATTTGCCTTACGCAATGATCTTGTGACCATGTATACGATGCGTCTCCTTCGTAATGTAATGGAGACACAGCTGCTGGATAATGATCAGCTGTTGGATCAGGTGATTGTCTGTGCCTGGCCATACAAACTTTAAATACGTTGAGATTTGCGAAGTATTAGGTTGTTTTTGTTGCATAGCAATACAAATAAATGAAGTTGATTTCAAGTTTGTTGTAACTTTTATGTAAGTGTTTTAAGAATCTGGCTGCTGAGCTCTTAGATGTCCTTGAGCTCTTATACAGATTCCAGTTAATCTACTTTCAATAAAATATTTAAAGTTTTATCTTTCGATGGTCTCCAAACTCATTTTCAAAGGTCTGGGAAATTGTGGAAATAGTCAAATACTTAGCCAGTCAACACTTGAATAAACTATAATATAGTCACCCGATTTTGATCAAGTTTTAGAAAACTATAAACAAAGCTTAATAAATGCTTGGAACTGATTTGTTTGCTTGGAGATATATGTAATCCATACAAAAACTCGTATTTCAACATTTTGTTAATATAACAGATACCTTATAAAGTAATATAACTTATACAGTGGTCAGATTTTGATTTTAACTTATAATTGTTTTTTTGAAAAACAAAGTTCTCGGCCGATCTTTTCCATAAGACCCTCTATAGAAATCTGGCTATAAAATATTATATGTTAGTAAAATTGAATTTGATATTCTCTATGGGTATTGATAACCGCGTAGAGTTATTTATTCTGCATTTTATATAAATATAAAAAAGGTTTTATAAATACTTTTAAGTTGCCCCAGGGCTGTATATGACTACATAAACAATTGTTGTTTCTTGTTTCGCACATAAATTACAGGAAATTGCCACGTTCGTAAAAATAAAGTTATAAATTAAACGAAAATAAAAAACAAATGCACGAGCGATGAATACAATGAAATATCAATGTAAAAGTAAAAATACAATGAAAAGTTGAACACGCATATCAGACTTAAACATATGAACATACTCATAAATGTAAATGAAGTAAAAACTATATATTTAATTAAATATCATCATCTTCGAATAAGGCGATTATGCGACGCCTTTCTTCGGTGTCATTTTTGGTATTATTGCTGGCATTCAATTGTGCATTATGATGCATTACATTATGAATCTCCAGCTCACTAACGGAATCGAACATCAGATTGCATTGGCTGCAACGTGCTGCCGAAAAGGGCGTGGCACATTTGGGCGTGGTTGGCGCTGCCGTTGGCAGTGGCACTGTCACTGGCACCGGCGACTGCTGCCTGGGCGTAACCGTTGCACGTTGCAGCTTCTCCAGAAATGCGACACGAGCACGCTCCTCATGCAACTGAGGAGCAGCGGCAGCAATTGCCACAGGAGCTGTACATCTGATGGGTATGGGTTTCTTTACAATCAGATTGGGCGTATGCTGCGAATTGCGACTCTCGGAGCGTTCAATAGCATACAATATATTGTTCTCAACAGTTATGGGTGTGGTTGTGCGACTATTGAACTTAAACAATGAATTACTAAATGAAACATCATCTTTTGAGGGAAAGTCACGAGGATCCCAACGTGGAGATGCACACTTGGTTGCCGCGTCAGCTGGCTTCTCAATGCTGTCATTGGTTATTTTACTTTGATTGAGTTTATCGGCCAGCTGCGTATCTATGGAATGTTCATGCAACCAGTTGCATATCTTTTGCAATGCAAAGATCGTGCGACGTATGAACTCATGCGGTGAAAGCATTTTCTGTCGCTTAATCTCCAAGAGCTTGGTCAACTCAGCCACAAAGTTAACTAGCTGATGTTCCACACAATTGTCCAAATGCAATTGATGTGAGTCTTCGTTCATGTAACGCTTGGAACATGCCGGACATTTACGCTCCTTCCACATGGGTTCGGGTATATTGACTTTAATATCCCTTAGCTGTGCCTGTGCCATTGGATCATCTTCCTCGAAATTTGTCTCCGTGTAGTTGTAGCAATTCTTGTGCTTGCGAGATAGCGCATTCTCCTCATTATCATCGCTGGAGGTAATCGCGGCATAGTCCTCGTCCTCGCCAGTGCCATTGCCACTGCCGCTGCATCCACTGGTCGAAGGCAGCTCCACTTTGGGTTCAACCTAGAGTAGAGTTAGGTAAATTTAAACTGATAAATAGTGTTTTGTGTTAATCTATAATAGATTAAAAATAAGCCCTGCTTTTACATGTCTGAGTTTTCCAACTATTTTCCGATCATGAAGTGCCTCATGCGATATCTTTGTTCGTTCGGATGTTAAACAAAAAAGTTACATAAAACAGTTTTCCGCTAAGTTTTAGGTGTAATATTCCAAATGTATGACATTTTGTGTTTTTTCAACACTTAAAAAAAAGTATGGAATAGGTTATTTTCAAATTTTGGAAAATCTAACCCAGTCGAGAAATGGACAAAATGCTGTGGCATAGATTTTTTCTATGGGAAAATGTCAAAAAGCGAGAGCGTATACTATTTTGGTGCAAGTGCAATTTTTGTGCGATTGGATTCAAACTCATTTTCACAGCTTTTGACTATTCGAAACGTGTTTCATCATTTTGTGAAAATTCACCTTTGAAGATATTCACTCAGAAAGAGTGAAGAAAACATAGGCAAGCAAAATTTTGGTATTTTATGCGGTTGATTTCAAACTCATTTGCAAAACTAAACGAAATTAATTAATTAAGTTGGTGGGTTACCGTTTTGCGCAAATCTTAAAACGGGGGCGGAAAATTTGTGGAAAACTGGTATGGATGCTTAATTTTCAAAGCTCTGCTTAAAACAAAAGTGTGGCTTTGGGTAAGGAAAATCTACGCGGTTTATGGTGTAGAGATGGAAACGGGACGGAAATCCCGCGGAACCCGCAAAATGCGACGGGCGGGACGGGAACAATTTTGTAAACTGCGGGACGGTCGGAAATTTTGCACGATTCCGAAATTCCCGCAGGCCCGTAAAGTGCGTGTGGTTCCCGAATTACTTGCGAGTCGCGAACCTCATTCTCGATAAAATCTATATTTTTTTACAAACAAAATGATAAATTAAAGTAATTGAACTGATAAAAACTATGAATGAACGAAACGAATTAAATTGGTATGCTCTGTTGTGGAGTAAAAAGTAAAGGGCAGGACTGGGAAGATTTTAAAATCTTTGGGACTGGCCGGAAGGGACAAAAATTGATTGATTTGGGACGAGCGGAACGGGAACAAATTTCCTTTCCCGTTCCTAACTTTAATATGTTGATTAAGGTGAAATACTGAGTCAAATAACGCAGGATGCCACCGACTAGTATACTAAAGATCTTAAAGAACGCAGTAATGATATTTAAATATATGAATATTTTTGAACCTACCTGCACCGCATTGCGATGCTTATCAAATAATACGTTTAGGTAGCGTATACGCTGTTCGTTGTTATTGCTATTGCCATTGTTGTCTTCTTCTTGTTCTTGTTGTTGTTGTTGGGGCGCAGTCTGATTGAGCAGTTTCTTATGCACTTTGTCCTTTTTTGTTTCCAGCTTGACGCTATTGTTCAGTAGAAGATTGTGCACTGGTCTTTGCTCCACATATCGCAGCTGATCAGCCGTAAAGAGCGCCTGTTCCTTGTCCTGATCCTTGTTGTTGACGGACTTTTGTTGATAGAGCTCGATTAGCTTAAGACTGAGTGCATTTTTAATGCATTGCTCGCGGAATGTGACGGCATGTTTTAAATATGATATGCAGAGCGCGCATATAAACGTTGGCAGGCCATCATCAGGAGAGTTCTAAAGAAAATCAAAAATTAATTACCTGCATACGTATTTCAATGTTGATCAAATGTTAAATTACTTTTAAACCTGATGTCTCTTCGAGCAGTGTATTAATTGGTTTTTGATAATTGAGATACTCGTTCGTTGAGCCGTGTAAATATGTTGGTATTTTGGCAAATATATCGTAATTTGCGGGGCTGCTGCAAATACGGCAAATATTTCCCCACGTCGTCATTTTAACTTACTTATTTCCTAAATTTAAGATAATTTTTTTTGGTAGACAAAAAACACAAAAGACAACAGTATACAAAAATGACCAGTGTTGTTCTATGAAAGAAAAAAACCGGCTTGTCAGCTGTTAATTAACAGCCAAACTTAACATAAACAGAGCAAAGCTATCTCAAAATAAAAAACTCTGGTCACACAAGTTATCGATTTTAGTTTGAATTTTAGAAGAACCTTATTGCTTGGCGCCCGTATTAAAGGAATTTCTGAAACTGATTTGGCTAATGTTTCGCTATAGTTTTGGGCTCAAGAAATGCGAAATAATTCTAACATGTCCAAACGAGGAGTGAAAAGTTTTAACATGCATGCTGCTGTCTAATAATTGTTAACTTGACGCACATTCAAAAATTGCCGGGCTTTAATAGAAAAATGTTAAGTGCTGTAGCCGCAAACCAAGCCCATATGCTTACAAACAGCGCCTGTACAACGCAAAAATGCGCGATTATCTGTTTTTGACATAAATCAAAATAGGGTCAGCCAAATTTCTATATAAAAAAATTCCTAAAAATACGCGAACATGGTGACAAGTGTTAGTTATCGTTTGACAGAACAGCTGACGCGTTCCATGTCATTTTGCGATTTTGGGATTTTTGTTTATCTTCCAATTGGTTTTGGAATCAAAAGGTAAAAAGTTACCTCGTTTGTTTATTTATTAAAAAGAAATGGCTCAACTGCCAATAAGTACCAGCACGGAGCTGGCCAATACAGAAACTGTTGAAGAAACCGACGGAACACGACGATTGGAGGATACACAAAGTCAACCCACATTGCACCTGCGCCTGGAACCGCCGGTAAACGATCGTCGTGTGGTGTTCCACGATGGTGTCATCGACAATGAGCATATGAATCGCATGAAATCAAAGTGTAAGTGCATTTGATTTCGCTTTTTGGCTACGTTAAGATTTATTTATGAATTTTAGGCTGTTGCATCTACAAAAAGCCCTTGGCCTTTGGTGAAAGCTCCTCGGAGGATGACGACGAATGCGAACATTGCTATGGTCATCCCGAAAAGCGCAAGAAAAATAAAAAACCTTGCAGCTCCAGCTCCACATGTCCCTTGCCACAACGAGCCGATCAACCAACCACATCCGCCGAGGCGCAGTCGCAGTCGGAACCAGCAACAACCGATGAAGTTGCAACTGCACCTACTCCAGATGACTTTGCATCCACAGTAAAACCAACGATTTAGTCCTCACCCGAACACCCTTTTCACAAAGAACAAATTCTATTAGGATGAAACACACATTTCTTATATTTAATCGAACGTAAACAACACTAAACAATTTGCAATTTTATTAAAAGCTAACACCAAAATGAGCAGTTTATGTGAAATACGCAAAAATGTTGTTGTTGCAGGCAGCTAAACGGAGAGACGTCTCAATTTTTTGGCTTTAGCTCAAAAGATTCGCTAACATTGGCAGGAATATTGTATGTCTTTGCTTGAGCCCGCGAGCGCCAAACCTAAAATAAACAAAAAAAAAAAAAGAGATAAGAATATGATATAAGATTTTTCACTGATTATAGTCTGGCTTATTTTCATCTTCGAGATGTAATTGTTTGCTCTTCTCAAATACGAAAATCGAAAAAACATACGTGGAATCAAAGTCCGCATTATGACAATGAAGTTTACTTCATGAATTGTCTTCGTTAAGTTCTTGTTCGTAGGGAAGAGTTGGGAAGATGTGGCCTGCTCCGACAAGCGAGAACTTAAGGAAGACACGTCATGAGATGAACGTCATGGTCTATTTCTAGTCTTAGACGGCATTAACACGATGACATTTCTTCGTTAAGTTCTTAGTTGTTGGGAAGAGGCGTAGATTAGTTGTCTGCTCTGCTTCAACTCTTTCCTACCAGCGAGAACTTATCGAAGAATCATTATGAGATAAACGTCTTCGTCTAAATGCGGTCTTAGATTTCTTTAAACGATTGCTGTTTCATTTGAAAAAAGAGAGCCCTATAAATTTCAAAACTTTTCGAAATGAGAAAAGACCTGAATATTATCAGTTGGAACACATATAAACCTTTATGGTATAATCATCGCTGGTGGTAACCAGCATCTGGGAGTCGCGTGGGTTAAAGGCGACGCTGTTAACCACATCCGCATGCTTAAACTTGGCAAGACTTATGCCGTAGTAGCGATCCCATAGATATGCATGCTGATCCTCGGCTCCACTGGCCACATACTCCTCGCAGACATCCAGAAATATGAAGAAGCATTCAGTACTGGGCGTATAGGCTTTGTGGGCGCGCAGCATGTTGCCCACACGCTTAAGTGTCATCAGATCGATAACATGTATGTCAATCTCTTGGGCAATGGGTGGCGGCTCGAGCGGATTGGTAATATTGTAGTTCTTAGGCCATGGTCGTGTATTCACATAGAGATAACGATGATCGGGACTTAGTGACATGCCAATGATATGGCCATGCAGATCAATCACTTTGTCCACGGGATCGAAACGATCTTTAACGGATTCGTAGTCCCACCAGTCGGGATCGTTGCGTGGCGTCTGCTGTTGCTGCTGCTCGGCGGCGCGTTTGGCAGCAATGCGCTCCTTGAGAGTTGGACCCGGATCCAGTTTCTTGGGAAAATACACATTGCGTATGCGCTTGAAGCCAATCTGATGTGGCGTAAATGTCTTCGAACCGGTCGAAAATATTAAATACTTGGGCACGCTATTCTCCATTTCATCATATTCATCATGCACGTCCATGCATGTCGTCTCGTACTCATCCTCCGTGTCCACCTCATCCTCCGGACTGGCATCGCTTGCCGCTGCAGCCGCGCGTCTGTACTCCTCCAGATAGTGTATGGTTGCATCCGATGTGTGACCAGGTCGTGCTCTTGATCTGCGCATTTGGCTGTGCTCGCTAATGTCCGGCAAATAGTTATCCTCCGGTGTGGCGCTGCGCGTGCGTCGCAGACTAGCCGCATGAGACAAAGGATTGCCGCTGGCCAGCGATTTGGAGCTGCTTGGCTGCTCACTGCAAGCCGCAGGAACAGCGCCTGCCTCAGCAGGTGCCTCAACCTGCACCAGTGGATCATTGGTATCGTCCAGCCAGGGGCATCTGGCCACCATAATGGCACGCACAGAGCTGGCATTGCGATTGTAAAACTTGTATAGCTGACTCATAATCGGCACATGTTCCGAATCAGTTTCCTGATTAGCCTTATTAAGCCACAGCACCGTTGTGCTAACCAAATGCGCCAACCAATGCAGATCACCCGACAGGAGATACTGATCGCTGAACCAGGTGCCAAATATATCATATGGCCGGTTAACAACTCGGCAGCGCAAGTGAGATTCCGTGGCGCCCAAATAAAAGACAGCTATCTCACCGGATGTGCTCTGTGGTGATCCAAAATGCACGCCAGATACCAAGAGCAATGTGTCGCTCTGATTGAACTGGGAGTATTGTGTGTATTTCCAGCTAAACTGCTTCATGTTGTGCGCATACTTTTCTGTAAGTTGTAGAAGATATAAGTATAAGGATTAGCAACAGGTATGCACTTTTTTTAAGTTATGGAATACTTAGTCGCTTGCCTTCTTACTTATATAATAAATGCTTCTTCTCTTTCTGATTGGTGGAATCTTCTAAATTAAAGACTACTTAAAACGAAAATTGATACTTCCGATTAAATCAGCCAAATAAGTTGTGCTGTTTCAAACAGAAGTACTGGAAACTTTCGCTCTCTTCCTGTTTAAATTTTTAATACTAATATAACAGCCTGCGCCCCGAGAAAGACGATGATGAAAGTTTGGCGGCAGTGTGTTGATAAGAAATGTTAGAATTCATTCTGCTCTGCAACCTGCTACCCTCTGGATAATTATTAAGCTTATCACACAAGTCATACCGAATTGTTGCACACCGTTCTTGACTGTAATAATGGTTCGTTGCGCGACTCCATGCGGCAGCCAATTAAACGGTAAAAACAGGATCTCTATAAGTATAAATAAACCTACGCAGAGTGCCAATCCAATCTTGACATACATTTCAAAAAAGTTGGCAGCCGAAAACACAGAGGATGATGTTAGCATCGTATACACATAATAGAAGTTATCACCGTAGCCTTTTATGGAGTGGATCATATATGCGCCGATTGCCAACCAGTGTAGATGATACTTAAGCGCAGTTGCAAAGTTTTTTTTCGATACAATGAAAAGCACTACCACAGGCATGCCAAAGATGTGGGCATAGATGAAACTCAGTCCAATGTTTTTGAATTCGAGTTCTAGTATCCTAGATCTAAATGCCGCAGAATATTTGATTTCGTATTGCAATACGACGAACCAGGAAGTTAGAACCAAAAATATATACTTCACAAAAAAATCCATTTTTTTTTATAAATAATGCTTTTTTAGAGAATAAATTGATTACGTTTCGATTTTTTAAATTGAAATAAAACACGCTTAAATCAATGTCTCCCTCGGCACTTGAAAAGCCTACTCTTCCTGATAAAAGTACACTAACCTATGATACTAGCTATGCTATCCATAACCCTTTTCAGATCTTATGCTCAAATTATAATAAGCCTTTCCACTTAATAAGTATTGAATCCAACACTTAGAACATTACAACTTTGTAATCTGTCTAATTTATAGGTATTTTTATATGTGTTTATTCTTTGTATTTAGAATTTATATTGGTAACTAACTTTTTGCCTATTAAATCTTATTAACATCTTGGTTCGATTGGTTTGTTTCAGGGGTTCCTCCAATTCTTGCAGTAAATGTTGGACAAATTTTCAGTTTAAGCACACCCAGTTAATGTTAATGCCTAAAAATGATTTTAAATTTAATAACTTTTTGTGTTAAAGTAAATTTAAAAATATTTTTAGTTTTAAATTTATGTTATTTATTATATACAAAAAAAGAAGAAAAAGTTATCTTCGGCTTACCGAAGATATTTACCCTTTTCCTCAGGTTGTTCCTATGATAGCTATAAGATATTGTCTTCCGATTTTGATAAAATTTAGTCAACAGGTGTGGAACATAATGAAATTGAGTACTTCCAGTTTGGTTGAAATATCTGAAGAAACAAAAAAGTTTTTCATACAAAAACTCATTTTTTACTGGATACTTAATATTGATCCTGAAGGACATGTGATATATCAATGGCTAGGTATTGAAGTGTAGATCATATATACTATATATGTCCACTTTTGTGATATACCGTTCGGTTTAAGGTAAATACAATTTTATTTTCAGCTTAAAAAACAATTTGAAAAATAACTTTCATTTTTAATTTTAAAAATAAAAATTGAAAAACAATTTTTATTATAAAAATTGAAAATAAGATTCATCTAATAATTTATAATTAAAAATTGAAATTTAATTAATATATAGTGCAGCTATAAGATATAGTGCTCCGATTTTAAAACTAATTTTTCAACTGATCTTTCCTATGGAAGCTGTATGTTATAGTGGCTATCATTAAAGTAGCTTCAAAACAGAGACTAGTTGCAAACAGACGGACAGGCGGACATTCTCAAGGTTCAAAAACCTGTTTCGTGGACTTAACCAAGAAGTCAAACTTTGGTTCGAGCCGTAAACCAAACCTGCAGGAAATAATTCTTTGGTATGCAGACTTGCTTATATCAACGATTATCTCTCACCTGTGCATGGATGTGCTGAGTTCCAAATAATTACATAGCCATCTTTGGAGCAGGTGGCAAACATTTCACCATTGTGGGCAAAGCTCACATGCAGCACCTGATGCGTGTGTCCATGATTATTCTCGCTGCTTGGCTCCAGACGCTGCGCCTGCACAAATGGGATGTGCGTGGTTAGGCGCTGATATTCGGAGCGCCAGCTGGCAGCACCTGGTTTGAGCGGTATGCTGGGTGAAGCCCTAAAGTGTTCCTGAAACTTTTGACGCCAGAGCAGATCATCGTTGGCTATGGCATTCCAGCGGCGACAGCAGAGGCTCGCCTGCAGCAGATCGTAGACGTTTAAGCGGGCAAAGATGTGCAATAAAGGTGGCTCCGGCAACGCCCACCATCCAAAATCATCATTATTATCATCGAGTGTGCTTTGTTCATTATCAGGATAATTTTGGACAGCAGCTGTGTTTGCATTAGCGACCAGACGTGCCTTTTTGAAGGTCAATTCCATTTGAGTCACAATAGATTGATCCGTTGCCCAGTTTCAGATCCAAACTTCAACGTCAACTGCCTGTTGGGTAATGCACAATTTCAATTTCAGTTTCAATTTCAATTTGAGACTTATGCGTAATAACTGGTTTTGCTTAGCCTCTGCTTATTGCTCTTGTTGCTTAATTTTAACGTTATCAAATTAAAAATAACTTTCTCTGCTTCGCTTTTTGTTATTGCAGCGTAAATCAGCTGTTTGCATCAAACGCTCATCTCTAGACTTCACAGCTGTTTTATCATGTTTTATCGAACATTTGAAAATGAAACAACAACTAAAGTCTCACAAAATGCATGCATGTGTTATGTTTATATATATAATTATTTTGGATACATTGCAGAATTTTTTATTTTTTAATGCAGATTTTTCATTGATACAGTTTCTAGTCCAATTCAAATGCAAGCAGGACTCAGAACGAGTGTGCCCGCCTACAAAACACCCTGTTCCCACCTACCAAGCACCCTGTTGCCAGCACTGAAAACAGCCGCAGACAAACTCAACAGATGTACTTACTGTTAACGTGCATAGCACTGTTAACGACAACAGTACTCGCAGCAGATATCTCCATGTGCCTGTTACACACCATTATCACTCCTATAACACCCTTTTACGCAGTTTTGGTTACAGGGTATAAACAGCTGTCAACAAGAAACGCTAATTTTTGGCTCACCTGCTGTTTTGCTTTGATTTTGTGTGGGACATTGTTTTTTTTTTTATGTTTACCAACACTTTCAATCAAATCTGAAACAGTTTCAGTTTCAGGAATCCCTTTTTCGATTTGACAGATGTTTAACTAATCGTTATCAAAAATTTCAAAAACCGGCAACAACAAACAATAACAACAGCAACAAATAGTGGCCAAAATGCCAGCAATTTTGCGCTCGCTATGCACAAAAAGGTTTGCCTTCTAATGTTTATATAATGTAATTTTTCGGGTTTATTAAAGTTATTGAAACATTGCAGAATATGGCAATTTGTACGCCACCACAGCTCAAAGCTCAATCCGAATGCGGTGGTGATTGCAGCGGCTGTACGAACGCCAGACAGTGTACAGTGGGCTAAGGAGGAGCATCAATTGGCTGGCATGGTCATCGATGAGCTGGTGAAACGCACCTCAGTGCCGCGGGATGAGTTCAAGAAACTTATAATGTGCACATCCAGTAAAATTGTGAGTGACGATTCGCTTGGCAGCGTTGCCAAAAATCTGGGACTAAAAGGCTGCCAGGCACACGCCATACAGGATGAGGTATGCTCGGTGAGTGGACTGCAAATGTCACTGGAAAGCTTGCAGCAGGATGAAGGCGATTGGATCATATTGGGCGATACGCGTGCCAATATCAAGCAGCCGGGCTATGATGTCCTACCCAGCGAATTGATGACCACAGCCTTGTCATCTACAAAAACCAACGCTGCAGCTGGCAAGGGCTCAAATCAAGATGCACTCAACTTGTCTCCCAGCGCGGCAGCACTTGCATTGACCACCGCTCAAACGGCTGAGCGTTTAGAGCTGCAACCCTTGGCTCTGGTACGCGAGTTCTTTATTGAGCAGGATAACGTACAGGCCATATATCGTCTGAATGGCAGTCAGCCCATTCAGTTGAATGATGTGCACACCTGGGAGCTGGTTGTGCCAGAGAAACAGGATCAGCTGGGCATGCTAGCTGAGCTTAATGTTAATGATGTGCATACGCATGACATTAAGCAAATAACTGCCAGCCATTTATTGACTCACACAGTCCATGCTCTGCCCGCTGGGAGCCTGGGCTGTGTGATTATGGAATCTGGTCGAGGGCAGTGTCTGCTGGTGGTGCTCGAGAAACTGTAGGTTATCCGTAGGGTGTATACTGAACCCATTATACCCTTGCAGAGTGTATTATAATTTTGTTACGAGAAGGTGTCTCCGAACCTATAAAGTATATATATTCCATGTCCGTCTGTCTGTTTATATGCAAACTAGTCTCTGAATTTAAAGCAGTCTTGATGAAACTTGAAACTTTAATATGTACGAATTGCCCGAATCGGAGCACTATAACATATAGCTGCCATAGGAACAGTCGGCTTAAAAATGAGTTGAATGGCAAATTTAATGTTTTTTTTTTCAAGAAAAATCACCCAAACTCGTTTTTTCTAAGCTTAAAAAATTTCATTAAAATCCGTCTATCTTTAAAAAATTATAATATTTTAGTACGAAAGGACCAAATATTAAATACTATCTTATCTTATTGCCATTGGAACAATCGGATAAAAATTACATTTTTGTATGAAGATATTTTAACCGAATTTACTTATTGTACGTACAGAAGAACATACTATCTTGTCATGCTGGCCAAATTTAATCAATATCGGGGGACTATATCTTGTAGCACGGTTGAAATATGAGTTTTTGTATGAAACAATTTTTTGCTTAATCAGGTATTATATTATTATAGTTTAGTCAAATCTGCTCAAAGTAAAGCGACTATACTTGAAACTGACTTAGAAACAGAAACAATCTATCGAAAATTAACTTTTAATATGAAAAACTTGTCTGCAAGAGTATACAGCTTTGGCACACCGCAGATAATTTTTCCAACTTGTTATTAATCGTATTTTGAAATTAATTTTAACATTTTGTTATTTGCAGAATTCCCCAACCCACTCAGTCTGATAGCCTGCCACAACTTACGCTTTATACAAAGGAACCGTGTCCACTCTGTGATGATCTGGTGGCACAGTTGACGCAAAACTTTGTTGGCGAATTTGAGCTGAAAAAGGTGTTTATTGATCGCAAGGAGAATGTGCGCTATTTGCGCCTTTTTCGATACGATATACCCGTTCTGTTCCTAAACGGGCAGTTCCTCTGCATGCATAGTTTAAATGAGCAGGCGCTACGCGAACGACTGGCGGCCCTGAAGCAACAAGGTGCTGAGCAAAAGAAAATGTAGCCATCAAAAATAGTTGAATAGTTGTACATACATTTAGTATTTATATTTCAGTAACAAAAATTGCAAGTGCAGCCTAAAAAATCTCGCCCATTGGTTTTATGGTAATGTCATGTATCTGAAAACTTGAAAATTTAGATTTAAATACAGGATAAAACTATTCATTTAACTTACCTGAACGTGAGATGGTGTACTAAGTGCATAAAGCACTGCATCGGCTATGTTGGATGGTTCCAGTTTAGCCATATCCTTAACAAAGAAACGTATTTCCTCGGGGAATATGTTGGTATTAACTGCGCCCGGACAAATGCCAGTTATGCGCACTTTGCTTTTGTGCAGCTGAAATTCCTGACGATATGTTTCCGTTATAGCCGTAATGGCAAACTTGGTGGCCGGATATATATTAAAAGAGGGCAGCACATCAATGAAATTTAGCACCTGCTGACCAGCAATACTATTTATAATAAGCACATGACCCTCAACATTCCGTTTTTTCATATTGTTAAAGGCTTCCCGCGTGCACCAAACGACACCCATCACATTGGTGTCGATGACCTCGCGCAGTTTTTGAGTATTCCCGGGCGTCACCAGCTCCGTTTCACGTGTAATGCCCGCATTGTTGAGCAGCACATCGGCTCCATCCAGCTCACGTTCTATCCAGTCAAATGCGCTGAGCACCTGCTCCTCCTTTGATATATCACAGCGACGTGCTATAAAATTCTGCTGCAAATGACTTGGCAGAGTCTCACGCAGCTCCTTTAACTTGGCCTCCCGACGTGCCAAGCCCACCACACGTAATCCTGCGCCAATCATGGCACGTGCACAAGCGGCACCAATGCCGCCGCTGGCTCCAGTAACAACAGCTAATTTGTTGTGCCACCTTTCCATGTTGCCAAGCAAATAAATGCGAGCAGTTGATGTCAGACTAATGGTAAGCTATGCTGCAGTTAGTTGGCTTCATTGGACTGACATTTTCAACCGATATATAGGCTAATCTCTTATTGTATAGCATGCGTTCAACACATATATTTGTAATGTACTCAAGAGAAGCTCTTTATTTATTGCACAATTTTGAAAACATTAATTTATTTAATATCATAAAAGTTATATAAATAATATATATATAAATATAATGTTAAATTAAGGTACAATTTAATATTTTTAAATAGGTACTTAAAAAGCCAAAGTCATTGTGGCGATAGAAACATATTTGATTTTTTTCTATATTGCTTTTGTTTCTTTTTTTAAGATTTAGTTTTGGTAAATGTTCCCTTCTAAATGGCTTTACCTTTGATCAACTATTCGAAATGTGTGACTTCTAGGAATCTTGTGAGGTGTGAGTATTTAACATTTGTTTCAATCATTACAAAAATCATCTAGTTTTATATTAACAGTTATGACTTTGGCTCTATACATACATACATTAGCAGACCTATTCCGATTTTCACTTTCGGCAACACTTTGCAGAATTGAAATTAACTTAAAGGTTCAAAATTGCTGTTGCTCAGTTGAAGTGAATCGAGGTAATTAAATTCAAGATCAAAAGAAAGTGAATTCAATGCGCAAAATCTTATCAAAAGATAAAATGGCAACATTTAAGGAATAATCACTTTCGAAATAAATTTTTGGACGTGAAAACCAGAACAGGTCTGTTTACATAAATAATTAATTTACATAGATTAAAAAAAAATTTTAAAATTTGAGATGTACATATACTTAATGACTAGATATTTTTCAGAGCACGTATATTATTTGACTAAAGTTTTAAATTATTTACAATTTGTATCTTTTTCATTTGTTTATACATTAGTAACACAGCAAAGATTCAATCAAAATAAATTTGATCTTTTGTCCACATTACTGACGTTTCAATTGTTCCCTTTCATACATAAATAAGATTTCACTTATTTTTTCTCTTGCCACCAAGTTTAAATCCGCGTCTAAATGTTCTAAGCGTTGACCGACGTATTTGCTGAAATAATAGGATCGATTTTCCTTTTCGTTTTTCATTTGATTGGTGATTGTGTCCGACAATTTATTCACATTATTTGCAACATGGTCCAGCAAAAAGTTGCCTGACGTTTCTGCTAACTCTGTTTTAAGTTTAGCGTTAAGAACTTCTGGTAAGGATTCATACGAATTATCCAAATTAGCATGCGACTGAGTGGAAGTAATATCTTGAAGGTTTTCAGTTGCAGCATCTGGAAACAATTTTGATTCACATAATTCCATTTCGGATTCTTGATTTGAATCCGAGAAGCTCGCCCCTGTATCAAACACCTGAAAGTCATGAATATAATTTTAACAATTTTGAAACGGAAGTTTGACTATAAATAATTACAAAATGTTCGCTGTTGTTCAACGTGTTTGGAGATGCATTCGGTGCACGTGCACCAATCAAAAAATTCAGTTTTGAACTGTATTTCCAGCCTTCAGGCATATTTTCTTCAAAATTGGGGAAGCCACCGAAAAAATATGTTTGCAGATTCGTCCACTTCCTTATACAATCAGCTACATGGAATATACAATAACATTCAGAATATGCAAAATAAAATAAAAATTATAGTTACATACTTTTTGTAAATGATTTCCGCGGACTGAAATTGGCATTTAATTTCTTCGCAACATTTTTGAAAAAAGTGGTTTTCTTTTGTTTTTTCGTGTAATCGGGTAAGCTAGGGTCCCAAACATAGCCATTACTTTTGATCATATCAATCAGATAATTGACTTCTCCTTCTCGCCATATGACCATCATTGATTCTGTAATGACATTCAAAAAGTATGTACAATTAATTGTAGCAAGAGCTGCTTCGAAAAAAGTACAAGAAAATGGAAATTTTTTACTTGAGACCAAAAGCAGAATTTTTGGATCGTTTTTGGCGTGTAGCCTGTCAATTGTTTTGAAGTAGAAATAGCTGTATCTGGTGGGAAAACATGTAAAGAGTAGCTAATTTTCAAGCATTTAAAAAAACAAGTAAGAATGCTCTAGTCGAGTATGCCCGACAACGAGGCGCCCAAATTGCAATTCAAGCAGTTCAGCAGCGCACATAACTTGTCCAGTGCCTGTCAATCTTGTGTATCTGCCTAAAAGAAATATGTTTACCAAAAATCAAAGCTAAATCTTTAAAATTGTGGCTGTGGGAGTTTTTTTTCGACTTGCGGTGGTGCGAGGGGGTGTACCCAAAATTTGAAACAAACTTGATCTGCGTATGGTATACAGGAACCTGTATGCCAAGTTTGGTGTCTCTAGCTCTTATAGTCTCTGAGATCGACGCGTTCATACAGACAGACAGACGGACACGGCTAGATCGACTCGGCTGTTGCTGCTGATAAAGAATATATATAGTTTATATAGTCGGAAATGTCTCCTTCTGCCTGTAATTTATAACTGCAGTTAAATCCGGTTATTAACAATTTTCAAAGTTTTCTAGCCATCAAAGTTTAAAAACAGCCTTGGCTGTCAAGTAAAGAGTTACCATCGCGATGTATCGTACGCATGTAGCTTTGTAGCCCTTGTAGTTCTCCCTCTCAAGGGACTGCCCATTTCTGATGCAAATGGACTGTTATTTGTTGCTTTGACTTTTACCTGCAGACTTGGACTTTTTGTTAAATGTTATCCCCTGCTCCTCGGCATTATCTCCAGCCCAGTCGCTTTCAAGTTTACATACAAAATGTGGCATAATTGTTGGATGCTTGCTCTTCAAGTGACGTCCCAAGTTGCTTTGCGACTTGATGCTCAGAACAATGTTGCAGTAATTGCATTTTGCTTGACGGTTGCCCATTTCATTGAAATGGGTCCATATCTCGCTGTGTTTTCTGCGCAATGACATTTTCTTTATGAAACTGGGGAACAATTAATAAATGCTCGCATGAGCAAAAGTGAACAACTGAGCCAAAAGGGACTATGTTCACTTGTTCAGTTCAGCGAACAACTCTTTTTAATCGCTCATGAACAATTCATAATCCGCCGTTCACCGTAGCATAGTCCGTTCCAAGGGAATAACTGTACATACATATATAACATTTTTGAAATCTGTTTTGAATGCTGGTCTTCGTGTTGAATCTAAGTCCGCATTAAGACGATGATGTTTATATGACACGCAACAATACTGATTTTCTGTTGATTTGACATGTATCATAAAAACACAAAGCAAAATGTAAAAAATACATCAAGGCAAAGGTCTTGACAATCATAATCCTTGCAGTCATTTTTGAGGATTACAAGAGATACGGGTTAATTTATATTTTGAGTTGCTTAAAGCAGAAGATAAACTGAAAACTGCTGAAAAAAAATCATTAACAAAAACAAATAAATTTAACAAAAAATTTCAGAATGTTGCAGGATTTTAACAGGGGAATTCTAAGCGCTGTTAAAAAATGTTGAACTCCTGAAAAAAGGATGCTGGTCGTTTTAAAGTTTGCGACTTTTTCGAAAATATGTTTTTAATTTTTCTACAAAAGTTTTAATTTTTTTGGTAGTAAGAAGAGTTTTAAGCTTAACAGCTCTCAATTAAAACAACAGTTCCTGATATACCAATATTTTTTTTTGATATGTGTCGCATGACAGCTTTTGCAAAGTATCGTATGAAAAACAGCTGTTACAATAGAAGCAAAACAGCATATGACAAATATATAATTTAAAAGATCGTTTTCATTGCTTTTACAATAAAGAGTTGTAGAAAATGGAATTAAAGAAAAATTAAAAATATTTGCATTAAATAAGTTTTAGTAATCAGCGTTGCAGTGGAAACATATCGCTCAACAAAAACATATCGCTCAACTTATCGTCCGACCGCCACCATTTATTTAACAATCGGCCGACCGCCACAATTTATTTAACAATCTGCAAAAGCCCAAGTTGAACGCAGGTGTTTCAATATTCGTAGAATAAGTGCATAAAGCAAGTATTTTCAAACATATATAATTAAAAGTCAAGCAGCCCACGTACAAAATGGCACAAATGGATATGGAATTGAAGAAGGTATGTAACCAAACCACAAATAATCAGCAGCCGGTTGACAGCGCGTGGTGCAACCCCAAAGAAAAAGTAAAAAACAACACACTCATCTGTGCGTAACCCAACCCCTTTCTAGGCCTTTACTGAAATGCAAATAAACAAATTGGAGACGACGAAGAAGATCAACATGATTGACATGAAATGCGACATGGTCAAGACGGGCAAACACAAGTACACACTGACCGATAAGGGGACTAGTAATTTAACGGACGACACGAGGTGAGCAGAATTGGGGATATGATCAAAGGATATGCTTGTTAATATTATATTATTTAGAGTTTACTTGTCGGTTGGTCGCATGTTTTTATTGACGGATGTGCAGAACATGCGGGATGAGCTGAAGGGCAAGCAGGACAAATGTGATAAGGCAATTGAGCTGCTTGAAAAGAAGAAAGAATTTCTGCAAAAATCGCTCAAGGATCAGGAGGATGGACTACGCGAGCTTGTGCAACAGCGCAAGGATGCAGATGCCACAACTAAATAAAACAAAACTCATAACATTCATACAATTTCAATTCAGCTTCACGAATACGTTCAAATATGCGTTTATTTATTTTCAATATAATCGTCAAAATTAAAGTTTGCATAACTAACAAATTCGTTGCCCAAATTACGCTCATGTTCCGGCCGATATTTACATTTCTGAACTGGCAAACAGGCAATTAACCAAGGCTCAACCATTTCGCCAGAACAAAAGACAAGTTTCGAATCCTTGCTGCGCTGTAAGCTAATTATAATCTTTGACATCTTGGACATGCACTCCTCGGATAGAAATGGTGGATCCGCAATTATCAAATCGTAGCATTTGTGATGTTCACTTAGATAAGCCGGACTGCCATCGATGCCATTGAAATCATAATGCACAAAATCGGCGCCGTAGGCAGCAAAACGTTGATCGTATTCAAAAATGTTAACTAAAAGTTGAAATATTATTATAGTGATCAAATATTTGGGTAAATCTTTACTTGACAGCTTCCAAACGATCGAAAAAATGCGGAAAATTTTAAAACTTTTTGCAGAAATAATTAAGAAAACTTCGTTTAAAGTTGTCAAATCACATACAAACCGAGTCCTGTTATCGTTAACAGTGCTGTTAACAGAGTAAAAGGCTTGTTGAGATCTGCTCGTGAAAAAATTTAACGATTTAACAAATCGCGTGACTCTCTAAAACCAGAATTTTTGGATCGTTTTTGACGTATAGGACCTCAAGTAAAGAATTACGAATATTTGTATGCTCATTTGTTGCTCACCATTGTCATGCACATCCTTAATTGTTGCGTATAGCGACGGACAGGACAACAGCGCTATGCGAAAATCTGAGTTGCCTGCTTTATTTACAAGTTTCTTCACAGCATTTCCTATTGCACATTTTGTTCGCTCGCTGTACCAAAACTGACTGAGTTGCTGTAAGAGTAAAATATATTTAATTATATATAACGCTTATTTAAAGCTCAACAAGCTTTACCCAATCCTCCTCAAAATGTGCATCCTTGCCAGTTTTGTTTACCACGCGCTGCTCCTCGTCTTGCTCACGTTGCGTTCGTTCCGCCAGGAATTCATTAAGTATGGCTAATGTATCTGCCGGCAATGTTATCTCATCGTTATCCATGTTGATTTGGTGTTAGCTTTGGGCCATTAATATAAATTCGGAACGGTTGGTGCACGGCAGTGTGTATTTAAAGCGTGTGCATTAGAGATGCGTGATATTGAAGTCACTGTTTCTGGTCACGAGTAGTTCAAAGTAATTGTGACTGCCGTGATCGGTTATGAAGCTTAACAGCAACAAAATCACTGGCGATTAATGTCCATATACGCATACAAAGGCAGCAACAGGTATCTTTGACTTAAAACTAATACAATATTAGGACTTTAAACAAATGCTGTATTCGCAGCTGTAGTCACTTTAAAAAATCTTTTATGTATTGATCGTACCTAGCCAACTTATGCAAAAAACCAACCGTTTTAAGAATCTATGCTCATATATTTATTCGTTTCATTATACTCCTCTTAAATTTAAAAATGATCGCATAAAAAACATAGAAGCTATTGAAAATATTATTTTCCTATCAGGTTTTGATAGTAGACGACTGTAGCCTAGAGGTGTTCAGCTCTTACCCTGAGCTCCATTCCCAATCAATGTTTAGCTCAATTCAATAAATAAATAATTTCAAAAACAAAAACTTAAATAAAGAATATGAATATTTTTGTCACCAACTGTTATTTTGTCGCAGTCACCGTGATACCAAAATCACCAAACCGCTCATCTCTAGTGTGCATACACTGGCACAGTGCTGCCAGATGGCTTGAAACAGTGTCTACACACAACACGACTATCGATAATTAATGTTAATCATTTATCGATATTCATTCAATCCTAACTCTGTGTCGACACATTTATTTTATTTAATTTAATTTCCAACTGTTTCGAGAACGCTGTGCGTTGACTACATTTTGCGGGTAAGATTTTGTGCTAGTTTTGAAATGTTGTCAAATTAAATGAAGTGCGTGTTGTGTTTTCAAGTTTTACAAGCTATTTTATAGTGCAGCTGCACTATTCGCGGCTGTTGAGTTGCTTGCTTTCTTCACATGTTGGTATTGGTATTGGTGTGGTGTGTGTTGTGTTGGTGGGAGGGGTGGGGGGTTTCAAATAAAAAAAAAGTGCGGCCGCAATTGTTAATAACCCAATTTACCCATGATGTGTATACATTTGTATGCAGGCACATGCATGTATCTGTCTGTCTATATATTAAAAAATAATGGATATATGCAGGTCATCGCAATAGATTTGCCTTTGCCGGCTGATACGCTGCTGCTGCGGCTACGTGTTGCCCACGAACGGAAGTCCCCAATTCAAGGCTCAGTTTTGTATTTCTCTTCATATTTTCTCCAAATGAAAGTGCACTTTGGAACGCGCTTTTATTCATTTGTATCAAAAGGTTTCAAGAGTTCAACAATGTCAATCAGCGCACTCAGCACTCAGTTCAGTTGTCACACAATACAATTACAACACAACGCACACCTCATGTGTGTCTCTTCTCTGACGTGGTGTTCCTCGTGGCCTTAACATGTGACGTCATTGGTTTAATCATTATCTAAATGGATTTAATCATATTAAGCTTGATTTAACCACTAATACTTTTATTTGATATTACATTTTAGTGTTGTGTCGTTTCATTCATCCGCTTAGGTTCAGTTGAACGGCTTATGAAAATGAACGAGTGAACTTGTTCAGTTGGTTATCGATCATGAACGTCTTTTTATCTCTACTATTTTTATTTTGCTTTGATAACAGTGTCGTTTAAACAAAAGGCTTTGTATTAGTGTTGTATTGCATCGTTCAGAATCAGTTCGATTGAACTGAACGAATGAACTACAATATTCTTGACAACCTAACGAGCAAAGTAAAGGATTGAACGAACCAGTTGAACGAACTAAACAAGTTAACGCAATAAAGCAATGAACGAACTAAACGACTAAACGAACTAAATTACTTAACGAGCAAAAGAAATGAACGATCGAGCCAGTTGAACGAACTAAAGTATTGAGCGAGATAAAGAAATGAACGAACCAGTTGAACAAGCTAAAGGAACAAACGAACTACACAACTGAGCGTCAAAAGGAATCGAACGAAATAAATGACTGAACGAACTTAACGAACTCTATCACCAATTACTTTGTTCTGAACAACTTTCAATTGCTACAATTTCAATACTGAAATAAATGACTGATTCATTGCAGTTTACGAGCCAAAAATGAACGACTCATTTAACTGAACCAGGTATGCCAACTCTGTTCAATTTCAATTATTGGTTGACCGCATTCTCAAATGCGCATTTCCAAATAGCGTCCAACTTGACCCAGTTTCATCAAAAAGGACATCGTTTATTCAAATCAATATTAAGTTCCACCTTCCGTCCTGCATATGTTATTCATAATTGAATTCACCTTAATGACCCACCTGCTGTCATTGTTCGACAAACGTTTCATATCACTTGCTCCTATCACTTTGTCATATTTACGGCAGTTTGAAACTCGTTCCTTTCTTTGCTCTCCCCCTTTCGCACACGCCCCTTTTGCAGTGCTGTCAACTACTTTCATGCATGAAAAAAGCTAATTTTAGCTAGAAAAAAAGCCAATGTAGTTTGGCATAATTCAAAACAAGTCTGGCCTTAATATAGTGTCAAAAGGCAGGATTATTAACTGTTCCGAATTCCGAATATCGATGGAAATTTCGGTTTAAAAGGAAAAGCGATTGATATTTTATTCGAAATGTGGAGTATATAGTCGATAATGATTTGGAATGAAAAGTTTTCGAAAATGGGAACAGGCCTGTATATTATAGAACTTACAAAGACGGCCAAGATAACTATTTATAGATTTCAAATATTTCCATAATATCAATATCGACAATCTTAATATATAATCTATATGGCATTTGTTATATCATTACACCGGCTTTGGTAAAGCGATACACAAAATGATAACAAGTGTGTTTCCATATCTGTTTCATTCCGCATAATTATTAATTTAGTCTTTTCATTTTAAATTCAATTCTAAACGGTTATTATGTTTTAAGTGTTTTTCAAATAGTTTTCAATTCAAAATGCAATGTTTTTTAAATCGAATAAACAGACTGTTTCGGATTTCACTTTCGTCAAAATCTTATGGAATTGAATTTCACTTAAATTCAGATTTCAGTTTTGCTGATGAGTTGGTTATTTGAATCCTATCTGATTGGCAAGTCAATTCAAATCAACCTCAAAGTGCAATTGAGAACCCTTAAAAGGAAACGCACTTCCGCAAAGAATTTGTCGAAGAGTGGAAACCGAAACCGTAAGCAACTTTTCAAAAGCACAAACTTTAACGGGAAAATAGCTAAATTGACAGCACTGAGTTGACTGTCTGCCACCTGTTTAGCAATTACATTGTTACCACTGTGTGTTCGTGTGTGTTTGTTGTTATTTTGACGGGTATGTCGTAACAACATGCACATTGTGGTTGTTACATCGCTTGACCCACCGTTGTTTCTGTAGTCTCAATCCCCTTCAGTTGGCTGTAACATTTACTGAAGTTTAGTTGCAAGCTTGTATTTAACGGCGAAACAATTGAAGTAATATTTATTTTCTTTATTTCAAATCTTGTTAAAACTGTTTTAATTGCTCTGGCTCATTAAATGAATTTCTAATTTCAACTTGAGCATGTCTTTCTTTGCAATTGCTTAAAGGTTTTCATTAAGTGGGTTTATTTCTTTTATCAGCGTACAAAATATGCCATAAAACACTTAATTAGCAGTTAACAGTTAACAATTTTTATAGAAAGTTGAAATCGTTTTGTTAAATGTTCTGCAATTTCAAATGTGAGTTTGTTTTGGCTTAGTTTTAGATCATTTAAGTCTGAAGCTTGTGCAAGAGTCAGTTGTATTTAGTTTTTTTTTTTTTATATTCGAAACATTAACGCCTCTTTGGCAACGCTGGACACGCCTTTGCCGTTAAGTGTTTTTGTGTGCAACTTTCCATTCAACTGGTTTTTTTGTTTTTCTCTTTTTTTTTAACGACCCACAATAACGACAACGAATTGTCTATGTAAATTTCGTATCAAAGCGCGTATGATATCAACTATTTGGCTAAAAACAGCAAGTGTTGCTCTAAATTATTCGTTCTATGAACAAATTGTGTTGAAAATTGTCAATTGATCAATGCACAGCTGATTGTCTTTGTTTAGTTCAATAAACTTTATATTGTGCACTTAATGCAGTTCAATTATAGTTGAAAAAACAAACTAACTGTCAACTTTAACCAAGCTTAATACTTTTTTGAATTGTAGGTTAAACAGTTAACCTAATTAACTACTCGTCGTGAATACTCTAATTATTTTCTAAGTTAATTACTTATTGAAACCTCTTCTTGTATCTCTGGTCTATATTAGCTATTCGATTTGAACTAGTTCGAATGAGCAGGTCTTTGAATTGAACTATATCTTCGTTCATAGTTCCTTAAGTTGGCTCCTCAAAGAGAACTAGAATGCCCAACTCTAATATCAACATGCATACCCAGTTTGCTCTAAATGTTTCTATTTTCACTTTAATACAGATTTTGTGAATTGAATTCATATGCCTTTGATTCAGAATTCAATTTATTTGAATATACATTAAGATAGGATTCAATTCATTATTGCAATGACAAGAATCAAAATTTCACATTTGGCGCTATTTTGCAGAAGTGAATTTGTTCTAAATGTTTACATTTTCACTTTAAAATAGGTTTTGCGAATTGCATTCAAATGCCTTTGATTCAGAATTGAATTTAATTGGCATTTAGTTAGGATTGAATATTTAAGTGAAATTTAATTCCGCCAAAACAAACCGAAAGTTGAAGCAATAGAAAAAGTACCTGCATACTTTAAAAGATCGCTGCAAATAAGTCAAAGCTATAAGTTTTGCTAAGTTTGCAAAGATTTGAAGAATTTGTTAAATTCTTGATGTTGCCATAGAAGTTACGAACGAACAATCGTTGGACGCTTATCAGTCTCAGTCCGCACGATTAGCGAGCTGTTGATAAGCAGCATTTTGTTTGCCGCGCCCGTGTTGATAACGTGTTCTTTTAATTGTTTAACGTTAACGTTTTTGTGATAATCAACTTAACTTTAATTTTTTGTCATAACTTTGCAGACCAATAAACAAACGGAGAAAAAGAAAATATATAAATTTCAAGCATGAGCACGGCAACTGAGCAGCCAACGCGCTTTGATAGCGCACAGGATGATGCACCGCAAGGCGCCTCCAGCACAACACAACAACAACATCAGCAGGAACAGCCACAACAACAACAGCAGACACAAAATGCGCCGGCAAAGTTGCTGCAACATTTTCAAACAAATCGCATCGATTCAGCGCTTTGGGCGCTCCGTTTGCTTGTCATCTTTTTTACCGTCAGCTACGTTTTGCCCATATTCACGTAAGTTATTATATATATAATATGATATGATATATAAGTTATATCTAATCGATTCTGATTCATTACAGCTCACAGCAGAGCTCCTTTAGCAAGGTCCTGCTCGCAAATGCGGCCATCTCTGCGCTCCGCTTGCATCAACGCGTGCCGTCCTTTTCGTTTAGTCGTGAATTCTTGGCACGCTTGTTTGCAGAAGACTCGTGTCATTATATGATGTACTCGCTGATCTTCTTTAGCATTAAACCCACCCTGCTGGTGCTTGTACCCGTCGCACTCTATTCGGTGCTGCATGCGTCCAGCTATTCGCTCAAGTTGCTTGATGTATGTATATAGTTTAAGATAAGACTACTTCTTCATGTTCTTTTATTATATTTGTTGTCTTGCTGTTTTCTATTCTAGCTGATTGGTCAGAACTCCTGGTGGGGTGCACGTTTCATCATCTCTATTGTGGAGTTCCAGGCGGCCAATATACTGAAAGCCACCGCATTCTGTGAAATCTTCATTATGCCCTATGCCGTTGTACTCACCTTCATGTAAGTGTTCTAAATAGGCAACTTTGTGTTTATTATAGGTTTTTTTTTCTTATAAAATTACATTTTAATGTTCACTTTTAAATTTTAATAAGTCGAAAATGATATACTTCTCAAAAGTAGACTTGTATTGAATCAATCAGACTTATTTCGAGTGAACTTAGTTTCTTTTTATCGTTCATTGTAGACATTTAAGTCCAAGCATCGTTCAACTGATTTAAATCCAGAAATTCGTCAGTCGTTCATTTGATTCCAAATATCGTTCAGTCGTTCATTTGAGTCCAATTATTGTTCAGTTGTCTTTGAGTCCCATTATCGTTCAACTCATTCTAGTTTTACAATCGTTCATTGGAGTTCTTTGTTCGAATCGTTCCTTTGAGTTCTCCATTCGAATCGTTCCTTTGAGTTCTTTCGAATCGTTCGTTTGGGTCTTTTGATTCAGATTAGTCCTCGATTAATTGAACGTAAAACTGCTGAACTAATTCACTGAACTGAACTGGAAAGTACAAGTCTACTTAAAAGAAATAATTATTTTTGGGTTTTAATACCCTTGCAGAATAAGTGTCCTACTCCATAAAGTATATATATATTCTTGACCAGCAGCATCAACAACCAAGTTGAACTAACCATGTCTGTCCGCCCCTCTGTCCGTGTTATACGTCAACAAGTTTCTTAGTTTTAAACTATACAGCTATCTTGTTGAAACTTGGCACAGATGCTTCTTTTTGCTGCAGGCAGTACGTATGTCAGTGTCGGCCGGATCGGATCTCTATATCTTATAGCTGCCATAGGAACAACCTTTTGGAAAATAAGCTTTTGTATGAAAATTGTTTCTCAAACTATTTTAACCATATTGATATATTGTGTGTTTTAGTTGGTTTTTGTTATGCTGATCACGTTTAATGCAGATCGAGCGACAATATCATATAGTTAAGTTAATTAAGTTATCATATGAACAACTTTTCTGCAAGGTATATACATTATCTTCGGCACGTCGAGGATAACTTTTCTTACAAATTACAAAAATAGCCATTAATTACGATCCTCGATTCGAAATCGAAATCAAAATCTGTATTTTAATGCTAAACTTTTTGTCTTTGTTTCTTCATTTTGTATAGGAGCCATGCTGGTCTGATGACACCCATCATCTACTATCATTATCTGGTCATGCGCTACAGCTCGCGTCGTAATCCGTATCCACGCACCGCATTTGCTGAGCTGCGCATCACCTTTGAGGCGCTGGCCGCACGTTCCCCACCTGCCGTTGGCAAGATCATACGCGGTGGCATTGGATTTGTGAATCGTTTGGCACCGCAGCCGCAACCGGCGCCCGCACAGTAGACAGAAACAAGAAAAACATGAACAACAACAATCAACTGACAAAAAGCAACATTATAAGCTACTTCAAATCTATATAAAAACAACAAAAAAAAACACTCAAAAAATGTTGAGTTTTAGGGTCCACCCATTATAATTGTTAGCAAAAAGAAAAAACAAACAAAAAAACAGAAAATTGTAACTGCGTTCTGATCGCGTGCTTAACGTAAATAGATTGGTTTATGCTATATACTATATATATATATATATATATATATCTATATATTTTTTGCATCTCTCTTTAATTCTTATTCTCAGTTCCTCAATGATTTTCCAATCATTGCCTTTTTGTTGGTTATTGTTATATTTCTTCTTTTTTTTTTGCAATTATTCCATAACTATTATCCAACAACAACAAAAACAAGAAAAAAACAAGGTGTGCACCGATTTCAAATTTAACGCTCGTATTATTAATGTTAATGCAGACAAAATAGTTTAATATTAATGTCTTTGTTGCATGTTTTTATTCAAATTGAACAAATTACAAGATTGTAAGCGTAAGTGAGAACACATATAATACGCATTGATACGACTCTAGACGAAGTGCGGCGTATTTGTCGATGGGCAAAACTGATGATTTTTTTTTTACATATTTTTACATAACATCTATATATTTTTATTAATGTGTAAGAAACAAACAACAAATCAAGTAAAATTTAATAAATTTGTTCACGATGGGATATTGATATTGTTATTTTATTATAAAGAACTTATCCCATATAGTGGATCACAATTCTGGTCCAATCAAAGAAACATATTCTATACTCGAACACTTTTCGTTTCGACCAATTTTTTTAATAGATTTTCAATGAAAGAATTGAAAACAATTTGGTTAACTTTTTACAAGTGGATATAGGAAGTTTTGAAGTCATTATTGGAAACGTTGAAACTGAGCAGAAACTTTTAAACAGTTTGCCATGTTGATAACAAGTTGACTTCCTCAGAATACGTTTTAATCATACCTGTTTCGAATTCCGTACATCAACGAATGAATTACGAACGGTTTACGAATAACTGTTTTGATTTTTGATAGGAATAGTTTTGTTTTCTATTTTTGGAACTTAGTTTTGATAGCAATAAGTCTATCTAAATGGCATTTAGTAAGTATGTGCTAAATATTGTTCTAGAAACAGTTCTTTAATATAATATAAATGTAATTTGACTTCAATCTGTTGAATAAATTACCTAATTCATTTCTTAATAAGCTGAAAGATATATAGGAGAATTGAGTGTATGAATTTTGTATTTGAATTTCCTGTGTAATCTGGCAATTACTTTTCAGTTAAAGTTTAAAGTTTTGAGTAAATCAGAACAACAAAATTTCGAATGGAATCGGAATTGAAAACAGAAATGAATACAGTATTTTTATGGCTGCAATCGACATAGTAGTAAACTTTGAAGTATTTAATTCGAATTTCCCAAAGAATTTCCCAATTCGTTAAAATCGCATTTAATTCAAGGGTATTAAACTTAAATATACAAATTAAAGAAATTTCGAATTTTCAAAGTAAATCAAATGAAAATCGATATGCCTCAAAGTATGCAACATTAATTTCACTTTGAACAAAAAAAAAAAACTATTTTGGTACGTTTTTATTTTCATTTCAAGTAAAAAGTAGTCAAGTTATAAAAAAAAGGAAAATTGGGCAGTCCTGCAATAAAAAGTGTTAAATGAATTAACAAGCTTTAGAAAACCAATTCGAAGTCGTAAAAAATTTCCTTTCATTTTCAACGCTTCCAGAAATTGGGAAATCTTTATGCAAGTTGCCAGCAAAGGCGTTGTTGGGCAGAGGGGTGTGGCAGGCACATACGTAAATTAACCGATTTAACAACAATATAAATGTGCGAGTGTGTATGTGTATGTGTGTGTTAGTGTGTGTGTGTGTGTGTGTAGCATTTCAACCACCAACCAGCATATCTATAAAGTGGGGTAGACAGAGCTCCACTTGAGAGAGAACTCCAACAAATGAATGTTTGCTTATTTTATTTTGTGCTGCTTCCGAAATTTTCCACAAGTTCATTGAACTCGGCTACGTTGAACGCTTTTCATGTGCGCTGTGCCAAAAAAGAACTTTTCTTTCGGCTTGCCCCAGAGGGAGACACAGCACAAGACTCACTTTCATTTTTGGTGAGCTGTGACGTGTGGCGGGAGGGGGTGGCTGTTTGGGGCACAAGCGGGAGGTGGCGTTTGCCACTGAGCGGCCATTCAACAGTCCCAGTTCCAGTTTCAGTTCCATTTCCATTTCAAGACCCTTGTAGCTTTGCTGTCGATTTGGACGATATGGATTGTGCTTCTCGATGTATCTGTGCGTTGCCGTTGATGGTTTCATGGGGTTCTTGAACTTTGCCTTTGGCCAGATTTTGCGGCATTTGTTTTCTTTTGGCTTTTTGTTTGGTACATATCGACGACATCAATGCGCCCAAACAAATTGTTGTTAAAGATTATATTTCGTTTAATTGTTGTTCGCTTTTCCATGCTGCCTTTAATGTTGACGTTGTTGTGAAGTGATTTTATTCGATTTTCAGTTTTTGGGGGCAGATTGATTTGTAGTTTCCGTTTTCAAGTGGGCATTCTTAACTGTAAGTTTGTTAAAATTTCTTTAATTGACGCACTTGTGTATAATATTGTACTTTTCAAGAAGATTCTTTCATAAAACATTCTCATTGGCATTTTTTTTTTAGCAAATTACTAAGATTTATCGTCCTTGTGATTATAGTCCCTTTAATAAGATAGTTTAAATAGGTTTGTCAACTACATTTTATACTAATTTTGGAATCAGTTTTGAGAAAGTTATGGTAGTTGAAAATTTAGAAAAATAAGTCAAAATGGTTTGGCATTCGGTGAATTTTTGATAAAGTTATGGGAGTCCTGTTTTGAATATTTTAGCCCCAGAATCGAATCAAAATCGGACGACTTTATCTTATAGCTGCCATAGGATCAATCGGTCAAAACTTAGTTTTTAAATGAAAAAGTTTTCTGCAAGGCTTTTATACATATGTATATCTGCAGTATGCCGAAGAAAACTTTTCTTTCTTGTATTAGGTACACATGAGTATATTTTCCAATTTGTTGTTTTAATAAACAACCATCAAAAGCTCAAAATCGCAGCTAAAACTTGTGTAATTAACAATGTCACAATGTATACTTAAATGTGGGTCAAGCCAAGCAACAAAAATTAAATTGGACATGTACTTTTTTTGTGAGTCGCATTGTGGATGTATGTGAAGATAACAACCACCATGATATGATATGATATGGCTTACCAATCCACAACTTGGGACACGCATAAAATTTAAGCATAGCCCGTAAGCTGTGCGTATAGCTGATTATGCATTTCCACCCTCATTCTGATCCCAAATACGACACAGTCCGGCATTGGGAGACTGACTCCACAGGCAAACAAACTTATAGCAAGTGACATCATGACAGCAATACCTCCCGCCCCTAACACTGCCCCCGCCTAATTTCAACAAACATGCCACACAACTAGAAAACAGTTGCATTTGTTGTAAAAAGAAAAAAGAAAAAAAATTAAATTATATACAGAAAGTAAAAGCATAGCCCCAGGCTTTTTGGGGTTGTCTGCTCGTCACGACGCAGCTCTTGGGCCGCCACAAAAGGTCTTTGAACTCATCGTGCAATGTTGTACTGAAAATGGGTCACGCAACTTTATTCGAAATTTCCCTTGGTGTCCGTGCTGTTGTTGTGTTTTTTTTTTTTTTGGTGGTGGGTGTTTTTCATATGCTCTTCCCAACACAACAGACGTCTTCCCCGCCGTAAGTCAAAATCAATTTCAATTTCAATTGCATTGCGTAGTCGCTTGGAGTTTGCGCACTTTGAACAGCTGATTTACTATATGGGATATTTTGGGGAGTGTGAGTTATGTTTTGTGCGCAACTTTGGATTAGACTGTTAAATCTATATATTGCGTTTGATTTCCTACATTTATTTTCATTATATTTTTAAAAGAAATTATGTATTTAAATTTTTCAATGACAAAAGTATCAAAAATTGTATAGTTATACTTGTTTATAATTAAAAACTTTGAATACAAAATCTGAATATGAATTCAGGTTTTTAGCTCTATAATTATTTCTAAAAGAAAGCATTGTCTAACAATATTTACAAAAATATTCAATTGTTTCAATTTTATTTACATGTACAAATCATGATAATATAAACTTTTAAGAAAACTCGCTCTCAAACGCTCTCAAATTTCCCTGCTCTCAAATGACAATATATGTCTATTAAATGGCACTCAAAACAATTTCCCATACTTGAATGCATTCACTTGCACTCAAATCTTATAAAACGCTAAGCTAAAGTTTCTCTCCAATTGGATTTGATAATAGACCAAACAAATTTCCCTGAGTGGAGTACATTTACTTACGCTCAAACGACTCTTGTAAAGAACTTAACTTAAATTTCCCTCCAGCTGGATTTGTTGAAACTCCAAACAAGTTAAGCACATTCAGTTTCACTCAAACGACATGCACTCAAATCTTGTAAAGAGCTTAACTTAAATTTCCCTCAAATTGCAATTGCTAAAACTCAAAACAATTTCCATTCATTTACACCAAAAACTAAACGCTTAGCTAAAATTACCCTCCAGTTGGATTTGTTGAAACTCAAAACAATTTCCCTCCGTTAAGCACATTCAGTTTTACTCAAACGACTTGCACTCAAATCTTATTAAACGCACAAAAAACATTTCCCTCCAGTTGGATTTAATAGAACTCCAAACAGTTTCAACTTAAACGACTTGCACTCAAATCTTGTAAAACGCTCAACTAATATTTCCCTCCAATTGGATTTACTGCTACTCAAAACAATTTCCCTGCGTTCACTCAAACAACTTGCACTCAAATCTTGTAAAACGCACAACAAAAATGTCCCTCCAATTGAATTTGATAAAACGCTCAACATAAATTTCCCAACCAATTGGATTTGATAAGCATGACATAACCGGCTGGGAAGTGTTTGCCTGTGCGTGAGTAAGTGCGTAAGTGAGAGAGAGAGAGAGTGCGTGAGAGAGTGTTTCAATGTGTCTGTGTGTGTGTGTGTGTGTTTGCCTGTCGTCGTCTGTTTGTTAAATACAAGTGCAGTTTGTGTGGGCCAGTGACCTCAAGTAACGGTATCCATAGTATTAGATAAGTTCGTGGGCATTATTCGATGCTCCCTGCTATTCTATTCCGTTTTATACAGTTTTCAGTTGAGTATTTTGTTTTTTTTGTTTTTTTTTTTGTTATATGTTATGCTCTTTGTTCTCTGTTCTGTTTTCTGGTTTCTAATTCTACACGCAGCGCTGCTCGTTTTCCACTTTTATTTGACTCAGCAATTTTCGGGGGGCGTACGTAGACAATAAAACTTTGTTGGGGCCCCGGTTGATGTTTTGGTTGATGATCAGTTTTTGGAAGCTTTCTTATCGTATTGTTGCATGTAATTGTGGGAGTTGGGAGGGAGGTGGCACTTAAGTGTTGTTGTGATGCTTTAAAAAGGTAATTTATAGATGAACTTCTTCTCAGTAGAGAATTGGAAAATTGAAATTGTTGTTTAGAGAAGTTTGCAAGAAATGCTTCGTAATTTATTGATTTTTGTTTATCAGACAAGCTAACAATAGATTTTGGTTTTAATTAGACAATAGATAGATGAATAAAACTTGATTGAAAATGGAATCACGCTTCTCTTTGAACGCTTTTTTATAAACGCTTCTTTTTAAAGGCTTCTCTATAAACGCTTCTCTATAAACGCCACTCTATAAACGCTTCTTTACAAACACTTCTCTATAAACGCTTTTTATATAAACGCTTCTCTATAAACGCTTCTCTATAATCGCTACTCTATTAACGCTTCTTTATAAACACTTCTCTATAAACGCTTCTCTATAAACGTCACTCTACAAACGCTTCTTTGCAAACACTTCTCTATAAACGCTTTCTATATAAACGCTTCTCTATAAACGCTTCTCTATAATAGCTACTCTATTAACGCTTCTTTATAAACACTTCTCTACAAACGCTTCTCTATAAACGCATCTCTGTAAACGATTCCCTATAAAAGCTTCTCCAAAAACGCTTCTCTATATACGCTTCTCTGTAAACGCTTCTCTATAAATGCTTCTCTAAAAACGCTTCTCTTTTTCCCGTCTTCCAAATTCAAATGCCGGCCGGTTAATGCTTCGAGAAATTTCCTATCCAAAAGTAGCTCAAATTAAAAACAAACAAACCAGAAGTATTTGCAAGCTTGACAATAAAATTTCCCTATACCCCAAAACGACAGCAACGCAAAAGGGCGGCTTTTTCCCCCCCAAAAACACAACAAAGTAAATGATGCGCATGTCAATAGTTGGAAAAGGCGAACAACCCACCCTTGCCCAAAAAGACACCCCCCAACAAAAAGAGCTAGAGAAAATGTTGTGTCAAGAAAGTGAAAAGAAAATTGCAAGGTCATTGAACTTGAGCGAAAAGTAAAAGCTAAGCCGGAAAACTCAAGCCAAGAAAAATAAAAAGCCAAAGCCACAAAAACCCAAACCAACCCCAAAGAAAAGCAAATTTTTCGGCCAGGAAACATATGTACATATGTACTATATAAGTGCAGGACTACCAACTCGGGGGTGGCTGGAACAGTAACACCTTGAGTCCAAGACGGGTAGCTTGGGTGGGTGGCAAAATTTGACACACATCTGAGAACATAAAAACAGATAAAAACGGCAAAAGAGAGAGCATTAAAACGCGAACAACGTTCCTTTGGGGTATTCCATTTTGGGGTTATACGACTATCTAAATCGTAAAATTTTATAATTTATAACACTCTAGCAGTTGGCTGTTATGTGTTTAGGCCAAACTTCTTAAGTGTCCTGCCATTTGTATTGAAGTTAATGTTAATTTAATTGGGGTCTAGAGTCAAATAGGACAGTTAAGGAGCAAAACTTTATAATTAAATGGTTTTGCTTAAAAGCAGACTTTGCAGAATTTATTTTAACTACATATATATTTAACTAACACATCTTATATTTTCAGCTATTAGGAAGCATTTATAATCTAAGCACAAGCTATAGGACCTATAAATACCCTTGAGTCTTACGAATCAACGATTTTCATACACGAGATGTGAATGTACAATAATAAAACTATTAAGCACCATGAAATTGCAAGTCGTTAGAAATATTACATATTACACTCATCATTCTAACCGCAATTTATTTTTATATTAATTACTTTATAACAAACATACATATACATATATGAATTTATCAATATGAGCTAATCATTAAGATTTTACATATAGATTGCACATTTACGTCGTAATATTATCAAATAAGATTCGATTATATGCTAACTTTTTAATTTACATTTTGCTTTCAACTGTTACAATACTTTTCGCATTTCCTTTTTGTTGCAAAATATAAATTCCCGACTAGGGAATACCCTGTATCCTAATCAAAAGTATTTTAGAATATATTTTGACTAAAGCAAATATTTATAAGACTTTTTGTACTCTCTTTCTAAAAATTGAAAAAAAGTATATTGGGTTTGTGATATGTCCATCCGTCTGTCCATCCGTATGAACACAATTTATTTCCACAGTTTAAAGCTTGAGCAACCAAACTTGGTATACATGTTACAAATTGTTAAGATTTCCCAAATAGTTCAAACTCCGCAAAGATGGTAAAAAAGAGTATATCGCTGTCGGGAACATTCCACTGCAACGATACTTACTTAATTGCATTTAAGAAATGATTTTCAAAACAAATTTATTTTATTTTTAGGCCGTAAGGCTGAGAGTATACACTTTCCCCACTATGACTTCTCTCGGTAGAGCAGACGGAAGGTGTCCACCGCACCCTTTGCGATTGCCATGGACTTAAGAGAAGGCGGACGCGTTTGCTTGGAAACCCCTTTTTGAAGTAATGAGGAATCTGTTAGATCTGTCACAGAAGGATCTGGCTCTTTTTGTTGAGTCTACAGGATGGTTCAAAAGGTATAGGGTGCACTCCGAGCCAGACTGAAAAACAGACCCTACCACTTTCACAAGTCATTATATAAAACTACTTTAAATTCTATGTCTCCGTTCGAATATTACAAACATTTCACAACTTTGATATGCCTTTATTCACCATCTGTGTGATACAGGGTAGATTATAAGTCTTGACACAATGGTGCCACGTCTTCAGGACCAGGGGGACCCAAATGTCACCAGCTATAAAGTATGTCATGGAATTGCCTTTCTGCGTTTATTTATTGGCAACGTAATTTAAATGTATTTACCCCAAATTGCATATAAACACCCAAAAACATATAAATGTAGCAATTTTTTGTTGATTTTTATTGGGGAAATGCAAATAAATTGATGTAATTGATGCTTGGCAGGATGCTTCAGCAAAATATATAAGGATTTGAATGTTGAGTGACTGGTTGAAGTAAGCGCAGGGTAAAACTAAATCCTTTTATGATAATTAATAGAAATAGCTCAAGTTTAAGTTGGGGAAATTATTATTAATTTATAATCGGTTAACTTTGAAAAGTCGACCTTTAAACCAGCTTAACTGCCTCAACACTTGTATGATTGGTTTATATATAGATCTGTCTGTCTATCTATAAGTCTACCTCTAACTGTGTGTCTTTATCTATGGTCTATAGTTCATTTGCTTCGCTCATTTGTTCGCTTTTAGATTGATTAGCGCACCTTAACCTAAGCTATTATTAAATTTAAAATATTAAAGTTCATTTTTTTACTACTAAGTTGAGTCATTATTAAATTGTATAATCGCTGTTCAATATTTAGTAGCGGGGGCGAAAAAAAAAGTCTAGTTATAAATTAGGAAATTTAGATTGGTTTTAAGTACGAGGAAACCTATTTATCACATATTTGATATTGAGGTACGAGAAATGTTAGGGTAGTTATAGCTGAAGTAAAAATTACATATAATATGGTTGGGGTAACAAAATCGGACAAATCGGATTGTTGAAGATAAACGATACGGTAATCTGAATACAGTAAAATTTTTCAAAAATTTCATGTAATTTTATCCGAGAGTTTATCACAGTGAAATGAAAGCAATAAGATACTCATTATTAAGTACTTATATGTATTTTAATTAAACAGTTCTTATGTTAATTACGTTTGATACTATAGAAAGCTTAAAAAACTTGCAAAGGATGAACTTAGTGAAAGCTATTTAAAATTTAAATCCGAATCGGTCAGTTTCGAAATATAACAAACGAAGTATCAGAACCAAGTTTTAAAATAGCTATAAAACAAGTTTGCAGGCTTGGAATCGGGACGGAAATCCCGCGTGATTTCTCGGAAAAAGTTGCGAGTCTTGCGGTACCGGAAAGGAATCATGTTCCTGAACTTTCCGCGGATACTGAAAATACATGCGGGTACCGATATTATTCAAGGGTACCGCAGTACATTCATTCCCATTTTCTATTCCGATTATTTGCTGTACTGAACTCACAATAAATTAAAAAGTATTTAAACTTATCTTAAAAAAAAAACGATTGCTATTTTATGCGAAAAGAGAAATACAAAATCGAAAACACTTCGAAAGATATTGAAAACAGATCTATGAAAACCAAAAGTTACTTAAATTGGGCGGTATTTGAAACCCGCGGGATTAATTTCAAAATTAATTTATGATTCAGGTCGAAATTAAAAATCCGTTTCCGTTACCATTTCTAATTGAAACAGATATGCTAAAAGATATGATTTAAATTAATACACCTAAAATAAAGACACCCTAGCAATTTTGTTTGAAAAACTGACAATGAAAATTGATTTTAATCTTTGTTTTCTTTTGTGATCTCCCTAAAATGGGGTATACCAAAAGTTCACTAACCTTGCTTTACGCAGTATCCGGCAACCTTGTAATAAAGTTCGGGTATTTTAAGATCATAGCTTATATTATTATTTGCCATAAAAGTCAATTTAAATTTATGGCAAATAACTTAAAGGCTAAAGCTGAGCAAAGTTTTATTTTTTTGTATCTTTTGGTGACATCAGTAAACTGTTTCCTATTGTAAAACGAACTTTGCTATATTGTTTGTCTAGGATAACACAGACATAAATCAAAATCAAAACTATTGATTTGTAATACAGTTGTGGTGAAATTGTTGTTGTTGTTGTGTTACATTTTGTTGAACGACACGTTCTGGCCATTAACATTAATCGTGCAACGGCACCGGAACCGCTCAGAGCGCCAACAAAAACCGGGCAAAATAACAATTTATTCTATACTATTGCACAGTCTTCAAAATTGAAGAGCGTGTCATAAATAAAACACAATATTGCATTTTACAACTAAACGTCTGACGTTCGATGTTGTCGGCGCGTGCAGCAACAATCGGCGACTGACGATCGGCTAAAACCGAACTGCTTGAGTGAGAGAGAGAGAGAGAGAGAGAGAGAGAGAGAGAGAGAGAGAGAGAGAGAGAGAGAGAGTGAGGGAGAGACATACACAATTTCCCAAGTCAATGTACGACAGGCTGGCCTTGATCGTTGTCAAGGTTATGCCAAATCAAAGTCCCATATATTTTCTAAAACTATATACAAATAAAGCTGTTCAAGTGCTTACTTAGTTGCTTACAATTTACTCAAAATATCTAATAAAAATTCCTATAAAGTTGTCACAATTTTCTTATAAGAAAACAAATTTTCCTTTTTTTTTTCTACATTTTAGATTTTTATAATTTTAAAATCTTCAATAGCTTTACATAAAAAATATAAAAGAATTGAAAATAAAATCCTGGAAAAAAGTTTATACGATCTGTACTGAATTTCAATTCCATTCGAAATTTGCAAAAACCTAATTGATTGCTGCTCTGAATTCCTCAAAATTCCAAACTTTTAAGTTTTGGAAAGTTTTGCTTTTGTTGTATGCGGAATGACTTTTCATTGACAGATTCCACAGGCAACTCAAAAAACAAATTCTTAAACTTTATTTTCTTAAGTTTTTCATCCTGTTTTGAAATAAATTACATAATTTTGAATGAAATGAAAAGCTTTCTGTACAAATCAAAGGAAAAGTTAAAAACAAACGTGACTGTTCTCGATTCAGCATATGACTTCTATATGACAACTAAATAGACTTCTTGCTATCGAAACTCGTGTTCGAACTTGCTTTCGAAGAGGAGAATAGGAAACCGGTCGGAAATCAGAACTGCAAGAAGAAAAAGATCGTTCGAAATGCATTCGTTTTTACTTTACAAATTTTCGGAATTCGGAACAGGCCTGAATATAACAACAATATACAATCCTAAATTCTGATAATTCTGAGCTTTGAAAGTCGAATAATATAATATTCTATTCATAAAAAGCTTACTTCTTTCTTTTATAGAAAAAAACATATAACGGTTAAAATAAAAAATTATATTTCATTCATAGAACGCTTACTCTTTGTCTTATAGAATAATATCATATATCTCAATTGAAAATCCTTAAATTTTATTAAAAACTTTTTTACTTTTGAAAAGTTTCGATTATCTAAAGAATTTTAGCTTCATTTTTGCATTCAGTCTTTTTACAATATAAAAGTCGTTTTATTTTCAGTGTATTACTAATGAAGTGCATACTAAGTTGCATAGTTGCAGGCATTACTTTCTGCCCATGTTGTATGAGGTTTATAAATAATTGTAGACTGTAAAGTACTCGGGGTGGTTGGTTTACGTAAGACTGATAGGAACCAAGTGTCGTCTAGTCCTATTACACAATTGGACCTTAGTACACACAGCTGTTGTGACATTTTAACTTTGAGTGTTTCTAATAACATTAATTAGCTAAAGCAGTTAATTTACACTTTGATATATGTTTCCACGTGCTATTTTTTTAATGTCTGAAATATTTTCTAATACTAAAAACAACTGTAATATTACTTTCCCAATCTTAATTGCTATGTCATCCAACAAATAATACTTTTTTGAATTTAAGAGAAACGGAAATTGACACTTCATGGCTAATAACCAAGCAATAACTTACAAATAATATGTACACTGCGACTCATAAAGATAGGGCAACAGGAAATAATTTATTTCAGATAAGCTTGTAAGGATTAGCACATTTGGCGGAACTACAATTCTAGACAACTGGGTTTCTTCTTTTTCAGACCAAAAATTCATACTTCTCGTCCTTCGTCTTATCCAGTCACCAACAAAGGATGTTTGGGTATGCCACCCTGTCCTGTAAGGCGAAAGACAAGCTGTTTGCCGACCTGAGATTTAGATTTGCCCAGCAAATTTTAGCTTTGGTTAGATCTTCTAACAAAAAGTAGCATCCTGCTGGTGTATTTATTAATAATTATATAATAATAATAATTAATTAAATGGTGTGAATATCTAACCTACTTAGTTTAAAACCCTGATATTTGATTTCAACCCTTTTCATATTTATCACATTTTTCAATCACTTTTCGAACATTCCAAAAATATGCAAAAATTAACTTCTAATCTATTTATGTTTAAACTTTAAAGCCTTACGCAGAGTTTAAAGAAACGAATTTTCCGAACAGGGGGGTGAATTTTCCTAAAAGTGTGAAATACGTGTTAAATTATTTGCAAAGAGTTTTGAAAGCATAGTGCGAAAAATAAACCAAAGTTTAACGGTCTATTTGTTTCTCAAAAAGTATATGTAAAACAATTTCTGGGTTTTGAAAAATTAGTTCGAATTTTTTCCAACTGACAACTTAAAAATGGGTGGAAGAGGGTAAATGTAATTCGCATATGTATGCAAGTAGCCATTTTCGACCATATAAAGTAGATATATTCTTGAACAGATTTAACAGCCGAGTCAAATAAACAACGTCCTCAGCTTGTCTGTCTATATGTCTGTTTGAAGCTGACAATTTGGGATAGAAAAATTTTAGTAGCTATACCTTTAACACACATTCAACTATTTCGTTTAACAATGGTAAAAGCCATACAATTTATTTGAATATGCTTATGCAAGTGCCCTGACTTAAATATGTATGCATGCATATGTATTTATGTGAGTGCATAGTCGCTTCTGTTGACGTCTGCACCACTTAAGATTAAATACCAACTAGCCCTATTTAAATACACATATGTGTAAACATATTAGGACACTTGAAGTGTGCTTGATTTTTAAGAACTTGAAGTTTACAAAACTGTTTTAAATGAGCCGCCCCAACCGGAAGTGCTTATTTATGGTCAATATTTAAGCCATAGGAGTGTTAAGAAATGCAAAGAATGTTGTTCAACTCTTATCATTAGCGCTATCAAAATGTATTAACATATACATACATACGAATGTTCATATCTAGCATTTGCAAATTGCAATTGAATCGTTTAAAAAGTGAACGATGACTTAAGTGGCTTGCAATGTGGGCGCGTCAAAATGTTTAAAAATAATTGTAAACAGCGAAAAGAAGCCGAAAATAAAATTGAAAAATTAATGCAAGTGACTTGAGAAGAAAAAAAACACACACACACACATACATACACACACACACATGTGCAGGCCACGCGCAGCTGTAAAGCAAACAACAAAATTTTAAACAACCTCAACAACTAAAAGCAGGGGCTATAAAATACATACATACATATATACACACATACATACATACATACATACACATGTATGTACCCACTATAGTTGCCATAGTGCTAGAGCGAGAGAGAGAGAGAGAGCGTGCTAGTGACATGTGCATGTGATAAAATGCAACGTGCAGTGTTCGACTTGGAGGCTGTGCCAATGTTTTCAACACACACTCAACGAACAACACACAACGCAACAGTGGCTAAATGCAAGAGGATGTGCAACGGTTTTCAACGCACGTGCCAGCAACGCAACGGTCAATGAACCGACGCGTCGACACAAGAAAACCAGCAGAGCAGTGTAGCGATATCGGCGAGGGAGGCAGCAGCAGCAGCAGCGACAGCGACAGCAACGAATGCAACAATGAAAGCATATGCGAGCGAGCACAACTTCTCTCCCTCGCTCGCTCTCTCACTTGCTTTTCAGCGTGCGCGGTTCTAGATTTTTTTTTCTTTCTTTTTTTTTTTTGCCTTTGCCGCGTGTAATGCAGTTATTATTGACGCAGTCTGCCCAGCGACACTCCCACTGCTGCTGTTCTTGTTGTTGTTTTTTCTTTTTCTTCGCTTTATTCTTGTTGTTGTTGTGGAAGCTGCTGTTGTCACATTGTTTGCTGCTGATTTTCTGCTCCTTGTTCTTCTTGTTGTTGTTTTAACTGCCGTTGTCACATTATTTTGTTGTTGCTTACCTTTTATTTTGAGTTAATATAATAAAGTTAGCTACAATGCTGAAAAATGTGACTTGTACACTGAACAAAATAGTCAAGTAATATGTGCTTACAATTTTCAATTTCGCTGGCGGAAGTACGTTCCGACCGGAATTTTGTTAAAGCCATGTACAAAATACTTGATTTACATAGATACATTTCTTATTTCGAACCCGAATTTCTATATTTTAGTCCCCATTAAGAAAAAATATATTATTTTATATATAAGTATGTCTATTAAATAAGCACCAATCATCATTATTCGAGCTTGGAAAAATTCGAACCCTAGATTCTAGATCCCCGATAAAAACCTTAGCCAAATTAAATTCAGGACAAAAAGTTGTTAGATAGATCGCAATTATTTCAGTTGTGAACAGCTGGGAGTATACATTTGGTACGCTCTCAGCTCACATTTTATATTTCAGGATTAACATAAGAATTTTCAGAATCAACAAATATAAAAGGTTGCTATTTTAAATCTATTTAATGTCTTTCAAGAATGGATTCGAGATTGACTAAGGTGGAAATCAAACCGAATCGTATTTTGGTTTCGGTTCTGAAAAAAATGTAAAAGGTTCTGAATTGGCTCTAAATTTTTGTGGCAATTCGGTTCCGTATTGGAACCTTGATGTTTTTGATTTTACTGATGATATTCAAACTAAAACTCACTTCAAAATAAAAGATTTGAAAAGGTTATTTTTTAAACTGTAATCGGGAGCGACTGTTACGCAGTTGACAAGGCTCCTTTGTTCTCTGTCCACAGCTGATGCTCTCAAAACAGATGAGACTAAAAAGCATTGACGTCAGCAACATTTAGAACGGAAAGTTTACCGTTACAATATTTCAGTTCTGTTGCGTACTTTTCAATTCTAAGAATATCAGTTATTATCGCGTTTACCGGCTCTTAACAAATTCTTAATTATGATTCTGGTTCCGGTTCTGGCGCTGAATTTCAATTGGTTCATTTCGGTTTAAGGTGACGCTTGGATTCCCTGATACTACTTATGCATATCATTTTTAGACTTATATCGTTATCTTTAGATACCTGTACATATACTTGATTTAAGTACTTTTTTGTACCCAATATCAAAGTTTCATAGGAGAATTATGTTGGTACTTAATTGTAATATTTTGTATTTGATGCAAGAGAAACCAAGTAAAAATCTCACTTGAAATTTTAAGTAGGACGTCGGGTGAAAATCAAGTTTAAGAAACTTTTTTTTTCTGTGTATTAACCCTTTGCCAATTTAAACATCCATTGATTTAGCTACAAATCGCTTGCTAAAACAAAAAAACATCTGTTATGTACATATATACAAATGTATGTACCTATGTATGTACTTACAAAAACTATAAAAACAAATGCAAAGCTGTTTTGTAATCATGTAATATTCGCTTGAATATTAAACAGTCGTAGGCACGATTGCCACATTTGCTACTTGTACATTATTAATTGTTGCTACCTTGTGCATCTTCTACACAAAATGGTACAGTTTTCCTTTTATTAGGTACTTATTTCATTTTAATATTTAATTAAAATTGTTAGTGGAAATTTCGAGAATATTTCAAGCGATTTTGTGTCACTAGCTTTAAAAATGTGGTAGATAAGAAGTTTGTGAAACTTCGGGAAACAGTATTTGAAAACAAAAGAGTATACAAATCATTTCATCATTGTTGTTTGAAAACTAAATATTGTAATTATCAAGCAATTCGATACGTATTTCAGCGATCTAGGAGAATTTACCTCCGAGCGTGGAAAATGTGGGGCGAAAATTTGCATGGGTAAAAGTGTAATTTTCTTGTGATCTGGTTTAAACTCATTTTCAAAACCTTTGTTATTTGAAAACTAAATATTGTATTTATCAAGCAATTCGATATATATTTCACCAATCTAGGAGAATTTACCTTCAAATGTGGAAAATGTGGGGTGAAAATTTGCATGGGTAAAAGTGTAATTTTCTTGTGGGCATGTGTTTCAAAGATTTTAGAACATGCAAGAATTCAGAAGGGAAGATGCGTATATAAAAAACCTATAAATAATATTCTAGTTTCTAAAAGTGTTTAAGATTGCTTTGATGCGTTAAGTAATTCAAATTAGTTTGATTTCAATTAATTAAATTAATTACGAGAAATAATTACATAAGTTGTTGGATTGCCCAAATATGAAAATTTACACCCCACAGGAGAAAAATGTTTGGGAAATTTTGGTCGAGACTGAAATTTGGAAAAGCTGTTTTGTTAAATTCAAAATTGCGCTAATCTGTGTATCTGCACTTTCTAAAATTCTAAATAAGTAGGCACTTCTGGAATTAAATTGATGTCGCCCATTCCAACGCTATATCTATGCCCCTTTTTTTCGACTGATGTAATTCCTATTATTGTTATTGTTATTGTAATTTATTTGTTTGTGTCTGTCAGTGTGCAAGGGATGCGGATGTGTTTGGAGAGATCTACAAATACTAATTGAACAAATAATTGTGAATAGCAGAACGTCAAAATGAAAACATTTGCTTAACGCTAGTGCGCCTCAGTTCTATCATAACATATACATGCATACTATACTATTATAGTATTCAATGTCAGTGTCAGTCATATTGTTATTGTCGTTTAGAAATCTCACATGCTTGCGATATAAAAAAGATTGTAAACAGATATATAATATGGAAGTATGCAACTGGGAATACATGCATAACAGTTAACTGGGGTTAGGGTGTAAAAGGTAGAAGTTATTATTTTCTCCAATATTGTTCAAATCAGAACAAAAGGTAATATTGTTTTTGCTTGGAACAACATTTCGAAATATATTTAATTTGGTATATTTAATTGGGTAGGACAATGTTAATATCAAAAAAGTTTTCATAACTATAATCTTTAGTTAGTGGGAATATATTAAGTGGTAATATTTCCATTGATATATAACTTGTACTAAATTTAAGTTTTACTTTATATTTTTATATTTTAAATCAGTTTTCAGTTAGTAAAATCCAATTTATTTATAAGTTCTTCATTATAAATATATATGTTTTTGACAGCATTATCACTTATATCGATATTTTCGACTCGCGATATCGAATACTATCGTTGTTTTGCCAGCTCTAGTGTTTATAGCTGCCCTTTGAGTATACGCTGCGTATACGTAATATATTTGTATAGTTGGGAAAATGATGCGACGTATTTTCACATATTTTGCTATCTAAGATAAACAATGCTGACGAGCAGGTAAGTTCTTTGTTTTGAAAATATTCCAAGTTAGAAATAACCAGAACATCAGTTTCTGAAAATATTACAATATTTGTTGAAAGTGATTATTATTACAAAAAAAAGCTTATACGTAAACTTTAACAACAAAAGCTTTTGCTTGCAACGGAATCAGAACTTAAAAGTTACTGTTAAGCAGGCGTAACGCACCCTATCCAATTGCTGGTCCCAGAGAACGTAATAAATGTTGTGCAATTTGACGGGTTGTTGTTTTCGAGGTCGCCTATTTCCCACGTAGTGTTATGGGCGCATTCGTGACATAATATTGTAGCTAATGGGACAGACGACAGATAAGATAACAAATGACAGTCACCTGAATAGTCTTGTCCAAATATCTACGCTTGCAATTAATTTGTTAATTTCACATTATAAACAAGATACAAAAGTTGTATACCCTTGCAGAAAAGTTGTTCATATGAAAACTTAGTTTTTGACTCATTGTTTCTATGACAGCTATTAGATATATAAGCCGGATTCTGATGAAATTTGATCAGTAAGAACATCTCCAAACAAAGAATGTCTAAATTTAGTTAAGATTGCTTGAGAAACAATAAAGTTTTTCATACAAAAGCTAATATTTCAACCGATTGATTCTATGACAGCTATAAGATATGGTGGTTCGCTTTTAATAAAATTTTGTCAATATGTGTAGAACGTACTTAAACTTAGATAAAGTGAGTTTGGTTGAGTTATCTTAAGAAACGAGAAAGTTTTTCATACAAAAACGTATTTTCAACAGATTGTTCCTATGGCAGCTATATATTATAGCGGTCCGATTTTGATGAAATTTTGCAAACATGTTAAGATAATGCTAAAACATAAAATTGGTAAGTTTGATTGAGTTATCTTGAAAACACACAATTTTCGACCGATCATTCCTATGGCAGCTATATATTATAGTGGTCCAATCCGGCCGATTCTGATATATGTTCTTCTTGTAGCAAAAAGAAGCATTTGTATCAAATTTGATCAACATAGCTATAAGGAGAGTCCAGTTCACATAGAACAGTAAGTTAGATGGATAGTCGGAAATGGCTAGTTTGACCCTGCTGTTGATGCTGCTCCAGAACATATTAACTTTAAAGGGTCAAAGACGTCTACTTCAATACCTTACACATTTCGTGACAATATTATAATACCCTCTGCAAGGGTATACAAAAAATACAATCCTCAGCACAGGCATTGATCTTCGATCCTTTAACAAATTAAAAACTTTATGATATTTATCGATATTTTGTTGTTTTACAATGTTATTGTTATCAGAACGGTCAACACACGCAGCTGTTGGACTCATTATCTTAGACAATAGAACAGCAGCATGGGACTTGTGACGTTAATGCATATTGTGATTCATGGAAATTGCAATAGATGGCGGCAGGCGCCATCAACAACTGTTTTTAGCACCAATTCCACGAAAAAACACTCTAAAAGCACAGATTACCCCCTACCATTAATGTGATGTCCCGAAGTGTCAAGGTCTTGGTATGCTGTCCGGAAATGCGCAAAATGTGATGAAATAAAATCAAATTGGAGTATCTAATATACTATTTGATGTACATATGTATAGATTGTACTGTGTACGTCATATGGGCAATTGTGAAATTGGAAACTGAAAATAGACTACCTAATTATTATTATTATAATCGCCACGTATTTCAATTAGATTACAAGTAAGGAATACCTTAATATGCGTGCTACTAGTCTAATATTAGATATACTATTTATAATTCTTTGCAATTAGCAATTCGAGTTAATGAGCTCATTCAGTATGTAGGTTTTGCAACACGGCGAGGATTGTAATTAGCACAGCTGTTCTTGAAACCACTTTCGACAAAATTTCATGAAAATAAACATTCTAATTGATACAATTTTCAATATGGATGTTTCTTAGAAGTGTATTGAATCCTAGCTCCAATGAATGTTAGTTCAACACGCAATATCTAGTAAGTTTCTGCAAAATCAAACAAACAGTCATTTGTGACATAAAAGAGCAAATTTTTGGAAAATATTTTCTAAAAACTAGTCCTATTCCCAAACAAAATGTATGGAAAAAGTGATGAACTTTTTTTTAAAGAGCTAGACGTTTTTTTTAACTGGTTTTTGAAAGTATTTCTTTGTTTAAATTGCAACAACAGGTCGAAAACTAGTTACAGTTTAATTATTAAATATGTCGAGTACACTGAAAAAGCAATACAAATTTTCGAATTGACTTAGACAAACTTTAGTTTAACATATTTAATTCTCTAGGAATTTGAGCTAATTAATTAGATTGAGTAGCATCAATTCAATTTGTTTGCTATTTAAGACATTTGGGTGTGACGTCAAGCACGCGTACTTATTGAACCACCCTCGCATGTCAGAAAAACATCATCTGCAATCTCAAGATGCAAATAACTTCGTCAATACTCGTATATTGAATGCAGATGATCCGAGAACTAATAGGCAACCATTTGGGTGGTGGGTGGCACGCCGCCCACCTTATCTAATGATTCAACCTGCTGGCAAACGCCCAGACAACGACAGACACAACTGCCACATGCAACCGACAGCGACAAAGCAAAAGTAACAACATATACATGTGTGTGTTTGTATGTATCAGTGTTGCCAGCTACTCGCCAAAAAAAAGACAAATCGACCTGAAAAAAGCGGGAAAAAAGATAAATAAATTGTAAAAAAAAAGGACAGAAAAAAGAACAAATAGTTTTTATATTTTTATATTTATGTATATATCTTCAGTTTTAGCCACACAAACAAATTAATCAAGTATTTCATAAATAGGCATTTTAACATTCTTAATCTGACCCAGAACGTTTTTGGGTATATCTAATAGTTTACGAGTAATATATGTTTAACTTTGCAATTTTTACGTATTTTATTTCTTTTTAAAACAAGTTTTTTTTGCCTATTTTCAATGCATGTTAAATTTGCTGTTTATGAAATTATTGGTTAAAAAAAAAATGTTAAAAATTCTAAATCAATACCAAAAATAAAGGGAATTTTTAATATATTTTCCAGCTGAAGTACTTTTAAAAAGCACAGATCTAGCCGAAAAAAGGCTAAAATGACAACACTAATAAGTATGCACATTTTGTGTATGCCGGATACAGCGACAAGCGCAAATGTAAAGAGACAGAGAGAGAGAGAGAGAGAGAGGCAGACATGCAACAAACTCTCGATAGCTGCTGCTTGCCGCCTCTGCATGTGCAGCACGTGTCGAAAACTGTGGCACGACCTCAGCTGGTAGCTGTTGAAAACTGTTGCACGTCCGCCACGCGAACAACTATTGCTGCTGCTGTTGCTGCTGCTGCTGCTGCTGCTGCTGCTCTGCCGTTGCCCTTTGCAACCGACAACGTTGCAGACTTTTGGGTTTGAGTTTTTATTTGCTGCTGTTTCGTTTGTTGTTGGTGTTGGTCGTTGCCAAAAAGGGATGAAGATTAAAAATTATTGCACCGTCCAAAAACGAACGCTCCCCTCCCCCGCCGTTACTGCCGCTGTAGCAGTCGCAGCAACGTCAGCAGCTGCGTCGACTGCAACGCTGGCAGCGGAAACGCTTAACGTCAGCACGCTGACGCTCTGCCGCTGCCTCCACCTCAGCTGCTACTGCTGCTGCTGCTGCTTCTTCTGGTGCTTTCTTCGGTTGCATTTATTGAAATTTCTTAATTTTTCAACGAATTTTGGAGAACTTCTTCGGCAGCGACGTTTATTTATGCACAATAATGTCAATATATATACTTTGTTTTTTTTTTCGGTTTTTGTTTCTTATGGCGACTATAAATGTTACTCGACAAAAGAAATCTCGGGTCAATACTCCCCTTATAATAACAACAAAATAATGACTGCACTTTAGAGGGGCCGCAGACGTCTGCGACTGCGACAACGACTGCGACAGCGACGACGACTGCAAAAGATACGAATGTCAGGCCGCGGGGCATATTCGAGGTGGACGGCGCATAGGTGGGGTGAATGCAACAGCAGACATTCGCTATAAAGTTGGAGCATTGACTTGCTATAAATATGTATTGCGTACCGAACAGATCGTGTGAATATGACAAATCAAACAATCAGTATGTAAATATATACGAGGTTTGTTCCACAGAAAAAATGGTGGATTTTCGAATTTTACGTCCTATGTTAAATTTAAGTAAAATAAAATCTATATTAACTATTTATTAAAAGAAAATATATATTTTTGATAAAATTGAATAAAAAATGTTTAAGATTACAAAAAAAAACTAAAGTTGGTCCTTTTTCTTATCAGGCCTGTTTCGGTTTCAACTTATTGCAAAAGTGATTTTCACTTAAATGTTTCAATTTACACTTTTGTTAAGATTTTTCGGATTGTATTTACTTTCATTTGATCATAAGATTTATTTGAGATAAGATTTAAATTATTAAATTGACTGAAATAGGAAAATTTTGAAAGGAATTTCAATTTCGCAATATGTTTTCGAATGTGGAAGCCGGAACAGCCCTGTATAACCTAAACAGATACCCAATAGACTCAAGGCTTAGTCAACTTCAAATAAAACACAAAAATGTATTCTTCAAATATTTTCAAGATTTCTTTTTTAAATAATGAAACCTGTGCCCATTTCCAATAACTTTTTATACCGAATTGTTATCGGTTTTGTGATCCTGTTTTCAAAAGAACATTTCAATAATTCTCATTCCACTGCCTCCTATTCCGTATGTTTTTGTCGGAATCGGCAATAGGAACCGGTCATAATATGTAAATAATAAATAAGGATTATAAGATAACTAATATTATCAATAATTCCTATATATATAACAAATGTATGATACTATAAAGGAGCAACCGTGCTTTCAACAATGGTATCTATTCAATGGCTTGCATATGCTTCGTCACTAGACTTTTACCTCGTGTAGAAGTGTTTTTAAAATCTTTTTATTTGATCTTCAACACGACCTAGCTTGTTATTCTTTCTTAATCTTCATTTTTTCTTTTGCGTTTTTGCGTTTTTGCATTCTTTATCGATACTAATTGCTATTTCATATGCTTTTCAAATAATTTCGTCTTTGAACTTTGTATCATGTGATCTTTAATCTTTGCTTAGCCGGAATTTCATGCGATGTTGACTATGGGCATCAACAAAAAAAAACAAAACACAAATATTCCGTATCATGCTAACAAATCACAAATTGAGCTTGCCTTTAAGTGTGCATATGTATGTATGTATGTACAAGTACATATCTCAATACATACATACATGCTTACATATGTATGTATGTACATACGTCACCAAAAAAGCTGCTAAAACAACCAAGGCAAAAACAACTGACCAAATACAAGACAACAAATATGATAAGAACCAAAAGGCACACAAAATCCAACGGCCGATGCCAAACAGCGTATTTATATTCGTGTGCGTAGATATCATAATAAAAATTTTATTGAGTAAGTTGAGCGCGTTTTGTCGCCGCTGCCGCTGACGCTGACGCTGACGCTGTTGCTGTCGCCGTCGCTGTCAACGCGCGCGCTGCCAGCGACGCCAACGCAACAATGGCAAATTGCCGAAAATAACAAAGCAACAACAACAAAGATAATTTCAGTGCGGCCGCACAAAAAAAACAAAACAACAAACACAAGCAACGTACTCAGCCTGTGCGTTTTTGCTGTATCTGTGTGAGGGGCAGCAGCTGCTGCTGCTGCTGCTGCTGTCTCAAATGCCGGCTCACACACGCACACACAGATATGCAAACGAAGCTACGCATACTTGCACACGCAGCGCTTTCAGTTCTACCGTCTTGAAGCTGCGGCCGCAGTCGCTGTCGCTGTCGCCGTCACTGCCGCTGCCACTGCCGCTGTCGCTGTCACAGCTGCTGCTTGCTGCGCTGCCAGCGTGTTGTTCTCGGCAAAATTTGTCGAAACGCTGGCCGCCATTTCGTATTTCTCATCGAGCTGGCGACGCGTCCACACAGCACACGGCAGCGTTTTGTATGCTTGAAGCACAGAACTTTCAATAGTATTAGAAGAAAGCTTTTCAACATTTGCAAAAGCTGCTGTTTAATGTTATAAAACAACAACAACATTACAAAAACGAGAATATTCGAACGTTATTTGATCTCCTTTGCCTTATTGTTTAGTGTTACAAAAACTAACAACAACTTAATTAATTAACTCCAATTTTTTTTTCTGCAACAACAACAACAAAGTGCAATTTGTGTATGGTTTTTTTTGTTAAATAACTCAAAAAAAAAACAAAAAAAGACTGATTAAAATTTAATTTAAATAAATTAAAGCAAAAGTGAAATAAACAAAATAAAAAAGTTAAACATTTTAAAATCAAAATCAAAGTTAATAATATAACTAAGTACATACATATGCACATACATATATGTATGTATGTATATAGTATATAACCTAGGTCAATATTGTTTATAGTGGCGTGTGAATGTGCGCAACAACAAAACGCTAATAACAACAACACATAGATACAAAAAAACAACAACAACAAAGATAATACGGAAACAAACAACAACAAGCTGAAATTAAACTTGAAACAAAATCAAACGCTGCCATTAGACGTTAGCAGCAGAACGGCAGCAGAACGAACGCCGCAGCAGCACGTCGCCAAAGCTTAAGGCAGTGTCACACACACACACACACATACACACATACACACAGGCAGCAATTATAGCACGCAAAACGCGCTCTCTCGCTCGCTCAATTTCTTATACAATAACAATATCAGAACGCCACGATCGCTGCTGCAGCGCTGCCGCCTTCTAACGAACTGAGACGCTGAGAGCGGCGTCGCGTCGATTAACGATTGTTTTTTTTGGTTCGACTGCGCAACAGTGAAAAACGTTCTACAAAAAACACTTGCCGCTCGTCGATTCGCGTGACAACAAGTGTTTTGACAAATTAACAGTACACAAGCTTCTTGGAAATTAATAAATCAAAAATATATATATATATACATATAAAATATTAAAAAGGAACGAAACAAATTTGGAATAACTTCGTAGGCCAAAAAAAAGGAATATTATATAATTTTTTTTTCGTGGATTTTGTGATAATTTTATGGTAAGTATTAATATTAAGAACTTAGTTTAAGCAAAATACTACAAGTTTTATTTTGAAAAAAAGTTAGCTTAAGATAAACTATACAAATTTTGTTTAAGAAAAACTATAAAAATATTTGTATATTTTTTAAAGCTTATATTTAAAAAAAAAAAAACATTAGTTTTAAGTAGTTATGCTAAGAAAAATTCTCAAAATTTGTGTATATTTTTTTTAAAAAACACATTTTCAAATGTCATCTAATAAACCACTTAAAAAAATAAGTTGCAAATTTTGTAAATCATGAGATTTCTTAAACAATTGTCTTACACTGCGTATACTTAATGTGTACTATTTCATTTCTGAAAAAAAAAAACAAGAACTAAAATCCATAGTCCAAAATTTAGCATAGATGTTACAAAGTGCATTTTGAGCACAATTCGAAATTGTGTTATTTTACCGTTGCGTCTGTTAATACTAGAAATAATTACGCATACGTCGCATGACAAGCCAAAAAAAAATAAATATATATATAAATCAAATGTATCTGTTTTGTGAATGATGATGATTCCACAATTTGAATGATTAGCACAATCATCAAAAATAAGCAGCCCAACCGCCCACCGTGCAACCGTCTAGAAGCCTATCTCAACTTGACTCCTGATGACTCAACCTTGTACTTTAAAGAACGCACTTCTTGACTCATCGTCTCCCATGGGGCTTACAATGTGTGTGTTTTTTTTTTTGTTTTTGGATCTAAGTGTTCAATATAGATTTGATTTGATAATGATCTAGGGGTTTCCTAAGTTTGCGTGACTCATTTATGGCATTTTTGGGTGACTCATGACTTGCACCTGACTTTACCCATAAGTATCTGCTATAAAGGATCACACGATTTGAAAGCAACTTATTATCGTGGCACGTGTGTGATTTGTTTATCGATAACAGTTACACTAAGATTTAGTGTTGGGTTTATCTGAACTAACTTAAGCAACTTCAAATGATAAGTTCTTGTGTTTTGACAGAAACTAAACAAACGATTATCCGGAAAAGAACTTTCTTCGGAAAGGAACTTAAGAAATGATTACTTCTTTTAACCGGAATGAAACTAAATGAACGATTAGTTCTTTTATTCGAAAAAGAAGGGAAGAATCGATTTGTTCTTTTATTCGAAAAATAACTAAAGAAATGATTTGTTCTTTTATCCGAAAAGGAACTAAAGAAGTGATTTGTTCGAAAAGGAGCTAAAGGAATGATTGCTTCTTTTAACCAGAATGAAACTAGTTCTTTTATTCGGAAAAGAATCTTAAGAAACGATTTGTTCTTTTATTCGAAAAAGATCGAAAGGAACGATTTGTTTTTTTATCCGAAAAGGAACTAAAGAAGCGATTTGTTCGGAAAGAAACTAAAGGAATGATTGCTTCTTTTAACCAGAATGAAACTAGTTCTTTTATTTGGAAAAGAATCTTAAGAAACGATTTGTTCTTTTATTCGAAAAAGAATCTTAAGAAGCGATTTGTTCGGAAAGGAACTAAAGGAATGATTGCTTCTTTTAACCGGAATGAAACTAGATTAGTTCTTTTATTCGGAAAAGAATTTGAGAAACGATTTGTTCTTTTATTCGAAAAAGAACGAAAGAAACGATTTGTTCTTTTATCCGTAAAGGAAATAAAGAAACTATAAGTACATTTATACAGAAAGGAAAGACAAGTGACCAGAAAGGAACGAATAGTTTCTTTATCCGGAAAGGAACTTGAAAAAAGAAAGTATAGAACTATATCTGCAAATGGAACTAGAATGCCCAACTCTACTAAGATGGATTCAAACTTTGATTTGAAACTAAACTTAATAAGAAATTGGAATTAAAAAAAAGTATTTGTTTTTTTTTCTTTTTTTTTGGAATTTGACCATCAATCTGTGCAAAGTTATTTATACCGTTATATATAGTACGTGTGTATAACATTTATTGATATTACTTGGCTTGCGCAATTTCTAAGCGATAAAAGAGTCCCGTGTTCGGAATTTCTTTTTTTGTTCTTGTTGTTTTTGGTAGTTGTTTTTTTTTATTGTGAAGTATTTTTATATTTTATCTATTTGCTAATTTTGTGTCTGAAGGTCAGTACCAGCGTCAACAACGGCAGCAACAATAACAATAACAATAACAATATTGAGCAGCAGCAACATTAACTGGCAAAAAAAAAAAAAAAAACTGAAAGCGTTCAGTTGGGGTAATCTTGGAAATTGATATTGCGGTATTTATGTGCACAGGAAATTGTGTTAATGCGGCGCAAAAGTTATAAAACAAAAGCAAAAGCATATAGAACTCTCTATGCTGTTATCGCTATCGATAACATTCGCACAGTTTATTTACGTAGGTGTTTATTTGCACGAGCTGCTTTTTTTTTTTTTTTTTTTTCAACTTTTTCTGGGTTCACTTTGGGGTCTGGTTAAGGTTCGTTTAGGTTCTGCGCGGTAGCTGCGTTCATTCACGTTCCACCTGTTATCGGTAAGATTTCTTTTCTTTTTTTTTTTTTTTTTTCGTTTTTTGACGGCTCTTATCGATGCGGTATTTGAATGTATCTTTTGGTTGTCTGCAAGCTCTTTTTGTATGCTTTTTTTATGAATGGGCCGTGCTTTAAGTTATTTTTTTTTTATAGTTTAGTTGATTGTGCAGCATAGGCGATTGTAATGCGTGTGATTATTATAAATTATCATTTAAATTTACGTCGATAAGTTTAAAATCCCGTGCTAAAAGTTAATCGATGAAAGTCTTTAAGAAATTAACGTCTTAAATGAACTTGCCTTTTTGATATAAAACTAATGTATTTTGATTTTACAAATCCTTGCTAAGTTTGAAATAGCACATACAACATTATCATTAGTTATCGATTATATTCTAAAGTTAATCGATGAACATTTTAAAGAAACTAACTTCCTACTAAGTACACATTACTTTAATCAGGGTAGTTCCCGTTTCTAACCAGTTCAAAGTTCTGCTTTTCATTCGAAATTTCGATACAATTCTTAATATGAATACCGATTTTCGAATAAATCCAATAAACTTTGAGTTCGCTAAACCTTTGAGCCAACGCAAAAATGTTATTTATTTACATTCCAAACTATTTATAATAACTTGAGAGTTGTCATCAAAAAAGCTAAACTTTCCACAACGCTTAGCTTGCATTTAAAGCGAGAAGTCCGTTGAGAAAAAAAATAAACACAATAAATTAAACAAATAGCTACAAAAACAAAAATTCCTTCGTTTTATGTGGCTTATCAGCTACGTTTTGGTGTTTTTGTAAACTTTGCTTATCAATAAAGCTGGCTGATCACACAGCAATTTCGTGAGCCCCCCCCCCCCCCCCCCTCCAAAAAAAAAAGAAGAAAAAAAAACAAATGCTTTAAAAAAAAGAATGTTGCGAAAAGCAGCAAAGCGTTTTGTGTTTTGTCTGACGACCCTTTGCCTACCCCATTGAATTTTGTATTGAAGCGAAATGAGTTGAGTATCTGACAGATACAGATACATGCAGATACATACAGCTAAAGATTGTTCTAACGCAAAAAAAAAAGCCGGTTCGACAGACATGCGTAAAGCTTCGGTTGCGTTTGTATGCGTGCATCTAACTGTGTGTGTGTGTGTGTGTATCTATGTGTGCCGAAATTTAATGTTATATATGTATCTCAACCCCCACAAAACCTGAACGTGCCCCGATCCGCCATATTTGCTGTTGTTGTTGTTAACTTGCTCGTTAGATTGTTTGTTGTTGTTGTTACTGTTTGGCATTCCTTAAAGTTATTTGTATTTTATCATGATATGTATATAAGCAACAAAAAAACCGCTCCCCTGGCTATCGTTTATTTATTTTTGTGAAATAATTTTCAAAAAAAAAAAAAACATTTTTTGTTGACCTTGGTTAACAATTTGCGCATGTATTGCCAATATGCTCATATCTGTTTTATCCATATATATGTACATAATATATATATATAAATTGTATATATTTCTTTGTTCTAATTGCCAATTCTTACTAAATAAAGTGAGCTGTTTCATCCAATCTATTGGTTTACTGTTTGATTCATGTTGTTTGTGCTCTGTGGTCAGGTTTTTTTTCTTGTTTTCTTTTTGAGAATTGTGAAATCGCTGCTTGATTTTGTCGCTTGGTAACGTCGCATAAACATTATGATTTGCTTTCTTAGAAATCTCAAAAGTTCCCCCTGCGTCTAAGCATTTTGGATGTCAGCATGTTTTGGTTTTTTTTTTGTGTATATAACGTTTAGACTGCAAGAAATTCTGTTGAAAATCCTTATTTGTTGCTTTAAGCATTAGTTTTAGTTCTTTTTTTTTTTACTTTGATGTGTTCATAGCTGGTTTAACGAGTTAAATGCTTAACAAGTTTAAGAACATTTTGCCGAAAGTTCTTATTTGTTGCTTTAGGCAAGCTTTCTTTACAGATTTGCACTTTTGGGGTGTTCACGACAACTGGGTTAACGAGTTAATTGGATTAATCTAAGTTCAAAATAGTGTTGTAAAAGTTTTTTGATTTTCGGAATCACACGCGGTGATTCATTTCTTAGCATCCTCATAAATATTTCAGTTTATAATGCAAAGTTTTTCAAAATACGTGAAAAGTGGGCGTAAAAGATTCTTGGAAATGCATTTTGTGACTTTGAGTTGTCTGGAAGGCAGCCATTTTGCTTGAAAATAAATTATTTATTGGATTTATCGATAGGCAGAACAATTTGAAGCCATACACACACACACATACACATACTAACAAGCGACGCATCGCTGCGCCCGCTGCTCGGGGTCGCTGCTGACGTCGACGCTGCTGCACATTAATAAAGCAAATGGTGGACGCAGCTTTTGCATTCGAAGGTTTGACTGTGTGTGTGTGTGTGCTGCTGCTGCTGCTGTCCTTCGTTTTTGGGAAAGCAACAAGAACAACAAAACGTTTGCCAAGTTCAAGGACAGTTGCATCAGCGTCGTCGCTTTTTGACGCAGCCGTTGGCTGTACGCCTGCATTGCTCAGCGGCTCTGCTGCTGTTACTCTCACTCTCGCTCTCGCTCACTCTCTCTCTCTCCCCCTATCTCTCTCCCGCTCGTAGCTTTTGCATGCTTGGCGATTGTTATGCGCATTTCAATTTCAATTTGTTGGCCACTGTACTGAACTTCATTTGAAGGCCACTTTGCAGTCGCAGTCGCTCTGCTGCTGCTACACAGCGAGAAAAAAAAGCAAGCAGATCAATATGAATTTGTTAACAGCTGTTCAAGTTGATATTTTTTGTATTATTTCTGCACTACTACAAAATATCAAATTGAACCAAAAAAAAAAAATGTATATCAACATCAATGTTAACAAAATAAAGTAAAATGTTTGTTCAAAAATAAAGCTTTGAGCTTTATTCGAATTTGAAAACACGATAAGCTTGAAAAGGAGCAGAAAAAAATGCTTTCAAAGTGGGCTATGGCATCTACATTTTCCACAAATATTAGTTCTGTCATAGGGAATTCATTATAGATCCTTGAAGCTGAGTTTGAGCCTGAAAAGTAGAATTATATGTAGGAAAAAGCTTAATAAAACAGTTTTTGAAAAACTTTCCACACTTTTAGGAAAAATTATTGATATTTTTTCAAAGCAATAACATTAAAATATATTTTAAAATAAAATTAAAAGAATCTTTTGGTATTTAGAAATGATTTTAAAAATATTACAAAAACCGTTTGGAAATTATGTTCGAAAAAGTCATATTTCAAACATATAAAATTGGTTTTAGTGCTCTTAAGCTTTTTATTACATGACAAAATGTCGAATTAATGACTGCTGCACATAAATTTTGTTCAGTGTACTGCCGCTGGCTGCACAAATTCAAGTTCAAGGCTCAGCTTTATAGCTGTCTCCTTCTAATGCAATTAATATGCGCACACCAAGCAAAAAAAAAAATAAAAAAATGGATTTGATTTTGTCGCTGTGTGTGTGTGTGTGTGTGTGAGTGTGTGACTTTTAACAAATGCCAAAGATCATTTCTTGATAATGAATAAATAATAAAATGCCCCTTAGGATTGGTCAGTGATTTCTGATTTCAGACAGCGCTCGAAAAAAAGCTTTTGCCCTTTTGCTTTTGCCAAGCACAGATTCTAACAACGTTTTTGTTTTTGTTTTTGTTGTTTTTTTTTTTGGTTCTTCAAGCTGGCTTTTTAGCAACCTGCTAAACGAGTTCTGTCAAAAACGTTCTCAACTTGAGTATGTATCTATAATTTGTTGAGCAAACAAACTGGTATTTGATAGCATGTATATAAATTCAAAATGTATCTACAAGATACAATTTTTGTGCATGTACTGCACTGCAATTTGGATATGTTTTCAATTAGCTCTCGAAAACAATTGAAATTTTGAATGAAACACGACTGAAGTGAGAAATAAGTCTGTATTGAAATGAAGCTACTTTTTTGAATATTTTGACTTCCCGATAATCAAATGCATATCTTAAAACTGACAATCCCCCGAAACTTACTTATATATATGTTTGTATTTCGTACCTGTACACACCCAACTGCAGTGCCTCCGAAATTTAATTATAATGTCATTTCAATTGCCGGAAGGCGAAGTTCCCTTCCCTTGTACACATGTATATGTTTTTACAGCTAACTTGTTTTTCCAACTGCATTGCAACTTTTGAGAACACTTCTCGTTGATTATTTTTGAAATATGAATTTAATTTTATTATTTAACAACAATAAACACACCAAATGCAAATACAACATGTCTGGCCACTCTCTTTTTCTCTCTACATTTCTCTCTCTCTTCAGCCTCTCACCCTTTTTTTCGGCACTGCAGCGAACAAAGAAGAAATTAAGTTTGGCAGGCATTACACAAAAAAAAAAAACACTTGTGCATGCGGCCTCTTTTTGCAGTGTGACCAGCTTTTGCGAGCAAATACGCTAAGGCGGTCTTTAGACGATGCAAAAAAAACTTGCATTCGAGAACTTTCTTCAAGAAAAGTTTTCGTTGAAACAGTTCGCACTTACATTTCCCATTTGAAACATTAGTTCAATATAATATTGTGAAATACAAATTTTCAAAATTCAAAAAACTTCTTAAGTCGCAGTTTAACATTAAGAAAAAAGTCATATTTAAGCGAAAAAAAGCTAAAAAAAAAAAAAAAATGAGAACACTCTTCGTCTACGCTTTGGCCGCTTCGGTCATGTGCACGAATTATTTATTGTATGTACGCATTTATTTTGAGGTTTCCACAAATTTTTATGTATTGACTGTGGTTGTTGTTGCTGTTGTGCGATCCAGGCGACAAAACAAGCAAACAACAACACGATACCCACACAGACAACCAGCCAAGCAGCTGAATTTTGACTCTGGCTGGGGCTTCACATTTCTTTTAGTCAGCGATGACAAAAGTATTAATAATCGGTTAATGTAAAACCGATTAATCGGTATTTGCAGTTTGCAAAATATGACTAGCAAAAATAAATATTTTACTGAATTTTCAAATTTAGTAGGTAATTAAACAATTTATTTCAAAATTTTTTTTTTATTTTTAAAAAAGCCCAATTATAAATTTTTTTAAATTTTATCAATTAAATTGGCCTATTAACTTATTTACATTAAAATCGCGTCAGTTATTAAATTGTATAGCTATCAAAGTGCTAGATTTTTACGATTATTTTGAAAGTAATCGATTAAATTGTCAATTATTCAAAAGTTGAATGAAAATAATCGAATTAACAGCGGTGGATTTTTAGATTTGTTTAGGATGTAATCGATTAAATTGCCAATTAATCAAACAATCATGCAAAAAATCGATTTAATAGTGGCAAAATTCTTCAAATTTGTAAGAAAATAATCGATTAATTTATCAGTCAACCAAAAAATGTTATCGATTAGCTTAAATCGTGAATTGACTGAATATAATCGATTATTATGAAGCTTGGTCGTTTAAACGTGTCATCACTAATTTTTACACGCAGATACACTCAAACACATATATACATATAAAACGTATACATGTTCACTTTGTCTTTGGATTTCTTTTCTTTACATTTTTTCGAAAATACATACATACATAAAGAAAAGAATTATCGTCATGAGCTTTTTGGTAGGTTGTTGACCCTTTTGTATGGCGCGCAGAGAGGAATGAGGTTGCGGTTGCTTTGTCGCCACTTCGACTTGCGCTGGCGCAGCGTTTTTTAATTTCCATTTCTCTGCCTCTTCTTAAATTTTTAATAAAATTATAACGTTCTGCAATAATAAAAGTTAACGATATTGTGTAAATTTCGTAACTGTAACCAAGTGATATTCTCAGTTTATAATTAGTTTAGATTATTTAACAAGCGCTTTCAAAACACACACACAAACAAAAAGTATGCAATGTAAATTTTACAACGTCACAGACGCACACACACACACACACACACACACACACACACAGAGATACACAAGCTTACACATCCCCTAGCAAAGAAAAAAAAAAAATTGCACTGCGCTGCTAGCGCTAGTGTCGGCGTCAACGTCAACATCAGCGCCAACGTCAGCGTCTGCTGCAGACAGCGGCAGCAACGCAAGCTCACACTCACACAACATGCTCTCACACTCTCTCACTTGCATATCGCTCGTGTGCTTTGGCTCGTTTGTTCGTTTTCTCGTGAACTTGAACTACACGTGGAGGGCGTGCCTGTGTTTTCGACAGCACTGTGCTTGCTGGTTGCCATATTACATTCGGTTTGTATGTAAAGGCCGTAAGGAGGCCGTGCATGTGTTTTCAACAGCAGCAGCAGCAGCAGGCAGTCAACGCGCAACTGTCGCTGCTCTTTGTTTGTGTGCGTGTGTATCTGTGTGTTGTATGTGCAGTGAACAAGCTCGTTGTTGTTCTTGTTGCTGCTGTTGTTTTTGTTGTTGCTGTTGTTGTTGCAGCTGCTGATTGCAGGCTGGGCCTGTGGGCGTATGAAAGGAGATTGCCAAACGAAAGGGAAGCTTCCATGCGAAAGTGAAACGCTCCTTTTGGGGGGTTGCTTTTATCTATATGTATGTTTTTCGTCGCTGCAGCCTTGATTCGCGCATTGATTTTCAAGCGAAAGAAAAACAAGCAAATTTGAATGAAAAACGCCTTCGGAAAAATAAGCCAAGTCAATTTTAAATATATAAATAAGTAAATATTACAATTAAAATTATAATACAAATTAATAATGAAGTTAAAATGAAAAATTAAACGAAAATTAAAATTTAAATATTACAAAAAATAACTAATAAAAATACAAAATTAAAATTAAGTAAAATTTTAGAATTAAAGTTTATTTCATTATCATTTAACTATTAATGTTTAAATGTTTAATATAACAGTATATTAGTTTAATATAACAGTATAACAGAATTAAAGAAAATGTTCGAATATAACAGTAATGCAGTATAACACTTTAAGATAACAGTATAACAGTCGCAACAAAGCACTTGACATGCAAATTGCTTTGTATTTAACATAAATATTTAATTTCATAAGCTAACGCAACCATTGTTTAAACATTAAAGCAAAAAATGACAAATCATGGCAGTTTTGATAATTATGCTAGCGACTATATCGGACGCAGCAACAACAAAACTGTCAAGTCAACATAGAAAATTGCTCTGTTCATTTGCACGCGCAATCATCTAGAAATTTACACGCCACCCCCTCAACCCGCCCTGCTTTAGCTACAACGTTCTTTTTACTCGCACGCTCAGCTCTCGTTCGTCTCGTTTCGTTTCGTTTCGTTTTGTCTCGTCTCGTCTCGTTTCGTCTCGCTGCCGGCGTCGACGACGACGTCGCGTCGTTTTGACCTAGGCCAACTGCTGTCATTTTTGCCCTCTCTCCTTTTCTAGCTATGCTCGCTTACATGCTATCTATGTATGTATGTGTGTGTGTATAGGTGTAGGTGTACATTGTTGACGTTAATCTTCTCGTCTAGCCTTCGTAATTTTAGACGGACATTAGAAGGGCATCCTTGTTGCAAGCCGTTTAATTAACTGTGTACCTTGAGTTCTAAATAGAACCGTTATGAATTATATTCATTAAAATCAATTTTTTTTGTTATTTTTATATTTGTTTTGATTATTTTATAAAAATGCCTAATTATGCATCTTAATTTTATTTATAAAAGTATATATTTTAAAAAAAAACAAATTGAAATTTGTATCAATTAAAAAAACTTGACTAGAACTGATTCGATCCGGTCTGAACTAGTTCGAATGAGCGAGTCTTTGAACTAAATCTGCGATTATCGTGCTTGTAGTTCGTTAAGTTTCGTTTATTCTCGATTAGTTCTCGAAAAGATACTAAAAGCTTTAGTTGCTGTATCCGGAAAGGAACTTAAATCAAAATTAATTATTTTTATCAAGTAAGAAACTACTTAACTATATACGCAAAGGGAACTAGAATGCCCAACTCTTACTTTAATTAAATTCTTACACAATTCTAACGACATTCAGATTGAGATACAGAAAGTGTAAAATCTTTGCAGAAATAACTCGATTCAGATTGTTATCTATTATTGACTTTGAAATCTGTTTATTAAAATAATTTTGAAAAAACCAATTAATGTTCTAATTTCGTCAAGTACTCTTGGTATTTCCAAATCATGCTGAGTAAACATCCCGTTTCACATATACACATACATACATACATATGTATGTATATATGTATGCCTTATTTCACGACACACGTTTCGCTTATCAATATCTTATCGGTCATGAGACATTTTTGTTTCTTTCTTATAGTGCGTCCCTGAAGAGCTTCCGCAACAGCATTTCATTGAGTAGTTTTTTTTCTTTTCCCACATTTAAACAAACTGAAACCAGACTAAACTGAAAAACTTAATGAACACTGAACACGACAGAGCGCGTTTCTATCTTATCGCAAACGCAGCAAAAATTCATAAAAGCGATTCAAAACTGAAAGCTACAATTAGTCAACAAAAAACCAAAAAAACAAAAAACAGAATCTAAAACAACAAAAAGATTGCTACCCAACCCTCAGGCAGCTTGTTGTAATAGATACGCCAGACAAATAACCAAAAAAAAATAAAAAAAAATAAAAAAAAATACGTAAACAAATCGCAGGCCGACGTCGACGTCGTCGTCGTCGTCGTCAAAAAAAAAGAGAGAGAAAAGCTTACAATTTGCTTCTATTTAAATGTTCATTGACCCCCCCAAAAATAAAAGCCATGAACATCGTCAAGTTGTATCTGTCTATAAACATAGATATACTTCGAGGTAAATATGTATGTATGTACATATGTATGTATGTATGTATCTATGTATGTTTGTATTTGTAGCTGTGTTGAGGGACGGTTGGGAATCTGTGCTTTTGGGTAGCACTAATTGCTTGATTGTGTGATTTATGTGTAAATATATTTTGAAACTTTCAGCTATGGATATGTTTAAGATATTATATATATATATATTTATAAAAATAACTCTCCACTCTCCAAAGAAAGATTAGATTAGTTGTTATTCCATCTAAAAATGTTATTCATAATTTCTAGCTTGTTTTTTTCCAATCTGTAAAAAAACAAAATTTTTAAAAAAACAATCTGTCATCTTTCTCAGCATCGCTTCAATGCGCTTCTTATCGCAGACTCTCTCTCTCTCTCTTTCTGTCCACCTCCCTCTCTCACTCACTCTCCCCCGCTCTCTCTGCCCAATCAACAAAGAAGCTTTACTGATCTATCCAACACGTTATGAACACGTCCCTCTCTTTTCAAAGACCAGTTTGAAGCTCGTTGCGCTCTATTTCTGAGCTATCCCAACAAAATAACGGTATATAGCTCGATTTCAACGAAACATTCAACGACACGGTTTATATGAGAGGGGGCAGCAGGGGTAAAGTTTGCCTCAACGATCATTGACCGAGCTCATTGTGTGCTATTGCCGTGCTTTTAACCTTATAATAAACGTAGATGAATTTTTTGTTGGTGTGTTTCTTTTTCATACACTCACATAGGGTGTTATAACTTTCTCACAGACTCGAACGAACATATCTTATAGTTTTATTAAAAATATTTTCTTGTTTCCCAAGTTATCTTAACCAAATTTACCTATTCTGTACTTATGCATGTTTTGAACAAACTTTATCAAAATAGTCAAAAATATGTTAATTCGTTGCGACTTTTACAGTTCGGCTCGATTGAAACATCTCAATTCGACAAAATTGTTTGCATCCAAGCAAAGCCACTCCAATATACGTACAAATATATGAAAAAAGTTTACTTTTAGATTGTCACTTGTAATTCTCAAACGGTTTAAGAAATCACCTGGTGTAGTGCCTGGCTAAGGAGCTCAGTTGGACAATATCTTCTTATTTCATATTTCTTATTATGTATAGAGAAGATGTATCTTCAGTCTGCTTCATTATTTGGAAAAATATCATCTTATTTATAATTCTTATTTATAATATGTTGATGAAACAAGTCTGAAAAATTGGTACAGATGTGCTCGATACAGATACTCGAAGTAAATATTCTAGTTTTCTTTAAAAAAAAAAAGGGAGAACAACTGAGAAAACTATCTCTCCCTTCTAATTCTCTCAAAATAAGTTAAACAATCGATTGAAAATTAAATTTTTTACATAAAAAAACTTTTCTGCAATCGTAGGGTATATCTTTGACACGTCGTTGATAACTTTGCTGGCTAGTTGGCTTTTTACCTTCATATAGCTTCAAAGCAGTGGGGTATAGAGAGAGAAAGAGAGATAAGAAGAGAAAGAGAGAGCAACATTGATCGCATGGTACGCGTATGTATTTAATTTCGTTTCTACGCCGACAAACACACACACGAAAATAGTTTTTGTGTCGAATGTTAATGAACTTTTGCGCCAGTTTAACGAATTGTGTGAGGCACAGTCCAAAAAAACACGCATACAACACTAAACACACACACACACACACACCTGGTAGTGTAAACAACAACAACAACAAAACTTTAAAAAGTTTTTTGAACTTGTGTGTCCACCAAAAGAAATATAGCATTGAATTCTCAAGCTGTTTGTGCTTTTCATATTTTGAGTTGTCGAAGGTAATAATATTGGAGAACTGTGAAGGAAAGGTGTCTTGAGATGTGCTTGTATAGATTTCTTTTTTCATATTAATAATACGCTCTTTTATCATTTAAAACTTATATTATCATTTTAGTCAGTTGTACTATTTTTGGTAACCCCTAAATAACGTACATATGAGCTTTATGTAGATTAGTGTGCGAAATTCAGCATGACTCAGTTGAAAATCAAAGCGCGTTGTTTATTGTTTATCAAAGTGATAAGATTTCGATTATTGTTCCACTGATGAGTCATAGCACTCAAATCACATAGTGCATATGATACCAGCATACATATGATTTTAACAAAACAAAAACAAAACATGCAACTCAAATCAGAAACCACTCAAATATTACCCTACTCAAATATAACTCGACTCAAAGCTACTCACTCAAAGGTACTTATTCAAAGGTACTTCCTCTAAGATTTTCACCCAAAGATTTTCACTCAATGATTCCCTTTCAAAGTTTTTTAACCAAAGATTCTCATTCAATGATTCTCAATCAAAGATTCTCAATCAATGATTCTCAATCAAAGATTCTTACCCTTTGATTTTCACCCAAAGATTCCTCGTCAATAATTTTCACTTCAAGTTCCTCAATGATTCTCACCCAAAGATTATCAGTCTAAGATTCTTATTTTAAGTTTCTCCCTCAATGATTCTTCCTCAATGATTGTCAACCAAAGATTGTCAGTCAAAGATTTTCAATCAAAGATTCTTACCTAAAGATTCTCACCCAAAGATTCCTCCTCAATGATTTTCACTTAAAGTTTCTAATCCAAAGATTCTACCTTACCGATTCGCACCCAAAGAAATTCCCTCAATGATTTCCATTCAAAGTTTCTCTCTCAAAGGTTCTAGCCCAAAGATTCGCATTCAAAGTTTCTTACTCAAAGATTCTTACCCAAAGATTCTCACCCTCAGATTCCTCCTCAATGATTTTCACTTAAAGTTTCTCAGTCAAAGATTCTTCCTCAATGATTCTCAATCAAAGATTATCAGTCAAAGATTCTGCACCCAAAGATTCCCACTCAAAGTTACACACTCAAAGATACTCACTCAACTATTCTCACTCCACAATTGTCACTCATAATAGGGAAAGGAAAAACTCGCACAGTCGCTTTTCCAATTGAATGCGCGTCGCGCACTTGGGAAATTTCTTCATATCACAGATCAATGGGCCGGTGTTGGTGGTGGTTTGGTTTGGGATTTTTTGGGTATGGGTTTTGGGTTCGTAGCATATTTTTGGGTAACTCACCCAACAGTCTCCGGTGCACCAGCAAACATAGAACTTCGCGTGCGGGCAATGTGAACTCCAACTTAAGTTGCCTCAGTTCTGTGTGGGTGTGTGTGCGTGCCTGTGCGAGTGCGAGTGTGTGTGTGTGCGTGTGCGTATGTGTGGTGTGCTGGTGTGCGTGTGTGTGGATCACTAAGATGACAGATTTCTATATGAACGATATCTTAAGATCATTTAGAAAAATGCGCATGAACAAGTACGCGGGTCAAGGCAGCAGTCACCAAAACCCACAAAATCAGACGCAAAACTTGCAACAATACGAACAGCCGCCACAACAGATTAAGGACTTGAAGAAAATTATTAAAATAATTAAAAAGAATGTCATTAAACAAAAGATAATGCGCAAAATGAAAATTGTTGTTTAAATTGAAACAAACACAAAAGTGACAAAAAAAAGAATGAATAAACTTTAAATATAAATAAACTTAAGACTCAGAACTGATTCTACAACATAGTCTGAAACAAACTGACTTCAACTAATTATTTATAGTGTCAATGCATAAAAAAACAATATACATTTTTTTAACATTTTTTTATATGTACATAATGTAAGAGATCTCAAAAAAAAAAGAAAGAAAACTTAGACTTAAAAAAGAATGGACTGCATATACAAAACTTTGGACTAGAACGCGTAAACTAGACTGCAAAAATCAAAAAAAAACAAAATTTTAACTTTGGAATTTTATACACAAAAAAAAATATATAAAATACAATGACTGAACGCCATAATGAGAAAAAGACTTGGGGAACCAAGCAAAATTGGATTAAGGATGCGCTAAACAAATCGGGAACGGAGACTAAAACTAAAGCTACGCATAAGAAATTAAATGCAAAAGGTAAAAAAAAAATGAAGAAAAACTGCAGAAAGTTCAAGAAATAATGTGCCGGAAAAACTTTGCACGTACACTCTACCCCCCCCCCCCAAAATGAGTACGCCATTTTGTTTTGGTATACGCAGTTTTCTGCTTATTGGATGGGGCGAAAGGGGGGAGTATTACTTAAGAGTCAACTAAAATAACAAACAACAGAGAGCACAGAGAGTCAAGTTGGAAATGCCGGTTTTCACTGAGCTTGCAAGTTGAAAAATTTCCCAAGAAATTGAGGGAAATTTTTGTTTAGAAGTCTTCAGCCACAGAACTTACCATCAATTCTATTGCGTAGTTGGAAACTCCCTCTCTCACTCTCACTCTCCCTCTCTTTTACGCTCTTACCCTTACCCCTCATCTCAAGCTTATGCGTTTTTCTTTTTCCATCAAAACTTGGGCCGGCAATAACAGAAAATTGCGTAGTTTGGGTGCGTAGGGTGGTTTTTTCTTTTTTTTTTTTTTTTTTTTGGTTGTTATTCGGAGCCCCCATCCCTTAATGGCTTTTCCCAACCACCCGAAAATCCCCGGCTACCTTTTGGGCTTTTGCGTTGTTGCTCATCGCCGGGTTCTTTCAAGGAAAAACCCATTTAATGCAGGTTGTTAAGTTCTTGGTTAAGACTGAACTGGGGTTGTTAATACGCACGGGTTCTTGAGCACTCGGATCGTGTGGAAACCCTTAACATTCTCTTTGAGTTGTCCATTGAAAACTCAAAGAACTGTGTATCATAAATGTATCGATTCAGTTGTTTTAAAAAAATGATGGGAAAGTATTTTCATTTACTTAATAATAATAATAATCTTTTATAATATAAGATTATAATCTTTATTTAAGCTTATTTTTCATTAAGTTGCGTATTATAATAATATAAATAAAATTAAATAAAATAAATTAAGCAAAGTAAAGTTAGTCTAGGACACGATATCTTATGATCCTAACTTGTAGCAAACACTAAGACAAAAAGCTTTTCAAAGAATCTTCGAGAAATTTGCGTTTTAAAAGTTTTTCTATAATGCGTAGATAAGGTTTGCTCAAAGTATTCAACATTGAATGAACATATATTTAGAACACTAAAAAAAGAAAAGCATTTCTTTTTTCTACAATCCAACGAAAGTTTCCTTAAAATAGTAGAAAAATTAAAGGATTGTGTCTTTTTTACTTAGTGTAAGTTTTAACAATAAGTTTGACAATGAGATTCTTGTCAATTTTAAAAATAGTTGCTTTACAAAAGTTTATTATACTCATTTAAGATTTGTGAATTCTGTCGAATAGACGTACTTTTTGAATTAAGCAGTTTTTCTAAAAAAAGTTTCTAATCAAAGAATTTTGTTCAATTCTGTTTTATCCAGATTCATCCACAACCAACATGGTCTACTATCCCGCTAATCCGCTGCTTATAAAGACGGAGCAACCCAGTCAAACGCAGTTCTGTCTGCAGGCGCCACTTACTGCAACGAGTAGTGGGGGCAGCGTAGTAGCGCCACCTAGCGGTCATAATGAGCAGTACGAGTTGTTGCAAACGCCACAGCAGCGACAATTGCAACTGCAACAGCAACAACAGCAGCAGCAGCAACAACAACAACTTGCCAGTTATCAATTGAACTTGCAACATCAGCCACAACAACAACAACAACAACAACAACAACATGAAAGTATTACATCAACAACAGCAGCAACAACATCAACTCAACAGCAGCAGCACATTAAGACCGAGCTGCCCTCATCCTATGTTGCAGCCACAACAAAAACGCCAGCAACACCCCGCAAACCCAACGCCAACAAGCCACAATTCAAGTGCGAGCAGTGCGGCATGACCTTTGGCAGCAAATCGGCGCACACCTCGCACACCAAATCGCATGCCAAGAACGCTGATATGGCGCTGGGTCTCAAGGTTGGCTCCACCTCAACATCGCCGCCCATTGAGCTCAATGAGGCAGGTTTGCCGCTGGGCATACCCAAAAGTCCGACCATCAAGCCGCTGGCCAATGTTGCCGCTGGCGCCGATCCTTATCAATGCAATGTGTGCCAGAAGACATTTGCGGTGCCCGCTCGATTGGTAAGTTTCAATTTGGCTTAAATGTATAGCATGTAAACAGATCTCAGAAATCTCAGAAATAGCATGTAAAGTGATGTTAGACATGCTTAAACCTTCTGAAAAGTTTGTTGTGGCCCTGAAATCAAGCAGTTGTTTGAGAAAAGTTAAGATTAGTAAAATTAAAGTGGGAATTTAAAATTTAACATATGAATTCAACGTTTAAAGTAAAATGAATTTAAAATTAAATATGCATGCGTGTTCCGGTTTTTATTTTGGGACTGGATTTTGGAATTGAAATTTTCTTATAGCTTCAAAACTTCAAAAAAGGAGATGAAAAGTCAGTTTGTGTATTTGATTGTTTGTTTGTATCAAAGGTTTTTGCTTAGTATCATACGCCAAGAAACACTTGTTTTACCGCTAGTTTAGCGGGAAAACGCTAAAAACCGCATAAAAATAAAGGGCACACTGCAAAAAGTTATTTTTAGTTACAAAGAAGGAACGTTAAATAGCTTTTATCATTTTGAATAGTTCATATGTTAAATTGAATTTCATTGAATCACAAAATTTGATAACAGACATTTTGGTTGGGTTTTTTTTTATAAACAAATAAAATAAAATAAGAATCGTTACGAGATTTATCTTAAATTAATCATAAAAGAATGTTCAGAACTTGACAGAGGATGAAGTAGGATTCTAGGAAAGTGTAAACTGGGAACATGAGATATAAAAACCCTCAACCCAATGCAAATGCGTGCGTTCGTTTAAGAAGTTTGGCTGCTGGGGTAGCTTTAAACTCATAAAGGGGTACAATAGGTCTAATAATAATAATTATGGAATTTTTACAAAGTTTTATAACAAATGTTTTCTGTTGCAGATTCGTCATTATCGTACGCACACGGGTGAGCGTCCATTTGAGTGCGAGTTCTGCCACAAGTTGTTCAGCGTCAAGGAGAATCTGCAGGTGCATCGACGCATCCACACCAAGGAGCGACCCTATAAGTGTGATGTATGCGGACGTGCCTTTGAGCACTCCGGCAAACTGCATCGCCATATGCGCATCCATACGGGCGAAAGGCCGCACAAGTGTTCCGTGTGCGAGAAGACCTTTATACAATCTGGTCAGCTGGTCATTCATATGCGCACGCATACCGGCGAGAAACCCTACAAGTGTCCGGAGCCGGGTTGTGGAAAGGGATTCACGTGCTCCAAGCAGCTCAAGGTGCACTCACGCACGCATACGGGCGAGAAGCCGTATCATTGTGACATTTGCTTTCGTGATTTTGGCTATAATCATGTGCTGAAGCTGCATCGTGTGCAGCATTATGGTGCCAAGTGCTACAAGTGCACCATTTGCGATGAGACGTTCAAGAACAAGAAGGAAATGGAGGCGCATATTAAGGGGCATGCCAATGAGCTGCCCGATGATGAAGTTGCAGCCGCATCCGCAGCAGCCGCAGTTGCAGCTGGCAGCGGCTCCTCGCCATCCTTGGTTAGCAATTCGGAGAGCAGCAGCAGCAACAACAACTCGCCACCCAGCTCACCGCCGGCTGTAAAGAAACCACGTGCGCCACGTGTCGTCAAAGCAGCCACAGTGGCTGCCACAGCTGCTGCCACAGTTGCCGCATCGCCACTCTCGCCAAGCTCTGTCAGTTCCACCTATTCGCCCTTGAGCAGCCAGGCTTCGCCGCCACCGCTGCAGTTTATGGGCACGCCGGCGACGCTGACCGAGCCGGATGCACTGAGTCGCGATAGCGGCGTCTCCAGCGCTCAGCTGTTGCACAGCAGCTATGCGGATGAGGAGCTGCCCACAGATTTGAGCATGCAGCAGCCTCAAATGATCTACTATCAACAACATCCAACAACTACAACAACAATTACGCCACCCAGTTTAGTGGAATCAAGTCAACCACAGCCAGAGTCAACCACTTCAGCTGGCCTTATCACTATCAATCCTGCGCTTCTGGAAGCCGCCAGCCTGGCACGTCGCGATCATGATATTGACAACGATGAGGATGTTCAAGCGGCTGCCTGGCAAATGATGCAGCTGCGACGTGGTCATGTGGCCACGCCTGCTCCAGCTCCAGCACCAGCTTCACAACCACAACTACCACCACCACAACAGCAGCAACCACAACAGCAGCAACCACAACAACAACAACAACAACCCACGCTGCATGTCAGCGATCTGGCTGCCAACTATGATGATACCCACGAGGCCAATGTGCTCATTGAGCACTTCAAGCGCGGCGATTTGGCGCGTCATGGACTCCATAAGGGTTATGCACCCGTGCCCAAGTATGAGTAAGTATCAATAAATAAACGATTTTATAAAATTACAATCGATAGTTTTTCGATTAAACGCATAGAATACATCGGTTAGACGATGTGTTGAAACAGGGTTTTCTTGTACAGATTTCGAAATTGATCAATATTGATCTATAATTATAATAAAATCAAACATTTTTCCATATATCGATTAATCGATGTCGAAACAGTGGTTTCTTAACCAGAATATAACGTTAACAATGGGGAAAACTATCGATTATCTATAATTATCTATATGTAATCTTAAAAACTAACCCAAAAAGCAGCGATTTCGATTGCTACTTTTGTAGCCGAAATAATCGATTAATCGACTGATTTTACAACTTTAATGTTCAATATAGTAAATACAGTGTTCTTCCATTTTGATATCAGCGGTATTCAGGCCTATTTCCATTTCCAATGCCAAACAAAACATTAGTATTCGAAATTATAGTTGTTCTTTATATAGAATACCGATGGAATATTCAGCTAAAAGCTTTTGTTCTTGATACAGTAGAAAGAGAAGTATTCAAACTTATCTTTACATGTGCTTTTATTTCTTTATTTGAAATCTTAGAAATCAGTTCCGATTTTCACTTTCGACAACATTTTTCGGAATTGAAATTCCCCATAGGTTAATTATAGCATAATCAAATGTGAAATTGACAATTTATTAATTTATATTCCTTTTTTTTCTTGCTCTTGCAGATCTGCGCTGCCCAATCCGGATATTGTGCGTCGCGTGGAGGCTGCCATTGGACTACGCTCCAGCACCGAGTCGCCGGAGCGGAGCTCATCACCGGAGAGCGATTCATTGATGATGGCCGATCGGAACGTGATGACGCTGCCGCTGCGCAAGCGCAAGCATTATATGAACGAGGGCGAGCAGAGCAATGGGGGTGGCGGTGGTGGTGGTGGCAGCAATGCGACAGGTTGCGTTGGCGGTGGCGATGTTGCCACATTGGCAACATCAGCAGCGACCTCAACAGATGCCAATGGCAATGGCAACAACAAAGTGATGCGGATGAGCTCCGTTATACAGTTCGCCAAGGCGTCGTAGTGGGCTGCGCTCTAAGCAAACAAATCAGCATAAAGACTGTTTAACAAATTCTAACTGAAATTAGTTTTACTTTAAGGTTTGGGCAGATGCCAGCCTCACACACATGCATACATACATACATCTTACACATATGCGTATATATGTTTGTGTTATATATTTTTTTTTTTTTAGCAGCGAGAAATGCCAAAAGTATTATAAAAGAAAATTTTTTTTAACACTTATGTCCTATTATGTTAATATACTTTTAATTCACGTTTTGCATCAATGAATTTTTGTTAAATGTTTCATTTGTAATTTGTAAAATTTGTTTGTTTTCAAAAAACATGGCATTGGTATTAAGAAAATTGCATCACGATGCGTTTGCATTTGAAATTAAAGCAACAAAAAAAATATATATATAAAGAAATCCAACCATACAAAAAGAAAAAAAACAAAAACGAAAAAAAAAAAATCAACAATAATAAGCTACGTACATAATTAAATACATTTTAATATTTATGCTAATTAAGGCCATATTGGCAATAGCAGCAGCAGCAGCAGCAAGAACATGCAATTAATATACAATACATATAATTTTAAAACATACAATACATACATACATATTTATATACATAAATGCAATTTCAAGAATTATGTAATAAACGCGCGCCCATAAAATCATAATACGTTTAAGTAATCATCTTCAAACAAAAAACAATTTGATATGCATTTTATATTTTATACAAGCGAAATATGAAACAAAATACGAAAAAAACATCATGCGTCAAAAATCATTAAAAATTCAAACATTTTACAAAATTGAAAACATAGAATTCAACACACTATTTTATTATACTTACATACGGAGAATAATGAACTGATAAGCAAAGAGCAAGCAAGCGTAATTAAGTTTAAATTTACCAATCAACAACAACAAAAAAACGAAACAAAATATATAATGTATTTGTTTATGTAAAATCGCATAATCAGGTGCGCCATAAATAATTTTTTTTTAAACGCTAAGTAATATACATATAGTTATAAATTGTAGCATGAAATATTACAAGCAAGCGCAAGCGAAATAATAAAACAAATTGCGTAAAACAATACAAAAACGGTTTTTATTTTAATTTCAATTTCAAACAGCAATGTTAGGGGCGGCCAGCGCTGCCAGATCGTTTAAATACGTCAGCGTCTGCTGTGAATGCCAAGCGTTCGATTAACATGGAGCTTCGATGTACGACTGTTAGCTTAATGTTAAGATAACAGACGCTCAATGAATTACAGCTTTTGCCATTTTGACGGACTTTTCAGATTTGCGATCTCCTGGCTGTTTTTGAAATGTAATGTTTTGAATTATTTTATAGGAATTTGGTGGACGTAGTTTCGATTTATGTCTTAAACTTAAAATTAACTTTACGCTGTTTGTGGGCACATGATTAACATACAACTTCGATGTACTTCTGTTATCTTAACAGTTACTTCTAAGTAAAGTTAACAGACGCTTATTGATTAACATCTGTTCAGTTTTTGACAAAGTCGAACCTTTTGACAGATTTGTGAGATTTGCGATCGCCTGTTTTTTTTTTTTAACATAAAGTTTTAAAGCAAGTTATAAGGATTAAGTCGACGTAATTTTGATTTTGTTGTAAACTTTAAACTGCACCTCCATAGGTGGTTTGGCGTGTTACATTTCGGAATTTTCCATTTTGCAGCCAAAAAGAATTTGCACAATGTCAGTTTTTCCAAACTTTGAATAGTATATTAATTACCATAAGAAACAGTTGCTTGGGATCCATATAGTTTGTTTTAATAAATCATTTAATTAACATTTTTTAAATCATAGCGCTTTATTTCTTAATGGTGATGAGATGTGAGTGACAAGTATATTTAAAATCAGCTTGCTGATTTACTTTTCCCAAAAGATGCTGGAAATGTTGAGTTTTGCTTGCGTTTAAAAACATATGTACCAACTTGTAGCTGTCTATAGCATAAACTTGTTATTTATATTTCATTTATTGCTATATTATATCCGCAATTCGTTCACCTGTATTAATAATTAAATATCAATTGAAAGCTAATTTAAAGTCATTTACAACTAGCAATGCCAACGAGTAACGTACAATTTTAAGAGATAGATACAAAGGGGGCAAATTATGATACAATAACGGAAATTACAGAGTGGAGAGAGATAAGAAGGCGGCCAGCACAGAAAAAAAGTTTGAAAAAAAAAACAACTATACACTTAAATTAATTAGTGGAACGCTGCTAGGCGAGGGGTTATGTGTTGGTTGGTTTGTTAGCCTATTACAAAACTAAACATTCTATATATGAAACTAATAATGCAAATTGATTTAGCAGTTTGGATGCAGTCTTCAGATGCCCATATACGAGCAGAACACAAACACCATGAATATCATGACAATCATAAAGACAATGGCAAGCCAGGCGGGAATTGTGCCTGCAAAGAAAAACGATTGATTAGAAAAAGAAAAACTAGTTAAGAAAATGCAACTTACGCCGCTGTGGTAGGCTGTGTATGCAAACTTTGTTGTCTACGGATATAGAGAGTACGGCTGCTTCAGTATCGCTTGAAATGGGTGGACCCTCCTCGTTGGTAATGGGCAGAAACTGCAGCCCAGTGACAAACATGGAGTGAGCATGTGGCACGTGCAGCACACGCTGAAAGAGAGAACAAATGTGTTTCAAATATAAAATATGTGGAAAGCAAGGAAAGTTAAGAATTACACAAACATGTTTAGCATATTAAATATGTGGAAAACAAGGTACATTATTTTACCTGCAAACTAAACGCTATGTACATGGATACGCTGCCCGAGAACATGGTGCCAACGGCCACAAAGCGACCATCATCTCGTACGGCCAGCGAGGATAAGCTTTCATCAATTGGCACAGCTGTGCGTAGTTGACCTGTGGCACAATCCCATTGTTGCAGATAGCCACGCTGTTTGCCCACCTTGCCCAAAGGATTGGTTATAGTAAAAAGCCTGTAGTTGTCCTTGTGCGCCTCAACGGTGCCATAGCGACAACGTTTAAACAAATACTTGGCACCCTCGGGCGTTTGCCATTGCAGCTTGTGCTGCTGCTTGCCCGTGCTTAGATTCCACACAACGCCCTGTGCATCTTTTGAAATGCTAACAATATATTTGCAATCGGGACTAAAGTCCAGATCATCAATTTCTTTGCTATGCGCCGCCAGCTCAGCGTTTAGTGACATCTGCGGAAAGCTCCAAATGCGCAACTGGCCATCGGTGCCGCCCGTTGCCATCAGCCGTCCATTGCCGCTGATGCGCACCACGCGCTGTAACGGTTCCGCGCTGCTCAGGAAATCCGTTTGGATGACATCTGCCGCTTGTATGTCAAAACGCAGACGCTGAAATTGTTTCAGTATATCTGCAGCTGTTGCTGCTGATTGTTGTTGCTGTTGTGTGTTGTTGTTTCTGTTGTGTCCATTGGGCAGCGCCTCCACGCCCGAATGCGCTGGCCCACGTTGCCGTACGCCGCCATTCTCATGCGGTCGCTCCACGGGCGCTGGCTTTCTATCCTTGTCAGCATCATCCTCGCCCTCGATGCGTGGCTGCACAAAATACATTTGACAATGTGCCTCCTGCCCCGCACACAAGTACGCCCGGCGTCCACCGTTCCGCACGGCAAAGTTCATGACAACATTGGCGCCCGTCTCATGGCGCAGCACCTCCTCCGCGCAAAAGTGGCTGCCATTATGATAAAGCTCATAAATTTCCTGCACAGAAAAAGAGATGGAGAGGGAGAGAAAGATCGTTAGTTATATAGTCAACTAAAAGAGATTAAGTTTTCAAAGATTTCCTTAATACTCTTATCCAGAAAGACACTAAGTCCTTTTTAGTCGAGTCTGCTCGACTGTCAAACACCCTGTAACCAGCTCTTAAAGCCCCAAACACCTAATTTTCAGCAGTATCCAAAATGTATATTTTTATTCAGGCCTGTTCCCATTTCCGATGCTGATCAAAACAATTCGGAAACGGAATTGTAAGTTCTTCTGAATTCCGAATATTGGTACAATGGTGGAATATTGGAGACAATGCAATGAAAAGTATTCGAACAAATTCTTAAAATGCAGGAAAATTAGTATTTCCTTCGAAAATAGGAACAAACCTAAAAATATGATGGGAACACATCTGACTGTTATAATTTTTTCACAAAATGTGTAGCACATTGCCGGAAATGTTTCCGAACGCATAAAGTACATATATTCTTAATCAGCATCAATAACCGAGTCCAACTAGATATTTCCGACTATCCATCTACCTAAATGTTCTATGTGAACTAGTCTCTCTTTAAAGCTATCTAGATGAAATTTGATATAGATGCTTCTTTTTGCTACAAGGAGCACATATGTCAGAATCGGCCGGATCGGAACACTATACCCTATAGCTGTCATAGGAACAATCGGCCGAAATTATTAGTTTTTGTATGAAAAACTATGATGTTTTTCAAGCTTTCTTAACCAAATTTGCTTATTCTGTGTTAAAGTCTGTGTTTGTCCTGCTGACCAAATTTTATCAAAATCGGACGACTATATCTTATGGCTTTCCTAGGAACAATCGGTCGAAAATTTAATTTGTATATGATACCCGTTCCTATCCCATCTAGCTTATAGAGACCAAGAAATAGAGGATTAGATCGATTCGGCGGTTGATGCTGATCAGAAATATATATATAATATAGAACATATATATACAATATATATATCAAAAAAATCGGAGCAAACTCATTCTAATTTTAACCCACTTTGAACAGTTAACAATATCGCCGGCAATAAGAAATTCTATAAAGACCGTTGCATTAAAACTGGCACGAATCGACATGTTTGCATGGTACATTTTCTAGAGCTGATAAGTGATAAGTGACCTGAATGTAGTATTATTAACATATTTGACACACTTACAAAGCCATTTGCAACGCCTGTTTTGCTGGAACCGCCGCCGCCGGCAACGAGAATGTGGCGAGATGTGAGCATGTCCACGGCGTATAGGGGGAAATTGACGCGGGCGAGTAGGCCATCGCTGGGCCTGCGAGTGGGTGCCATTATCAATAATTAATAATTATCGAACGTTGTCGCGTCTTGTTTTTTGTGGGTTTTGGTTTTATCAGCAGCTCTGAGTCAGTTGCATTTATTTGGGTTTTTTTTCGTTTTATATTGTAATGTTGTATTTGCTGTTGTTATATTTTAGTTGCTGTTGCACATTGTTTACTATTTACACTATTTACACAACTAATATTATGAATTTTCTTATTTGTTTGTCGTGTTTGTGTCGTGAAAGTCTTCAAAAATCCACGTACACTTGAACCGAATTAGACATTCACTGACTCGCGCAGCTGTTTAGCATTCAAAGCGAAACGTGTTTGTGTTGCCAGACTGTTTGGCATTCACGGCGAAACGTATGTGACTGTGCTGCCAGACTGTCAAGTTTACAAATGAATTGAATTCTTTTATATGTTATTTATTTTTGTGTGTATTCGTTTTTACAGCTATTGCATTGAATGTTATATATTTATTTATATATTTGCAAGCAATATAATACTTACACAAATGCTATAAACGCCTTTTATAGTCGGTTATGTTAATTTTTAGCTTGAATAGCAAGTTCACTTTGATGAACAAGTTCAGTCATTCATTTTAGACTCGTGATTTAAATCATTCATTTAGTTCATTAGTTCAACTATTCATTTGTTTACTAACGATACCGGTCATTTTATACAGTTGGTCATATTATTCAGTTGGTCATTTTTAAAATAAAGAACGATAATACGACTTTTATGTTATCAAAGTAAAATTAAAATTAGTATTCAGTTCTTCACTATAAAAAAAGAACAACCGTAAACAATAAAATGTCCCATACCGCTCTTGAACGACTGAATAAGTTCACTGGTTCATTTTCATGATCCGTGCAATTGAACTTGTTCTGAACGAAACGACACAGCACTATTTATTGCCATTCCGCATCTTCGACAGCTACAGCTGTTTCCTTTTTTCCGATATCTAAGTCGATATATCGGCCAACCACAGAAAAAATTACACCCGATGCTAGCAAAATTTGTCAATAGAAGCTGAAATAACTAACTTGGGTATTTAATATTCGCCACGGTTAAACATTCAATGTCAAATATAAAACAATCTCGTGCATTGCTTGCTCATAAAGACTGTGAGGGAATAGGGGACGATATGGAAATTGGACCCATCAAAGTGGAGCCAGATTCCAGCACAGACTATGAAAGCAATGACGAGGTTGAGATTCCATCTAAGAAGCCCCGGATGCAGGGACAGCTAACCAAAAAGTGAGTTTATTTTTACATTTTCCAACAATCAAAGAATATACAACCATGCAGCAGGCGCATTCAAAAAAGAAGATATAATAAAAACTTTTTTTTTTGAAAACAGCACTGTGTTGAACAAACTGTTCCTAATGTCAGCTACATATGTATATGTTTTAACGTTTCCGATCTGTCCAGCTCCGACCAGTTCACAGACAAAATTAAGTTGGAATAGAGATTGTATCGGTTTAAGAATTCGTTCCCGATTCCGCGCGTTCCGAATAAATACTTTCCTTCCCGATTGCGACATAACTTTCCTGATATGCTATTCATATACTAATTTAGATACAAAATATATTACATTTTGAGAATTGTCGGGTCCAGCGAGATGTTCGGGATAGAAATGTATTCCGCATCCGTCTCCGATTTTAAAATTATTTCCCGGGAGTCTCGTTCCGAACCCACATCTAAGATAGTATAATCCAGGTACCAAAAAATTACTATTTTGATACTTTTAAGCAACAAAATTGTGAATATTAAATGCAGATATTCAAAAAATAAGACACCACTATCATCCTTTACGAATGATTCTAAAGTTTTTTAGTTATTAAAATTAAAAAAATATTAATTTAAATTTAATTTTTATAACAAAACTTAAAAAGGCCTATTTCGGTGTACACTTTCGGCAATGTTTTGCGGAGTTAATTTTTGCTTAAAAGTAGAAAAAGTTCTTATTGCTGTTCATCTTGTGAGTTGTATGCAATATCAATGGAAATTTAATTCAATACTTGAAGTGAATTCAATCCGCTAAATCTTACCAAAAAGTTAAAATGGTAAGATTCAACGGAATAATCACTTTCGCAATATCTAAACATAAGTGGAAACCGGAACAGGTCCGTGGTGAAAAGGAGATTCAGGTAGATGAAAAGATTCCTTCTTGGTATCTCATTGGTTGTATATTCTTTAGTATCACTCGAGTTATATGCTCATTCGGAAAAGGCGTGTATCTGCTTTCTCGTATGTGTTTCAGTTTAAAATAAGAGAAATTTTTTTTTGAAAAAAAGTCGACTAAGCTTGACTATGATATATTGCATTTTGTTGCTCTTGTCCGTTGAAATCCGAAATCGTTTTAGAAAAGTTATTTTCATGATGCTGAATATGTTCAGTACAGAAATACACCTTGATTTTCAATCTAGGTCATATATGTATTACATTTTTAAGCAACATGAAATTGTTACTTACAAATTTATGTGAAATTGTGGAATAATCGCCTTACCGAAGAGTTGGCATATCGGGTCGAAAAGTAGTGCTCAATTCTCAGCTGATTTCGATTGTTTATTGTGTGCGGTCAATTGAACATTAGAATGCCGAGTGATAAACACATAAAGATCAAGCATTTTTCAACAAAAGAAGAACAAACGCTCTGGCAGCTGGCACAGGAGCGCAAGGATATTTTGGAAAGCAAAGTCTCAGATGCCGCAACATGGAAGCGAAAGGAGCTGACATGGGAATTATTGGCCCAAAAATTTTATGACGAAACTGGCGTTTGTCGTGAATGGAAAAAGCTGCGAGATAAATTTCTAGACATGAAACGTCGTAAAAGAAAAGAGGCACTTTCGATGACAAAGGGTTATACTCCTACAGATACTCTTACGAAAAAGGAATTGGACATTGATGCAAGTAAGTATGGTTTATTATGCTTTTAAATTTTATATCAATCTTAATTTAATGAAATTTTCAACAGGCAATGGTCAACCGGATGTATGCGAGGAAGACTCACTTGCAGACGTTTTAAGTGATCATGATGTGAGTAAATATTATTATATTATAAGAAGTATAAAACAAATATGTTTTCAAATGCAGACAGCCAATATTATTGGTGTTCAGGATGACGACATGTCCTCCTCAAGTTCCAAGTGGACAGCTAGTAATCGAAGCATTCTGCGTAAAGAAACACATGTATTGCCAGAAAACGCAAATGATGACAATTGTAGCCTAGAGAAAGAGAAAATTAACTTGATTCGGCTTCAACAGGATTTTTATAGAAGTGAGAACCTGCGAGCGCAGGAAAGACATAACTGTGAAATGCGCGACAAAGCTACGCAGAATTGTGATGAATCGCGCGAAAGAAAACTTCGGATCAAACTGTTGGAATTAGAAGTTCTAGAGAAAAGAGCCAAACTGAAATTAAAATGTAAGAACTAGCCCAAATTTATGAATTTGTAATCAATTATATAGTTCATTTTGCATTACAGCATGAAGATAACGCTTGACCTATAAACGTCATTTGATGTTATTATCACAACTTAGAATTAATTATTAAATAGTAATAGTATAGTAAGTTAATAAATAAAATATTATTTTTGCCATTGAACCAATACTTTTTACTTAATTACTTAACAAGTAAATCAATAGGTATTTGATCTGCTTGAATCGCTGTCAAGATTCAAATTTCTTCAAATTTCTACGCAAAATTTAATTTGAAATTAGATTGTTTTGGAATATTTTGTTGTCGTTGCTGCAGTGCATTTGTCGTTGAGTGTACTATTATCAAATGAAAAAAACCTCCAAACGAGGTAAAAGTCTAGTGACGATGCATATTCAGAATAAGATATGTGCTGCTGAGAGCGAGCAAATGAGACTTCTGCTGCTAAGAGCGAGAGACAACAAGATCTCTGGTGCTGAGAGTTTTGTAGTTGCTATCAAGCAGAGATTTTTAAACAAAGCATCTGCTATTTACGCTATCTGCTCTAAGTGGTCTTTTATGTACAGGCTAGAAAGAGAGAGGGCGAAATCGTTATCACATTTTGAAAAACAAACGTAATAATACAAAATTAAATGAAACACAAACCAAAGGAATCAATCTTCCCATCTCTGTTGCGTTTATAAAGAATTTCAATATACAAGCAGATTATTCTTCTGCGGGTTGAACGAGGTATCATTCGACTTGTATTTTGGATTAGAAGTTCTGCACAAAGTGGAAACCGAAACAAGCCTCATATATTAATTTTTGTGAAAATTTTGCAGAAGTGATTTTAAATTCACTCAATGCAAAGCAAGTAAGTGAAGTTAAACGGGAAGTGAAATTCGGCTGTGTATTATATTTTAAGCGTAATCTTTCTTAAACTTAAAATCGATTTATTTGTTAAAATAAGCATAGCAGTATTATTTATTTTTATTCATTATTAATTCTTAATATTAATAGGCGCACGCACAAAAATCAACAGCAATATGAAATTTTCCTCAAGTTCATGACGAGTAACCCAAGTATAGCAAAGGGTTTTGTGAAAGGCGATCGTGTTGCTTACGATGGGAAATGGGCAGTATTAGCTGCCAATTTAAACGCAGTCGGGCCACCCACAAAGGACATGCAAGGTTGGAAGAAGGTAAGTAAAATAAACAAAACATTTGCATTCAACTTAAACTAACAATATACATAAATGCTTTTATAAAGGTCTGGTCTGATTGTAAGCTCGCAATAAAAAAGAAGCTGGCGCATAACAAGGAGACAACTGCGACAGGTGGAAGTCCTTATATGCAGCTCTCCTTAACACCTGCGGAAAGGAGCATTGCCACTTTGTGTGGATTCTATCAGGCGGTAGAAGAAATGCAAAGCACCAAAACGTATGTTATACGGCCAAGCAATGTTAAACAATTCCTGGAGATGGAGATGGATACCAATCCGGAGCCTTTCCAAATTCCTGCAGATGTGGAGGAGCCATCTATAGAAAAGTCACCGAAAAGAACACGACGCGCGAAACCTGAAAACTTAGAAGATATTTGTGGCGCGCAAAATGCTTTAATGCAGAACGTCGTTGATAGTTTGGAAGCAATACGATCTAATGCAGAAAAGCAGACCAGCTTAATGGCCCAACACTACAAAAATATTGAAGAAATAGAGGCCAAAAAACTGGAAGCATTGCAAAGATTGCTGAAACAATGATGTTTCGTTTTTTTAAAATTAATTTACTTAGTATAAGTATTTAAGATAAAAAATAAAAATTTCGTATTTTTTTAAGTTTTAGTTTTAACTGACCCTAAAATCGTACTAAATATTACGCACACAATAAATATTGTCTTTTATAAAATGGGTTTCGACATTCATATTTAATATCCTTGCATATGTATATTTCTGATCATCATCAAACAAGTATCGTAGTTTTAAAGCTATTGATTTTATCAAACTCACCAAACCCAAGTTTTTGTATATATATCTGACTGGGAACAATCGGTTGGTTTTGTAAATTTGTAAGAAACATTTCCCGGTCTTACAGATGTCTCAACGAAAGACAGCAAATGCTAGTTTGAAAAATATTATCAAAATCGAGATTTGTTTCTGCAAGCATATAGATCTTCGGTACCCCGAAATATATTTTGAAGAAATGTTTTGCTCAAGCTGAAAGAAACAAATAGTTAAGAATAATTAAAGTTTAACATTGCACAAATTTGATTGGTGTTTATCATTATTTCAATTCATACAGCAACGCCAGAGTTCTACCAACTACTTAAAGACGAAATCAAACCATAGACGACTGTAATATCGTTTAAGCCAGCAATACGCAAAAGAGACCTCCTCAGCGATGAGCAGCATGCGGCGTTCAAGAGGAAGTTTGAGAAGACTATGTCAGAGTTCCAAGAAGAAAGGTGTGAGGTCTTATCGAGAATTCTAATCAGAAGGATTTCCCAAGGTCCGGAGTCTAGCACACATAACAACAAAATAAGTGAGTACCTTCTTGAATACCTAACTAAAACATCGCGTGTAATACTACCGCTCCACCAAGACAAGGCAATAAAGCTTTCATTCTCAAAATTCCATCTTTTATAAATCGTATTCAGGTATGACTGCAGGTTCTTCAGCCAGTCGTGTACAGAACAAACCCAAGAAACCCATTGGCATTGAAGAGATCCAAAAAACCCAGCGGCATTGAAGAGAGCTTGTAATTTCTGAATGTATGTAAATGATATATTTCATTCAATTTAGAAAAAAAAAATGCGTAAATTGAATAAAAAGCACATTATTTAAAAAAAAAAAGAGTATCATATTAACAAAGAGCTGAATATTATTTTGGGTAATTCTTTAATTCATGCTCTTCAGGCTAAAAACTGAGAATCTGGTTTTGGTCTTAAAAAATCGGAAAAATTTAATAACATGGTATATAGTGTCGGAGGTATACTTTTTTCGGAATTAATTAAGAAAACTTGATTTCAAGTTTTCCCAAATGCATGTAAACCGTATGCTGTTATCGCTTACAGTGCTGTATATGTTATCTGAGCAGTAGGAGAATCAGCAATCGTACTGCTCTGTTATCGTATGCAGCACTGTTAACGACCTTTTAACTGCTGTTATTCCCGCAAAAAAGACGATCACCACCGCTGGATTTCGGTTTTTTAGATTTGCACATTTTTTGAGATTGAAACATGATATTTATTAACGTTTTTGGAGTGGAGGGTAACAAGTAAAGAATTACCAAGTACAGTTTAAATAACTTTACTTGGCGCGCAGCTTAACCCATTCTGCTTCTTTTACTTTTTGCCATTCGCCGTGATTGTCGCTAATTGATTTCCATACGAATTTGACTCAAGTTGGCATATCTATCACAACATAAAATATAAATTGATGTTTACAAGTGCCTTCTAGTTCTAAATAGTCAATTTAAGTGAAACATTCGATTTTGCAAACAATCAGTGTGGCTTACAACAATGCTAAACATAGAAAGAGTCGCAAATGTGAGCAGCATCAAGGCAGAACCAGAGGAGGACCCTGACGCTGCTGCTGCACACAATTTTTCAGAGCAATTAAATTGGCAATTAGAAACGAAAAACGCAGAGGAAGGAATGAAGTTGGAGAAGGAAGCGGCCGTTGTGTGGCTCAGCAGTGAAACAATGACCAACTGGCACACGCCCAAGGACAATGAAGCAATGTGCTATGAGGAAACAAAGGTATTTATCCTGCACATATATTTAAAAATTTTTTAAATCGACAACAAATTTAAAGCAATTTACGTCTATATAAAGACTAATAGTTTTTTTTACAAACTTATATACATACAAATATGAACTAATGACCGTATATGCATACCCACATGCTATGCATACACGCATTCAGTCAAGCTAATTACTTAATTACTATTAATTACCATTACTAATACCATTACACATGCATTTGTAATTGCAATTACGATAGCGTATTTATACACTGTTAAAACTAAAACTGGTTTTCCACTGTATGTTCGTTATGAAGGTTCTAAAATTACATGCGAACTTTAACTTGTAATTAAGAAAATTTACGAGTAGTTTTCGTTATATGATAGACAAAAAAAAGCACGTTAATTCTTTACAATACAGCCGCATCGTAAATAGCAATTCAATGCAATGTATAAGGTTTTTAGTTCAAAAAATGCGTACAAATTTAAAAACACGATTAAAGGCGCGGGATGTTGACTATTATACCGAATTAATAAAGAAAACATAATTTTAAGCTTGTTCCCATGCATATTTAATAGCTGTTAAGGTGCTGTTAAGGTGCTGTTAAAGTGCTGTTAACTTGAAATCGCGCCATTTTGCTATTTACATTATTGTAAAGAATTACATGTTCAATAGTTTTTGTTTTAAACAAATTGTACTGTATTTACGTTGATTTTGTAAACTAAACTCAAAACAAGAAAATTTTCTTTAACTAAAAATTGAACATGTGCCAAATTTGAATTCAAGTCTTTAGCATAAGCAAAAGAATGATTCATCAATCTAAAATTCTTTGGCAATTAAATAAAAGAATGATTCAATCTTTTATATATATACTGAATTCATTCAAATTTTAATTCAATTCCTTTTTTGTCTGACTGAATTAATTAAATTTTGCCAATTCATTGCCTAAATGATTCGCATATTCATTCGCTAATAGAATCATTCCTTTAAAGCTCTGAAATTTGTGCACACTCATATGATACTTATAATTTTAAAATTTATACTTTCAGCCCATAACTGAATATAAATTGGACTTGAATGAGTCAGCTATTCGAAGTCGAAAGCTGGTGCCGAATCAGCGTGCTGGCAAAAGGGCGTCTGCGGCAGGAAATGTTTCGTCGAAGCGCAAAAGACAAATGTCAAAAGATGCCAAGTTGCCCGAAATATTTCGTTATTTTTGCAACATTGAGACAGTGAGTTTAGTAAACAATACATAATAAATCGAAATTGATATATTTATTGATAGGTACAGGACTGCAATGTAAAACCTGGAGCGATAATTGCGACATGCAATGCATGCCAAGCCCGAATTAAAGGATTCATAACCGTAACCTCAAATTTCATAAAGCATCTGCGTCTGAAGCATTTCGAACTGCATGCTTCGTTCGTAAATGCTAAACAGTTTGGAAATTCTGAAATACAAGAAGTGCTTGAACCCGATTCATTTGATAATAGAGTTATGTGCTATATAATAGACACTGCCTTACCTTTATCAACCGTTGAATCGACCAGTTTTCGTAATTTGTTTAAGAGCACAAATTTGCGTGTTATGAGTCGCAACAAACTTGAAACTCGACTAGATGAGCGCTTTTCGAAAATGTGTAGCATCATAAAAAACATTATAAACAACAGCAAATATGTATGCACTACGGCAGATATCTGGAAGACAAAAAACTGCAGTTATTTTGGCTATACATGCCATTGGTTGAACCAGAAATATCAACGCAAATCGGTTGCACTTTCTTGCAGACGATTCTCGGCAAAACATTATCAAATTTTGGATATGATTAGTAGCATCAATACTAAATTCAATTTAAACAATTTGAAAATTGTTGCCACCGTGTCGCATAATGGCTCTAACTTTTCGAAAGCATTTAAGGAATTTGGCATTAATCGCCATGAAATAAACAATGAAAATTCTATTGACTGTGATAGCGATGGCGAGGAAGATTGTGAAGCAATAGAACTACAAAGCAATATTTTGCCAAATCACATAAGATGTGCCAGTCATACACTAAACTACATAGCGTCTAAGGAATTTATACTACTACTTGCTAATGATAAATCCCTAATGGAAAGACACATAAAGGTAAAAGTTTACTTAGCTTTATTGTAGTTATATAAAACTAAAACCATCTTTAATTATAGATTTTTGAAAAATGCAGTTCCTTATGGCGCAAATGCCATAGTCCAAAGACATCCGAGATGATCGTAGCTGTGCTAGGCGAAGCACTCATTACACCTGTTATAACGAGATGGAATTCCATATATGATGCTATTTGTTGTATTTTATCGCATAAGGAAAAACTAGCTGAGCTTTGTAGCACACTGGCTTTGCATAATTATTGTTTTTCCGCAAGTGATATACAATATATGGAGGAATATCGCATTCTTATGACACCCATTGCATTAACCATAGAGTTTTTGCAGATGGAAAACAATTTATTTTATGGCTGCATTATACCCGCCTTGACTTCGCTATGCGTCAAGCTAAAAAGAATTTCGGACTCCAATGAGCTGATAAACTTGCAAAATGTGGCGCTTGGTCTACAGTTAAAATTAAAACATGGATTTGCGAGTTATATTGAACTTGCTGAGAATACGAATAATGCAATAATTGCATCAGTTTTATGCCCAAGCGTTAAAATGCGTTGGTTCAATCATCTGTCTAAAATATCTACACATGGACGTAGCGCTGAAGACATACATAAAATTGTTATTGCCGAGGCCGTTCGTCATGCCAAAGCTTCCGAAAATACTTATCAAATTTCTCAAGAGCCAGCTGTGCCCAAGAAAAAAGATGATTTCTACGAATTTGATGAATTTGGTAGGTTTATAAATATCATTATTTATGACAATCATATATTAATCATTATTTATCGTTTTCTCTACTAGATGATGCGTGTGAAACTAGTGATTTGGATGCCTCGCAACCCTCACCCATATTACCTACCTCAAAGCTGACAGATGATGTTGAAGCACAGTTTCACACATATCTTCGGGATTCAGATACAAGTTTTGAGATGTTGGAAAAGTATCCGCTGCTGCATGATTTGGCTATCAAATATAATACGCCATTAAATTCATCAGCGCCTGTTGAACGACTGTTGTCGTTTGTGAATATAGTCAGATGTTCAAGAAGACCTGATCTCTCCAATAATTATTTTGAAAAACTAATATTACTTAAGGCTAATAATATTTGAATAGCAAATTGAAATGCAATTGAACTGCAGAAGTAATGCTGATTAAATAATTATGTAAATCAGTTAAGAAACCCATTTTGTATGTAAAATATCTAATATTAATTATAATTATAGTACCTGTAATAAGTATTTTTTTTTAGGTAAATACTACAGCTGTATATGCATATTTTAAGGGAAAAATACTAATATAAATGTGTGTTGAATTACACAATTGAAAACATATATAAAGGTTTTTGTTGTCATATTTTATTGTTGGTCCTTACTTATTATAAAGTATAAAATGGATCAGATATTTAAACGCAGAGAAATATAAAAAAATTATATAAATATATATTGACGATGTCTTAACCTGCCGATATGTTTTGCGGACTATCAACCGGAACCCGATGACTATATCTGCTTTTGATCAAGATGATTGACCGAAATTAAATTCGAAAGCGTCAATTAACTTCTTAAAACTTATCTCTGCAGAAGTTATTTATGCATAAGTTCTCGGCAAACTAAGTTTATTAATATCTTTAACAACATTTATTATAAGAATGACATCACTTGAATATCAAAATATAACAAACGATAATTGAACATAGCTACGCTTCTTAACTGATTGATACTGTTAAAATCAAATAAACCGCCTTGATATTCTGTTAAACTACAGAGCAGATACAATTATTTTGAGTTACTTACCAGCACCACTCTGTTATTATATGCCCACTTACCAGCACTATGTTAACAAACATCCACTTAACAGCACTGCTCTGTTAACGCACCATAAATGCTGTTTTATTAATTAAGATGGCAAAAAAGACAACCTTCGTCGCCGTCTACCGCATTCTTTTATTGTTGCACAAATTTTGTAGCCTTTTTATTTGAAGTAGCTGTACCCATAAATAGATAACATTCATAAGCTATTTTCTGTTAACATTTTTGAATGCCTGGGCAACAGCAACTAGTTCGCAATGATTCAAATGAACGAGCTCATTTGTACAGTGTAGTCGTTCAATTGATCTTATACTGAACTATTCGATACAACAACAACTCAACTTGCATGAAAAATAAAAATACATTTATAAAATAAGCATTATAATAGTGCAAACGAAAATAGCCAACCATGTCAAAATCAAGCGCAGGTATTTATTGGATACGATTTATTGATATACATGCTAAAATGCTTCACTTGCAGCTCGATGGGTCAAGTTTTTCAATGCCGGTGGAATTCCATCGCCAGCTGCAGCCAGCTATGCTCATATATTTGTCGAGAATCGAATACAGGAAGATATGCTGCTCGATCTGAACAAGGAGTATCTGCGTGAAATGGGCATTACGCCCATGGGCGATATTATAGCCATATTGCGTCATGCCAAACAAGTTAGCGACCAACATGCGCTCGACGCCGTCCTTATACCCGAGACGCCGCTGCCAGTACCTAAAACCAAGACTGTCTCCGCGCCGCCTAGCACCAAACCTGCTACGGTTCACTCGGTATCACTTGCCACGGGCAATTCATCCAAACACTCGCCACCCACAAAACCCGCACGGCGCGTACTCCCAGAGCATGAGGGCAAATATAAGGTGACCCTACCCTCGGGCACCACGGAGCGCAGCAAACTCATTTTGGCCAAGCGGGAGCAGTGTATGTTATAATTATAGTTTTTAATTTATTAATTATCATTTCTGGTCATCTTCGTTTTTTCCTCTGATCACAAAGAATAGTTATCTGCGGCGTGCCAAATACCCTCTATATTCCCCTTATGTCCTAGCAGAAGTTTTTCATATCTTCGACCGATTATTCCTATGACAGCTATAAGATATTGTCGCCTGACTTTAATCAAATTTGACCAATCTGTATAAAGCATTATACAACTTTCCATTGCTGAGTATGCTTGAGTTATCTGTATAAGCCAAAAAGGTTTTTATGCAACTCATATTTCAACAGATGGCTCCTTTGACAGCTATAAGATATAGTATTTCAATTTCGATCAAATTTAATCAGTATGACAAAAACAGAATTAGTCTCAGAATACGTGAGTCTGGTTAAGAAACAAATAAGTTGGTCAAGTTATCTTGAAAAAAACAAAATGTTCGACCGTTCGTTCCTATAGAAACCGATTTAAGCAACGGCTTTAAGAGCAACTAGCAGTCGAACGAACAGCTGTTTTAAGTAAAATATTAAAACCGACTCATTGGACTCATTTCCCAAAGTGGAAACCAGAACAAGCCTGATTATATATATTATTTATTTATTCCCCTTTTTACAGTATACTCCGATCGTGTCAGCAGCACTAAGAAAACAGATGTCTTTGCACGATTGCACAAAATCAAATGCGATGATGATGCACAGGAGGGCATTGTCTCCAGCAGCGGGGAGAGCAATGTGCGTGTTCATATAACGGGTGTGCATAAAAAGTCGACAGCCAAAAATGCGGTCTTTGCTCGACTTGGTGGTAAACAATCGATCGATGCAGCTCGTCATAGTGCTGGTCTGGGCAAAGAGATTAAATCGATTTTAAAGAACACACACGGCAGCAGCAGCGGTGGAGGCAGCGGTGGTGGCGGCGGAAGTGGCGGAAGCGAAAGAGGTGTCGTCAAGCGCAACACGGCCATAGTCAAGGCCAAAAATATAGCTAGGCCCTTGCCAGTTGCACGAATGCCAGAGCAGAAGGTAATGCTGGTGCACAAGGTACCAATAAAGCGTGGCGATGATAGCGACGATGAAAGCATGGATGATGAACTGGATGGAGATCTGGACAGCGAAATGGACAGCGAAGAGAGCGATAGTGAACCGCTGAATATGGATATGGTAGCACCGGCGGAGAAAATTGTTAAATTTGCCTCCACGGCGGAGGTGCGAGAAATTGCGCCACACACAGCCTACAAGGGGCGTGGCAATGCCAACTTTGCGCGCAACATCAAATCACGTTTAGGCCTAGGTAAACTACACTTAATTTAAACATTTCAAATGCAACTAATCAAATCTTACCAATTCAACAGACAAACTGCATGCCACACGCAAAACGTATAATCTGAAAGCCTCGACACCGAAGAAACCTGGCGCACGTCTCAGTCCTGTCAAGGGCAAAGCCATACGCATGCGCAGCGATGAGCTCTTAGCCCGTCAGGATACGCTGCCTGTTCATAAGCGACTTGGTGCATCAGCGCCAACTGCCGCTCCTATGCCGTCGGCCAAGTCTAGATCACCTCAGCGCGTTCAAAAGCCGCCACGCGAACAAAAGCCGCAACATTTTGCACCACGTCGGACTTCTAGCGTTAATGCCGCACATAGGCCGCGAGCTCAGCCGAGTTCTGTTTTTGATCGCCTTGGCTTCAACAATTCTCTGTAGATCTAAAGTCAAGCCTAGTATTTGTTTAAGAGTTCTATTTAATTCAGTTTAAAAAAAAAGTAAATGTTTGCAATCATTCAATATAATGAACACTATATGTATTTGTCTTGAATTTTTTTTTTATATGTTTAGGATTCTTAACAGGATTAACGTTGTTGCCAAATCATCGCATCATTCAACTTTGTTATCACTTTAGGCCCAATTTTATATAAATTTAGTATTTGTTTATCCTAATTTTGCTTTTTAAGAAGAATAAAGTAGCAGCTTGAACCATCGTAGGCTATCATCCCAAAATTAAAACATTTTTACATTGTATTAGTCACGAATTGAAGCTTATACATAAATACATTATTATTATTTTGCCCGACTGCTTGAATTTTATACGTATTTCTTTGTCAGTTTTTTTTTTCGTTTTCATGCAACAACGCATTGAATGAGATGTCTTCGACCACAAAATGTATCGATATTCTTGATCTGAATCAACAGTCGAGTCGAACTTGCCATATCCGTCCATCTGTCATTCCGTATGAACTCCATTTTTTCCATAGTTTTGATGCTAAAACCATCAAACTTGGTATGCATAATATATACCCAGGTAAATTCTCCTCAAATGTTCTCATTATCAGTTTTTACAACACTTTGCGGTTTGAATTCCGCCAAATGTTTTCGAAAGTTGAAACCTTAGTTTGCTGTAGGCCCAATATATCCATGTGTTTCTTGCCCATATAAATTAGGCACATATTGGTTTTTCAAATACAATACTTTTATTTGGTTTTCAATTTGAAATCATTAAAACTTACATTAATCACATAAAAAAAAGAGAAAAAAAAAATGGAATTAAATATTTTATGTACAATTACTAAAGCTATGTAAGTCTTAAGAGTACATTCATATTAGCTATATCATATACAATCTGTACAAGTAGATCACTTAAAATGCTATATCACTGGTTTGCTAGGCAAATCACCAAGCTGGTAGTCAACTCTCCACAAAAAGTCTCCAACTGGAACACTTAACGCTGCAGCATGGAATAAAGCGCATTGCGCAATTCCGTTGGCCAAGTGTTGGCATCCGGATTGATGCTGAGCATTTGGCGCATTTGGAGCACGGAGCGTTGCTTTTGTAGTACATAGGCGTATGCCTGATGATTGATGTTGGGTGTGGGCGTGGCAGTGGGCGTGTTAATGTAGAATTGCTGATACTGTTGCTGCATCTGTTGTTGTTGCTGCTGCTGCTGCTGCGGCGGCGTTGTGGGTGGTGTGGGCGGTAGCTGATATTGCTGTTGCACTTGACGCTGCTCGGTTTCCTGGCGACGTTTTCTAGGCGTATTTTCGCTCAGTGCATATGGTCGAAATAAAGGTGGGGCTGTAGGCGTATCATTCTTGCTAATACGCTTGCCAAATTTCTTATGTTTATAGCAGCCCGTATTGAACTTTTTGTGCGTATAGCTGACACTCGACTCGTTCTCGCTGTGTGGATAATCCATATGTGAAGGTGCCATAATGTTGATTTGGTTTTGAGTTTAAAATTTGAGATAGATGTTGTTGCGTTGTTGGTTGTTTGCTGACTGTGCTGCTGCTGCTGCGCAATGGCTGCTTATATACGTCCCAAAATATCCTTGTCTACCTGCAGCAGCAGAAATTATCATTAAGGTGCGCTGCGTCTTGTTTATGGGAAAAACATTCGTTGACAAAAGGTCTGCGCACTGTCATAAAAAGAAAAGGATTTGTTCCACAATATATTTCTATAGCATTTTTGTTACCTGTGCAGGCCAAGTCCCATGTAATTAATTTTTCATTTGCTTAGCGGTGCTCGGCTCGCACCTACAATACCGATACAATATTCTCCCTGCCTGCCTGTTCATTTCAATTTTCCTGGTATTTTGCTGTGGAAAACATTTCACCAGAAACCAGAACATTCTCGAGCAGCGCCTGCGCCTGCGCCCGGCATGTTCTTTGATGAGTTTCATTCTCGTTCCCGTTCCCGTTGCTCTCTGAAGATTTTGCTGCAGGATTCTTATCTCGCTTACCGCTAATCTGGCTCATTAAGTTCTATCCCATTGCAGGCGAGCAGCAGCAGCAGCAACTTCGACGGCTTAGTGACAATGGCCAATTGAATGGAAATTTATTGGGATATTCCCGAAACATTGCGTGTTCCTTAGTTCGTCGTAGACGCCATTTAAATTAGCTATACATAGATAACTTATAAAGATTCATATGCATATACAACAAATGTTCAGCAGTTATTGATTAGTTTTTACAAATTCTGGCAATACTTTCGATCAGTTTACAAAAATATCTATAGATCAGCGATCTGACTGTATCAATTGATAAAGAATTGAACATATTTCTTTATTATACATTTTGCTTTACGATAGAATTGTCATAAATAATGAAACACATATTATAATGAAATTGTATTTTGTGTCAAAAATTAATTAAACTTTTTGGGTAGGTAAAGCGATTTTAGGCGATGCAATTTTGGTATGCTTTTCAATGCATTTTCAGCTTGCATCGTCTAAACACGCGTCTTATCTTTCGTTTATCTCTTGGCACTATGACGTTTTTGCAAGAAAGATCTTGCATGTTACTTAATTTTATAAAAGAATTGCATTGTCTAAATCACTTTTCTAAGCGCTATAGATAAATCAGATAACATTTATTTAAAGCAAACGTATTTATCTTTAATTTTTATACTCTTTTTTCTCATATTGGGTTTTGTGAAATGTCCGTCTGTCTGTCCGTCTGTTCGTCTGTATGAACGCAGCTTTTGTCCACAATTTTGAAGCTAGAGCAACCAAATACCAATACATGTTGATATATACCATAGGCAGACAAAGTGTTAAGATATTGCAGTCGGGTGGATCCGACTGCAAAGTTCTTACTTGTTTTATATGGCTTATTCTGGTTTCCACTTTTGTTAAGATAGTGAGTAAGCGAATTTCACTTAAATATTCCTATTATAACTTGCAATTGTAAAAGGATCAAATTTACTTGAGAACAAGTAAGATAAGATAAGATAGTCAATAAGTTAGTTTTGAGCATTGAAAGCAATTTGAATTCTGTAAAATGTTGCCGAAAGTGAAAAATTTTGTATTCTTGAAAGCCGTTAAACGATAACTTGTTCCTATTTCTTAATCCAATCGGAACTATTAGCTGTTCTAAATTTCGAATATCGATGTCAGATACGATTAGACAGTGGTAGGAGAAATATGCGAAGTTATCTCAAAAAGATAATAAAGATTACTTTTTCTTTCGAAAACAGGATGTCACAATCTAAAACGTTTCGGACTGAAAAGTTCTCGGAAATGGGAATCACTGTGGACGGCAGTCCACGCTAGTGACGAAGCATCACTTAGGCTGCGAAAGGCATTATAAAGGCATAAAGGATTATAATTCAACTCATAATCGGAAAAAAACAATTTATAATAGTTATAAAACATCAAACACTCCTCCTTACAAGAGTTTTTTCCAATCCATGTGACCATGAGTTCAATGTCCTTGTATTACGAGCAAAGAAATGTTTTAAAGCCTTGAGACTTGTCCTGCCAGTCACTAAAGTTAACAACTGACATTCTTTTAAGCAAACAATATATGAGAAAGGTTACCAACTTTCTTAGTCAACTGATAATGCAATTCATTCACAACATTTTCACAGCATTCGCTTTTCTTTTCCAAGAACTAAGTCCTTAACTATCCAACAATTGTGCACGCAGAGAAAGCATTTCCTGGTAGGTTTATAAAAGTATAGCTCATTATATGCGCAATACCGCAGTTAAACAAACGTAAAAATGTCAACGATTGCACTACATTTTCTTATATAAAATTCTTTCCGGTAAATACAAAAGAACGTGAATTGATCATTGTAATCAAACAATATAACAATCTTACAGTTAAAGGCATTGAAAGAGCTGCTGCTTGACAGAGCAGGACTCAAGCCCACCTAAAAATAAATCCGCTTAAAAATGGACACAAGGTGACTACATAAATCAATGGATGCGATGCTGACAAAGAGGCATTGAATGAAAAAAGAAAATCCGACATAATTCGGATCTTACGCACTTAGCCAAAGGACAACTAATACTTGTATATATTTGTATATGTATGTTTATATATATATAAGGGAAACATAATGTACAACACCTTTTGGGTAGAGCAATAATATTCAGCTGTCCAAGAGAACAGATCTCACAAGCTGAAGTCATAAATGCTTTCGAACAATAAAAATCGTTTTCAGGTGCCACAAAGGATGCCGAACAATGCCAGTCTGTAGACAGCCTGGCCATATTGAGCGCCAGGATTACAGTTCGAAACACTCTCAACAGGTATTTCCAGTGAAAATCGCTGCGCCGAGAAAATAGAAAAAAGGACAACTGGTTTATAACACCCCAAGCAGCCGGCAGCGGATTAGTCTTCAGTTCTGGACAAGCTACCTGCCTTTGATAACAACAAGCTGGTCCGGTACACAGGTAGGCCTGAGTTGAGTGTATTCCAGATTGCGGGTACCCTTGGAGGGTGAGGGTGATTAGTTGCGGGGCGCAGGCACACGTTTGAATGAATGAAGTTGATTGGGAAATACCTGTAAGGGATTGATGGGAAAACGTTTTTGGGATTTGGCGGGCAGATTGTCAAGCGCTTTGATAGCCATTACCTAATGTTGCATAAAAGATTACGCCCGACACAATGGCAGCACAGTCTGCAACAGGACATCGAACCAGCAACAACATCAACAACATTTGTCATTAGATCATGGATCAAGCAAACAATAACACAATCCACAATTCCGACGCCTCCAACTATGCACACAAGAAATTCTCCGCATTGAAACGCAAACGCAGCCAGGACGAGGCTGAAGATGATGTCATATTTGTCACAGAGCAGCCTGCCAAGCGTCGCTTCTTTCGCCCTTGGTTGGATGAGCCACGACCAGTAACAACAACAGCTGCTACCGAACAGCCACCCAGGAAACCATCACCCACCATGGCAAGCACCTATTATGCCAACATGGTACGCTCCCATACTCCCAAACTGCGCAGTCCCAAGGCTCAACAGCGTCGTGATCGCAATACTCTGGCATGTCTGCTCAGTCGCCGAGCCCGTCAGGCCAAACAGGTGGCCATGGAGCAGCAGTACGAGCAATATCAGCTGCAGCATGAGGCCAATCTACAGCAGCAGATCCGATTGAGTCTCTACTATGTGCGATTCCTGCAGCACACGATGGCCACGACACGTGATCCTTTGCCCCTCACCCAACCGAAGCAGTTGCAGCAATGCTGGCCTCAACCGGCAACTAGCCTAAAGCGTTAGGCATATCGCCTAATGGGACATACTTTCACTTTCGAAAGTTTTTAACTAGTTTATAGTATTACTGATTGACTTTGTGATGACTTTTAAAGTTGCTATTTATATTACTTATACTTATATTTATTATTGTTGACCATCAATAAATCGAAATTGTTAAAACCAAATTTAAACTATGTTTTGTACTTATTATTTTAAACATTTGTAGCCATTAAAGATGGCTAAAAGGTAGTAATAAAGTACTGGAAATGTACGTAACTGGCACACTTATCGAAAAATGTCTAATGCACTTCTAAGTGTAATTGAATGCAAAGGTCGTGCTGTGATTTTCAGAGTTAGATGAAGGGAGTCTTTTAGTCGAGCACAAACTTTTACTCAACGAAATTAATTCAAACAGCGTAGTATTTTTTTTAGCAGTGTAACTGAGAGCACTGCTCACCAATACACACACAGTTGTTTAGCTCGCGTCTTGTGCCCATCACTGAATTAAAGTTATTTTTGGTTCATTACTTATAATTCTCAAACGGTTTAAGCAAACGCTATCATCTTATTTCCTATTGATATCTTTTGATTTCGTTTTCCATATCGCTGCCCAGGTCCAACCCCTGCGTCGTTTAAAACTATTTATGCTACAAACATCTTTATATATTTGTATCCACCGTATGAGTATGAATGATTATGAAACGTTCCAAATGTTAGCTGTACATTTTTAAGATATGACAAATATATAAGTTTGAGAAATTTGCAAAAAAAACTCATTATATATCAATATACCTTATTGAAAGTTTTGTCTAAAGTTTGTCTTCTCAGCTTTGTTAAAGCAGCAAAACATCCAATAGCAACATGAGTATTTATTTTATAATTGAGACATAAGATATAAAAATATCTCGCCTCAGAAGCCTTGGTGGATATATAAAAGCTTCTATTAAGATTAACAAAATAAGATATAGCTCAGACATGCATTCAGACAGGCACTATGCTATACGTTTGCTTAAACCATTTGAGAATTATAAGTGTCTATCTAAAAAAACTTTTTTCGCATAGATTATATTAAAGTGGCTTGCTATGTTGCAAAGAATTTGTATACTCTTTTTTATCCTCTTTGCGGAGCCAGAAGTGGGCGTGGCATTTTTTTTTCTAAAATCTTTCAAGTTTTGCCATTATAATTCTCAAACGGTTAAAGCAAACGGTAGGGCTAGAGTTCACGAATTGCCCTTGTATAGCTATCATCTTATTTCCTATTGATATCTTTTGATTTCGTTTTCCATATCGCTGCCCAGGTCCAACCCCTGCAGTCCATTGCAAATTGCAGTGCCTAATAAATCTATGTGCATGACCAGTTTCTGGTTAAAAAGCCCAATACACAGACCGTACAGTAGTCATACTATATGACGGTCACGTGTAATGCAACACGACTTGTGGCAGTCGAGGAATTTGCAACCAGTGTATCAGCTGTCGATAACAACAAATAGCTGAATATAGCTAAGAATAGCTAAAAACAAGTAAGAATACTCTAGTCGAGTGTGCCCGACTACGAGACTCCCTGCTCCCAACTTGCATTTCAAGCAGTTCAGCGGCAACACAAGCAAGCAGTGCACTTAACTCGTAAACTGCTTGTCAAACTGTTCTTGCTGCCAGCTGAGACGGGCGTAATAGATGATTCTTCTATAACTTTGGTGCTATTTATCCGATCGTGTTGAAATTTACACATCCGAAAGACATTGATTAAACATAAAGCTTTATCTTTAAAACTGTGGCTGTGGGAGATTTCTGCGATTTGCGGGGGTGCGGGGGGGTGCATCCGAAATTTGAAATAAACTTGATCTGCGTATGGTATACAGGAACCTGCATGCCAAGTTTGGTGTCTCTAGCTCTTATAGTCTCTGAGATCTGTGTGTTCATACGGACAAACGGACAGACAGACGGACATGGCTAGTTCGTCTCGGCTGTTAATCCTGATCAAGAATATATATAGTTTATATAGTCGGAAATGCTTCCTACTGTCTGTTACACACATTTGCAGTACTTTATAACTCCCTTTTTCCCATTTTTAATGGGAACAGGGAGTAAAATTCAATCGACTATAACAATGATAAAATCATCATGATGACAAACCTCTGACCAGAATTTTATATGTAAATTCAGTTATATTTTTTAATAATTTCCACTTGTTAGCAGGAAGATACAAAAAGACTTTATTGGTCTTAAACAGCTTGCACAGAATAACAAAGTTAAATAAATTGTCAGTAAAAAATATTTTTGTTGAAGGCTGTTTGTTCATAAATAGCTAAAAAAAATAACTGATATATATCAGAAAAACGCCAGAATTTTTTTTTTAATTTTCAAAGTAGCTAGTTCTGACGTGAAAATGGCTAAAAGGGCAACAATATCGAAGACCAATGTCGAAGATCACTCAGATCTTGTTCAAAATGGTGCTTTTGGAATCCTAACTATTCTGTGACTCAGTTCTACTGGGTTTTATCATTATCAGCACTTTTTTTTTGCTTTAGCTTGTTTAGTTTTAAACTGATGTTTAAGTAATATGAACTTCCTGTTGCTGCAAATGTTGCAGCATATGCGTGCTACAATTGAAGCATAATCTTATATGACGTGTTTTGTGTTTTAGATTAGCCAATTATTGAACGATTTAATGTTTTAATAATTTTGTAGATACAGCAGTGCGGCAATTACTTCAACGCCAAAGGTTCAATTATAATACGCTTAGTCAGTTGGATATCTACCTGTATAATAATAATAGTTAATATGCAAATGTTAATGTGCGAATAAGCTAATCTTTTTAATGGAGTCCGTTGTTTAGAATATTAGTATGTACTTGTATGTTAATTTTTTTCTTTGTAATTTAAACGCAAATTCATCGGTGACATTGTTGTTTGAACTAACTAAAGGGATTGAGCATCAAATGTAAGATCCGGCTAAAGGTTTGACAAAGTTGAAAATTCTCACATGTGTTTAAACGTGATTGCAAATGGCTTATTTAACATCAAAATTATCACTTGATCTTTTGATATATGACTTAATTTTTATTAAGTGCTTAAACGTGTTTATTGGACACAATTTAACTATTTATTGTCTTGAATAGATTTTATACCTCTCTCTGCAATATATTTAAATCACAATACACCAACTGTATTCTGAAAAGTTAATGACAAACGAAAACTTAGTTTTCGAAAATCTATATACAGATCATAAGAATCTGAGTATAGGATATTCTTCTAGTTGACCGCTCGAAACTAAAGCTTAGTAACTAGTTAATATAAGTATTAAATATAAAAAGAGATTCATATTACTGTTTTGAGAGAATTCTATGCTGAGTTCAATCTTGAGTTTTGAATTTTGGACCAATTTATGCATAAATTAAACATCATGTATGCATATGTAATCATAAAATGTGCATTGAAATGTAAACATTATGCATAAATTAATGATTATGCATTAATATGTAAAATTATGCTTAAAAAATACGAAATTGTTCATAAACATGCAAAAATTATGCATTACAAATCATATATTATGCATAAAAAAAACAAAAATAACGCATATAATAAAAAATTATGCATACATTAAGCATAAATATGTACAAGATATGCATAATTCTTAAGATATTGCGTATAAATAAGCAAAAAAATTAGGCCTTGCTATGCATAATTGATTCATATAGTGCATAACTGCCAGGGAACATACACACATCAAATTTATGACTAAGCTAAGCATGAATGCTGCTTAATTTTTAGAGCCATGCAGCTAAGTACACCTTAACTTAATTTTGAAATTGGCATTCAATTCTAAAGGTAACTCTGCTAACATGTTAACCTAACTACAAATCATATTTGCCCATCTTTAACAACAATAAAAATTTCAAGGAATTTCTGTTCAATAGGTAAAGACTCTTTTTATGTAGCAACCCTCGAATTTTCAATCCCGCATTAAATTCCTAGAAATTGTGACAAGAAAAAAAAACGACGTGGCGGACCACACGCAACTATTTGGCGTCAAGTAGGTCAAGAAAACTGAGAGGGAATTTCTGCAGTTCCGGTAGTCGCAGCAGAACTTGATTTTTGGAGCATTACAAACAGGTAGAGCAGGTAATGAGAAACGAAAGGTGCGGTAATTAGCTGCACCAGGTCATAAAAATAATATTCAAAAACGGTCAACTAAACAAATATTAGTTGGGTAATAAAATATGCGCTAATCCGTTTGTTTACGAACGCAATGCGTTACCCAAAAAAAGCAAAAGGATACCTGCCAGGTACTTGATAGCTACTTACAGCTACCATTTCTGGGCATATAAACAGGATATGAAGCGGACATCGGCAGCATTCAGACATTCAACGTCAAGGCATTCACAACAACCATGGAGCACAGCCAGACAATCGAATTGACAAATCGCACAAGCAGTTATATGCACAAGAAGTTTTCCACACAGAAGCGCAAACGTTTTGATGTGGAACACATTCTGGAGCAGCACAAGGAGAATATTATGGAACAGGCGCCACACTGCAAACGTCGCCAGCTGAAGCCCATTTTCCGGCCCTGGCTGGACAATGAGCAGAATCTTGAATTCGCCACAGCCAGCAAAAACAAAATCAGTGAAGCTGCTCTGCCAAAGCACACCGCTACTCCGCATCCCTTTGCCAGCACCTATCATGCCAACATGGTGCGCCATTGCCAGTCGGTGCGGCAGCGCAGTCCCAAGGAGCAGCAGCGTCGGGATCGCAACACTTTGGCTTGTCTACTGAACCGCAGATCCAGACAGCTGCAGGATGCACATCTAGCACAACAATATGAACAATATAGAATTCAGCAAGCAGCCATATTGGAGCAACAGGTCCGCTTCAGTCTCTACTATCGCCAGTTGTTGCAACAAGCAGTCTTCCAGCGTGGTGTCAATGCCATTGGATTTGAACTGCCCCAGCAGCAGCAGCAGTTCCTGCAACAAATGGCGGTATCGCAGCAACTAATGATTTTTGGTTCCCAGCGTTGATTAAGAGGATCTAGGATCTAGACACTATGACAGCCCTATTATGTGATTTAGTTGTTTAAGTTTTAATTTATTTATTGTTGACTTTGAAAAATAAAAAAAAAACAAAAACCAAAATTATCAAAAAACTGTTTATATGCTAACTAGTCTCTCAGTTTGAGAGCTATCGTGATGAAACTTGGCACAGATGCTTATTCTTTATGCAAGCAGTACATATGTCAGAATCGGCCAGATCGGACAACTATAACATATAGCTGCCATAGGACAGATCGGTTGAAAAGTAAATCAGTAAAAACAGTCCAAAATCGGACCCATATATCTCATAGCTCCCATGGGAGCAACCGGTTTAAAAACCAGTTTTTGTATGAACAATATTTTTGATATTTAAGATAACTCAACCTAATTCACTTTTTCCAGGTTTTATATAAAATTGCATTAAAATCGGACTACCATATCTTAGAATATACATATATCAGAAAAGTTGAAAAATAACTCTTGTTTCGCATGTCAACTCAATCAAATTCACAAAATTTGAGTTTCGTTATGTTTCTTGATATGCTGACCAAATTTAATCAAAATCGGGCGAAAATAACTTATAGCTCTCATAGGAACAATCCGTAGAAAATTAAGTTTTCATACATAAACTACTTATCTGCCAGTGTAGGCATATATCTTCGGCCCTCCGAAGACAACTTTTCTTTCTTATTAACAACAATGCAGTACAATTAGTTTAAACGCTATTCAGCGATGTTTAATAGAGGTATCGTTGTTTTTAATAGCTGCATAGAAGTCTTAAAAGTAAATCCAGATCTGGTTTTTACGAAAACTCCTCTTGGGTTTTGCGCACACAGCATATTACTTTGCGCTTGAATTCCGGGTAGTTTTCCTTCCACTCCTCGGCGGCAAAGACATTTGCCGGCGACTCGTCATTTGGATCCGCCAGCATGGATATTACAGATAAGAGTATCGATTCCACAGTATGCACTGGAAGCCAACGCTCTGCAGCGACCTCGTGGCCCCATACGTCCTCTCCCGGCTCGTGCAAAATTGAGATGCACACATTTCCATTCACGTAAATATTCGGATGCCAAATTTCGGAAATAAACTTCATTGTAGGTGGACGTAAAGGGTAGTCTTTAGTAAAGTACAAATGCGCCTTGAAAAAGCCTCCTTCATAGGGTGTATCTGCTGGTCCAATGATGACAACTTCCCAGCGAAATATATCATGATCGTCGATTAGGCCCGCTGAAAAGCCTGCGATGGGATTGAAATTGAATTCGGCCAATTGTCTTTGCAAAAGCAATGTTGCTCGATGACCCGACATTTTCACAAGTTTCACAAAAATTGTATAATACAGAAAAAATTCACTGAAAAGTTTCACAAGGCGACTTGTCTTGGCGAAAATTTTGTATAATAATGAAAAGTACACTTTGAGGTTATACAAGTTGAAATATTTTGCAACGCCTGCTTTAACGAAATCCTGCAATATACTTTTTTCATTCTTCACAGTTGAAACAACGTGAAACTGAAACAATATGAAATGCTGAAAACAATATAGCTTAAAATATTTTCCAAAATTGTTCTTATTTAATAACATTGTTATTTATATTGATCCGACTGTCCGTCCGTCTGTCCATCTGTCCGTATGAACACAGTTTTTTCCACAGTTTTGAAGCTAGAGCAACCAAACTTGGTATACATGTTGGTATATACCATAGGCAGACACAGTGTCAAGATTGATGAAGCAATTCTTTAATTCATACTAAATTATATAAATAAAATATTAGAAATACAAATAAATAAAAAACGAATATAATTTTCAACAAATAAATGATAAACTCTTGGATTACACAATGTTAAGTGAAGCAGAAAATAAATGGTTAACAAGTTTTAAAAATATGTATATGTATGTAGTACTTAGGCATATGCATGGTATATAAGGAAGCTTACAAGCTAGTAATCGAACTTCAATTTGAAAGCATGAATAAAACTAGCTGCAGTAAGCAAAAGTGCAGTCAACTGTGCTGCGTGCAACAACAACAACAACAACAACAACAACAACAACAACAACATCAGCAACAATGTATTAAGTAAAACTTGGTTAATTCAACTTGAGTATTCATGTTGAATGCTGCCAACGTCCCTCCCCACCTGATAATTAACTTTTAAGCATTTATTTTGTTTTTTGTTTGCATTACGCAATTGGCAAACAGCTAATTACTTTTAATTTTCATTGTAGGCCATTTGATAATGCTCACAAGCGACTTCCTATGGAGCAGCGGCAACAGCTGGAAAATCCAATGCACAAATTTCCGTCGTCTGGGCACAGTGGATACAACTGACTCTTTTCAGTACACAATGCATGTATTGTCAAAATATTGAAAATTTATGACTTTAATGTTTAATGTAAATGTTTTTTAAAAGTCTTGCTTTTTTTATCTGCGGAATAAAAAGTAATTACTAGATTACACGGGAAATTCAAATAACGAATTCTTAAACTCAAATTTTGTTACATTTTTCATTTTATTTAGAAATGAATTAGGAAATTTATTCATTAGATTTAAGTCAAATTACATTTATATATATTTGCCTGTACAACAGCATATGCCTACTAAATAGACTTATTGCTGTCAAAACTCGGGTTCGATCTCGGTTTCGAAAAAGAAGCATCGTTCGTTTTTACTCCCTGTTCCCATTAAAAATGGGAAAAAGGGAGCTATAAAGTACTGCAAATGTGTGTAACAGACAGAAGGAAGCATTTCCGACTATATAAACTATATATATTCTTGATCAGGATCAACAGCCGAGACGAACTAGCCATGTCCGTATGAACACACAGATCTCAGAGACATTAAGAGCTAGAGACACCAAACTTGGCATGAAGGTTCCTGTATACCATACGCAGATCAAGTTTATTTCAAATTTCGGATGCACCCCCCCGCACCCCCGCAAATCGCAAAAGACTCCCACAGCCACAATTTTAAAGATAAAGCTTTATGTTTAATCAATGTCTTTCGGATGTGTAAATTTCAACACGATCGGATAAATAGCACCAAAGTTATAGAAGAATCATCTATTACGCCCGTCTCAGCTGGCAGCAAGAACAGTTTGACAAGCAGTTTACGAGTTAAGTGCACTGCTTGCTTGTGTTGCCGCTGAACTGCTTGAAATGCAAGTTGGGAGCAGGGAGTCTCGTAGTCGGGCACACTCGACTAGAGTATTCTTACTTGTTACTTTTCAAAAACGTACGGAATTTGAAACAGGCCTGAATATTCTCTGTTCTCCATTCTCCATACCGTTCCCTTTCTTGCCATAACTATTTTATAATTTTCTAAAAGCAATGCGGCCTTGAGCCCCACCGTACAACGTCGCAAAGGCAACCCAATAAACCACTTTACACTTGTATGATGCTAAAATACTAACATCTATGTATGTATGTACGATATATGATATATATGTATGCATATGTACATAAGTATATACACTTCAGTTAAATGCCAACTAATTTCTTTGTTGCTGTTTCTGTTGCTGTTTTTTCTCGTGGCTCTCTCGTTGCTTGCCTAACATTGAAAACTGCATTCAATTTTCACACCAGCAGCAGCCACAACAACAACAACAACAACGACAACGTCTTACCAAAGTTTTTGGTTGCAAAACTTTGGCTCGCAAGCTTCTGAACTTGAGCTTTTCGCACTTTAAGCCAACTGCAATCTCTGCCCTCGCCTTTGCGCCGTCTTAGCCAATATTTATGCTTGACGGTATTTCGCAAGTTGACTCGTTTTCAGCTCATTTTCATTTTGACGTAATTATTCTTTGTGGTTGTGTACGGTTGACCTTGAGAGCCACAAAAACAAAACGAGAACACCAATTGAGTTATGGTTGAGTAGATGCAACAAAACAAAATTGACAAAAAAAATTTAAAACTATTTATGCTACAAACATCTTTATATCTTTGTATCCACCGTATCAGTATGAATGATTATGAAACGTTCCAAATGTTAGCTGTACATTTTTAAGATATGACAAATATATAAGTTTGAGAAATTTGCAAAAACACTCATTATATATCAATATACCTTATTGAAAGTTTTGTCTAAAGTTTGTCTTCTCAGCTTTGTTAAAGCAGCAAAACATCCAATAGCAACATGAGTATTTATTTTATAATTGAGACATAAGATATAAAAATATCTCGCCTCAGAAGCCTTGGTGGATATATAAAAGCTTCTATTAAGATTAACAAAATAAGATATAGCTCAGACATGCATTCAGACAGGCACTATGCTATACGTTTGCTTAAACCATTTGACAATTATAAGTGTCTATCTAAAAAAACTTTTTTCGCATAGATTATATTAAAGTGGCTTGCTATGTTGCAAAGAATTTGTATACTCTTTTTTAGCCTCTTTGCGGAGCCAGAAGTGGGCGTGGCATTTTTTTTCTCAAATCTTTCAAGTTTTGCCATTATAATTCTCAAACGGTTAAAGCAAACGGTAGGGCTAGAGTTCACGAATTGCCCTTGTATATCTATCATCTTATTTCTTATTGATATCTTTTGATTTCGTTTTCCATATCGCTGCCCAGGTCCAACCGCTGCAGTCCATTGCAAATTGCAGTGCCTAATAAATACATGTGCAAAACCATTTTCTGGTTAAAAAGCCCTATACACAGACCGTACAGTAGTCATACTATATGACGGTCATGTGTAATGCAACATTTATGAAAAATACATTTTCAAAATAACTCAAAAACAAGCTCACATATCTAGATTGTATTCATATATATAAAAAAAGCTGCTATATATATTTTTGTTGGTTTTATATTTAAATCGAAATGTGCAACATGTTTTTCAATATTTACAAAAATATTTAAGTTAATATATATGAAGGAAAAATATTAGAATTAAGTCCATCTATATTTTTCGACGTTCTGCAGCATGTATACATAATATTGATGAAACATTCAGTATTTTCTAAAAAAAAAATTATTATAACTAAATAACTGTATAATAATAATATTGATATATATTTATCAATATTTTTATATATATGCATTATATTCCTAATAATTGTTATGCTAGTAGTAGTATAAGGATTCAGTCTTTTCTCAAAAAAAAAAAAAAAAATGAATACCACTTAATAGCTATATAATAATAATTTTGAAATATTATTTGATATTTTTATATATGGTGTGTATGATATGCCTAAGAATTGTTATATTAGTAGTTTAAAGATTCAGTCTTTTCTCCAAAAAAAAAGAATTTTGCTAATAATAAAACTAGAGTAAGTTTAAAGCTTAGCTAATCACACAGTGATTGATTAAATGTTGCTTAACATTGCTTAATGATTAATGATGAATGCCATTGATTAAATAATCAATACTAAAGTTTTTGATTGGCGCTGGCATTGGACTTGTCTTGGCCTGATCATGTTTGACCAGCTGATTGAGATGCTTGAAATAGACCGTGGCACGCATGCTCTGCTCGACAATCTTGAGATGCTGTGCATTGAATTCCTTATACTGCTCCTCAATGGCCAGATGCTCCAGTTTCTTGACACGCCGACTCATGCGGCAAGCGATGGTGTTTTTGTTGCGTCGCTCCTGATCCTTGGGCGTGCGTTCTTTCTTAGGAAACTTTCGCACCATATTGCCATGATATTTACAAATATCTCGCAGGGCTTCAGGACTTATGGTAGGCGGCAAAGATTGGGAGGATGATGCGGACTCGGAACCATTAGAAGCATCACATAAGGTGCTATTGAGACGTCGTCGCTTGGCCAAAGGCAGCAGCGTTGAACTGTAATCGCTTGAACATTGACTGCTGGTGTCCTCGATGTCCTCGATGTCCTGATCACTGCCATAGTGAGAGAGCAGCTCTTCCTTCAGCTGCAGCTCTAGCTGCTTATCGGCGCTGCGTGGACGTCTAATATCAAACTTCTTGTGACGATAGTTTTGCATTATTAAAGCCATATTGGTGATGCGTTTGCTTGGTTGTCTCTTAACTGACTGTTGTCCTGTGCTGTCGCTAGCCAGGCTTATATAGCGTTATAGTTCTTATCATGTCGCCTGCTTTAATCCGCGCTATCGTTTATGATGTTGTTTACACAAATTCGTTAAGGAATTTCATCTTGCAAAACGTAAACAAGATCATAAAATCAGCTGTTTGCCTGGCTCGGGATTCGCGCATGCGCCGTTTACCTAAGTCAAAAGCCACCCCCGCTGATAAGCCTTTTGTGCGTGCATGTTTGTGCTTGCGTGTGTGCGAGAGTGTGACCAGGCCTAGTTAATGAGACCTCAACAATGTGCTGTCTTGAGACTGATCAGCTCCCTAGGTGGCAAACTGCGCGCCTTTTGTTTGAGTTTCATTCAATTTGCGTTTGTTCTGCTTTGCAGATAATTTTCTTTCTTTTTGTATTTTGTTATTGTTGCATTGTTGCAGCTTTTGTCAATAGTCTATGAGCCTCTATGCCATGTGTTTTGCTATTCAATACTGTTTGAATTGTTCAATTTTTTCACTGCATTTGCGGCTCATTTCGGTCTATTTCTGTGTGTGCGTGTGTGTGTCTTTTCTATTGATAAGATTCAAGATATTCTGAAACTGGTTTCTGTTTTACTCTTACTACTTGTTTTTTTTTGTTTCAGGCTCTCATTTCTTGGAATTTGGCATTTTAGGTGCATCATGCTGTTGATATTGATAAGATGCGTAGTAAAGTGACTCGCACTCAGATTGCAAAAGGCAGACATTCATTACGCCAGCTGATAAGCCGATGTTTTTTTTTTGGGTTTTGTGTAGAGCTCAGATTAAAGCAAGTTAGCCGTAGATAACACAGCTGAATGGTGCAGGCACCTATGATGCGGGGCACAAAAAACTAGCTAGAGTTTGGAACTAAGATATGACATTTAAGACGTAGCATGAATTCGCTAGTTTAGAAAAAAAGTAATCAGCTCTGTTTTGAATTTTGAAAAGTAAAAACTAGAGACCGATAATAAGAGTTATTTCATTATTTTAAGACAAAAATATCACAGTGAAGGAAATTTGCTACAAAATTGTGGAATGTGCCACAAAATTGGGTCCAATTTGCGAGATTTTGAAGTGGAATGATGAATGAGGGGGTGTACCCGAAATTTGAAATGAACTTGATCTGCATATGATATGAAGGAATCTACATGCCAAGTTTGGTGTCTCTAGCTCTTATAGTCTCCGAGATCGACGCGTTCACACGGACAGACGGACAGACAGACAGACTTGACGTTTTGTTGGAATTCAGAACAGTAATCAATTCCATTTCCGTTTCTTTGATTAAAATCAATATTGCTCAACTCAAAATGCAATACACAGTCCAGCTAAAAAGTTCAAAGTTCAGATAAAGATGTACAATAAATTTTCAAACATGAAAGACAAGATTTATGATTAAAACAATAGAACAAAAATGATGTTGCGCAGTGCAAACAAAATCTGTATTGTTTGTTCAGCTGAGAAATGAGACGATGCGTGATTTTATTGAAATATTATAACATAAAACTTAAGCGTTTGTTTATCATAGATTTACAGTTATTGTTTGTGAGTATTTACACAAATAAAATATTGAACTCAAAACATGTTCGTTGAAGCATTTGAAGTCTTATAACACTGCAAAAAAAAAGAAAGTTCGCTTTGGCCTGGCGATATTTCAATATCTTTACAAACTAGTCTTTGATACCTTTCTGACTACGTACCCAAATCAGTTGCAGTTATAATGAAGTTTTATATAATTAAAGCATCTCGAATTCTCAAAAGTTAACAAAAAATTTCCAAGCTGAGCTGAAATCGATAGTATCGCAATATTAAAATGAGAATTTTATATTTTCAAAATATAAGTTACCAAAACTTATAGAAATCAGTTCGTTCTTATCAACAGTAGCTTTTAACAATTTATTATTGTTTGATATTCAAACTATTCAATATCATATTTTTAGCAGTGTAGACTTGTTTGTTTGGATTATGTGAGTACGAGGATGACACAGTCAGCGAGCTACTTTACGGCTGGGTTGTGCTCAAGTGTCAGCCTGCCCAGGCAGATTCACCTTTAGCAGAGTCAACAATCAGCGCTACGAGGAAGCATTAAATGGCTTGGAGCGCATCGGAATCGGACAGCTGCCGGTAGTGGATGCAGCTGGAGGTGGGCACGAGTGATCGGTGATCGTTGATCGGTGATCGGGGGAGTGATCCAACTTCACGACTTTCGTCTAGGGATTTAATAATGTCGTTTGTATTTTGCTACCGATTTCGCTTTGTATTGTTTTCAACTACTGAGTCAACTCAGTTCAAGTCAACTCAATTTTGTTGTCGTCATTCGTTGCCAGCTATTTTCGTTTCACTGGCGACCCAACCCCCACATCACATCACAGTGCCCGGGCTCCCGACTCTGAGGGGAGTCTATTATTTTGCAAATACTGGCGCATTAGTGTCTAGCTATATTGTTGCATTGACGTTTCACTTCGATCTCTATATTTTTTTTTGCCATAAATACAAGGCTGCCAACGCTCAGAGTATTCAGAAGGCATTTTGCATTTGGATGAGCTAGGGGTGTCGTTGTCTAATACCATTTCATACAATTCGACTCCATCCTTAACTAAAGTGATATAAACGTGTTTTAAGGACAAATCTAAAATAATTATAATTTATAAAAATGATGAGTTTTGTTAGCTCTTTAATATTGATTACGTTGTGCGGCGCTGTCTTAGCTGATGATGAAGGCTTCACGTTGCCACCAAATGAGTTCAAGCCCATCACAGAATTGGGTGAGTATTTAAAGGTACATTTTAACAGGACTTTCGGTATTTTGAAATCTATCAAATTTGAGCCTTGATAAAAACAAATTTGACTAAGAAAGAAAATGTATCTGAGGTGTGCCGAATACACATTTATAAACTTGCTGAAAGGTTGTTAATATGAAAACTTAGTTTTTTACCCATTGTTCCAATGACAGCTTTCAGATATTGACGTCCGATTTTGATCAAATTTGGTCAGCACGATAAGAGCATACCAAAGTGCAGAAGTTTTGAATTTGGTTAGGATAGCTTGAGAAGCAACAAATTTGTTCATACTAAAACTAATTTTACATCCGATTGTTTCTATGGCAGCTTTAAGATATAGTGGTTCGATGTTAATGAAATTTTAACAACTTGTGTAAAAATTGCATAAACTGAGGAAAAGTGAGTTTTGGCAGTTATTTTAAGAAACAAAAAAGTTATTTATGCATCTTATTTTCAGACGATTGTTTCTATGGCAGCTATAAGATATAGTGGTTCGATTTTAATGAAATTTTGCAAACATGTTAGCACAATGCTAAAACTCAGAATTGGAAAGTTTGGGCAAGTTATCTTGAAAAACAAAATTTTCGTTTCTATGACAACTATATGTTAGAGTAATCTGATTCGGCTAATTCTAACATATGTACAGCTTTTACTAATAAAAAGCATCTGTGCAAAGTTTCGTCAAGAAAGGTTTAGGGAGACTCTAGTTCACATAGAACAGTTAGATATATGGATAGCCGGGAATGGCTTGTGCGACTCGGTTGTTGATGCTGATCAAGTATACATATACTTTATAGAGTTGGAGACTACTCTTTCAATGCATTTACCTTCTGCAAGGGTATAATAAGCACATTTATTTTGAGTTGTAACGTTTTCGATATAAATTTGTTTCCCAAAAATTGGCCAATATAAAATTGAATACCCAAATGTGATTATAATATACACAGTGAAGTGTGCAATGCTCAAATATTATTCTTAACACAATACTCGTGTTAGCCCTTAACTTAAAGTTAACATCTTAAAAACGGTTTAATTGTTGTGTACACAAAAAAAAACAAAAAAAAAAACTGCACAAGCCCTTAAATAGGTATTTGTATGAACTAAGCTGAATTTGTAGTTTGTCACCAAAGGCACATATATGTGACTTTGTATGTGAATAGTAGTATATACATATAACTGAGCAATAATGACAACAAAATTGTCAAATTAGCAGATAAATAACAACAATTGTAATAAAATGCTTTCATATAAACAGCATTGTCAAACACGCAAAGTTGTGTGAATTTTATAACAAAGCAATTTTTCACGTCTATTATTGTCTAACATTTTCGAGCCCATTTGCAATACAGAATTCAAGCAACAGCTGATAGAATTATATAAATTTATATCAAAGGTTTGAAATACATTTTCTAACACACAAATTGAATAAAAGTTTTGAGTGTAAAATGCATATTATATTTGACTGACAATTGTCAAATTGTGCCAATATGTTAATGGATAATGTTGCCCATTTAGGCTGCGTTATGGTCCGACATAAATGTGTAGCGTATAATAATAATATAATTTGTATTCCGGATGACAAAATAAGAAGTATATTAAAAATTTTCAAGCAGAGATTTATTGATAAAAAGATTCAAATAAATAAAGCGAAGATTCATAGAAATAAATAAATTTATATATATAAATAAATGAAGTACAGCAGACTCTCGCAAATAAGAACTCTCGATATTAGGCTATAAATTGTTAATTTAGTTTGATTTTAAAAATACAACACGTTTTTATAATAAGTTTTTGAAAGTATAACAAATGAATTGCAAATGATTTACGAATAAGTATTCTGGATTCTAATCGGTATTGTTTTTGTTTTCGAAGCTAACCTTAATGATAATCTTATTCTTTATAAACTATAATATAAGCTTTCCGTAGTTGACAAAGTCATGTCCACGAAACAATTAAAAGGAGATTCAAACAAGCTCTCTATAATTAACTAAAACTTTGTTTTGGAGCATTAAAAGCACAAAACACACAAAATAGCAGAGTTTTGTTGGTTTCGATGTCGTTAAATTTGAGCAACTGGAACGGTTCGCAGTCAAATCAAATGGCACTTCCGTCAAATGGCCTTCCCGCTGGTAAAGTGCGCTGTGCAAAAAGCCTTCAATACAAAAGACTTAAGCGACAAACTTGATACAAATTTTGCGATATGCGCTATAATAAAAACGTTTAGTCAATGCTCAGACGTAACATTTGCAATTAAATGTTGGCATTTTTGTCACAAACAAAATGTTCAAGTAATCTAGAAAAAATCTAAAAAACAAACAAATAAATTCAACGACTGTGACGAGCAAAAAGTGGGTAGAGGTAGGCAGTGGCAATTATGTGCGACAGCGATTAACAAAAAGCAAAATTCTCAACTAAAATGTCACGTTCTGAGCATAAAGCGCATAGATCATAGACGATATGAGTTGCGTTTATATGTCAAGGCAGCACTAATGAATGTTTTTCTATTCGTATTCATTGATTTTGTATTTTGTATTTTGTATTTTGTTTTTGTTTTTAATGTTTCAATTAAATTGTAAACAGCCGCCGATATACCGACCTGCAGCGAAAAGGACAACAACATCAATGAGTGCATCAAACAAGGCTTTCAACAGTTGACGCCACGTCTTAAAAATGGCATCAGTGATTTGAATGTGCCACCAATGGATCCCTTTCAACTTGGCAAAAGCAGCTACAACTATAACTCGGGCATGCTGCAGGGTCGCATTGCAATGCGAAATGTTCAGATACATGGCCTAAGCGAGGGCATTGTCGATAAGGTCGACTATCGTGTTAAGAACCAACGCATACGCTTGGAAATACTCAGCCATGTGCCACAAATGTTGGCCGAAGGTGCCTACAAGGCGGACATTAAGCTGAATGATATGAAACTAACGCCAAAGGGCACATTCAACATAACGCTAAGTAAGTTTAGGTCACAATATATATATACTTATAATTATAATTCTCATTACTATTTGTATTACTCATATTTGTCATTTTAGCCAAAGTCAGCATGAAAACACGCGCCTTGGGCGAACTATACGAGCGAGACGGTCACACCTATGTGCGTCTGACTAAGCTCGAGACTGAGCCCAGAGTGGGCGATATGCGCATCTATGCCAGTGGTTTGGTGCCCGATCCAACGCTGAGTGAGTTTACATATAAACATAATTCATATCGATGTATCATATATAAAAGAACTTGACCAGACTGACGGACTTGGGTAAATCAATGCACAGCCCAAGCCGTAAGAGCTAAGGTGCTGAAATTTTCACAGAATCTTTATCTTATGCTAAAATTAAGTAATAGGCAGGGATTTTGGAAAATTCGGTAGGGAAATGTGTAAAATTTACATATCATCCGATCAGGCAGAAACTCCTTTTTAAAGATCTATGCAAAAATTTATTCGACACATATTTCAGCGATTTTGGAAAACTTAACCGCCTGGCGGAAAATGTGGGTGTGAAGTTTATATGAAGAAACCTGTAATTTTAGTATAATCTGGTTGAAACTCGTTTTCAAAGCTCAGGACAGAAAATAATTTGACACGTGTCTTAAAAATTTTGGAAAATTTAACTCCAAGTTTGGAAAATGGAAAATTCTTGTTTTTCAACCGACCAGTATCAAATCTTATTTTAATTCAATCAGGTTGAAGCTTGTTTTAAAAGCAATAGCTAGAACATAATTCGAAACGTATTTCACCAATTTTCGGAAAATTATTGGAAAAGCGTTGTATGCAACTTTTCTGTTTTTCATTCGATCAACCACAAATTCATATTCAGAGAGCTCTATAAAAATTCGTTTGACACATATTTCACCGAAATCGGAAAACTTACCTCCCTGTGCGGAAAATGTGGAGGTTAATGTTGTGTGGAGGAAAGTGTAAGTTTTGTGGGATCAGGTTGAAGTTCATTTTGAAAGCTCTTAATAGAAAATAATTCAATACGTGTCTCACTAATTTTGGAATATTCAACCAAGATGTCGGAAAATGGTCGGAAAAGCGATGTATGCTACTTTTTTCGTTTTTCACCAGAGATCAGTTTTCAAATTCATTTCAGTTCATTATGAAAATTCATTTGGCACCTATTTCAACGATTTCAATTCTAAGCCGGGCAAGACCGGGTCACACCAGCTATATCAAAATCATGCCAAATGTTATATATCAACAATAACTTATGTTTATCAAATATATTACAGATGATGTCATACTGGACTTTATCAATCAGTACTGGAGACAGCTCTATCAGGCTATGCTACCGGAGACCATGGCCATTTGGGAGCCACAAATGCTGAAAGTTGGCAATGATTTTTTTGCTGCACTGCCCTTCGATTTAATTATGACCAAGGATTAACTTTATAGCTCTCAACTTTTGTTGTAGTCTTTGCTTTTTTTTTGTAACTCAACGTGTTAATTTAGTTTGTATAGCAATAAAATGAACATAGAAATGAACAGATCGTATAAAATGTATGTAGCTAAATATTAAGCGTTAATCAGTTTACAATTTTTTTTTTTTTTTAGTTGACAAATTGCGAGAATCTTTCAAGTTTGAGCTATTTAACAAATTGTTATGGTACGACCATGTAATTGAAATATTTGTTAATACTAGTTATAGAAATTAAACAATTAATTTGTTTAGTTTGCAAAAAAGAATTCCTATCATATTTTTTGAATATTCTGTGTATTAAAAATATATTTACTAAATACTATCTAAAGCATCAATTGTGTCGACTATTTAGTATGGAAACTATCAATACTTTTGCAGCATATGATATTTATTTGAAATTTGGAGTTAACTTGTTTAAATTAATCATTTTAATATTCGTAAAGCTATCAAAATGAAAATGTTTCCTGATTTTAAGAAATTGAACGCATGTAGCATAGTGAGAAGGCATTCGGCTTTGACTCACACAATCCCGAGTTCGATTTCCAGTCAAGAAAATCGTGGTATATTTAAATTTTACAACATATCATTGTCAATTAAAAACAAGTAAGAATACTCTAGTCGAGTGTGCCCGACTACGAGACTCCCTGCTCCCAATTTGCATTTCAAGCAATTCAGCGGCAACACAAGCAAGCAGTGCACTTAACTCGTAAACTGCTTGTCAAACTGTTCTTGCTGCCTGCTGAGACGGGCGTAATAGATTCTTCTATAACTTTGGTGCTATTTATCCAATCGTGTTGAAATGTACACATCCGAAAGACATTGAATAAACATACATGTGTACCAAATTAAAGCTTTATCTTTTAAATTGTGGCTGTGGGAGTCTTTTGCGATTTGCGGGGGTGCGGGGGGGTGCATCCGAAATTTGAAATAAACTTGATCTGCGTATGGTATGCAGGAACCTGCATGCCAAGTTTGGTGTCTCTAGCTCTTATAGTCTCTGAGATCGACGCGTTCATACAGACGGACAGACGGACAGACAGACGGACAGACAGACGGACATGGCTAGTTCGTCTCGGCTGTTGATCCCGATCAAGAATATATATAGTTTATACAGTCGGAAATGCCTCCTTCTGTCTGTTACACACATTTGCAGTACTTTATAACTCCCTTTTTCCCATTTTTAATGGGAACAGGGAGTAAAAAGATTTCAATAAAAACCATGATATTCTTTTCTACACAGGATATACTATATGATCGTCTTCGATGTCGAACGAAAGCTATAGCGAAAAGATTTTCTAAATGCAATTAAATATAGACCTATAAGTACCTAATGAACTTTTGAACTGCAGTATATTCTACTACCATAAATATAAGTTATTAATTTGAATTAACTTAACTCATAATCATTTCCCCCTTTTGTATATCAAGTAACAAACCGAAAAAATTAGCTAACCGCAAACACACAAGCCATTGTTTATTGTCAATAGGTAATTATTAAAATGATTAATGCAAATCATTGTCAATGTGCCTAGCTGCTTATAAAGTATTAGTACGCGTATTAGCGTCGATTGTTTAAATCGTTTTCCATTTAATGATTCTACATTATAAATTTAGTAGCCGTAGCCGGTTTTCAATCAGTCGATGTCTACTTGCCGGCAACAGTTGCTGATTTATAAGTACAATTTTCCAAAGCTTTAGTGGAAGCGACTAACTTAATACTGTTGTCGTGCCTTGTCATTGTGTGTGGAATGTGTTCAATGTATTAGTTAGCTAATACAGATTGAATAAAATAGTACGGATAAACGACGGGGTGATTTAGTCTGAGGGCATTCGTTCTAGCAGCAGGTTGCAGTTAACAACAGTGGCAAAAATCGCTAAATCTTAAGGAATATAATCAATATTCCAAAAACAGGATTTCAATTTATACAGAATGCAGTTTATTGTCGCAATACTTTGCCTTTTGGCCTGTCATGTTTATGCAGCGCCTGCGGAAACTAAATATCTCGATGGTGTGTATGCAGTTAAAACACATTGCGTATACGACGCTTATAACGTGATATAATTATTTTTTTTATTAGCCGATGATTTGCCAAAGTGCTCAGCGAATTCTGAAGAGGCTGGTGAATGCATCAAGACTATCATGAATACAATTATACCACGTTTGAGGAACGGCGATCCCGCTCTGGATATACAGCCCTACGATCCTTTGCTTATAGATAAAATGAGTTTCCAGTATTCGAGTGGAGCGGTTAGTGGCCGTATTTCAGTGCGCAATGTTAAACTTTATGGCTTTGCCGACCACAGAGTACAAAAGGTGTCTGTCAAAGTGACTGGCGATAAAGTCAAGTTACGACTTATCTCCAAAATACCCAAACTTAACATACTTGGTAACTACAAGGCGGAGATGCAGGTCAACTAATAGCACTGAAGCCCAAAGGAGAATTCAATGTAACGCTATGTAAGTCAAAAAAGATGTATAAGCAGACCTGTTCCCATTATAGATTCCGAAGCTTCTAAAGTTTTGCTTTTGAGAAGTATTTGAACGAATCTTTGAAAAAACAAAGATCTTTTCATATTTCATGCAAAATCGAAAGCAAATCGGAATAAAACGTTCTCGGAAATGGCAACAGGCTAGATTTTATCAATTGTAGTTGGATTTCTAACTGAACATAACATTTACTTGCAGTTGATGTGGAGAATCATGTTGTTGTGGATGGCGAATTTTTCACCAAGGATGGCCTGCGCTTTTTGCGTCTCTCCGATATCGATGCGAATCCCAAAATAGGCGATATGACGATCAAGGCTAATGGCATATTCCCCGATCCTGAATTAGGTATGTTCACACACTGCTGAATTCATGCACTTTAAGCATGATTTATACATAAATTATGTATGAAATCAAGCCTAGAACAACTAAACATGAAATTCGAATTTTGGAGTATTTTATGCATGAAATAATCATAATGCATGCATTAGTAATCATAAAATGTGCATTGAAATGTCAAACTTATGCATAAATAAGCATAAATTGTTTAGAAAAACTATGCTTAATTAAGATATTGTGCATGAATATGCAAAAATCATGCATTGTTTAATTCACAATTTTCTAATCTAAATATATATCTTTAACAGATGAACTGGCGCTTAACGTGGCCAATAGCTACTGGCGTGACATATATGGCATTATTTTGCCCGAAACACGTTCATCTTGGGCTCCTCTCATCCTGCGTCTTGCCAACCAAGCCTTGTTGCATGTGCCTATTGATCAGTTTATCAAGAGAACGGATTAGGATTATAACGGATTACTCATATTAGCTAGCAACTACGAGTATTGTATGTACTTACTGCATTAACATATATGTGATTGTCTTTAGTAAATATTATTATGGAAATTTATCAATCAAAGCGGGTTTTTGTTTTGTTTTTTAATTGACTTGAAACCGCATTATTATTTTCTCATTTCCAGGCGCCCTTTATTTTATGCACAATTTTTTGAAAAACTGGCTTTAATTGTTTTGGTCATGCCCCAGTTTTATGTACCAAATGATGTGCCTAAAACTAAATAGTACACCTAATTTTTGTTATTGCCCCCGAACTGCACCCAGTTAATTGGGTTAAGTGCATGACATGTTCACCTTCAAACTGGCTTATATCTATGTATATAAATATCTACGCATGTAACTGTCTATTTATATATGTGAATTTATATAAGTATTGTGCACAGGGGCCAAGTTCATGCTATTAAGTAAAATTAAGCAAGATTTTGTAATAAAACTACTTTGGAAACTAACAGTTTTTGAGTCTACAGTTTCACAGACATTAAGCATTAGTCATATGAGTAGAAAACATTCTATACAACTTTGATAACAAGTTGTTGCATATGTTTTCAATCCTCTATTTGTTTCATGTCCGTCTGTATGTTTTGTATCAAAATCTATATATTATAACCGGTTGTCACACAGCTGTTAACCTATGGCAGCTATATAATAAGTTGTTGTATATAAATCGCATAATATTTTATTACCTTACGATTTATACTATTGCTTTCAATTACTTAATTGATCAGATTAAAACAAGTTGACGTCAGGAACATATGAAGTTCGAGTCATATCAGTTATAAACAATAAATAAATGACGAATATATATCCTTGCAGAAAAGTTGTTTATAAGTATGAAAACATAATTTTCAAACGATTGTTCGACAGCTATAAGATATAGGCGCCCCATTTTGATAAAATTTGGTCAGTCTTACAAGAACATATCGAAACACAGAATAGATAAGTTTGGTTAAAATAGCTTGAGAAACAAAAAAGTTTTTCATGCAATACCTAATTTTACAACCGATTGTTCCTATGGCAGCTATATGTTATAGTGGTCCGATCCGGCCGATTCTGATATATGAAATACTTGCAACAAATCAAAACATCTGTGCCAAGTTTCATCAAGTTAGCTTTAAGGAGTGATTAGTTCACATAGAACAGATAGATAGATGGATGGTTGGAATTGGCTAGTTCGACACAGCTGCGGATGCTGATCAAGAATATATATACTTTAAAGGGCTATAGGAGATGTCTACTACAATGCTTTACACAATTCGTGACATAGTTATATTCAAGGCTATAAAAATGTGCTATCTCGACCTAATTACAGCAATTAATTAAGCATAAGAACTAACAAACATGGCTATATGGACAAATTGGCTTCATAAGAAATATATACAAATATGAAATGGATTTGAAATTGTCTCTTTCACTGCGTCAAACAATTAATGAAAAACAACCCTCAGCAAAACACCCTTGCAAAGCAATTGAATTGAAGTAAAACGGAAGAAAAATTCCATTGCCTGCTTCAGGGCGCTCGTTTTTGCAACGCCGCCTTGCAATTCCCAACCAGTTTTAGCACGCTAGGTACCTATGTGTTGAGATTTGGAAGTGTAAAATTACTCTGGCTTCTCTTCAGTTGTCGAATAAATCTTTCGCCTTTTACTAAAGATTTCCGTGGAGAGGAGCACTCTAATGAGTCTAAAATGAAATTTTTAGCAGTGCCTGGCGGCAATCGCTGTCGGGCCATAATTAATAAATTTAAATTAGTATTTAAAGTTTGAGGGCAACACAATGATTCATTGTATAAGTTGCCTGATTACGTCAAAGACTGAGTTACTTTGTTGACCTGTTTGTTATGCTTGTTTTGCAATTTATGAGCATAAACAAAACGCAAAGGTTGACACCTGACTTGCCAAACAGTTGACAGAAATAATGCAGTCTGTAAACCCTCAGGTCAAAAAGTAAACTAAGCCATAAATCAGCTTATTTATTATAAGTATAAGTACTGCATATAGTATTTATATATGCAAATAGCTAATAATCGCCAAGCAAACGCTGTGCTTTGCATATCAAATATAGTTGCGTATATGAATTTGAATTGCTGCATATCCAATATGAGGCACACGCCTGCTAAAAGACTGGCTGTGCATAATAAACAATAGATCATTAGATGCATATTAGATAGAACAGCTCAAAATGGACAGTGAGCAAATGGGAAGTTGAAAAAGTAAAGCATCTAATTGCGACTTTCAGTATTTATCTCATGAATTTCAACACAGTCAAATACAAGACACGTCATGTCACGTCAATCACCTTGGAGACAAACGCCTAAAAACTTCATAATTACTACAATGGGGTTTTCTAGCTAGGCACGCAGTTTCAGCTGCCTCAAGAGATTTATAGCTGGCCTACATTTCACATGAGCAGACGAAGGCGAACCGAATGCATCAATATACCCACACACAGTGCAGCTCAAACTGTAATTGATAAAAATGCAGGGTGTGTAATTGATGACATGTTGACAGCTTCCTCATTGTTGTTAGATTCAACGATTTGTAGTTGCACTTGATTGATTGATTGATCGGCATTGTCTTATTTGATATACATTTTTTGAATTCTTTATAGTTTTGTGCGCTTTAAAATAGTTATAGAGTTTATATAATCTGTTAAAATGGCTGTTATCATAAGCCTTATAGACGATGTAGTATGCAAATTTAAGTGAACTCATTAAGTAAATAATAGGTTGTACATAATGCTTCTCAATAAAGATAAGACTAATTAACTCAAAATAATCTATAAGCCACATGCATTTTCGAGCAAAAAGGTGCTAAAATGTTCATGGTTGTTCAAATACCCTATTCTAATGTTGTCACGAAATGTGTAACGCATTGAAGTTGACGTCTCAAACCCTTCAAAGTATATATATTCTTGGTTAGCATCAACAGTCGAGTCAAATTAGCCATTTCCGACTATCCATCTATCTAACTGTTCTATGTGAACTCATCTCTCTTTAAGGCTATCTTGATGAAACTTGGCACAGATGCTTCTTTTTGCTGCAAGTAGTACATATGTGAGAATCGGCCGTATCGAACCACTATAACATACAGCTGCCATAGGAACGATCGGTCGAAAAGCTTTGTTTTTCAAGATAACTCGACCAAACTTACCAATTCTGATTTTTAGCATTATCTAAACAAGTTTACAAGATTTTTATCAAAATCCGTCTACTATATATTATAGCTGTCATAGGAACAATCGGTTGATAAATTAGGTTTTGTATGAAAAACTTTGCTGTTGCTCAAACAAGCGTAACTAAATTTACGTATCGCATGTTTTTGTCATGCTGACTAAAATTGATCAAAATCGGGCTACTATATCTTATACCTGTCATAGAGAAAAATTAAGTTTTTGTATGTTAAACTTTTCTACTTTTGTAGATTTTTTCGCCACGTCTTTATTGTTCTTATTCTTTTAGTATGTCATAAAGATATACATGTATTTATAAGATATTAATTATCAGATCACTAAAGCTGATTCATTTTGTATTCGCATTGCAGTATAAACAAAGTTATAATAGTGTTTAATAAGGAATACTGCATTTGTACATCCCAACTTATATATTATTCTAGCGAAACCAAAATTATTTGTAAATTATTCTGGGTTAATTTAATTGTAAGGCAACAGGTAGGGCTGTTAATTTGATTAATATTTATAATTGTAAATGCTACAAAATGAATTGAGATTATATCAACGTCTAGACGTGCTTCAAGTTTGTGCACTTAACATTCAACTATGGCTCTCAATTATGCCAACTCATGATGAGCATTTTAAGCGCAGTGCTGCTCAAACTGTGAAACCCCACGAAGTACGTTCTCATAATGCGACTCAGTTGACTCAACAAAAAGTTAAAAGCCAAAAAAGCTCGAACAAAAAGCTCAGCGAGCGCGCTCCGAAAGCCTTCGAATTGGTTTATGATTGTTTTTGTTGTTGTTGTTTTTGTTGGTTTTTTGGCAGCGGGCATGGAAAAACTGAAACAACGCGAACTGAAAAAAAAAACTATAAATAAACGTGAGTTTTATGCAGCGCTCATTTCAAGATTTGCAAGCGGCGGGCCGCCAACGAAATCGTTCGCAGATTTTTGAGGCATTTTGTAGAAGTAACTTTGCTTTTTTTTTTTTTGTTGTGTCTTTGACAATTGGTTGTAGTTGTGTGTAGGTGTGTATGTGCACAATTGCAGCAACAATTGCAGTTAACCGAGAAAACGACAGCAAACAATAGCAACAACAACAAACTGTAAAAATACGTGTAGAAATAAAAGTGAAGCCGGTTTTAAAAAAAATTACGCAAAAAAACAAAAGCAGCGTAGCGAAAATTGCACACTTGTAAGTTTTGTATATGTGTTTGTGTGTGTGATTGTATTAAATCAAGCCACAAAAGTCGTCAAAGCACAACAACAGCAACAAAATCAATTAAAACAAGTTTAATTTTTGCCAATTGTGCAAAAAACGCTGTACAAATCGAAAAAAAAAAACAAACAAAAATAAAAAATAACAAAAAAATACAATATGCAAGCGTTTTACATTTTGTTGAGCATTGCGGCACTTGCACTCGGAAGTGCAGCATCCGCCACGCTGCCAACGTCCGCCTCTGCTGGCGTTCCACAGCAGCCGCAGCAGCAGCAGCAGCAGCAGGAGGAGCAGGCCACCTCCAATCCAAACCAATATGATGGCGATCAGGTGGTCGTCCCACCAGGCGCGCCAATTGATTTTGGCGGCTTGGAGTTTGATGCAGGTAAATATCATATACACATACATATACATACACATACACATGCACATACACATACATAGACACAAATAATTATGTATGTTTTGGCTAACGCTTATGTAATGTAACACCACAAGAACTTGATATTCAAATCAAAAAAAAAAAAAAAAGCACAAAAAATAAGCGTATTGAAAACTTTGCGCACAAGAAACAAGTTTGTTGCTTAAGTCTTTTATTTGCACAGCTACAATTGAAAATGGATATCGAATCGAATTCAATTATAATTCAGCTATGTGACAAACAGTTTATGAACATTTTCGTGACGTCGTATTTGAAAGTTTATTGCGCAGTTTTTTGCCGTTGTTGTCTTAGTAATTGCGGAAATTTTTACAGGGAAGCTTAGATGTTAGATATACTGTTCGTAACAAACTTAAGCTTATGGTGCATGCTTATGTTTGCTTTGGAAAATAGCTTTTAATTGCGTCAGAAACATATAAACATATAAAATGCTCAAAATGAGATTCTTATCGATACATGCAGTTATAACTTGCATGTGTTGATATGCTTTAGATTTATGTATTATATTTCCCTGTTGATGTCAGGAAAACATGCAATGAAAAAATGTCCAACCAGCAATAAAATTATAGTTTTACTTCAGAGCTGTTTAGAGGCTACAATTCTTGCACGGTTTTTCATGCACTTTCAGTTTGCGTCGTCTAAACACGCTTTTATCGTTCGTTACGTGCAACGTTTCGATGCATGAAAACATGCATGATAAGCTGTATGCTGATGATGTATGTAAAGCAAAGAACTTGCACAAAGTGCAGAAAGTTTATTTCACGCAAGTCTAAACAGCGGATAACTAATATTTCTTAAAAAGCTTGAATTTTAAGTAAAGGGCCAGGACTAAAAAGTATTATTCTAGTGAACAAAACTACTCAGGGTGAACACACAGTTCTTTTTATACATTTTGTTAAGGATTAATTTATATTCAACTCAGCTAAACATCGTGTTATGCTTGTATAATTAACTGACTGACTCATTGAAAAGGTTTCTTTTTTTTTTTTAAATTACACGCAATATGCCCATAACCTTGACTAGCTAACAAAAATAAAAAGCTAAATAATCTTTAATTGTGTTTTTTTATTTTACTTAGATTTTGTGTATAAAATATTCCATGCGCAATAGTAAATAAATACAAGTAAATTGCAGTAGAAATTAGCAACTCTGCTTACCCAAAAAAAAAAAATACAAAATAAAATATAAGCTTTTTATTTGTTTGACTTTTAACACATTGTGGCAGCAATAAAAGATCTGCGCTGCTTGAACTTGACATATATTTTCGGTTTTTGTTGTATTATTTGTATACGAGTGTGTGGTAAAAGTTATAAAAAAAAAAGAAAAAACAACAACCGCAACCAAAACCACAACTGAAAGTGAATGCTGTAATACGGCAACTGGTCTTGTGCAAATACAAATTCTCAGGCGAAAATACAAAAAATAAATATCGTTCGTTAATGCAAAAATATATTGCAGAATAAGCAGAGCAGATACACAAATATTTATAACGAATTGCAATCATTTTATGAACCGCATGACAAAATAAAAATGATATATATATATATACCATGTTATATACATATGTATGCATACAATATCGAACGCTTGCGAAAACGACAACGAGCTGCAAAATCAAAATCAAAATCAAAATCAAAAGCAACAACAAACTAAATACAAAATAACAAAACCGGCTTCAAAAGCTAAAAAACTGACCTACATCAAATGCGAAAACGGCGTCAACTTTGTTGGGCCGTTTTCAGTTTTGAGTCGTTGAAAGTTGCAATTGTTACTTGTCTCTAATTGCGTAAAATGTCGAGCAACAATAGCCAAGCTCAAGAAAATTGATTGACATTTGCACTGCGCAGCTTGTGCAATCAAAAGACTTAGGCAACGAACCTGACGCCTAGCTGCCTATAGCAAACACTTAACATTTGTAACGCCCTTTAAATGTTTCATATGTTGACCGAATAAACTTTGTTAAACTTTGATTTATTTCTTTTTATGGTGTTCAACTTTGACATTGAACTTGTCAACAAACAATCCAAAATGAAAGACTACAAAACATGCAAACATTTCAAATACGACAGGCATTTAAATTTAATTTGCCGAATCCCAAGCAAAATCTTTATAATTGTACTAAAATATTTATGGCTTAATCTTGTCTTTTTATGATATCTTATCAACTATATATAAATGGGCAATTTAATGCTATAAACTTGTAGAATATTAAAGATAATTGCAAGCTTTTATTTTGTTGTCGCTTTGAAGATTTATAGACTTGAATGTAGTTTGACTAAATATATGTATTTCTCAATTCCCTTTTGAACAATTTAATTTGAATATTTCTATTAAGAATACATACGTAATTCAACCAAACCTACGATAACTTTTTATATATTGCACATTGAGCTTGATAATTCAACAGATATCGTAAATGTTATGAGCTAAGCAATATAAACATTTGATTTGCTATATAACGAAAGCAGTTTTAACAGGCAGTGATATAATCTGTGTAATCAAATTTTATTACTTAAACATATGTATAAAATATAAATCTATAATCAACGTCTTGTATACACTATTTCATTATTCAATCTACTTGAACTATACTCTACTAAATAAATCAGAGACCGAAAGTAAGAGTTATTTTATTATTTGAAATGCAAATTTACTACAAAATAGTGGAGCATAACAAAAAATATGGTCTAATCTCGAAATTTTCAAAAAGTGGAATAATTTATAAAACCAATTTTAAAAATAAAAGTTAATTATGAGTTTTACAGTATAAATCACTAAGAAGAATAATTTGTAATTTTAATTTAAATATCAGAAATAACGCTTATTCGCAAACTCAACTTTTCTTCAATATATCTCGGCACGCCGAAGATAACTTTTCATTCTTGTTTTTGTTTTAGAATCGTTTACAATTTTGCTTTTTGACGACTATTTAACTTGAATTTGAAATGAAAAACTGCTGCTATTTATAATTTCCAAAAAGACTTTACCAAAAGAACATTTCGCAGCACCGATTTGAGTTTTAGAATGTTTATAAAACGATGGCTTAGTTTATATAATATTTTCGTTAAGTCTTTAATGGCTGCTGTAGAACTAGTTCATTGCTTGCATAAATTTTGATAAATGGCTAAAGTAAAATATACATATGCTGAACCAGTTGTCAGGCTAATTTAAGCCTCCAATTCGTTGATTGAACATCGGACTCCAATTACAACTAGGGCCTTGACAGCAACGCGTTATTGTCACCTGTCACCCTGACACAAGTCACGCAAAGACAGCAACAATAACAACAAGTACAATTAGAGAGACCCCCAATTGAATGTCAAAACTTAAAGAAAAGCTGTGAACACACGTGATGTGAACTGTGCCACGCTTGGTTGCATGCCACGAAAGGCGCTAAGCGCAATGAGGCATGCCTGACTGAACTTAATACGCATGCTGTTAACCTGGCCATGACTTAAACGACTGACTTAACAATACTTAACCATTGTGTACTAATCTCTGTCACTTTCGCCACAGTTACAACAGCAACACAGTCCACAGCCAACAATGTCTGCAGCCTGAGCTCTTCGAAACTGGATGAATGCATACGTGGTCTCTTTGATACGATTGTGCCGAAATTGAAAAACCAGGGTCTGGAAGACTACAACATGGGCTCCATTGATCCATATTTCTACAAGCGCGGCATCTTTCGGTATTCAAATGATGGTGTACAGGGTGGCCTGCTTATCAAGAACATGGAAATTTATGGCATTAGCAGCTTGAAGGTGAACAGCGTAATATCCAATTTTACGGATAGTGGCTTTGTCATCAAATTGGGCGTGGAGTTGCCACAGTTGAAGGCTGGCGGGCATTTCAAGGCGGATGTTAAGTTTGGCGGTCTGCGTTTGGTGCCCAAGGGACCATTTAACATAACCATTGGTAAGTAGCTTTGATGGCAATTAAAACAGCTAAGACAATTAACATTTCAATTATTATATCTATAGATAATGTAAAGGCCACAATTCTGACCGATGGACACATTGATCAACTGCCCAGCGGCAATCAGCGTCTCAGCTTGCATCGTCTGAATGCGAATGTCAACATTGGCAACGCCAAGGTCTTGGCCAATGGCATCTTTTCGGATCACAATCTCAGTATGTCACAGCCATTTTTTTAATAAGTGAACTTTAATAAACCTTTATTTAACTTGCAGATGCCATGATCTTGAACCTGGTCAATGAGAATTTGCCTGAGATTACACGTGTGGGTATTCCCGCTACCCGGGAACAATGGGCGCCCATTTTGGTTGAGCATATTAATGCATTCTTCGCTCCGGTTCCTATAGAAAAATTGTTGGTCCAGTAATGCGCTCAAATTTTATATAATTTCTATGCATTTTATGGCTAATTAGTTTTTTAGTTATTAATTACGAACTACAAATTAATTTTTAATGCTGCTTCCAAATAGTTATAATGCTACAACGATTTAGCGACAACGATTTGACTTTTTTTTTTACCAACAAAACGAAATTTATATATTTATTTATGTATTTCTTTCTGAACAAAAACTACATTTACTTTGAATGTATAGTTATTTAAGCTTTTCCAAATTATTAAATTTTATACAATAATTAAATCTGTTTTAATGTTGAGCGCTTGAAATAACTTGCAATGTCAGTTTTATGCTAGACAATTGGAATAGTTTCATAGAACTGCGTAGAATTAAACTCTTCTCAAGGCGTTAAGCGTAAACATAAAGAAAATCGCAATTAAGAATGCTCTAGTCGACAACAAAATCTTTGCATTCAATAACACATACAAGCAGTGTATTCAAGCAGCTCAGCTGCAAAGTTAACGAACAGCGCGCTTAGCTTTTGCTATGCCTGTAAAACTGTGGTGTATCTCCGTCGAGTTGGGCTATGCTGCCGGAACTGGCAACATTAACACCAGATATCATCCAATAGCAGAATCGGTGAGCCATTAGGGTGAAACATTATTATGCTTTGCCTGTCTCTTGGGTATCATTCCTTGCTTGAGTAGTTTGAGCTTATGATCTGTATGTTCTTGTTGTCCTGGATAGATGTATTCCAGACTGAAGACTGCATCAGATTATGGACGATTCCAGCTCGTCATCGAGATGCTGCACATATATATGTCTCACTTGATTGGTATTCACCTGCACCTGTATAAAGTATAGTTCGGTACTAATCACAAAATTTTGAGTTTGTAAACGGTATATCCATACCTACACATATTTCGGGTAGCAGTATTAGAAATTATTTGTGTAAACAAGAGACACAGAAGCAGAAGATCCAATGCCAAATGTTCTTATAAAACTGCTGCAATAGCACTGAACTATTTTGTAAATATAAAACGAATGCAACTTAATTTTGAATTTTGAATTTAGATAAGTTTTGTTTGCTTAGCTTAGATGTGTACGCCTCGAGAGCTATGTTGGAACTAAACTATTTTGTGTTTTTATTTTACAAGTCAAAACTTCAAAATGTCAAGTTTTGTTTCAAAGCCTACTTGAATATTTTTTAGTTTTATTTCAAAGCCTACTTAATGTTTCGGTGTCATTCCGAAGTCGTAATCCAAGTTAATTGGGGGTTTCACAAGCTGGCGTAAAGTTGAATGTTGTAAGGATACATCAAAAGCACGACACATCAATTCCTTTGTTTGTCGTATTTAAAAAATCAAGTAAATATACTTTTACATGAGGAACAAGTCTAGTGACGATAAATATTCAAGCCTGGAAATTCCTGATTTCAAAATTTGTAACTTAGTATATTCTAATTAGTCAGGTCTGTGCCGAATTTCGTACGTTGATTGCCTGCGGAATGATGATCAATTGCTAGATTACACAAAGAACAAATTCTTAAACTTAAAAGAGTTATATGAAGCTAGAGCAACCAAACTTGGTATACATGTTGATATGTCCATAGTCAGACAAATTGTCAAGATTGAGAATTGAAGCTGATCTGATGATAGATAGATAGATAGATAGAAGATATACTGTATACCAGCATGCTTGTCTGTTACATACATTTGCCGTACGTTATTATTCCATTTGAACTTCATTCTTCTGATGTTACGGGGTTTCAAAGCAAGTTGATAGTTGCAGAATCCACACTGTGAACGCCCTGCGATTGTTTTTGCCGCATATAAAAGTATGCAACGAAATTCCCTCAACATGTTGAACCACGTGAAAAAAGCATAGCATACTTTACAGCTGTGCGCTTTAAAAGTAAGAAAGGCAAAAGATAAAGATATCAAAAAAAACATGATTTAAGAAAAAATAGAAAAACATAGTTTTATAATTTCATCAAACTAGATCACACCCAAAATGAAATATTATTTTTAAATACAATATTCAACGTTTTCGATTGGTCTTCTTTCTTTGGCTGACTCTTCTTCTTGTTGCCTGTTCGTTTTCAGTGAATTGCTTTTAGAAACTCAATACTCCCCATCGAATGGAGAACACTTTGCGATCAATCAACGGATAATTGCCCCCCTGGGCTCCAATTACAGACAGTTAGTTGGCAAAATATTGAAATATACAGAGCGCAATTGTTAAATTTTTTTGCCATGTCGCCAAAAGGTTGAGGCCACCTTGGCCGTGACACTCGAGAACGTCACACATACATTTCAGATTGGCAAGTATGGCAATCAAGTTGGCCAACAATGATTCTGACCAATTCTGAATCCAACAATTGATTTAATTTGTGATATTTTTAACACCTAAGGCGCCGTTGGAGTTCATGACAAAGCGCTTTAACTGGATCTTGATTCATTTGTGTTTTAATTAAATCCTGCAAAAGCATTTTTTCAATTCAATGCATAATCACGTAAAATGCGTATTTTATTTTGGACTAAGTAGTCTGCATTTTGCACTCATCGATTGTTTATGGAAACGAATTTAACAGAAAAGTGCAAATAAACAATAATTTATGGCTTAAAGTTTAGTATGAACGACTATGATTTACCCTATATACAATTTTTGGAATTTTTTGAACGTTCTATATTTATGCTTAACAGGTAGATATAAGTTATCTTTATGTTAACAGGCAGATTTAGACTAAACTTTCTTTCTTTTAATATAATACAAATGTATCAGCTTGATACAAAAATTCCGAAAAATGTGGGGTATCAAAACTAAATAAAAAATGGTTCAATCAATATAAAATAAAAATGTTGCTCAGTATGTACATTGCGAAAAATTCATTGAGCTTTCATAAAAAAAACTACATTCAATAATAATGTAGAATTTCAATCAACACAACTAAAAGTTAACTCAATTAAGTTAAACAAAACTTAAAAAAAAGAAACTTATTTTCCAAAAAATATCTAATCAGCTACAGCTAATCATAACTATTACTAGCGTATCTTAACCCTGACTCACAAAGAGGGTGAATTTTTGGAAAATTAGTATGCAGTCATTGTTAAATTTTCATTTGGATCATTGAAAGTGAATTTAAGCGCGATCGAATGCAAATTTTTCACATTTTTCCTGCAGAATCTTACAAAATCCGAGGTTAGTACTCACATTTAGCATAATATGAACGCAGCATAAATTCATAATGTACCAAATTTTCAAGTTAGATAATCAACTTATAAGTGCCCCTAGTTGTTTCTGCCAGTGTATAATAAACATATGAATAGAAAGCCGAGAAGTAGTTGCTCTTATAATAGTCTGCAACCATACACATCTACCTCGTCCCGATCGAATTTCGCACTTTGTCTTCAAGTGGAGCAACATGCATGTTTGGGTTTTGTCTGGTCAAGCGGGCCAAGGAAGTGAAGTAACAGGAGCAGCCTGTTGGAGTTGGCATTAATAGAACTAGTTTACAAATGCAAACGGCGTGTGCATTAGAAGTTAGCTAAAAGCTGGTTAAAAGGTAGCCAAAATGCGGCCAATACGCCAATGCCGTCTCATATCAGGTATCGAAAAGCAAGCAAATCAATGCTTTAGAATAATTGACGTTTCGGCTGCGGCTGCGTCTGCGCCGAAGTTGACGTCGCTGTTAACGTTGCCGCAGTTGCCGACATAGCTGTTGACCAAACTTCGTTGCCGGCACTTGGCTCAGAAGCTCGCGAACTTCGCTAGCCAACGGTCCTGTTTCTAATAAACGCGGCTCCCAGCCGGAACGTTACCCCGACTCCTACTCCGAGACCGAAAAAACCGAGACAAGACCCAGACGAGAACATCTTCAGAGCCGTCTGCCCGCCCAGGTGAATGCCATCGGGCAACGTGCGTCGCATTCTAAAAACGAGACGCGTTTCGGTGTGCGTTTATATACTTTCATATATACATATATATATATATATATATATATTGTATCATTTGTATATGGTCTGCAATTCCCGCTGCGTTGAAACGACAACAAAATAGCAATAATAAAAATATATATATATGTATATATATTTTACGGACAAAATGTTTGCAATTTTGCGTATTTTTTTATTTTGTGTGCATTTGTTGCATTTTAAAACGACATTAGCCGAGGATGTGCCATCGATAACAACGCCAAGTTCAACATCAACAACCTTATCGGATCAAATTCTACAAACAAAGGCTGTGGAATCCCTGGCTAATGTTCCCAATGTCACAGTGGGGCAAGATTTCGGCGCCATTACGGATGGTAAGTAGAGTTAAGGCTTGAGAACATTTCAACGAAAAGTGAAATTGTGGGCTGAAAAACAAAAGACTCAGGCAACGAACTTACTGTTAAAAGTATTCAGACTCACGAAGGGTGAAATTGTGGGCTGAAAAACAAAAGACTCAGGCAACGAACTTGCTTTTTAAAATCTCAGCTGTTTTAAAATTAATATCTTTTAGAATCATACAGCCTTTATTATGACCAAAGAATAATTTCTTTAGCTTAGCTTTCGTGGAGAGACATACTATTAGGCAACATTTATATATATTAATGCATAATTTATGCTTATTTATGCATAATTTTTTTTATTTTTTTGCACAGTATTGCAAATTTTTGCATGTTTATGCACATATCTTATTAATAAAGCATTGTTTCAACATATTAATGCATAATATATGCTTATCTATGCATAATTTTTGCATTTCAATGTACATTTTATGATTACGTAAACATACATTATGACTATATTATGCATAAATAACTCCTAAATTTGAAATTCAAGATAAGTTATTTCCAGATTCGATTTCAAACTTAATTTTTGCATAAATCAAGCATAAAATGCATTAAATCAGCAAAGAGTTCTCTCAGTGTAGAAACATTCCCAATGTGATATTGAAATTAACAATTTACCTCAACCCATTGGCTTAGATACTCTATTAAAATAGCATATTGGTATTTTATAAGTTCCTGCGAAAAGATATTGAAACTTTGACAACTTAAATCCTGTATAAGTTTTTAGAAATCCGTTTAAAGCAAACAAACTATGCATGATGTTTATGTATATAACATACTCACTATCATTTTATATACGTCACTCGAAAGGTTCAACGACATTGTGCTACGTTAAAGTAGTTGATAAATTTATGCTTGGCACGCAGCCACATTACTTGTTTGACCTTCAGAAATCTATATAAATTCTATAGTCACAAATTGAGAAAATGCGAATCTTGTGAAATGATATTGCGAGTCTTAAAAGTTGTGGCCCTTTGTGCCACATTGAAATGGCGTACTCTGGAGCACATATGCCAAAACTTTCTACCATAAGTATGTGTGCTCTGTTCAGTTCCAAAATAGACAACAAATAATGTGTAGTGTAGGCGTATTTCTTTATAGAGCTTTCAAATTGGCGCACTTCCACGCAATTGACAATTGACAGCTGGCTGTGAGCTGTGTGAGCTGTGTGAGTTTTGTGTTGGCCTGTCAATTGGCCATGACTGGAGTTCTACTTTAATTCCCGCTTATTTATGGCCAACAATTGAACAATTAGGCAGAGCACTTTTAATGTTCAGGCGTGAGCTCTGTTTATGTTTAGTTGTGCAAACAACGCGACGACATAAGCCCATTAATAGTTTGTCGTGCAGAGAAATTATTTACAAGTCAGGCAAACTGATTAAGTTACGCTTTACATAATTGATTTGGAATTTGTATGTGGCATCGATTTGTTAAATTTACTTTTAATAAACTAAAGCTATATGCTTATGCTTATGCTTGTTTATCCAACTTCAAATTTAAGTTACTATAAATCAGAGCCATGTCAGCTTGCATGTCCTGCAGTTTATTTCAAGTTTTTGCCTCTGTCTCTGTGCCTATACTAATCCAGTTTGGTTTTTCTGATATGTAGCAGGCCTACAGACATGCTGCTGTCTTTCTTGAGACACAGACCTTGAACTTGTGCATAGCCCCATTGCTGTCTTATCTTTGAATATCTTTAGTGTCTTATGCTAGACGCTTGACACTAAAAATTAATAAGTTTGCCATTTTTAGGGGGTGTTGCTCGATTGAAATCGTACAGAAATCTGTAAAGTAATTTGCAGTTAAATATGATTAGATATCCAGTTTACAAAAGTTCATTAGCCTTTTTGAAAGATTTAAGCCACATACGCAACTACTTAACCCGTCAAAAACTATTGTATGTATATTCCAACTACAACATTTTGTTTAGCAAAATTGTCGCGCTGTATTGTTGACAAAGCATCAAAGAAACAAAAAAAATATATACAAAAGAAGACTAACCAATATTTACTTAACATTCGTTCATGCCTCGAGTTCCAGTTTGAAGTCTTTTACTTTGAGTAATTACTCAATATTTTGACATTTGTGTATGAAATGAGATGTGAGAAAAATAGGCAGAATATTGACAATAAACTTAAGCGCTTTTCAAGCTGAATGACAATTGCTGTGCCATTTTTTTCTCTCATGTTTTGCGTCTTTTAACGCACAATTGACAACATTTCTTTATTTGTAAGTCGCCGTGTCGCTCCCCCTAAGCAACTTTCTACTGTCACTTGTCATATTTATTTATGTAAGCATATTCCACGTATATAGTATTTGTCAAGTCCATTGGCAGCTTCTTAAAATTGGTCTAGCTGGCTTTTGTTCTGACCATGAATGGTATTGTCAACGTTTTTGCTCTTGTTGTGCTTTTTAGTTAACACAAAAGTGACATATACTTTTATTTATTTAGCATTTCGCGTGTGGCCCACATTATAGTTGGGCTTGATTTATGCGTTCAGCAAAACAAAAGACTAAATGAGTCGTTTAGTATTTGTGTGTGGAGTGTTTTATGAGTTCATATTACCTATTATACCCTGTATACAAAGATCTGAAAAACTATAGTTACTCATTTCTGGTACACTGAGAAAACTCTATGCTAAATCCGTGCACTTATGAACGCATTATGTATGAAATCGAGCTTAGAATAACTATTCATGAATTTCGAATTCAAGAGTAATTTATATTAAAAACAGTCATAATTTATGCATAAGTAATAACAAAATGTTACAAGATGATGTATAACTCGCATAAATCTGAAAAATTATGCATTGTTAATCATATACTGTGCATAAGAAATAGAGTTGTATGCATTAATATATAAAAATTGTCATGAAAAATAAAAAATTATGCATAAATTATGCATTAATTTGTAAAAAATGTGATTTATTTAGATATTGTGCGAAAATATTTCAAAAATATACAATATTAAACATATATTGTGCATAAAAAATACCGTATAAATAATAAATTTGCACAAAAATATACTAAGACTACTTAAATTGTTATAAAATGAAATTAAAACCCAAATAAAACAACATATTTTCGCTATAAAGTATTGTAAAAGCCAACTATAACAGAAATTTATTTAACGCTGGGTATTTCGAAGTCCATTTCTTTCACTAACTTTTTCTTTCAGTGAGCCGTTTAGCAAGTTTGTTGCCTAAGTCTTTTGATGAAGCTTCTGCTTTACTTTTATGCCAAGAAGGTGTAAGATTAATGAACACTAAAAAGTGCATAAAGTTCGATTTGGTTTTGAATGTCTTCAGAAATACTCTCAAAATAACTGGTATGCACGTGTTTTGCTTTGGTCGTGAAAGAGGCGTTGATGACATGTTATGCATATTGAATAAGCATTTTGTAAATGATATTTGCATATTACAAAAAGCAACTTTTGCACGCACGCCAAACAGCCAAATGAAAATGTTAGTAGGCAAAAGTTATAAAAGTTACATATTTTCGACTGTGATTTGTGAGTCATTTAACTTGAATTTCGGTACAAAATATATTTCGGTAGAAAGCCAAATGGACTTCTTACTCATGTGCCCCAAATCATGCAAGCATTTTGATGTTTTATTGCTTATTGTTTATTGACACAATTATTTTGATGGATTTTAAATTGTTATGACAGCTGTCGAGCATTGTTTTTCGATTTGTCAGGCCATTGCTTTTGTAATATCAAAATCATATTAGATATATTATTTGCACATTTTGTTGTTATTCATTTTTAATAATCCCCTGCTGTCTGCTTTGTTTTGAAAAACAACATAAATTTGATATGGCTGTCAATAATGCAACTTGTCTTTAAATAAAAGTCTTTAAGTATACATTCATTTTGAAAAGATTGGCTTAAAAGAGAAGCAAATGAGAAGCATTTGAACTTATCTTTAAACAGAAAGAACGGTTGCTATTTCATTCGAGAACAGGAATACCAAATCGAAAATGAGTTGGAATGAAAAGATCTTGGAAATGAGAAAAGAAGGAAATGAGAAGCATTTGAACTCATCTTTAAACAGAAAGAACGGTTGCTATTTCATTCGAGAACAGGAATACCAAATCGAAAATGAGTTGGAATGAAAAGATCTCGGAAATGAGCAAAGAAGGAAATGAGAAGCATTTGAACTTATCTTTAAACAGAAGGAACGATTGCTATTTCATTCGGGAACAGGAATACCAAATCGAAAATGAGTTGGAATGAAAAGATCTAGGAAATGAGAAGCATTTGAACTTATCTTTAAACAGAATGAACGGTTGCTATTTCATTCGAGAACAGGAATACCAAATCAAAAATGAGTTGGAATGAAATGATCTCGGAAATGAGAAAAGAAGGAAATGAGAAGCATTTGAACTTATCTTTAAACAGAAAGAACGGTTGCTATTTCATTCGAGAACAGGAATACCAAATCGAAAATGAGTTGGAATGAAAAGCATTTGAGCTTATCTTTAAACAGATAGAACGGTTGCTATTTCATTCGAGAACAGGAATACCAAATCGCAAACGATTTGGAATGGAAAGTTTTGTAAAACCTAAAAATTTGTATAAAATCTATACTTCTATTAAATTTAATTATATTTTTTAATTTTTCCCTTTTGGATAGCCTCTTTATCGTCTAGCCACATCCGGAATCAGCGACAGTTATTCTTTGATCCCAGTCTCTTTTTGCTGCAGGCAGGTTTGGCTGGCGGTGGAGCCTGGGAGGGTTCCAGATGTCTAACTGCTCGGGGTCAGCCCGGTGTCTGTGTGCGCATCAATAGTTGTCGTCAATATTATCGTGTGGTGCGACAATTATCCTTTATAGCGGTGCGTCAATGGCAGCCAACTGGTTCACTCGGATTGGGCGCTGATTTGTGTAACTTTTATGATCAGCTGGGACGCATTAACAATGGCATATGCTGCACAGAGATGGACGCAAGCAATTTTGGTGGTTTTGCCATACCCACAACAACGCCATCGACAACAACAACATCAACGACGACAACAACTACAGAAAAGCCTTCAACAGCAGCTGATGAAATTGACAGAGTTGAGGAGGTTGAAGATGAGGAGGAGCACACACATTTAGAGCCAGATCAACCTCTAGACAATGCAGAGCCGACAGAAATTGATGCAGTTCCCATAGACAATATTAATAGCGTTGAGGATATGCCCGACTTTCAGGATATGAACACCATTGAGGCAAATGGTCCTGTGGCACAACCGGCGCCCGCACCCTCCCCAACTCCGCCCACAACTGCCGTTTATCCCTATCAATGGCCGTTTGGCAGCTTTGCGGGCGGTGTGCCGCAGTGGCCACCACCAATACCCACACATCCGCCCACGCTGGGCGGCTGGCCACCACCGATTCCAACACATCCACCCAGCCATCAGTATCCAACGCATCCAACCACACGACCCACACCACCCAGCTCTGGCCTGACCACCAGGCGCACCTCACCTCGTCCCACTGGCAGACCCACCATCAGCACCACTCGGCGACCCAACTATCCCAGCTATCCGTTAACATCGACAACAACAACAACGACAACACGTCGACCGACGAGCAGCTTTAGTCCTGAAGGTTTGCCACTGCAGTGTGGCCAAAAGAATCCGGTATCCCCTGATCAGGAGCGCATTGTGGGTGGCATCAATGCCAGTCCGCATGAGTTCCCCTGGATTGCGGTGCTCTTCAAGTCAGGCAAGCAATTCTGCGGCGGCAGTCTGATAACAAATAATCACATTCTCACTGCCGCCCATTGCGTGGCACGGTAAGTTAGCCAAATCTAAAGCAGTTAGTTATTTAAGCCTCTCATCCTTACATTTTAGTATGACCTCCTGGGATGTGGCCGCCTTAACTGCCCATCTGGGTGACTACAATATACGCACGGACTTTGAGGTGCAGCACGTTTCACGTCGCATCAAACGCCTGGTACGGCACAAGGGCTTCGAATTTAGCACTTTGGTAAGTCATTTATATAGGAAGTAGATCTACTTATGTACACTTGCAGAAAAGCTTTCAACCGTTTGTTCCTATGGCAGCTTTAAGATATAGTCGTCTGATTTTGATGAAATTTTGTAAACATGTTTAAATATTGCCAAAACTCAGAATTATTATTATTATTTTGAAAAACAAAATTTTCCACTGATCGTTCCTATGGCAGCTATATGTTATAGTGGTCCGATCCGGCCGATTCTGATATATGAACAACTTGCAACAAATAGAAACATCTGTGCCAAGTTTCATGAAGTTAGCTTTAAGGAGTGATTAGTTCACATATAACAGATAGATAGATGGATGGTTGGAATTGGCTAGTTCGACACAGCTGCGGATGCTGATCAAGAATATGTATACTTTATGCGGTTGGAGACGTCGACTTCAATGCTTTGCACAGTTCGTTGTACCTTCTTTTAATTACAGCAATTAATTAAGCATAAGAACTGACAAACATGACTATATTGACAAATTGGCTTCATAAGGAATATACAAATATTAAATGGATTTGAAATTGTCTCTTTCACTGCGTCAAACAATTAATGAAAAACAACCCTCAGCAAAACACCCTTGCAAAGCAATTGAATTGAAGTAAAACGGAAGACAAATTCCATTGCCTGCTTCAGGGCGCTCGTTTTTGCAACGCCGCCTTGCAATTCCCAACCAGTTTTAGCACGCTAGGTACCTATGTGCTGAGATTTGGAAGTGTAAAATTACTCTGGCTTCTCTTCAGTTGTCGAATAAATCTTTCGCCTTTTACTAAAGATTTCCGTGGAGAGGGGCACTCTAATGAGTCTAAAATGAAATTTTTAGCAGTGCCTGGCGGCAATCGCTGTCGGGCCATAATTAATAAATTAAAATTAAATTAAATACTTGAAATATTCAAGTTGAATAATTTACAATATGTGTAAAATAGCATGCAATTTTACTTGTTTTGTTGCATCTGTTAATATTGATATTATTCCTGATCCATGAATGTCAAAACTAGCATTAACATTGCAAGACAATGCATAGCATATTTTTGACTTCATTCTTTTTACGATTATTAGAAAACGATAAGAAAAAATGAAATTTTGTAAACATGTTTAGATAATGTTAAAGCTCAGAATTGCTTATTTAGTTTGAGTTATCTTGAAAAACATACATATGTACTTCTTGTAGCAAAAAGAAGCATATGCACGAAGTTTCATCAACATAGCTATAAGGGGAGTCTAGTTCACATAGAACAGTTAGATAGATGGATAGTAGGAAATGGCTAGTTCGAAGCGACTTTTCATACTGACTAAGAATATATATACTTTATAAAGTCGGCGACGTCTCCATCAATGCTTAACATGACAAAATTATAATACTCTCTGCAAAGGTATACAAAATTCACTTAATACCGATGATAATTCAAACATGGACTAATAAGAAATTAATACCTTGCAGCACAATGATATTGCGATTCTGACGTTGAGCGAACCGGTGCCATTCTCCACTGAGATTCAACCGATTTGTCTGCCCACATCGCCGGCACAGCAATCACGCTCCTACAGCGGCCAGGTGGCAACTGTTGCCGGTTGGGGTAGTCTGCGGGAGAACGGACCACAGCCATCGATACTACAGAAGGTGGATATACCAATCTGGGCGAATGCTGAATGCGCTCATAAATATGGACGAGCTGCGCCCGGTGGCATCATTGAGTCAATGATATGTGCTGGACAGGCAGCTAAGGATTCCTGCAGTGTAAGTCGAATGATTGCACACGTATCCTTTTCTAGGATACTTTTGATATATATGTATATATACATTCTACTTTTCAATGTCTTCAACAGGGCGACTCGGGTGGTCCAATGATCGTCAATGAAGGCAGCCGTTATACGCAGGTGGGCATCGTCTCGTGGGGCATTGGTTGTGGCAAGGGGCAGTATCCGGGCGTTTATACTCGTGTCACCTCGCTGCTGCCATGGGTCTACAAGAACATCAAATGAAATTAGTATTTTTTTTTGTTAGTTTAAGTCGTGATATTGTGAGACAAGTGTAATAAACAGTATAAAGTGCATGCGCAATGGCTCTTGTCTTTACTAAATGAAAAATGATTGAAAAGGTATGGTTATCTCGGTACGGTCAGCGAGGACCCTATGCAACTTACTATTCTCATTCAGCCCCAAAAGCATTGACACGATCTATGCATGTACTTTAGAATGCTGTTTGACTATAGCATTTTTTTTTTCTTTTTTTTTTTAAATTTATTTAAGATCTGGCTTCAGCTTAACAATAAGTAAATTTTATAAATAAAAGATTATCTACAATGATGGTTTCAAATTGCATTTGATATCGATATTGTCTTTGGTATATACAATTTTAATATTTCAATATTTTAAACATTTTTTATATTGATTTGTATTCAAGTTATTTTAATTTTTAAATAAAGTAACGGATGGACTTTTTGCAAATAAAGCTATAATTTATTGAAGTAGCTTTCTAATTTATTAAATGATGAGGCCTGTTCCTAGTTCTACTTTCGATATAGGTAAAGCATACTTTTAGGAGGGCCTTAAACGTATATAAATGCATAAGAAAACTAAGGAACTCATTTCAAAGTATAATTGGGAACATGTCTCTATTGTTTAATATCTTTTCAGATATTGTGAATTGGTGTTGTTGTAAATAATAAAGTTGTTTGAATTCGGTCGCATTCGGATCTCTGTCCAGTTGCGAGTCTTTATTAAGAATGGTCTTAAGATATATTCAAAGGGTACAGTTGGGCTTAACTGGGCTGTCGGTGACGCCAGCAGCGGTTATATATACAAATGTACTTAGTTCTACCAGCTTAAGCGGCAGAGTCGTTATATGTTTACTTATATATTCAATTTCAGCAGACTTTTTTAAGTAAAATGCAATTAAGTTTCAGCATTTAAACGCATGGTCGTTATGTAGATATTTTGAAGCCAATATGTCGCAGGATATCGTTATTGTTTCGCAATATATTTTTAAAGTCAATATCGATATAAAGTGGACTACTTACATCCCTTATACAGGTTGCTTGACTAGACCAACTTAAGTTGCACCACCCAAAGTGGTTTGAAACTTGGCTAGAACCAATTCCAATAGCTGCCCCAAGTTATGCCCCAAGTTATGCCACACTGTTTGCAATAGGTTGAGGTTGAAAAAAAAGCCATTGGCGATATCACGGAAATCTCTAGAGATTTTTGGTTGCATTTTCATTCGCTCTTAAAAACAGTTGGTGCTCAAATGCTTCGAGTTATTTAGTTTTTTGACTTCTGGAAGAGTCACTGAATATTTTTCAATTTATAGCCAAACTAAATACTCATCAGAGTTTTTACAAAACCCTCTTTCGGTTGGTTTCAAAGCTCCAGTAAAACTACTCAAGATTTGGCTGCAAAAACACCACCAACATCCATTTTAAAAATAACAAAAAAAAATTGTTGTAAAATATACTGCTTTTCTGAACTATTTGCATTATGTTTTATATACATTTGATTTGTTTAGGTTATTAATTTTACGTTTTACAAAATCTCTATTAAAAAAATGCACTAATTTTCAGCAGCCCAAAGCAATCAAACATAAGAGAAGCTAAAATGTAAGAGTTGCCATGCCATTTGTTAAACTTGTTGAATACAAATGAAATTAATAAATTAGTTCCCAAAAAGTATAACAAAATTATTGGTGTAAGCTGGCAACACTATGGCCTCGCAAAACCAACCGAAACTAAACATATAGAGATTTCCGTGACAACCCCGACAACTCTCAACGAAACCTCTTCCAACCGAATTGCAACCGAATGTCAATTCTTAGCTGTCACAGACATCTGTTTGGGTTGGTTTCAAAGCTCTCGTGTTTTTTCAAGATATTAAAAATATTTTGATGTTACCGAAAACTATTTTTACTCCCTGTTCCCATTAAAAATGGGAAAAAGGGAGTTATAAAGTACTGCAAATGTGTGTAACAGACTGAAGGAGGCATTTCCGACTGTATAAACTATATATATTCTTGATCAGGATCAACAGCCGAGGCGAACTAGCCATGTCCGTCTGTCTGTCTGTCTGTCCGTATGAGCACACAGATCTCAGAGACTATAAGAGCTAGAAACACCAAACTTGGCATGCAGGTTCCTGTATACCATACGCAGATCAAGTTTATTTCAAATTTCGGATGCACCCCCCCCCCCTCCCCGCACCCCCTGCAAATCGCAAAAATCTCCCACTGCCACAGTTTTAAAGATAAAGCTTTAATTTTTGGTACACATGTATGTATATACATTAATCAATGTCTTTCGGATGTGTAAATTTCAACACGATCGGATAAATATCACCAAAGTTATAGAAGAATCTATTACGCCCGTCTCAGCTAGCAGCAACAACAGTTTGACAAGCAGTTTACGAGTTAAGTGCACTGCTTGCTTGTGTTGCCGCTGAACTGCTTGAAATGCAAGTTGGGAGCAGGGAGTCTCGTAGTCGGGCACACTCGACTAGAGTATTCTTACTTGTTCTGAATAAACTTCATCAAAGTTTATGAACATTTTATATCTTAAAGTTATTTATTTTGCATATTACAAAATCTCTAGCACCAAAATACCAGCTGATCATAGAATTGTCTACTTGCTTTAAATTAAGTTTACAATTATCGGGTGTTTTGTTTTATTGAATATATGATTTGTTATTTTTAATAAATAATTAAGTTAACAATAATTCAGTGACGTATCCATATTTATATTTCCAATCAAACGCGTATTTATTATGCATTCGTAAGAAGCCAACTCAGCTTGATATCGATTGGTGCAGATAATATAGATGCCATACAAAATTTAAAAAACTAAATATATCATTTCAACTAAAGTTTCAAAAACATAATTATTTTATGTCAAATATTTAAAACTTTCGAATTTCATATTTACTTTAACAAAAATTACTTTGGTGTGCTGATAGTCCTCTGGAGGCAGCCATGTTGCTTCCAAAAAACATAAGTTTGAAGAAATTAAATCTCTCGAACTTCTGTGGCACCTACAGTTTTTTCAAGAGATTTGCAAACCAACGGATGCCGACACCCCGGCATATTTTCTCAGGGCGCTAAAAATAAATAGAATAAAATGTAACCATTGCAAGTTTTTTGAATGGTCGGAAAGTGTTTGGAAAATGTGCTAAATATGAATTAAATTCAAAACAAAATAAAAAAAGAGCAATTTAAAAATGTATATGTTTTTAATGAAATCTCAGCCAAATTATTTTTAAAACGTGTAGTAGTAGTCTTCTTGAGTTGGAGTATGTTCTTCAAAGCTGCCTTATGATGTTTGATTGCTTATTTCCATAAAGCTAGAGTCTTCAGAAAAAGGCTCCTTGAAAAAATGGTGGTTTTTTAGCTATCCTTGCTTCGTGTGGTACTGCCTGAGCAGCTCGTTGCAAGGAGGTTCGACTATGCGTCATTCGTGGCTCATGGCAGTATGCGGCTCTGCTTGCACTTGATCCTGAGCTGAGCTCTGAAGATCACTCATCTGCTCTGCTGAAGGTAAATATACTGGCTCAACAGTGAGCAAACTGCCGCTAGGCTTGGCGTTTGTGTTCATAGAAATGAAATTTAAACATTTTTGAGCCATCGTTTTGTTTTTTTGTACACCTGTCATGATAAGTGAGGCAACTAGCTTTCGTCTTGTCTTTTGGACAGTTTCCAGCTTGCTTGAGAAAACGCGATTTTTCATGCTATTAGACAAATTTGTAGTGGTGTCCTTCTTCTGGGGTGTCTTCTTCCTACTATATGGTGTTCCATTGCTCTTCCGTGTCCGCTTTTTGAGTTCAGAGCCTGGTTGCATAAAACGAAAGCGCGGCAAACGCACATTACCGTACCCCAAAAATTCATACGTAGCTGGATTCCAAATAGGATACGATTCGGTATCACAAAGCCGTCGCTGTTGGTTGCAGTCTTCAAACCATTGTAGGGATACAATCGGTATATTCAAACTCTGAGCACGCTTATAAGTAGAATGAAGACCGTCCTTAAACACAACGTGTGTGGTATTTTGTTTGAGATGCTTATTCACTTTGACGCCCTTGTTGGCAATAAGTTTTCCTATGCCCTCGGAGCAATCCGCATTGTCATTACGTATTTCAACATACAAAATAACGTCCTTGAAAATTTCTTGAAGAGTTGGTAGTGGCTTGGCTTCTTCTTCGCATTCTTCTTTACATTCTTCTTCCTTAATATCTATGTCTGCAGGCGTAACCATTGGGTACTTCATGTCCTCCATGGGCTCTTCTTTGGGAAGCAAATACCAGAGATTCTCCTTCTCCTCTTCAGCCATTTGTTCAGCTTTAGGCTTTTCATCGACTTCCTGGTCTGCAGGCGTAACCATTGGGTACTCCATGTCCTCCACCCGGTCTTCTTTTAGATGTAAATCCCCAAAGTTCTCTTTCTCATCCACAGGCTCTTCTTTAAGACAAAAATCGCCAAAGTTCTCTTTCTCATCCACAGGCTCTTCTTTAAGACGCAAATCCCCAAAGTTCTCTTTCTCATCCACAGGCTTGTCTTTTAGATGCAAATCGCCAAAGTTCTCTTTCTCATCCACAGGCTCTTCTTTAAGACGCAAATTGCAAAAGTTCTCTTTCTCCTCCACAGGCTCTTCTTTTAGATGCAAATCCCCAAAGTTCTCTTTCTCATCCACAGGCTCTTCTTTAAGACGCACATCGCCAAAGTTCTCTTTCTCCTCCACAGGCTCTTCTTTAAGACACAGATTCTCAAAGTTCTCTTTCTTATCTTCAGCCATTTTTATAGCTATAGTTTTTGTAGAATATTGATGTAGTTGATTTTTAATGCCAACTGAACTCGCTCTAATTAGCACTGACACCTCGACAATAATCAAAAATTGATGAAGCGTCATGTCAAGCGTCCCACACACTACACAAGCAGTCTGTAGAAATCTGTGTCTGCACAAACTGATTTCTCGACGTTTGCAAGAAACGCATATTGACTTGCAGATGCAGCAGTTTTATTACTTACATTTTTTGCACAAATCGTGTCAAATATCTTAATGTTTTGATTTTAAATTAATCAAAAAGTAGCACATACAACGCATCAGTCTGTTCAACACACAGTTTTGTACAGACTGCTTGTGCTGTGTATAGGCCCCTTAAGCAAAATCCAGCAAAATCCATTGCGAACGCACACTTTCACACTTTTTCTACCAAATTATGTTCATCAAAATGTTAGCCTGGCGCCCATACTACGTACGGGCCGAACACCTTCGGCAAATCACACAGACACTAGCCGAAGGCTTGCAGGCACTCTTTTCGCCGGACTTCGCATTGACAACAACAAATTTTTCGTTTTCGTTTGACGCTTCTTGGCAAGAGGGCGCGGGCAACAAACGAAAATCTATAAATAGAACAATTGTTTCATGATTGCTGTCTACTAACGGCTTGCATCATCGCTTTTTGCTTTCATCTACTTCGTTTTCTCTTACATTGCTTTTGTCAAGTTGCAGCCATTTATTATTCCGACACGAACACACTTACATGTTCATGTATGCATGAGCATTGTTATGTTGGTATATGTGGTTGCACACGCACAAACAGGCAATTTTCGTGCAGTGCGCGTAGCTGGTTTTTTTCTTTCTTGAAAATTCAATAAAAACCAAGGAAAAATTTTTTAAAAAATTAAACAAAAATGTAAAGAAAATAAAAAAAAAAACAATAAAGATTTAAAACAAAATCTGAGAAAAAAAAAAAAAAAATATTTGGACCTGGTGCGCGAATCGAACCCCGGACCCGCGCACCAGCAACACCACAGCCGTACTCAAAATGTTGGCGATTTAATAAGTATAGCAAAATACAATTAGATGGGTTTTGATATGAAAACCCATCATATTTTATAGTCTGTGATATTTAGTGACTAGTGCCTTAATTAATAAGCCTTAGCTTGTAGATGAAATTTCAATAAATAATAATAATATTATGCATTAGGTAATGGTAATGGTAAGATTTTATATACACTACTATGAGGTGTCGCAAAGGTACATATATATGAATTGGTATAATGGATGCCAATAATGTTAATAATAATGACGAATTTGTCAAAATATACACAATAATGGATATTTAAAAATAAATATAAAAAAGTTGTTAAAAAAGTTGACTATTTTCAAAGCTATTTTTGATTGGCAATTCAAAAAAATTGGCATTACTGCCTGCCAAACAGTTTAGCACCCAAAACACTTTTAAATTAAAAACATCAATACAAATTTGTATACTGCAATTTAATTTAAATTATTACAGGTGCAGCCAAGTATAAGTATGATATAAGCAGACCGAGCAAATCAAATTTAGAAAATAACAATTTTAATTCATTACAAATAATGAAAACGAAATAAATGTTTTTCAATACAATTCTTAGACCGACAAAAACAAAAGCACAAATTTGGCTCTTGCATTTCTTTTGACTGAAGAAGAGGTTTTGAGCAACAAATAAAAATCTAAAATAATATATTGAAAAGCAACCGATGTGTCTGCCCAGATCGCGCACACATATATATAGGGTCCTCGATGACTGTACCGAGATAACCATACCTTTTCAATCATTTTTCATTTAGTAAAGACAAGAACCATTGCGAATGCATTTATATTACACTTTTAATAATAATAAGTGCAATGGTTCTCGTCTTTACTAAATGAAAAATGATTGAAAAGGTATGGTTATCTCGGTACGGTCATCGAGGACCCTATGCAACTTACTATTCTCATTCAGCCCCAAAAGCAAAACAATGATGGTTTCAAATTGCTTGTGATATCGATATCGTCTTTGATACATACAATTTTAATATTTCAATATTTTAATCATTTTTTTATGTTGATTTGTATTCAAGTTAATTTAATTTTTAAATAAAGTAACGGATGGCCTTTTTGCAAATAAAGCTATGATTTATTGAAGTAACATTCTAATTTATTAAATTAACAGGCCTGTTCCTAGTTCTACTTTCGATATCCACATGAATAAAAAGCATACTTTTAGGAGGGCCTTAAAATGTAAATGCATAAGAAAACTAAGGAATTCATTTCAAAGTGTGTGTTATTTTTGAACGCTGTGATCTCAGAGACTATAAAAGCTAAAGATATCAAACTTGACAGATGGGTTCCTGAATACCGGAAAAAACACTCTCCATTGGAATCTCATAGAACACTTTGCAAGATATCTGCTGATATAATCGTATTCTACAACTTTTAAGTATCAGCCATTTATAATCCAATCAATACATAGTTGATCAAAAATTCCAGTTAGACTATTATTATTTTCAATACAGTATTGAAAGTTTTAAGACTTTACGTTTTTCTTTCTATTGGTTGAAACTCAGTTTCCAAGGTCTGAGAAATGGTGAAAGAGAGGAAATGACTTAGCCGGGCAATGCCGCGTCAGACCGACTAGTAGAAAGTCTAAAGTTATGTTTGTTATTATATGAGTGTTTTTCAACATATATATTTGCTGATTTAATGCCTCAAGTTACCTCAGTTGAAATATATTGAATTTTGAGGCTTTGAGCAACAAATCAAAATCGAAAATAATTTTTAAGTATTTTTGAATTGAGCTCGAATTGTTTAAAAATTCTTTAATAACAAGTGCTATATTATATTGAAATCTTATATCTTGAAAAGATGACAACACTACGTGAATTTCTTTTTGATGATCTTTTGAAATTTAATCGAATTGTCTTTGATCCACTCACCGCAGTCTATTCGCTCTCATTTTTTATAACTAGAATTCTAGAATGCCCAAGGTTACAGGAAGTTATCGTTGCGCCAAATGAACAACTAGTGGGCTTTATGTTGGGCACTCAAACTGCCCAGGACGACGAAATTGGTGATGCAAAGGATACGGTTTCGAATGAATGTAATGGACACGTTTGTGCCATATCCATTGATCATGAATATCGACGCTTGGGTCTGGCCACAATGTTATTGAAGCGTTTTAATGATAGATTGAACCAACAGCGATATATGTATGTGGGTCTATTTGTGCGCAGCAAGAATCAATGTGCTATAAGGCTTTATAGGTCCTTGGGTTATGTTGAATATCGCTGGATGCCCAGTTTCTATGAAGATGATCATGGCTATGAAATGAGATTGCCTTTGTTGCAAGATGTGGAACGCAAGTGTTTGCAGAATAAGATGCATATGTTTGAGGATATGGATTTATATGTCATAGGACAACAGTTGTATCAAATGCTATTGAAGTATTTGAAGAGATTTACGAATGTCATATTTAGTTTTCGAAAGTGATTACAATATTTTTGTATCACAACAGTCTGTGAATAACACTCATTACAAATGTTCAAAATCTATTTGTTATATTATATATAAAAGCGATCCGTTTTCTGTTTCCCAGCATGACATGTTTACGCGAAATGCAACTTGAGGATCTGTTCAAATTTAATGCCTTGGTGTTTGATCCTCTGACAGAAGTGTATCGACTGGGCTTCTTTATGCGCCATATTGCCATCTGGCCCGATTTGGCTATAGCTTCTGTAACACCAGCTGATCAGCTGGTGGGCTTTATATTTGGCAAATGCCAGGATGGCTCCAAGGATAATACTCAATTGCATGGACACGTTTGCGCCCTAACCGTCCTATCCGATTATCGTCGTTTGGGCATTGCATCCAGTTTAATGAATCAGTTTGCACAGGCTTTGGATCTCTGTAAGGCCTGGTATGTGGATTTGTATTTACGTTGCAGCAATGTGGCTGCTTATCAATTATATTGTTCATTGGGCTTTACTTTACGTCGTATACTGTTGGAATATTATCCTGGCATGCCGGAAGAGGATGCTTATGATATGCGAAAGCCGCTGGCAATTGATAGCGAAGGACAATCCATAACTATGGCAAGCAGGGAGTCTGTGCGTCTGCCATCGGATGACGAAAGCGATGACGACTATTAGGTTTGAGTTGAGGATGGCATTATGGTATTATTTTAGGCTTATATTTTCTTTCGTTCGAAACTAATTAAATATACAAAACAAAAAACCAAAAAAAAATAGTTCAATTGCGCTAAATTTAAAACGGCAGCCAAAGTTTCCGCTGACGCACAAAAACTAAACAAATCTTTGGGTAGATACCAGCTACAGCTAGCTACACTTGTACTTTTTGTCTTTAACGCAGTTCTTTATGCCAAACAAATTTAATTGCAAATAACAAAAATTTAAAACATTGAAACACTTGCGACGCGTCTGTTTCAATGGTCAAGGCTCACGTTGTGCTTTTTTATTGGCTACATTTCTTTGCGCAAATTGAAAATGTTTGCTATTTTTCTTATTTTTTGTTGTGTCGATTTTTGCTGCTTTTTTTTTGGGGGGTGCCAATTTGCATGTCTGAAACACGCGCAATGTTCTTTTATTATAAATCGCGCAACTTGAAACGCACACAATTGAACCCACCTAAAAAAATGACTGATGGCAAATTTCTTTCAGTGCCTTTTGTGTCTGTCTGCTGTTCTACAGATGCTACAGATGCTGCTGCTTATGACATGTATTTAGTTTTTCTTTTGAGCGATTTGTTTAAGCTTTGCGTTCAATGAACTTTAAATGGCATTTTCCTGGGCTTTCTTAATGTGTTTTTTGGGCAAAATAATCAATAATCCTGTACAAATGTATTTTTATGCCTATAATATGAATTACTTAACTAAGTTAAACATCGCTTATTGGATCAAAGTATATATGTTTTTTAAACAGTTTTAAAGTTAAGCTAAATAAAAATATATATATTATTAATAGATACAAACTGATAATTGTGTCTGTTTGATTGCCTATTGAAGCCAATTTCAAACCAGTTTCAATAAGATGGCTATAATTTATAGTCGCCCAAGCTTAATCTTGATCAGCATGACAAAAACATGCTAAAATTTGATTAAAAAACTTGAGAAACAGAAAAGATTTAAAAAAAAAAATAAAAATTATGCATGAAAATTTATTTTCCACCGATTGTTCCTATGGCAGCTATATGTTATAGTGATCCGATCCGTACGATTCTGACATATGTATTGCCTAAAGCAAAGAGAAGAATCTGTACCAAGTTTCAACAACACAGCTTTAAAGAGAGATGAGTTCACATAGAACAGTTAGATAGATGGATAGTTAAAAAAGGCAACATCGACTCGGCGGTTGATGCTGATCAAGAATATTTACGCTTTATAGGATCGGAGACGTCTCCTTCAATGCGTTACACGTTTCGTAACAAAAATATGATACACTCAGTAGGTTAACCCTATTTCAATTCTACTTATATCGACGCATGTCTTAGAAAGCTAAACTGAAACTATATGTTTCAATATGTTACCTTTCAAATCATTCAATGGTTTAGCTATACATTTTTGCACTCAATTGTTTACTTTATCGCTATTTCGATAGCTTATGAGTATTATGATTAGTTTAAAGTAGCTGTCATACCAATTCAATGTTGTTGTTTGAGGGGGCCACACCCATATTATAGACAAGTTGTCGGACACTTGAAAGCTTCAAAAATATAAGTACATGTTCGTAATTCAAATTCAAATTCAAATTCAAATAAAATCTTTTACGCTCTTCTAATGAGGTTAATGTTCGAGGCACGTTGACTCAGACCCAGACGCATTGAACAATTCTATTTATAAGATTTAATGGCGCATTTTGCACAGAAATAAAGTTGAGTACAAACCAATTTGTATATGTATACTATCTATGCAGCACATACTACTATATTGTTGTTAAGATTCGGTCTATTTATGTATAATTAACGCATCAACATACCTAATTAATGATCACAACTAAGAGTGTGCATGAAATAAAAATCAAATTAACGTTTTAGGCAGGTGGTCCAGAGTCAGAGTCAGAGTCAGAGTCAGAGCATGTAAATAGCCAAATACCTATATATCTATATAGTATATACATATATACTTATAACTAAATTCGTTCCATTTGTAAGAAGATGAATGAATCTTTAATGCCGCAGACATTGCATATTCTATAAGCAATATATATTGTGTTGCTTTGTCTGGCTGGACTTATGTTTTCTTTCTAATTTGGTATATATATTAATGTTTTAACATCTTCTTCTTTTTATAATCTGTTTTCCAAAATGGAAAAAAAGAGTATATTGGGTTTGTGAAATGTCCGTCCGTCCGTCTGTCTGTCTGTCCGTCTGTCCGTCTGTATGAACGCAGGTTTTTTCCACAGTTTTGAAGCTAGAGCAACCAAACTTGGTATACATGTTGGTATATACCATAGTAAGACAAAGTGTCAAGATCTCCCCCCCACCCCCACCCCTTCCCCCACAAACCGCAAAAACCTATATCTTCCACAGTTTTACAGCTAGAGTAACCAAATTTGACATACAGACTACTGACCACATCCTTGACCGACCTGCCAAAAAAAATATATGCCACGCCCACTACCGCCCCCGCAAATGAGCTAACCCTGTATCTCCTACACCCTTATAGCTAGAAACCCCAAATTTTGCAGTATGACTCCATTTGAGCTCTTCGATAGATTGGAGAAAAAAAAATTTTGCCACGCCCACCCCTGCCCCAGTAAACGAGCGATCATCTTGACAAGTACGCGTCTCGCTCTGCTTTGGGAGTTTGCAGCGTTCTGCACTTATTAGAAAGAATTTTATAGTTTGTAGCATATATATACAAGTAGTCTTTAAAAGAATTTAATTTAATATACGTACAGAAAACAGAGTATATCGCAGTTGGGTGAGCCCGACTGCAACGTTCTTACTTGTTTTAGTTGTATTTTTCAAGCATATGTGATTTATTATGACATCTGACAACATGTGGTCCCAATGCAGGGCCTTAAAAAAACTGACCAAACCATTTGGTATCATTCACATTGCTTGAATGCTTCATTTTCAGCATTGTGTGCATGATAATTAACAACTGTTGGCCCAACTTTTTCATATATTGTATATAAGTATATATGTATAATATATAAACTGATTCAACGCTTTTTTGCTATATAGTACTAGTTCCCTATCGGGCACGAGCTGCATGCGCCTATTTGTTTTTATGTTTTCTTTTTTGGCGTTTCGCTTTTTTGGCAACCGATCAATTTGACAAAAAGCTACAAAATATTGCCCGTGCTATATACAATTTAAGTACCATATGGATACAATAGCCGACAGTATTTTAGAAACAGTTTATTATATAAAGAAAATATATAGAACTGAATTATATACAATATTCTAGACAATGTTTGAATAGAATATCTGCATTTGTGGAAGTTGAATTGAAAGCAATTTTTATTAATTTACGAGACATCTGAGACCACATAAAGTATACTTGTTATTGATCAGCATGAACAGTTGCGTCGAACTAGCCATTTCTGAACTATCCATCTATCTAACTGTTCTATGTGAACCAGACTCTCCTTAAAGCTATCTGTATGAAACTTGGCACAGATGCTTACCTTTACCACAAGCAGTACATATGTCAAAATCGGCTGAATCGGATCACTATAACATATAGCTGCCATAGGAAAAATCGTTCTAAAATTTTGATCCTCAAGATAAATTGAGCAAACTTGCCAATTCTAAGTTTTGGCATTATCTAATCATGTTTACAAAATTTCATCAAAATTGGATCACTATATCTTATAGCTGCCATAGAAACAATCGGATGAAAAATGAATTATTATGGGAAAATCTTTTTGTTTGTCATGCCATCTCAACCAAATATACCTTTACTGCGTTTTAGTAGTTTTTGATCAAAATCGGACCACTATATCTAAGCAGTCATAGGAAAAATCGATCGAAAATGCTGTTTTTATATGAATAACTTTTCTGCAAGTTAACTTTTTTTTACTTGTTTGTATCTAAAGTTCCAACCTAGTTTGTGGCAAGTGCTGTCCATGTATTTTTCGCACCCGGTTTTCGAAACAGAGAGAACTAAGTAGAAATGTCGAAAATGATGCTTCAACGCTTGTAAAAACACAGAGCAGCAGTTCAATTTATTTAATGTTGAACAAAAGCCCAAAGCTAAATATCGCATAATGCCTTTGGGGGCTGCCGAAAACTCATAAGTACAAATAAATAAATATAAAAGTACAAACAACTGCGGAAGATCGCCCACTGTTTGCCGCTTGCTCAATTTTTCTTTAAAATAAACTCAAAATTCATAGAATTTTCCATGCAGACGCACTTTACATACACAGACATAAGCTCACACACACCATATCAGCGTATAGCCGAAATATATAGAGGAAATTCATTTCGAAATGTGAATTTGTTTTTCGGCTTTTCGACCAAGAAAATTTCGTGTGCGAATTCAGTGCGACTTGGGCTGCTAACTTGAACGCGTTGCAAACGAGAAAAACATCCGAAACAGAAGAAATCTTCAACTAGAAACTAACATATTATATATATATATATTTATATATATATATCTATTCATCTATCTATCTATTCTGTCTGTCTATATCTATATAGCCGACTGCGGTATATATAGATCTATTCGCTGAGTCTGCAGCACTAGCAAAAGTGAGCAATGCGTCGTGCCGCGTTTTAAAAATAGAAAATTACAAAATTCTTGTGCGAAAAAAAACTGTGAAAACCTTTTCTTTTTTTTTTTGTTACTCATGACTCTTGACTGCTGTAAAATCCAACAAACTAGGCATGTTTTTAGTGGAGACTGTTCTATATCAAAATCAGTTCATTTCAAAATTTTACGAAAACTATTTTCTTTTCAAGTTTCGATATATGTGTGTGTGTGTGTGCGCGCGCCTTCATGCTGCTGAATTTTATGTTATATAAGAAGGCGTGTTCTTTGTGCAAAATTACAAAATGCTATTAAAAAAACAAAAATAAACATTCTTTATTTGAAGTAACACTTAAATTTTTAATTTTTTTTATGCATTTTCAGTGCTTTTTTGTGCATAGATTGGCAAACTTTTCGTAGAAATTGAGTGCAATTTAGCAACAACAACAACTACGTCTAAAAGTGATTGCTGTCTGTGCAAAAGTGTATCAAAACTAAACTCCGTAAACAAAACAAGAAACCAACTTAAAGGCAATGAGTGCTGGGTAAGTTTCATATCAAAAATATCGTTGCAAATTCAGAAAATTGTGGTTTCAATCATATATTTGGTATATATCTGTGCCGAAATCCCTAGGACTGCATTCCGAATTACTGTTCTGTATTTCAATTGGAATAGTTTTGAAACCAATTTCGAACCATAAGTCGCGAAAAGAATCGAAACTCAAAACAGGCCTCATTATATCATATAGAAAGGATAAACATACTTTTACAAATGTACATAACTATTCTCTCAAGTGTTTCTTTTAAAGCTTTCTCATTTCTTGGATGATAATGAACTGAAATGTTCTTCAAAACAGTTTAAAACATCTGAGAGTCTTAACTATTGAATTTTAAGAGATATTATGTTTTATAACTTGAGATAGAATTGTTTATTTAAAGATCTTAGATCATAGTTTTGCAATCATTAAAGCTCTGCTTAGATTGCAAGCTTTGATCAAATCGTTTAGTTTGTAATTCAGTTAGTTTTTACAACATCTGAAGACTTTCAAACATCTTGTCAGCCGAGTGTTGACATCAAACTATTATAAATCTGAGCAGCTGCTGATGTTATTCTAACCAAAAACTATAAAAAATTTAAAAAAATAAGCAACCGCCCGGCAAATATAGAGAAAAACTTGTGTTTTTGCTAGAAATAAATAAAACATATGTGAACGCCTTTCGATATATGCGCTCATAAATACTCAAATATACACATATATATATATATATATATATATATATATATATATATATACATATATATATATTCATTTCGAAGTATATGTAAAATATATACAACACAGCCACACAATTAGGGTTCATATAAATTTTGAAGGCCAACAAAATGCCCACGCTCCACGCCCACACACAAAGTGAGGGGGCGGAGGCGGAGGCGACACGATCGCCATTCAGTTGGCAGCCCTCGGGACTGCACGCGCTTTTTGGCAGGCGACATTTTCATCTTGTAATTCATTTTCTTCGTATACCCTTGCAGAGAGTATTATAATTTTGTCACGTCGACGTCTTTGACTTTATCAAGTATATGTGTTCATGTTCAGCATCAACAGTCCTGCCGAACTAGCCATTTCCAACTATCCATCTATTAACTGTTCTATGTGAACTCATCTCTCTTTAAAGCTATGTTGTTGAAACTTGGTACAGTTTCTTCTCTTTGGTGTAAGCAGTACATATGTCAGATTCGACCGGATCGGACCACTATAACATGTAGCATATATGAACGATCATTCGGAAATTTTGTTTTTCAAGATAACTCGACCAAACTTACCAATTCTGAGCTTTAGCATTTTCTAAACCTGTTTACAAAATTTGATCAAAGTCGGACTACTATATCTTATAACTGTCGTAGGAACAAGCGGATAAAAAATTAGATTTTGTATGAACAACTTTTTTGATGCTCAAGCTTTTTGAACTAAATTGAACTATTCTAGGTTTTAGTATGTTAAGAATCGAAAAATTGTTCATCTGCAAGTGTATATATCTTCTATATAACTCTTCTTTCTTGCTTTTTCTAACACTTTTAATGTTACTCCCTGCCCAACCAATTGTCTTTATATTTCGTATACTCAATGTTTTATAAAATTAAGCACACGTGTTAAGAATTTAGCTGACGACAGCACCGGAAGTTCTATGCCACGCACTTGAGCCAAACGGCTGCCATTAAAGAACCGTTGAATAAAAAAAAACAAAAAAAAAAAAACAAAACACACTTTTCAAATACTCAAGAATTTGGCATAAAATGCATTTGATTTTTTTTTTGTTGAGATTTTTGTGAAAAACTAGATTTGTGTTTTGTTTTTTGCATTTCTTTGTTGACGTTGATGTGTCGCGCATAAATTCTCAACGACCATAAAGAAAATATATATTTTTTCGATAGGCGAAAATATATATTAAGAAATTTGGGTCAAACTGATGTACTCGAAAAATAGATTCGCAACAGTATTAAGATGTTCAGCATTTTCGAAAAACTTTTGCAAAATGCAATATGTCTTTTTGTTTTTCAAATTTTTGTTTGTGTATTTGAGCATAATAATAATAATAATACTTAGTTTATATATGTCAAATAATGAGTTCAAAATTTGTTATTTACTTAAAATTTGATGCTTCTTTCATTTCCTTTCATAACTAACAATCCAAAGAACTATTAAAAATTTCTTCAGCTTTGTTTTTTTTTTTGGATAAAACTCTCTTCGTCGAAAAACTGTTGGCATTCATCAATCACAGCAATAATTTGCATATTTACCTCTTTCATGTCATCAACAATGACTTTCAAAAGTGAACTTGTAAACTTGTCGTTAAACAAAATGTGAAACGCATAAAAATATTCATGAAATTTTTGCGTGTGAACTTGAATAAATATGGAATATGTACTTGATTTGTGTATATCTTTAATGTTTCGAAGGTGTATTTTACGAGCATGTTTTGTGATCCATTACGTACATGATTTCTGTCAGCGACAATTATTTTGACACTTTGTTTTTTGGGAAGTTATTGTGAGTTACGTAAGACAGGTGTGAATTTATTTACTTTCGGCATTTTTGCATTTCAAATTTTAAGTGGGATTTTTTCCATACTGTTGTTGTTGTTGTTTCTTAAGTTCAAGTGCATGAGAAATGACCGTGAAAAGGAATAAATAAACAGAAAAGGAATAAATAAACAACTAAGTGCATTTTTTTATACGAAATAATTTCAAACATTAAACCATTTGTTGTATTTTGAAATATTATGAAAAGTTAAAAAAAAAAACATGTCTTCCTATGATTAACTTAAACATTTAGCAAAAGTGTTTGTGTTATGAATATTTTCACATTATTCAAAATTTCTAACAATTTACTTGCGTCATTTTTTTTTTTTCATTTTCCCAAATCAATATTGGTGCAATTTTTCACAGTAAACACAAAGAGCACACAAAACAATTTGTTTACTAGTCAAATTCAAAATAACAACAAAAATATGCTGGCGGGGCCCAACTCGTTGGCCTGGCTAACTGTAAAAGGCCTTATCCGTGCGAGCCACATGTGGCCAAAGTCGGAAAATTGATAAAAAAAAAAAAAAGAAGCCAAATTTAATGTACAACAAGAAAGAAAAATATTGTTCATATCTCTCAGCTGAAGAAGAAATATGGCTGCATTATATTGTGCAACAGGCGCTGGCTGGCACTTCATCTTCGACTGGGACTTCGACTTGGACTCCGACTTCGAATTCGACTTGGACTTGGACTTGGACTTGCAACTTCAACTTAAAGCTGGGCTTGGGCTTGCACTTTTTCTACTTTCACTTAAGTCGCGCCGCTGGTGACCCGCCAGATTAATATTAATAATTATGATTCCAGCCAGGCAGCCAGGCTGTCTGATGTGCTCATGTCATGCAATCAACGCGACCAGACACAACAAAAATGACAAATGAAAACAGCAACAACAACAACTATTAACAACAACAATCAACAAATAAACGAGTTGCAGTTACATTCCCAATACGCAGTTGCCGCGTAGAAAGCGCCTTTAAATGATGTTTGATCAATGGACTCTGCAGCGAGTTCAATTGCTGATTGTTCATTTTCATTTGGTTTGTCAATTTGGCTTTTGTTTTGATTACATTTTCCACACACCCACATTTTTGTTTCAAGGTCGCACATGATTCACATAATACTAATTTATTACACCAAACATAAGCCTGCTGAGTATTAGCCTAAGATCATAATTTAACATATGCTTGTGGCGTGTCTTTCTATTTTCTATTTTTATACGCTTGCCGAGGGTATTATAATTTTGTCACATTGAAGGAGACGTCTCCGAACACATAAAGTACATATATATTTAAACAGCATCAACAGCCGAGTCGAACTAGCCATTTCCGACTATCCATCTATCTAACTGTTCTATGTGAACTCATCTCTCTTTAAAGCTATGCTGTTGAAACTTGGTACAGATTTTTCTCTTTGGTGTAAGCGGTACATATGTCAGATTCAACCGGATCGAACCACTATAACATATAGCTGTTATAGGAATGATCTGTCGAACATTTTTGTTTTTCGAGATAACTCGATCTCCAATTGTGATTTTTAGTTTTTTAGTTTTATTTCTCAAAATTTCATCAAAATCGGATTACTATTTCTTATAGCTGCAATAGGAACAATCGTCTCAAAAATTAGTTTTTGTATGAGTACTGAGACAATCAGTCGAAAATCAAGTTTTCATGTGAACAACTTTTCAGCAAGGGTATATATTCTATATATACGTTTCTTTACTGCTCTTTTTTTTCAATTCTTTTCTTTTTTCTTTTAATGCGTGTGCTGCTGGCATTTAAAACAGTTTTTATTATCCGGCATTTATGTTAGTTTTTTGCTCTATGTTTTCCTAAAGTTCTTTTTGTTGTATCCGTCGCTAATGGCACATAAATTTTGTGCGTTTTATTTGTGAATTTGTAGTTACGTTTGTGCAATTTTCATTTTGTTTGTATATAAAGTCAAATATACATATATGTATATAAATATATACTTTCTTTATATATGTATATTATTATAAAATTAAATGTAATTTATGTGTCTTGCAGTCAGACTGTATGACGTTAGCCTTGACTACTAGATATTTATATAATTCAAAACAAAAAGACTATTAAAAGTAGTAAAAACTATAAAACATTTTGACCACAAGTAAATTTATCTTGCCTACTCAGTCAATAATCGTAGACCTCTGAATAATGTGCGCTGTCTAAATCAATTTGTCAGTTTCTAAATGTGTTTACAAATTAGCAAAGACTGCATTAAAGTTCATCATAAATTTAACAGTTAATCAAATCATTCCTGATAGCCCCCAGCACACAAATTAGGCCAACGAAATTGATTTGAAAAATTCTAAGAAAATTCTAAGCATAATTAAAAGAATTTCCCTGCTTTTCTTACTTTCCCACAATATAAGTGAAGAAGCCTCGGGCCAACTGATTAGGTAGCCCTTCTTGTTGATTGATTATTGAGGCGTTTGTCCAAGTGCTAGATGGATGTATGGTATCCATCTATCTAAGCATCTATCTATACCATCTATGTGATTTCTAGCTGTGCGTCTGACCCAGTTTTTGGGCGAGCCAAGAAATTATTGAATGAATATTAAGTTGAAACAATTTTCTGACAGTTGAGCAGCATTTCATTCAATAACAATAACAACAACACATTATTGACAGGCACTCAAAACTAAAGTGTGCGTCAATAGACTCTATATATATATATATATATAATATAGTTTAGTTTCTGGTTATAGGCCAGCTGTCAATATACAGGCATGCCGCATGAGTCATACTCTCAGAACTGCCACGGAGCCTTCTCCTCATATGGCAACTCAAATAAGTTGGGTTCACCATTCAACACCATTTGGAATTGTAGCTTGCAACTTTGCCCAGTGGTGCAATGATCCCAAATATCAGTTGCAGAATATACCAAATAGTCCAGATTGCAGTGCAGCAGCTCCTCGCTATCCTCGAGCGGTGCGTCCAGCAAATTGCGTAGACAGCGTTGTCCACGCACCTGACGACCCTCCTGGCCATGCATCAGGCTGACATGGGCACTTACCTGGCGTGAGGAGACCGGACTGATCAGAAACAGCACATACATATGCTCCAGATTGGCTTCCGGCGGACTGACATACATCATTAGCACCATGGGCAGATGATGTACCAGTTGCAGTTCCGGTCCAATTGGATGACTGCGATTGGCATCAGCTTTGCCGGCAAAGGCAATGACACCCACAACATGATTGCAGCCCGGTGTCAGTTTAGCCAAGTCCACGGTATACACCGTGCGCCACCCAGCACCAATTTCCTGCATTGAGTCCTCGGGGCGATGTTGCATCAACAGATGTGCCAACAACTCCAAAGGCGTCAGCTGTGACATACAACCAAATACGGGACATTTGGCGGGAATACCATCGAACAGATCCACACGGCCAAAAGCATTCTGCATAAAGTTATATTGCCAAGAAATGTGTGTCAGTTAGCAGCTAATCAGTTAACTTACCATAATTGTACACTGCTTTTGAATTTATAATTTCAAAATTTTTATAACTATGAAACTTATGATTTGTAGCACAAAATTTACAAACTCTCATTTGAATTCAGCTAAAGGATCTAGTTTACAGTTGAATCGAGGGGCACTTGAAGGCTGCGCAGTTTTCAAATATTCACTTCCGATCAAAATATTCAAAAAATTTTTTGAAACGGTGATGTTCAAACAATTATAAATTGTATTTAACTACAAAAGATGAATACAAATTAAATTGCATTGTTAAAAAATGGTCGATTTTTAAAATATCTCGTCTATAAATATCTTAAACTTACACAGTAAACAAGTAATGCTCTAGTCGAGTGTGCTCGACTACGAGACTCCCTGCTCCCAACTTGCATTTCAAGCAGTTCAGCGGCAACACAAGCAAGCAGCGCACTTAACGTCTCCAGTGCTTGTCAAACTGCTGTGCCTGCTGAGACGGGGGTGATAGATTCTTCCATAACTTTGGTGTCATTTATCCGATCGTGATGAAATTTACACAGCGGATCAACATTGATACAACATAAATGTGTACCAAAAATCATAGCTTTATCTTTAAAATTGTTGCTGTGGGAGTTTTTTGCAATTTGCGGGGCTGCGGGGGGGTGCTTTCGAAATTTGAAATAAAATTGATCTGCGTATGGTATACAGGAACCTGCATGCCAAGTTTGGTGTTTCTAGCTCTTATAGTCTCCGATATCTGTGCGTTCATACAGACAGACAGACGGACAGACGAACAGACAGACAGACAGACAGACGGACATGGCTAGTTCGACTCGGCTGTTGATCCTGATCAAGAATATATATAGTTTATATAGTTGGAAATGCCTCCTTCTTTTTTCCCATTTTTAATGGGAACAGGGAGTAAAAAACTATACTTATATGTACCAATATCCATGGTGAACTGCCTTGAATAATATGAAATATTTTTGAAAATATGTATGTTATATTTTTTCAACATTTCAAATTACATATTGCAGTAAGCTACGTTTTTTCATCTGTGAGAAAAAGAAAATCATCGCAGTAAACAACGTTTCAAAATGTTTTAACTTGTAAAACTCCGAAGCACTTTTTTTCATTATTATAAAAATTTTGCCCAAAACAAGTCGCATTTTTTCATCATAATAAAATTTTCTGATTTTTTGTGAAAATGTCGAAGTTTCGAGCAACATTGCTTTTGCAAAAACAGCTGGCCGAGTTCAAGTTCAATCCCATTATTGGCATCTCGGCTGGTCTGATCGAGGATAATGATATATTTCGCTGGGAAGCTCTCATCATTGGACCAGCAGACACACCCTATGAAGGAGGCTTCTTCAAGGCTCATTTATACTTTACTGAAGACTACCCTTTATGTCCACCGAAAATGAAGTTTATTTCCGAAATGTGGCATCCGAATATTGACGTGAATGGAAATGTGTGCATTTCAATTTTGCACGAGCCGGGAGAGGACATATGGGGCAACGAGGTGGCTGCAGAGCGTTGGCTTCCAGTTCAAACCGTGGAATCCATTCTATTGTCTGTTGTATCCATGCTGGCTGATCCAAATGACGATTCACCAGCTAATGTCTATGCTGCCAAGGAGTGGAAGGAGAACTATCCGGAATTCAAGCGCAAGGTGATACATTGCGTGCGAAAAAGCCAAGAGGAGTCGTCTTAGAAACCAGATTTGGGCTTACTTTTATAAGATATATATTTTTAAATGTTTCTATTTATTTTTTAAAGACAACGATCCATCTATTTTTTATCGCTGATCATCTGGTTAAATCAATTTACTGAATAATTGCTTAAAATAAAGAAAAAAAGTTATGGTTGAAAAGTAGTTAACATATGAATACTTTATTTTTGACCCGTTACTTCTAAGACAGCTATAGGATATAGTGGCCTGATTAGCTGGTCAGCTTGGCTATAAGATGTAGCTATGAAGATGTAGGAGTTTGATAAAATTTTGTAAGCTTGTTTAGATAATGCTAAAACATAGGATTGGTAAATTTCGTTGAGTTATCTTGAAAATCAAAATTTTCGACCGATCGTTCCTATGGCAGCTATATGTTGTAATGGTTCGATGCGGTTGATTCTGACATATGTATTACCTGAAGCAAAAATAAGCTTCGATACCAAGTTTCAGCAACATAGCCATGAGGAAAGTCTAGTTCACATAGAACAGTTAGATAGATGGATGGTTGGAAACGGCTAGTTCGATTCGGCTGTTGAAGCTGATCAATAATATGCATAGTTGTTATTGTCAGCGATGCTTCCTTATGACTGTAACATACATTTGCGCTAATTTTGTGCTCCCTTTTCTCATTTTTAATAAGTAGGAACAGGGAGTAATAATTGATTATAATAATCCAATTGGATATTCTCTGTAAGACTTTTTAAGGTCGCGCTAATCTTTATAGTACGCTTTTTTTTTTGTTTGCACTGATTTGTAGGTGAAGAGTAAACTGTTAATAGTTCTGGCTCTATCAGTTAACAAATACATTTGTATCTCAAGGCAACTAATTCACATTTCCGCAGCAGCAGCAGCTTGTGCGTTGCTACAATTAGGGCGCTCAATTTTAAAACATTTTTGTTTTGTTTTGTTTTTATTTTGGCAAAAAACACGCCCCATAACTTCCACGAATTGTGGGAAGCAGATAAGACGAATTTGTGAAAAACAAAAAAATTTGAGGGACAAGAGATAAACGTCGTTTTAATTATGAAAAGCTACAAAAGTAATAAGCAGAAGACATGACAACCAAACGAAAACAATTAGCCGCACGATAAGAGATACGTAGATACAAGATACAAACTAAAAGATACTCGCATAAGCCAAAAACAGTCGAAAGCGTTTTGGCGTTTAGCTTGAAATTTGTCGCCGCGTTTGAAATGCCAGTTGCCGCGGCCGTCCAACAACTTGCCAAGCCAATTGACAGACATATAAATTGCTCCACAGCGTGGCAGGCAGGCAGGCCGTGTATCTTGTATCTTGTAGCTTGCAACGCTGCCGCAGTTGCCACAGTCGCAATCGCAGTCGCAGTCGCAGCGCTGCCGCGTGCTAGCTGAACGTTTGTCATGCACTCGGTTTTCCTTTTGCGGCAGGCAGTAACAACAGCGACTACCACAAATGTATCTGCAACAAGTTGCTAACGTCGACAGCACCGTCGACGCTGTTGCCGACGCTGACGCTGACGTTGCCGTCGAAGTCGCGAGTCGAACGAACTCGGCTTCAAAGCGCGTCGAGACTTTGCTGCGTGCAGTCGCACAGTGCGCTTCAGATACATTTCTAGTTACAGATACTTACGTTCGTAACATTCGAGTTACATTTCGCGACGCGCGTGTTTTAAAACAAACTAACTAACTGAGTGCTAACTAACAAAAACGTCTGCTGTAAGCCTCTTTGTAGCTAATGTATCTCACGGATGCTCAATCAATGTCTAGCACATTTCATCAACTTTAGCTAATTTAGACAACAACTTTTGGCTCATGCCTAAAAATACAAAAACGTGCGTGAGCGTTAAATGTATCTTTTTGTATACAGCCGCCCGGAATTGATGATAAACATGATGTTCATAATGATGCTCTTGTTATGATTGTGAGTCATCCATTCTGCCGGGCGGCTGACCAGCGCCAAAGGTTTTTCAATTGCCTTAGATCAATCGCTCGATCGGACTGACTCAGTTTTTCAAGTTTTTGTTTTTTTGTTGTTTTTTATTGTTTTATTGTTTGACTTCTGCGCCTTTGTTTGACAAAGTCAATAATTGCACGGGCATTAGGCATGTAAATGGCTTGCACAATCAAACAATGTATTTTTTTTTTTTCATTTTTTGTTTTTTTTTTACCTCTGTTTATGTTTTTTTGTTTTGTTGCACTTAAGCCTTATAGCTTATCTATAGGTAAATGAACGGCAAAAGTTGGAGTTCATAAATATATTGATTAGTCAGTTAGTATCTATAAATAAATTATACATAAACAAAGGGTCAATTGTATTAGGTTTATATAAATGATCGACGCAAAAGTTAACATAATCATTATTATTGCTAATAATATTCAAAATGTTAATAAAGAGTGCTAAATAAAAAGTAAAAGTTTGATTTCTTTTTGCGCAACAATAGTTAATCTCAAATAATCAAAGCTAACATGTTGAAATGAAAAACTTTATGAACTTTGAACATTGAAAGGAATTTCAATTCCCCAAAAATTTTGACGAAAGTGGAAACCGGAAGAGGCCTGTGTATATGTTTTGAAAATATTAGCTTTTTATAACTCGCTGTGAGGATAATATGGCAGTTAGAATGATTCGAAAGTTAGTTTTTGAGTGAATTTCGAACCTTAGAACTTGTGCTATACAAAATATATGTATTTTTGGAATATAAGTTTTTGATGTTCGTATGTAAGAATGATATCGAAGCATAAAAATAGATAGTTATGATTCCGCAACCCATTAGACAATTTCCAGGCATTCGAACCTTAGAAGTTTTACCATATGAAATAAGTATATTTGTATTTTGGCATATAGGTTTTAGATAACTCCATACAACAAGTATTGAGACTGTAACCCATAAAACATTTCTCAAGCTTCTGAGGGATTGTTGTTATCAATAGTTGCCTCGGCATTGATTGACATTAATGTGTGATTCATTCAGACAGAGTCACACACTGAGCTATGCAAAGTAGTGTATCTCAAGACAAAGTGCAAGTGACTGAGTATCCATAATAATATTTATATAGTAAAATATCAAAAAAAAAAGAAGAAAAACAAGACAATGGCCACTTCAACGCTGACTGCAACAACGTCGCCAGCATCGGTCAAGAATCCGCAACTGAAGCGTGTCGTATACTCCAAGTATCGGGAATTACTTGGATCGTATAACGATAAGGCCAATGCTATTATTGAAACGCTGCCCGCTTATATGGTGCGAGAGGATCGTGGATTTCAGTTGGAGTTGCCGCTGGGCAATGGGAATCAAATTGGAATTGGCAATGACAAAAGCTATGCGGATAAGTAAGTTGCTTTGTGGGTGGGTGGAATGGGGTTGGATATAAGCGAGTGCAAGTAACAACAACAATTTATGACTGAAATGCGTGATAAGGATTTAGTGCGCAAAAAAATAAGAAAAAAAAAGTAGAACCTGAAACAATTTCAATGTAAATATTTAGTTGCTGACGTGAGATTAGCGCTGTGGAATGTGTGCAGCTCATATGGGGCACCCTGTAGTGCTCTCTAGCTCTATTTATAGACACACACACACACACAGATACAAAGAGATACAAATACGAAGACGCGGACAATGACTATCATTATGTCATGTTGCATGTGGCAGCTTTCAAGTTGTGTGTTGCCTGCCTGCCCTTGATCTTGAAATATGCGCAAACTGGCAACTTCTAGAGTAGCTGCTTGCATCGGCATTGCAGGGGAACTGGCCAGAATTGAGAACTGAGCGTTGAGAGCCAACGAGTTCTGTTCCTCTTCAGTCTTGTGCATCTTTTCGATTGTGCATTGCAGATTGTTGCACGCTCATTTGCATGCGAAAAAAAAAGTGAAAATGTAAATTGTACAGATGTTATTTTTATAATTTCTACTCAGTTATTTTCTTTGTTTTTCTCTTTTATGGTTTTTTTTTTTTTTTTTGCTAAAAAGTAGCTGCAAGTCAAATTTATTTCTGTTTTAATTTTGGCATTTTTTCTCATTTGCTTTTTGCCTTGATATATGTCTATATATAAATTACAGCTGTGTATTTTTAGCTCAAAATATTGCAAATTGCAAAAAAATTGTGATTCATAATGCATATGTTAAGTAAATTATGTCAAAAGTGCACATTAATTAGTTGATTTACAAAATGCTGCTTTTTGAGTGACTTTGCACTTTGTTAGCTATACCAAAAGTTGACATTTTAATTGCCGACGCTGTCAAAATCAGCTGATGCTTCATTTGCTAGAAGAAAAACTAGCACAGTTTTCAGTTTAAGCAGTTTCAACTGACGCCATATCCCTGCCAGTTTGACGTCATCAGACGTTTGCTGTCGCCTGATCTTTGTGAACAATTTTTCAGTTTTTTTCAGTATCAGTTTTAATGCGTGTGCTCAAAACTTTTTTGAATAAATTGACTTGGCAGTTTTTCTTCTTTTTTTTTTAGTTCAATGTCTGCGAGTAGATATCAAGACACGTGTGAGTCAAAAAAAAAACTAGAAAGACAAATGACGACAATTCGTTGGAAGGACACAACAGCATTTAAAACTTTGAAACATCAAATATAAAACGTTAAAAGTGTTTTTCCTTACATTAAACTATTGAATTTTGTTCAATTTTTTGGGTTATTTTGGAAATATTTTATTACTTTTTCAAGTCATAAACTTAGTTTTATATCCAATTATAATTTAAGTGTGTTTTATTTAATTGATGATGTTGGTTTATTTTTCAAAAATCTGGCTATATATTTCAGGAAATGCCAAATTCGTCATAAATCAAACACTTTTTGTGAACGTTCAGATATTTAAAATATATATATAAAATTTTATATACAGGTCTTTTCCGGTTTCTACGTTCGGCAATATTTTGTGCAGTTAAGATTTGCTTAAAGGTGAATTGAATCCTATCTCAATGGCAAGTTAATTCAATCCTTTATTAAATGAAAGTGAATTCAAACTGGAAAATCTTACCAAAAGTGGAAAATTTAAGCGAAAATCTCATTCTTACCAAAATTAAGCGTTTCAAATTCCATTCCATTTGCATATGGATTGTATAAAGATGCAATTGAAATCGGATTCAACTAACTAAATGAAATACAATAATGAAATTTTGCATTTTTAAAAAATTTCAATTCCGCAAAATGTTGCCGAAAGCGAAAACAGGCACAGGCTTGCATTCGTTTTTAGCAAAATAAAAATGTTAATACAAAATTTTCAGATTTCTTTATAATCAGATCTGTTGCCAATATTGAGATCTTTTCACTTCACATAGTTTTCAATTTTGTGCTCCTGTTTTCGAATAATAGAGCAATCGTTCTTTATTTTAAAGCTAAATTCGAATACTTCTTAATCCACTGTCTGAAAAGCAAAACTTTTATTAACAGAATTTTCTATGAACACTCAAAATTCCGATTATGTTTTGATTGGCATCAGAAATGAAAACAGGTCTGCTTATAAAGTTAAGTCAATTAGATTCTTGAAACAAATATTTGAGAAAAGCTTTTCTGCTGAGCTGTATGCTTTACACCTAAATCCTAAAATTCGCATGGTTGTTTGGGAACAACTTTTCTCCACATTATTTATTTAATTTAGTTGCAAATATACGCTGACATTTTGTTAATTAAAACTGAGTGCTGTAGATGTTGTCTGCGGGTTTTTGTCAACATAGGCCCAGAAAGCATCAGCAGCTTGGCCAAGACTGTTGGCCAGTTGGCCAGTTGGCCAGGCAGACAGTCAGACAATCGGACAGCCAAAAGAAAGTGATGGGCAGCTGCTCTCTCTCTCTTTCTCTTACTGTCTCTCTTCTTGGTGGGGCAATTGACGCTCTTGGCTGTGGTATTGGGGTTCTGAAAAGTTGTCAGGCCTGTTAGTATGTTGGTCTGTTAGCCTGTTAGCCTGTCAGCTTCATTAGTTTTTATGTTAACATACACACTGCAAGAGATATGTGTATGTTTGTGTATAGAATACGCCGGAACGGTGCGTGACTGATTCGCTTTTAACAACTTAACTAAGTGGGTCAGGCGAACAGGAACAGGTGGTGCTGTGTTGCGATGTGCCGTTAAAGTGTTATAGCAAAAGTGTTACTAGCACTTTTACAAGTACTTACATACTAACTACTTACTTGTTTACTTTTTTATAGCTTGTTATAAACCGCTAATGCGAAGGCTAACCACAGACAGGTATTGCAAAAGACCAACAAGTCGAGCACCCACAATTCAAAGTGGGTTTGCCGCACAAACCGCTTTACATGCAAATTGGAGCGAGTGCATCAATGTCAAATTCAAATTCAAATTCAAATTCAAATGCAAAATGGATATCCAAAGCTGAGTCAAGTTTTTCTTGTGACGTAACTGCAACTGCGACGTCTGCGGTCGTTGACAAAGGCGGCACTAATTGAGCTCCATATGAGGCATCATAAAATAGTAGTATACAAAATATATATACATATATCCAGCTTCGATATGCTACTTCACCATATAAATGCAATTAAAACTATGGCCAGCAATGTTGGACTTGAACTTGCACATTGATTTGTTTTCTTAAACAAACATCAGCTAAAGCTAAATCTTAAAACGCACCAAACAATAATCCAGACTTGGCCAAAATTGTAAGGTCGTTCAGTTAGTTATATATATATGTATATATATCTAGTTGACTGACGTGCATTGACACTGGTCCAGGCTTTATTTGATTTTTATGGCGCCTGCAACTTGCACCTTTCATTTATGGCAAGTTAGGAAATTCGTTTGCTTAACTGTTAAATGGCTTTATGTACATTTAATTCGTTTGTTAATAGTTGTTTACCATTTATGGGGGTGCAGTTATGAAAATTATTAAAGCCTGACATGCCTAGAAAACTGCCAGATTTCAAAAACATTGTTTGTGCATGCAATGCACATTTCCTGCTTATACAACTTGATTAGTCTACAATAAATGGCATATATGTAATACATATTATGTATGTGTTTAAAGTTCACTTTACTTAATACTTACATATCTTAAGTTTTAGTTAAATTGTTGAAATTTTGCTAAGATATAGTTAAGAGCGACAATGCTGAATTCGTTCTATGTAGTTTAAGAAGACTTTGATAAATGCATAGTCTTAGAATTGATGATTTATTGTTTATAATAGTGCAAAACCTTCTAAATATTTAGTTTGACTAATTAATCATTTAATAAGAGTAATACCCTTGAAGATATATACCCTTACAGAAAAGTTTGGCATAAGAAAACTTAATTTTCAACAGATTGTTTCTATGGCAGCTATAAGATATAGAAGTCCGATTTTGATGAAATTTTGTCAACTTGTGTGAAAATTGCTTAAACTTTGGCATAGTCAGTTTGGTTGAGTTATTTTGACAAGCAAAAAAAGTTTTTCATACAAAACCTTATTTTTCAACCGATCGTTCCTATGGCAGCTATAAGATATAGTGAGACGATTTTGATAATATTTTGTCCAAATATGTGAATAGTGTTTAAACTGAGACATAGTGACTTTGGTTGAGTTATTTTGAAAAACAAAAAGGTTTTCATACAGAAACTTATTTTCACCCGATCGTTATAGCTGTCATAGGAACAATCGGTTGAAAATTAATTTTTCATATGAACAACTTTTCTGCAAGGGCAACTTTTCTTTCTTACCCAGTTAATTGTACAGTTTTTGTGTCAGTGAACGGCGCAGAAGATTTTCAACTATTTTCCAATCTTCTTCAAAATGTTATTTGTATTTTCTTATTTTGTGAAGTTCATAATGAATGGCACATCTTTCAAGCACTCACTTTCAACTGGCAACCGTTATGGCCCTAGGCATTGCTAATAAGTGGGTATAAATGGCAAAGGCAGCATCTTCAGTTCACTTTCCCTCATTCAACAGCAGCAGCGACAAAAAAAAAAAAAAAAAACTAAATACGAGTATAAAAAATTGGCTCATTGAACTGTCGATGAGCGAATCATTAGTCAAACAGCACAATAAAAAAAATATAACAAAAAACCTGAAGTGTGGTCAAACAAATGATGGCTCTTGGCATGGAGCGTCAAATTTGAAACAGTTAATAAACAAAAAGATTAGGCCAAAATGATGATAAATAGCAATAAAATGAAGAGGCGTATATACTATATAGAAAAACCACAAAAGATTTGCATACAAACATATACCGTTTTATAAGCTAATGCTAATTATAAACTTTTCTCTTTCTAACACAGCTATGGACAACGCGGCGGAGGCGCCACAGGAGGCGCTGGCTATGAAGCACCCGCCTGTGTGCAAAACGCCATGATGACAAAAGACAAGAAGCCCTTTACCTATACGCCCGGTGGCATCGATCTCTCCCAGATACGATCCGAGCGCATGGCCAAGCGACTGGCGCGCAATGCACAGGCCGAAGGCGCCACTGGCGCCTCCCAACAGAACAGACCTGCACCACAGTCGCCGGGTACGGGTGGAAGTACGGGCACAGCGGCCAGCTCGATGGGTGCGGCAGCAATGGGTATGCCGTTTCAGGTGTTGCCGCCACCACCGCCGCCGCAGCCGATGGGTCAAACACAGTCGGGTAAGAATGGCCAGCATGTTGCACCCCCACCGCCACCCCCACAACAACAAAGCACATTAGCACCACCAGCGGGCCGCGGCAGTGCGCCCGGTTCGCCGGCAGCGGCACGCAAGTCACCAACGCCGCAGCGTTTTGAGCCGCCGCCGCTGGGTTTCCGGCCGGAAATCAAAATACCGGTTAATCCGATGGCAGCGCTGCGCAAGGTGCCGCCGCCCGTGGAGAAGAATCATTTCTGGAAGGATGAGTATTGCAAGGAGCGCTCCAAGAGCCCGCTGCCGGAGTCAGCACAAAATGGCAATAACGAATACAACAACAACAACATCAGCCTTGATGCCGTTGATGGTGAGCAGTGTGAGAGAGATAGAGAGAGAGAGAGAGAGCATCATTTCGCTGGCTTTTGGTTTTGGTTTTGGTTTTACTCTAATTCCAACTTCAGTTCAGGGCCAAAGTACTTTTGGACAGTTCTTGGCCCGCAGCTCATCTCATGTTGCTCGCCGGCTAATTTACTAAGCGGTTTCTGGTGCTTCTAAACGACATTTAACTAATACCAACATATCAAGCGGCATTATCTATTGGCATTATTCCCACTAACGGCACTAAAACTTATTCAAATTTTATATCATTTATTGTTGCTAGTTTGCTAAGCTTTTATTTTATTCTGCAGCCTTTAAGCCAGCTGGCAACGGCAACAGCTACAACAATGGTGCCTACAACAACTACAGCAACGGCAACAGCAACAGCTACAGTCCCTACACACCAACACAACAGCAGCAGCAGCAGCCACAATCGCCCTCACCTATGCAACAGCAACAGCAAGCCATGTCGCCTGCAACATCACCGCAGCAGCAGCAACAACAGTTTCGCAGCGTGGCCATGCCACAGTCTCCAGCTGTTAATGTTTACACACGTCAAACGGACAGTCCACGCTCGCCCTTCGAGCAGCAACAACAGCCGCAACAGCAGCAGCAGCAGCAGCAGCAGCGTGCCACAGAAAGTCCCTTTCGTTTTGCACAGCAGCAACAGCAGCCGCAGCAGCCGCGTCCACCAACATCAATTTCTCCGCTGGCGCAGCCACAGCAGTCGCGTTCACCCACTGCAATTTCGCCATTGGCTCAGCAACAGCCACAGCAACAGCAGCAACAGCTGCAGCAGCAGCAGGCAGCACAAACTGTGCCTTGGCGTACGCAACGCGCTCAGCCTGCTGCACAGCAGCAACATCAACAACAGCAGCAGCAGCAGCAGCCACAAGCAACGCATCCACAGCCCATATTCAACAATGTGCAACAGCAGCAGCAACGATCTCGAGATGTCTTCAGCCCAGCCAGAACAGACACCGCAGCAACTTTCAATGCACAGCAGCAATATCAAGCAGCTAAGCCGGTGAGTGTTCACAAATTTTCCAATATTTGCAATGTTATTGAAAAGATTGAACAACTGTGAATTTCTCATAATATTAATATTGACCTTAAAATTGCTTACTCATACGTTATGTTGCCAAATTCCTTTTCTGGCTATTTCAAGATGCCTATGAGCAATATGTTTTCAATTTTTGTATTACACTTAAACAATATTTTCATTGCTCATATGCAAAATACCATAAAGAAAAACCAAAATTTGTAATTTAACGATTTGCCACAGCTCAATTCTTTATTCGATTGTACTATGCTTCAACATTCGCGGAAGCAATTCATTTTTATTTTTAAACAATTGCAATGAGCTACAGCAGCAGCAGCAGCAGCAACAAATAGATTCGCACATCAAATTGAACATTGAACGGATTCGGCTAAAATTAGAGTCTGGCAAAGGCCAAACACGAATTTTGAACTTGAGGCATCCAAGGATGATTTTCACTGTTTTATAGCGAAAACTGTAGCATAATATTTATAGCTCTGTTAAATAATGATTTATTTCCTTCAGGAATCATTCAGGCATTGAATTACCAGAAATTGAATTCATTCATTTTGCATGCATTTAAGCAATATCCAAACATTTTGACAAAATTTCATCCAAATTGGAACTGTATATCTTATAGCTGTCATAGGAACAATAGGTGGAAAAATTAGTTTTTGTTTTTCTCAAGTTATCTTAACTAAATTTACCTCTTTTGCTTTTTTAGTACGTTCTACTATGTCTTATATCTGTCAAAGATGATAAGTTTTCTATTTATTTTGTTTATTAATAAAAACACTCTAATAAATGTATAATCAATTGCAATTCTCAAACGGTTTAAGCAAACGTATGGTGTAGTACCCGTCTAAGGGGCTCAGTTGTGTCATATCTTATTTTTCTTATTTTATGTGTTTTCTGAGAAGCCTATCTCTCGAGGACTTGGGCTATATTACTCACTTTGGTGTGCATGTCAACTGGTTCTTTTTCGTGAAGCGAGTCAACTCATTTGGCTCAGCTGCTCATGTACTCATGAGCCATGAACTCACTCAGTGAAATGAGCAACACTTACTCATGAACAATCGAAGTCTATTGCGTATCTTATTTAAACATTTAAATATATTGACGAGACATATTGTTCGACTTATGATATATTGAAATCTTTTTGTATCATCACAAGAAACTTTACAAATTGTATTTTATTGAAAACTTTCTTTTGTTTTGTATACAGACCAATGTTGGCTCACTTTATATAGCACCGCTAGCGCAGCCTACAGAACCACAGGCACAGCGCCTTTTGCTACAGCAGCAACAATCGGGAGCTCGTGACTCGCCCATGCGCCAATTGCCACAACAGCAACAACAACAGCAGCCGCAGCAGCAACAGGTTCCTGGGCAACCAATGCGCTGGCTTAGCTCACAGCCCACATCCAAGGAGCAGGCGCCCTGGGCACGTCCCGAGGAGAATGGCAATGTGATGCCATCCACTCTGCGTCAGGCAGCAACATCATTGTCGCCAACACAGCAACAGCAACAGTCACAGGCAACACAGCAGGGCAATGGTTATGCAACAGCAACATCTCCCAATTCGGCTGCCACACAGCAAAACTTTGGCTCAAACGCTCAGCAGGTTGGACTACGCTTGCAGATCAATGCCAATGCCAATGCCAACAGCAACAATGCTAATCAAAATGGACCCAGGGTAAAAATGCGAAATATATTTTAATCAGAGCTCTCAAATAACAGTCCACACATATTTTTTAAGTGTTCTGTACAACGCAAAAATCTTTTCTCTTTTGGGTTTCTGCATGAGCAAACACACAAATCTGTCTGAGCAAAGACCACTTTGACGAAGACAGTGGAATGCGTAAACGTTCACTTTATAATGTTATTTTGCAGCAAACCTAAAATGTAGAGAGTTATTTGCGAGCTCTGATTTTAATTATTGAGTCAATTGAACAATGTCCAATCTAACTATATTTATATATTGTTAGGAGCGTATCATACCCATTACACTGGAGCAAACGCCAACATATGCCGCAGCACAGCCCAATTTTGGTGGTAAGTTGAAATTATTTATTTTTAAAGCTCGCTTTATGTGCTTGTTATGTTTTGTGTATTTATATTGAGAACAAAAAAAAAACAACTATCTGGCGCTTTCTTAAACCCTAAATGTTTGTCACTAAACAAGCCCACAACCCATTGTAGTTATCCCCACAACAAATACCCCGAATGCAAGCCCCACTGCACTCTCCACTATCCCTCCTCCCCCCCCTGATTGTTCCCGAATGTCCAATGTGTAACTTTCCTTCACGATATCAATACTATGTGTCTATGTATACTCTCTCTTTCCTACGAAAGCGCCTGCTGGCCACATAATACGCTCAGCTAATCAATTTGTCGATCAAGGTTACAACAACTATCCAACGTCAGCAGCATCGGTGCAGCAGCAACAACAACTACTCTACAACAACAACAGCAACAACATTAACAACAACAACCTAACACGCATTATACCCATCTCAATTGAAGGCAGTCGCGGCGGACCCGTCTCCCAATCACCAGTTGTCTTACAAAAGTAAGTACAGTTTTCTTGTTTTTTGATATCAAAAACTATGTTACAACACTTTTTGTGCTTTACCAACACTTAACAACTAGTTTTTGCACAACTACCCAGCACTAATGCGTATTAATTTTATGCTTCTTTACAACAAATCTAACAACTTACAACAATTTAGTGGCAATTACAGTTGGTATGTGCATCAATGTCCGCTCGAGGCGGAGATACGCTTCAGAAAGAATCGACTCAGGTAGTACAGTCACTACAGTCGCAGCTCGATAACAATAACTATATATCTATACAACGCAGCTGTACTTATCAGTGTTTTGTAAACTGTCACTTGGAGCATCAATCAGAATTTCAATTTTGTACAATAACAATTTCTTTGAAAATTTATTTTTAATATGTAAAGTAAATCTTAAGAATATATTGCAATACATTTTAAATAATAATTTTAATAGGAATTCAGGCCTGTTCTTATTTCCCATTCGGATCAAATCTGATGAAACAAAAATTGTAGTCTTTTTTGAAAATCTAAAGCTATTCAGTGTAATGAAAACATTTCAAACAAAACTTAAAAACGAAAGCACTAATTTCGAAAACGTTTCAGAACGAAAAGTATCTAGAAATGGGAATAGACCTGATTAGTCGTAGCTGTTATGATGCCATATTTTTTATATCTTTGCAGAGGGTTTATCAATTCGGTTTTTTTCGCCTTATTAAAACATGTTTACGCAATTTCATAAACACCGGACCCCATAATTTGTAGCTATCATAGGAAAAATGAAAATAGAAAAAATGAGTTTCTGTATGAAAAACTTTTTTTCTTCTTCAGTTATATTATCCAACCTCGCTAATACTCATTGATATTATGTTCTGTACAGCTTAATGAAGTTTAATCAAATTTGGGCAACTATATCTTATAACTGTCATAGGAAAAAAACTTATCTGCAAGAGTATATATATATATATTCGAAAATATAAAACAAATCTCAAAATTGAACTGCTCCAAGTGACAAAGACTTTGTTTTTAAATGTTGTGTGTGTATTTTTGTATTTACTTGATCAGCTTATTCGATTATAAACTTCAAGACATTTTCTTGCGCTCATTATTCAACACCTGGGCAGAAATTACAATTTCGAAAATAAGTATTTGCGTTGATAGCAAATCAGCAAACCCACTCATAAAATACTAAGCTAACCCAAAACATTTCGCATACAAACAAAATTCGTAATTTGGTTTTCAGACATTTTCAAAAGCATGCTAACCAACAACCTAACCTAACATACGCCTATATCTACTTGCAGCGATCCACGCTCACCGCCCATACAATCGAAATCGTTTAGAATATTGCAAAAGATAACCGATACAGTGGACGATGGCAGCGGTAACAGCGATAACAGGCAAGAGTCGCCACATCAACAGGGCCCCTTGGATGTGGAGCCACCCCAACTGCAGCGTCCGCAATTTGCTCGCCAGATGAGCGCACAGCAGGCGCGTAATAGTCCAACAATTGAGCAAATGAGGAGGTTGCAAATAGCTCAGGATCAGCAATCGGGTACGCCTACAGCTTCTTGGTCTCCGCAAGGTGAGCTTTGAATGGTTCCCATCCCCTTTTTCTATAGCAAACTGGATTGGTAAGGTTTTTCGCATAGACGGAGAGTGTCTGAAGGTTTTCAATTCGGTTCCCCTCTTGTTTTTCCTTTGATATTGGGCTTGGTCTTTAGTTGAATTCCTGAATGGGTATATTACATTTACTAATACAAACGCTTTAAGCCACAAAAACAACAACAAAAAAAACATTTGGAATTTTAAAACTAATACGCTTCTTGTGTCTGTCCACCATAAATAAGTTATTGCCTTAGAATTTAAATCAAAATTTGCCAGCACTACTAAGCGAAAAAAGTTAACAACTGTAGAGTATATCAACTGATAAGCCGCTATCAAATCGCTTCTTCTTCCAGGTAATGGCATATCCACACAGAACCGCTTTACAACACAGCGTTCTGCTTACGGTAAGTCTAAAGCTCGTTTTTCATGTACACGTTAAAGCTCACGTTAGTTGTCGTCAAGTTAAATTGTGTTCGTTTTTCGTTCTTCATCTTTACGCTAACTAAAGGTACAGTTGTGGCAACACCCTGTTGATAAACAGCACCCTATTGATAAGTTCGCAGTACTTATCAAAAAGTAATCAGATTCTTGGATGCTGTCACATATCCTATTGATATACAGTGCATTTCAAGGGGACAAAACTGTTTTATTCATAAGAAAAATAGAATGGTTGCTTGTTTATAAGAAAAACACCCTTACCCTTATAACCTTAACTCTACATCCTGCAACCAAGGGATTCAATTTTACGAAATCGTTTTACCGATTACCGAACGTATCGAATGGTTTTTATTTAAATCTTCACAAATCGTTTGTTTTTCTATTAGATGATAAACCTAAAAGTTTTTCTTCAAAATTCTTTGCAAACTTTTTCTTTGGTGTTTTTCCCGTTTTTTGTCGTCCCTCAAAAATATTTGAAAATGTTTCGAAGGGATTTTTTGGCACACAGACATTTTTATGTTCGATGGGAATAATTCTTAAATAAAATAAATATACAATAAGAATTAACATTAGTTTGAGAAAACGACACTGTGTTCAAACGCAAGTTTGAGTGCAGTTTAAACTTAACGTGAGCTTGAGAAAACAGATCTACGCCTAAGTGTAAGAGGTCTTTTATTGATTAACACCCTTTTACAGATACACCCCAACAACAACAACAATATGTACCAGCTAGTGAACAACAAGTACCGGAACCAAAAAAATATACCGGTAGCGCAATACCAAGTCGATCATTTAAAATCTTACAGGCAATGACAACACCAGAGAATGCCGGTAAGTGAAGTTAGGTTTACATTACGAATACACTGCAAGAAATTGGGTTGATTATTATTATTATTATTTTTCACATAATTTGAAAGACATCAGGGTTGGCCTACAGAGCCCATAAATCTTGTATATATGCCATTAAAAACATCACTAACAATCACATACATATACATAAACACACAAACACACACACATATAGAGTATTTAAACTGCATCATGTTTTTTAAATTGAATTTATCTTTATAGAGAGATTTCACCTTTCTTGTCATATATATATATCTTCTGCATTGAAACTTTTGTACCTACTTTTAAAAATACAAACAAGCCTTAAAAATTGTAAATCTCTTTCACTTTTGAAGGCATTGAGTTTGATGCATGTTGCATTCCACAATTGAACTGCTACAAGTTTTTTTTGTACATTTCTAGAAAATATACCTACTATTTATAATCGTATCGTAAATCGTGTTAAAGTAAAACTTAACTCATTTATTCATTATGTTTTTTCCTATCACAAAATCTCACATATAAAAACATTCAACACACATATTTGATATATGTGTACCTTTGTATATAGCTTCTGCTTGATCGTTTAAACTTATAAATCATTCACAGTCAAAATTGTTGGTGTATTGAAACATAATATGCACTCTCACCGTGTCTATTTCTTTTCTTCTTTCTTTTATTTATTTTTGATAACCGTGCACCAAAACCGACCTCAGAACATAAAATTCACACCGAGCTGGACTCGGATTTGGAAAATATTGATATGAACGAAACAAATAATAATAATAATAATAATAATAATAAAAATAATAATAATAATAATGAAAATAACAGTTATCATAATTATAACCGAGATATTAACAATAAAACAAATAAACGTCATAGTTATACATCAAACACAAACACAACCACACCCACACCACCACCCAACACAGACACATCTCAAGCCACATATTCATCTAATTCATCACTTAGTTCAGATAGCTCTTGTCCCACACAGACGCAACCAGAGCGCTCTCAATCTGTGCCTCCGCATTATCCCTATGCCTATGGTTATCCCTATCCTTGGTATATGCCACCACCACCCCAACACCCTGCTCCGGGGCACTCAAATGGCGAGCCGCCACAAATATTGAATTGGCCCTACCCCTATCCATATCCACCACCAATGCCTTCGACTTTAGATGGCAAACAGGGTGACGTTTATCCACCCTATCCCTATTATTATCCTTACTATCTACCTCCACCTGCCTATGGACAGCCATCGACACCCAATGATGCTCAGCAGCAGCAGCAGCAGCTGCACAACTATCCCCAGTTTGTGCCACCCTATGCACCCTATAACTATCCTGTAGCACCTAGTTTTAGTCAAAGTTCGACGGAAAGTCGCGCTAGCAGCGTATTGCCCGATATTATCATAACACCCAGCAACGATGATGTGCCCTCTCAGGTCATAATGCAACATCACATTAAGGTTGAGCCACGTGAGCCACCCAAGCGTGCACACTCCGTGGAGATTGAGGAGCTCGTCAGTCGTCCCAAGACTCGTAACATATGCAGCAACAAGGAGCAGGTTATCGATTTGCTTAGCCAGCGATTAGCCAACATCAATAAGATTGCTGGCGGTAATACCCAAGCCAATTTATCAAAGCAGCTGCAGAAGAACTATGCTGGCGAGCAGTCTAAGGAGTTGGGAGCATGTTCTCCAAGCGAGAATGCCTCACCGGTACAGATCAGCGCTGTACAGGACGATAATGATAGCGATACGGAGGATAGCAGCGATGAAGATGAGGAGGATACAGATACACCAAAGCATGTAGGTCCTACTCCACTGCAGGCAATCAAGTCTGTCACAAATGTGCAGGTCTACAAAGGTCTGGGTAAAGCAACCGTACATCAAATTGAGTCTGAAAGTGAGGATGATGATGAAGATGTGACAACAGCCGATGAAATGTATGACGAGGAAGAACAAGTTGAGGAAGAACAGGAGTGCCTGATTGAAGAACTAGACGATGACTACATTGTGGAGGAAGATTTAAGTATTATATACGAAGAGGAAAGCGAAATGGAACGCAGCAGTGATTATGCCAAAACAGTCATTAAGCGAAATGGCTCCAGTGTTAGCGATGCTACTATAAATGATCGACAAATCGAAGAAGTAGATGATGAATTAGAGAAGCAAATAGAGGATAATGATCAAAATGATGATGATGATGAGGAATCCAATTCGGTAACCGTGCGTTTGCCATTGCGTTTCTCCTTTAGTCGCAGCTCGAATGATGAGAATATAGCCACCATAGAGGTGGGTAGCACCACACAGGTTGAGGAAAGGCGACCGAGCCTTAGCTCCTTTAGTGTAGCGAAGCTGGAGAGTGAAGATGAGGAGGATAATGAGTGTGAGGTTAGTGTTACCATAAGTTTAACCAACTCCTCACGCTCCAATTCAGTGGAGAAGTCTGCAAAGCCCGAGAAAGTAATCACCACTCCGCGTAAGAGTAGCAAGGAAGATGTTTCTACCTCCTTCAATCTAGGCATGCGTAATAAGTTCTCCACGGAGTGCTTAGCCGGTGAGCTAACAAACAATATTGCCAAATTAGAGACGACCAAAGAAATTGAGGAGGCACCCAAAGAGGAATTTGATTTCTTTGCAACGCTGCTGGCTACCAAAATGCAAGCACAGAAAATGTTGGAACAGTCCAAGAACTTGTTTAAAACACCAGTGCAACCCGTGGAATCCACGCAACCAGAGATCCCGCAGATGCGAGTTAAGGATAATGAGACACAGGCCAAAACAGTCAGACCCAAATCGTGTAACATGTCCAAAACACAAGCCTCATTGGAGGCAGCCAAGAATAGCTTCTGGTCAACGTTTGCAACTGCAGCTAAGGAACCTGAACCGGTTCGCGAACCAGAGCCACAGAATGAAGAACTGGACTATTGGACAAACATAGAAAAGAGCAAAGAAGATGCTCAATGGAGCAAAAAAAAGAAAACCGTTTCATACACCCCACTGCAAAAAGAAACGGTGTGCAAAGTGGAACACTGGACAACTAGCTTAAAAGCTAAATTTGAATACTTGCCACAGGCACAGTGTGCTGAAGTGCATTTTGTGGTAGAAGAAAAACCGGAGGTTATTGAAACAGCCGAAGATGAGGAGGACTTTTGGGCAAACGTTGAAAAAGAGAATTCGGATAGAAGAACCAATTCAAATTATTGGCAAACACAGCAACCAGAAGTTCAAGAAGAGGTAAGCAATGTGGAGGATTTTTGGGAAGAGCAACAAGCAAACTCTCCCAATGAAAACATCATTGAAAATACGGAGGAAGAGCGTGATTTCTGGGGGAACCACAATGAAAACCAATCGAATGACTTTCAATTCGATCCCACAAAGTATCCCGAAGAACCACGTGAGGTGGATACCGATGAAGAAATTGATTTCTGGGCTGAAATCGAAGCAAATAGCAAGCCAGATGATGATGATGTTACCTTTCACAAATCAGCCACATTCTGGGCACGCAAGGAGCGACAGAGTTCAATTGAAGAAGCACCCTACAAACCCATGGAAACAAAAGCCTTTCGTGCCAAGCTGCCCGATGAGCCAGCATTGGAGATTGATATGTGGGCAACCTTAGAGGCAGCTCGTGGTGTGGAACCAGTGATGATTGATCCTGTTGTTGAGGAGGAGCATCTGTTGGCCAATCAATACGAAGAACTGGAACATGAGAGGAGTGTTGAGAGAAGCGTTGAGAGAAGCGTTGAGAGGAGCGTTGAGGCGCTGCCACAGGTAGATCCAACCGAGACAAATCTGCATCAGGTTGATACCATGTCGCTGGCTTCCATGCATGAGCCAGCCACGGTGCATACCTGGGCACCCTATGAGGAAACAGAGAATACTGAGGAGCCCGACTTCTGGGCAGATATTGAGGAGGAACGCGTTAAAAATGAGCAAGTGGAGGAAGCTGAACAGAAACGTCATAACTATCGCCAGGCCATGGCATTCTTCAATACCTCCATCGATGAGCAAAAGGTGCAGGTGCAAAGCAAGCAAACCAATCGCAGCAGCGTCATTTTGGAGGGAACAGAGGAGCACAGCGATGTTGATCTAGGTCCGCCAGGTGTATATGAGATTGTGGGCGAGGAAACAGAGGAAGAGGAACGTGGTGCGGCGACGCCAACTAATTTTACAACACAGCTACCAGAGGTTTACGTGGAGCCAGAGCCTTTAGAGGTAAAGAAGCTACTACCCAATGGTCTACCCGATCTTGGCGTAGACAAATTCGATGAGACACCAAAAATATCAGTGCGCCAGCGCATTAATGTCTTCGAAGTAAGTCCACCAAGTACAGCACCCAGCACGCCCAACAAGACCATGACAATACATTCATTATCCGTGGACAGCGGACATGGCAAGGGACAGCTTTCTCGCAACAGCAGCACACAGCGCTCCGAGTCCGAGATCGAGGAGGATGACTCGGGTGTGACGGACATGAATCGTCAGCTGTCTGAAACGGATACCGAATCCGAAAGTTTTCCGGAGCTGCGCAAGATGACGAGCTATCAACGCGCTGCCACACATTCCAGACTCTTCAAGCTGCTGCTGGACGAGAATGATCTACCCGAAGGTGCACAAGCTGATCAGCCCGATGAGTTTCAGCTGAAACCTAGCAGACGCAAGATTGTGCACAATGTATCCATCACACGTCGCCAGAATCCCACTTTGGTTAGTGAAGCGGAGACGATGACACAGCGACGTGAACGTCTTTCATTGCCGCTCCGCAAGAATACGAGCATTGATGCCGATAATCCCTCCACGCCCAACAGTCCCGCCTCACCCATTGTGGGTCCCTCGCTCAGCAAACAACGCGTGGTCAGCGATAAGCTTGTCAATGAGCTAGTCCAAAGCCTGCTCCTCAAAAGCGACAGCTCCCATCTGCGTAAGCTGCCCATGGAGCGCCTCCAAGCGGCAGCCAAGCGTGCTCTGGCTGAGGAAATGGATACCGTGGAGCAGAGCTCTCTAGACAGCACGCCCGCCCTAACGCCCAAACAGGATAATGAGGAGTATTCGGATTACTACAGCAGCTGGACCGAGGCCAGTGGCGGTGAGGAGATTGTGCCTTCGAAGGCTTTCCGTGCGCTGCAGGATCCAAGACGGAGTCCTTGGACGGTGCGCTGTCCACGTGTGCTAAGCTCCAAGACCATCAATCGGGATCTGGCACGTGTGACAGAGTCACCGGAGATCTTGAGTAGTCGGGGCAGCAAAAGTCCCGAGTGCTTTAAACAACAGTCGAGGGAACGATCTGTAAACAGTTGGCGCAAAGTCTAAACAGAGGTCTAGTTAGGATTAGCTCATTCTTAGGGTATTCCAGGTCGATGAGGTTGATGAGATGGTCAATTTCAGGAACAGAAAGTACAGTCTCGTCACTAAAGATGTTGACTAAAGCGTTGCCAGATGTATGCAAAATTGGTATTTGCGGTTTAAGAAATGCGGTCACACTCAACGCAACTTGCTTTGTACAAACAAACAAACAGCTGATTCGTTGAGCTGATGAAAAGTGACCATCTCACCAAGTCACCTTACCTTACCATACCCTATCTATATAACTAGGGGGCGGGTGTCATACGTAGAGTCATAGAATTTTAGTTAAGTAGCGCCTTAGTCACTGCCCTTGTTTTGTTAAGGGGGGGAAAGTAAAAAAAACAACAGCTCAGCCAGTTAATGCATTTCTCATCACATCTACATACATTGTACAATATGACAATTACTCAGACTATTAATAAACTAAATATCTAATGATAATAAATGTAAATAAACAAACTGAAACCAAAGAAAAATCGTTCATTCGTTCGTTCGTTTGTTATCTCAGTAAAAAAAGCGCAAAATCTTCGCCAGTCATTTCAAAATTCAACTACATATTTTAAAATCGAAACCAAAAAATAATACCTATCAATACAAAAAAAACAAAAAAAAAAAAAACAAAACAAAAAAAGAAGCAAAACCACAAATCTATCAAATCGCCACAACAACAAAAAAAAAAAAAAAAAAAAAAAAAAACAAAAAACAATTTCATCAACTCAATGATTTTGTAAAACTCGTTCGAAATCCTAAGGTACCTAAATTAAATTAAAATTATATCAAACCCAAAATTTGAACTAATTTTTTTCTTGAATGTTTTCATTATACTATTTCAAATATGTCCTCTATTCTATTCTATGTATATCTTTTATTTTTTTGCCGCTATTTGATTTCTTAATTATGTGTGCCGTATTTTTCTTAATTATTTATTTGTTGCGACAAATATTTGCGATAGTCACATTTTATACTCAAACATTTGAAAACCAAAATAAAAAAAATATTTTTCTACTGAAACCCTCAAAATTAACAAGGTTTGTATCTTAACAATTTTTAAACAATTAACAGTAGCTGCCAAAAAATATTAACCCTAAATCAGATATAAAGTAGTACTACCTTAATATACTAGATCAAACTTAGTTTAATTAAAAAAAAAAAAACCAAAAACAATTTTAAATTATATGAAATAAAATAAAAGTACAAAAATGTCCCATCGCAAATATTTTACTCAATTAATATTCAATTATTTCCACAATGCTTTCTATATCAAATTGGAATAAGTAACGAATTTTGGAGAGTAAACTCCACCTTGAAACAAAATGCTGAACAACGAATGAAGATTTTATTTGCATTAGTGAAACAAAATATATAAATATATAAAAGAAGACCATCAACAGAGAAAATTGTAAAATATTATAAAAAAAAAAAAGAAAAAAAATGAAAAGTCGTTCGTAACATTAACCATTCATGAGTTACAATACATAATTGAATGTTTTTTTTTTCTTTATATATTTGATTAACTTCTTTTTACACAATTAAAATATCTATTTTTAACCAAAAATTAATCGTTCATTTTAATGATAATGATAATGATAATGATTATGATTATGACAATGAATATGAATGGCTTTTTCCCTACAAATTGAACAAAATTTACAAAATTTGCATTTATGAAAATTACAAAAAATTACAAAAAAAAAAAAAAAAAAAAAAAAACATTTAAACAATAAAGGTGAAGTTTTCTCTCAAAATTTCTGTTGACTGCATTACACCGCTTTATAAGTTCGCATTTAGACGATAACGTTTATCTCAAGACGGTTTATCGTTAAGTTCTGGTTTGATGGGTAAAGCTGTAGAGCACCTAACGAAAAAAAGTCGAGATAAAAGTCATTGTCTAAATGCGAACTACGTTTCAATATTTTAGTTGCCGCTTCATTTGTTTATTATTTTAATTATTTTGCATGTATTATAAACTTAGCAATGTTTAGTCTTTGGATCTGAATATCTTTAAAGAAGAAAATGCTTAAAGTGAGGTCAAAAAACAACTTTCCACAAACTTATTGTTAGCTTTATATGTGTACGCTGTTATGTTTTGATTATTTTTGTAATTATGATTCTATTTGCTTTATTACAGGACCTGGACAATCGGATCTATAATTATTTCTTAAAGCCATAGAAATCAATTATAGCTGACAAAAAACTACAACAGCAAAAGAAAACGATGCAATTATATATATGCACATGTGTTTAGTTTAAGTACCAGCAACACTTAGGATCACCATATAATCAAATAGCTTGGGAACGGGCCCTGCAGTAATAGATGTTTAGTAAAATTTTCTTTGAATAACTAATATCTTAGCATTGTAGTTGAAATGAGTAATGTATTTCTTAAATTGTTAAACGCGATTTGATAGCAGCACTAAAAAACTTCTAACACAATTTACGATGCGAATCATTACTAATCTTAATATTTAAGTTTGTAAACAAAGTTACACGATTTTTCAAAATAGTAATAGACGCAAAATGAGGTAACAACGAAACGAAAAACAACGCAATGATAACAAAAATCGACAAAAATCATTTAAATGTATCCGGATAAATACGAAAGCGATTAATAAAAATTATAATAATCAAAATTTGTTTCAAAAATATCTTTGTATGTTGTTTGCCATCAAAAACAGCAAAGAGATTTTTCAAACGTTTTTTTTTTGTTTTTTCATTTTTAACAATATTCTTTTTTGTTTATGTCATAGTTTATTTTTACAAAACATATATACATATGGTATTCGTATGCATACGAATGTGTTATCAAATTTATTTGACTACTATTTTTTTTTTTTATACTCATACATATATATTTTGTGTTGTATAATTTTTTATGCAGTGACATTTTTAGTAAATAAAGAAAATTATTTAAAAAACAAGTGTCTATTCTTCAATTGAGTTAATCATAATAAAACAGAAAAGACAAGTGAGAATACTCTAGTCGAGTGTGCCCGACTACGAGACTCCCTGCTCCCAACTTGCATTTCAAGCAGTTCAGCGGCAACACAAGCAAGCAGCGTACTCAACTTGCACAGTGCATGTCAAACTGTTGTTTCTGCCTGCTGAGACAGGGCAAATAAGTTCTTAAATAACTTTGGAGCTATTTATCCGATCGTGTTGAAATTTACACATCCGAAAGACATTGATTAAACATACATGTGTACCAAAAATTAAAATTAATTTGCGGGGGTGCGGGGGGGTGCATCCGAAATTTGAAATAAACTTGATCTGCGTATGGTATACAGGAACATGCATGCCAAGTTTGGTGTCTCTAGCTCTTATAGTCTCTGAGATCTGTGTGTTCATACGGACAGACGGACAGACAGACAGACAGACAGACGGACATGGCTAGTTCGTCTAGGCTGTTGATCCTGATCAAGAATATATATAGTTTATATAGTCGGAAATGCCTCCTTCTGCCTGTTACACACATTTGCAGTACTTTATAACTCCCTTTTTCCCATTTTTAATGGGAACAGGGAGTAAAAATACCCTTTGGAGCAATATATAAAAAAAAACACTTCAAGTAGTCTCCAATAATAGTAAGTATATTTTCAAAATTCATAAATTTCTTAAAACATTTTTATGTTTAGAGGTACAGAGAAGCCGAGTGTAGCAAAACTCAAACTATTGTTTGTTGTATACATAATATGTACATGGAATATATAGTTATTTTTAGAGTAGTTTTTATATTGCACTTAAATAAAGTCAGAAATCCTTCAATTTAAATTCGAAATTCGGTTATATGTATATACTCTGTTAAGAAGGATTAATTTAGTTTTTTTTGTTTTTTTTTTTGTTTTTTCAAGGAATATTTCAATTACAGTATTCATATGCTAATACTAGTTAACTTTTATATTATACCATCATGCTGGATTTGTAATATTTGGAGTATATCTGTTTAAAATGGACATATTGAACAAAGCAACGGTTAAAATACCCGTTCAAAACTCAACTACACGCTCTACATACAGTTAGCAACATTTAAAGCTAATCGTATATTTTATATATATATATTATAATTTTGTATATTTGTTTATAAATGGTATGCAGGTCAACATTTACCATATATATATATATAAATATATTAAATGCATAAATATTGCATATATATAAATAGTTTTCAACTCTAAACTTTGATAGTTAACTTTGAGATACTTGAGATTTGTACAATTAAACAATTGAGCTAACTCATCTGAGATACAGTATTTAATTTACATATACACAGCTTAACTTGGCACATAGATTTTAAAGGTTACAAGCCTTTGTTAAAGCAGCTAATATAAATCGTATATAAGATATAGTGTTATTGTATATTATATATTGCTTTAATAGGTTACTTTTACTTAATACTTTATAGATTGACAATTATCTAACAAGTTTTATCTAGCGTCTGCAAATCCACAAGTTCTTGTACAATGCGATACTCGTGGCAATCGGCACATAAAAGACGACCATTGGAACGATTGGAACGCTGCACTTTTTCATGACAGACAATATGAACCAACTTGAGATTCTTTAAAGAGAATATTTCCAGAAAGTATTCCAAAACGGAAATATCCACAACACGTTTATTATGTAGCGCACACTTGCGTTGTGGCTGGGTGACCAGTTCGTTGACACTGGCCACCAGAGCTGGCAAAATGGAGCGGCATAGTTCGATTTGATGATCAAGATTCCACACCTGAAACAAGATGAGATTCTCACGCGAAGCATAGGGATTGATAGTGTGTTGCAGGGAACACGAATTGCCATTGTCCGAGTAGGCGCCCTGGCAATAAAAGTCACCCAGATCTGTGCATAGCGAAACAGACCATTCATCCAGTATTTCATGCTGTCTCGTATAATCTTTGATGAGCTGTCTTAGTCGCTTGTTGGGCACAGCCGAAGCATCTGTTTGCTCCTCGCCCAAACGCTGCACCAGCATCTCGTGCTTCTGCTGGCACTTGCGATTAAACATCATGGAGAAATAGTCACAGCCAATCAATAAATAACGAAACTGCTCCAATACTGAATTGATGACTTGTCTTGCCTTGGCATTTTGTCTATACAGCTGATTACGCGTCAACTCCTCCTTGGTTTTATAGTAGTAGCCGCGTACGCGTGTTTGTGCTCTCATGGCCATGGCCTCTTCCTTGGATTGAAAGCGCTCCTCGCTGCCTTCAAACCATTCCACGTGCTCGGCCTTCAGGCTCAGATGCGCTTTGGTATTGTCCAAGGCGTGTCGATGTTTTTGATCCTCGTATTCCGAAATCATGCGTCGAAACTTGTCCGGATGCTGCTCAATAAAGTCGTAGAAAATGTCAGCCACCTTCAGCAGCGGTGACTGTTGACGCATTTTCTCAAACTCAAAGTCGGCATCTGTTTAAAAAAGGAAATGTGCTTATTGAGATTTTATAAAATACTTATGGCAAAAACGAAATAAGGAATTAACGATAGCTCTAAGCAAAATATATACTAGATAAAGTTATCTTCGGTGTGCCGAATATATATAATCTTGCAGAACGTTTTTGATATAAAAACTTAATATTCGACCGATTGTTCTTATGGCAGCTATAAGTTTTAGTCGCCCAATTTTGATAAAACTTAGTCAACATCACAAGAACACACTAAAACGCGGAATAGGTAAATTTGGTTGAATTAACTTAAAAAAACAATTAAGTTTGTCATACAATAGCTCATTTTTCAGCCGATTGTTTCTATGGCAGCTATAAGATATAGTCAACCGATTTTGAGAGAATTAGCGAGTCAGTTTTCTCATTTATTCTTACGAAGCAACATAATTCTCTATCTATTTTCTAAAGAAAACTAGTATATTTGCTTCAAGTATTTATAACAAGCACATATGTTTTTCAGAAATATTTCATAAACATATTATAAATAAGAATTATAAATAAGATGATAATGTCTCAAATATCAAACACATATGTGGCTGTTTTTCAGACTTGTTTCATAAACATATTATAAATAAGAATTATAAATAAGATGATATTCTCCCAAAGACGAAATAAGAAATAAGAAGATATTGCCCAACTGAGCTACTTAGCCAGGCACTACACCAGGTGATTTCTTAAACCGTTTGAGAATAACAAGTATCAATCTAAAACAAGCTTTTTTCATATTCATTATAAATTTATTAGAGTAACTTGCTTTGATGCAACAAATTTTGTCGAATTGTGATGATGTTCCAACAGAGCCAAACTGTAAAAGTTGCTACGAATGTATACAATATAGTGGTCCGATTTTGATCAAATTTTGTGAAAATGTAAGGAATATGCTTCAACTTAGAAAAACTAAGTTTGGCTGAGTTATCTTATAACACAAAAAAGTTTTTCATTCATTTCATTTTTAATCCGATTGTTCCTATAGCAGCAACAAGATATAGTGGTCTGATATTGATGAAATCTTGTAAACATGAAAAACAAAAACTGTCTATCGATATTTCCTATGGCAGCTATATGGCATAGTGATCCGATCTAACCGATTCTGACAGACATATGTATAAGGAGAGTCTAGTTCACATACAACAGTTTGTTAGATGGATAGTCGGAAATGATTAGTTCAAATTCGGCTGTTGCTGCTGATCAGTAATATATATACACTATAGAAACGGAGACGTCTCCTTCAAAGCTTTACACAATTATTGACAAAGTTATAACACTCTCTGCAAGGATATCAAAAGGGAATTAGGGAATAAGAAACTCACCTGTTGTTATGACTGCATCGGGTCCAGCCACAATGAAAAGCGTCTGTGCTGGCAAACTTCTGAAGTAGTCATCATCAGAGACTTGAAATCCGTCCGTGGCCAAATACACGTGTAGCTGCTGCAGCTGTGAAGGATACGGCAAGGAAATGAAGGATTTATGCGATGAGTAAATGCTGCCCTTGACTGGGCCCTGACCTATGTCCTACGAAGCGCCTTCAAGGCACTTTTAATAGCAACAGGTGGCCTGGTTTCGGTTTGTTTGCATTTTGCAGACATGCGCAGTGCCGTGTTGAGTAAGGCTGACATTGAAGCGTGGAGGGCGACAAACAAAGCGGAAGCAAAACCAACAAAAAAAAAAACATTGGCCTTCAATTCTGCAGGGACAGGGCCACGGACAGGGCCAACTGTGGGCGCGTGTGTGGGCTGACACAGCCTTTTGGAGCTGAAACGCAATTTACGAAAAAACTTAAAAAAAAATAAAAACAAAATACTTACCGGGAATTTAAGCTTTGCTTTTTGCACAAGCATTTCAAGTGAATTTGCACCTATGCCGTATTTTCTGGTGCGTTCATTGTCTGTTATTTTATAGCCTAGCATTTTAGCTGGCTTGAGTTCCAGATTCTTATCCTTATCTTTATCTCTGTCCTTGTCCAATTGTCCTTTGGTTTGGTTGTTTTGGCTGCTGCTGCTGCGTGTGGACGGCGCCATTATTGTTTCCTTAATGTAGTTGAACATCTAAAACGTATTTTCATTTTTAGTTTTTACTTTGTTCGATTTTTAACTGTATACATATATTATATGTAAATAGAATGTATTGTTTGGAAAAAAAAAACCTTGCAACAAGCTGCCTTTTACGCGCACCAATTGGCCTCTATTTGGGGAAAGAAGAAGCGAGATTCTGAAACAGCTGCGAAATAAGAAGAAGAGTGAGCTTTTACAGCAAATATAGCTTTAACAGGGATGTTTACAAAATTCAAAAGTTGCGGGGTTTTTAACAGAGTAATGTTAAACTGCTGTCACGGTCACTGCTTTGGCGGGAATATGGCAAATGTACCTAAAGTGTGCGCTATTGAAGCTTAAAAATGAGCGGCTTTAAGTTTTCGAAAATTGTCGAAATTATGTCAGCCAATTTCAACTCATAATTTATTTATTTTTAAACAGAGTCCTTCAAAATGTAAATATTTCAAAAGCAGTTAGTTTGAACAGATGTAAGACAGCGCTGCCAGTGCTGTTCAATTTTAACAGCAAGCAACAGTGTTGCACTGTTGAGTCGCGCAAAAAAGGCTAGAATGCTAAAAACAGCTAGATAAAAGTTTAATTGTGTGTTAAATAAAACATATATTGGCTATAATTGATTAGATTTGATGGCTGCAAAAATTGTTTTCCTCAAATACATGAAAAGTATTGCTAGCAGCTGAAATTGATATCCATACAAATATTAATAGTATGGCTCTGTAGTAAAAATTAACAAGGTATATAACTGATATTCAGCTAGAATATATTCCAAATTCTAATAACTAACAATAACTATTACCATATCTGTCAGTAAAGCATAAGCTAGACATAACGCAAAAATTTATAATTTCAACAATAATTTAAGTAATGATACTTAAACTACACGCAATTTTTAATTTCTCTATACTTATGACAAATTATAAAAAACAAATTATCTTAACTCATTGTTGAAGGGATTTATCTAAATAACTACGATATTTTCATCCAAGCAGTGCATTTGCTTATTTAAATTAGAGTTTTGCTTACATACATTTTTTAGCGCATCACTGATACACAGTCACGGCGCTGCCACCTAGTTAAAAAATGTCAAAGTATGGCCACACTGTATGCCGTTGTTCATTAAAAAACAGCTGTTCAAGCCAAAAGTTTTGTTCAAAGTCAATTTTAGTGCAGTAAACTTGTAACAATTATTTCGTATACGTTTACAATGTGCAGCAGTTCTCAAACAGCGTAACAGAAGCCCAACCGAAGCTGCAATGCATCTGCGACCGCGCTGCCGCGAATGGCTGCCGCTTGCAACGCAGCAGTTGCGACTTCGCAACCTGGCGCGCATACAAGGACTCAACATTGAGTGCACCTTGGACGCCAGCGTCAACGCCAACGCCAGCGAGGAGTGCAGTGCAGAGGAGCTGCTTATCTATTATACACTGCATGCGAATAGAGAAGCGGAGGCATTCTACACAAGCGAAGCGCTGCCGCAGCGTCATCAGCACCAAAAGTGGGCGGAAATCTGTGCGGGTGACGATGTCTGGCGTAAATCAAATGCGCAATGCGTCTGTGTAAAAGTCTGGGCACATTATCAGCCAACCGCGCAGCGAAGAGCAGCCCACGTTCCAAACGAGACTGAGCGGCCAAAGGAGCCAACGCAAAGGTCGGTTTTTTTTAAAGGGTATTGTTATTAAGGAGACATTTCTGCAGACAGGACGACAAGCTGAGTTGATATTTCCTAACTTCTCTCACACTTATTAATCTCTTGATCATATTTCTTTCTTATTTTAAAGATATCGCATTCGAACTCAGTTATTGCCCGTCTCAGCATTCCTTGTTATACTCTTGCAGCGGGTGTTATGACTTTGTCACAACATTTGTAACGCTTTGAAGCAGACGTCTGTCTCTTTTTTATTCGTGCTATTTTGACTCTCAGTTTGAAAGTCATCTTCTTGCTGTGCGCAATCGGCCGGATCGTACGACTAAAACATATAGCTGCCATATCAACGATCAATCCAAAACTTGGTTTTTCAAAACAACTTGTTTTCTGTTCTGTTAAAATAAGAGTTGTACGAGCACCATTCTTGTTTATACAGATATTTCAACTAACACTAAATTGTGCTGAAAAGTCACATATTGTTGACTTATAAGATCCCAAATCCAAAGGTAATGATCTTCCCAGATTCCCTAATAGATTTTCGAAAAAAATTAAATCGCGAAATTTGACTTTTAAATCTGTTCCCATAGGAACAATCGAAGTACGAAGAACTTTTTTGCTTCAACAAATATCCTAATTAAGCTTTGCAAGTGCATGTTTTATTATACTTTATATAGTCTGGTCATATTTGATCAAAATCGGGCAACTTTATCTTATTGCTGTCATAGGAACAATCGGTTGAAAAATTAAGTTTTTATATAAAACACTTTGCTGCAAGAGTATATATCATCGGCCAGCCGCAGATAAGTTTTGTTTCCTGTTTTTGTTTAGATTGAGATCAAATTTCAATACGCTAGCTATTTCTAACGAGTTTCTTTTCACTTTGTTTATTATTCTAACGAGTTTCTTTTAATTTTGTGCATTATGCTTTTAGCGCGGAGCTGGCGCAGCGTCTGGCCAATACGCAATTGACGCCGCAGAAGCTGCCACGCCCACCGGAGCTGCTGTTCAGCTGGGGCGTCTACTTTTCGGGCTTAATACCGCTAGTGCCTTTAGTGCTGGCCAATTGTCAGGCCAACTGTTTGATATTCCAACTAAATGGCGAGTATTTCACATCACCAGCGCTTATCAGTGAACAGGGACTGCATGCGCAGCTGCATCAACACTATCAGCGGTATGCGGAGCAGGAGAATGGCGTGCGGCATGATTTGGATGGCATCAATTCACCGCCAGTTAGTCGGAGTAGCAGTCCTGTGCTGCGCATGAGCACGATGCGTTATGCACAGCTTGGTTGTCAGCTGGCGGATATGCGTCGCAGCTACAATTTGGATAGTCTGCTGCTACTGCAGCGACGTCAGCGTGATCAGCGCAAAAAGTTGCGTGATGTGGCAGAGCTGAGCAGCGAGATTGCACGTCTCAGCGTGCGTTGCATAACACGCAATGAGTTGAGATTGAAACCGCGCACCACATCCTTAAGCCTTACGGGCACACCTGCCCAGCATTCTCATCATTCCATGGGACGCACACTTACTTCGCTGCTGGCTGAGCAGCAACAGATAGCGCCTTTGACACTGTACAGCGCACAGCAGCTGATGCAACAGATTGAGGCATTGCGTTGCAAGCAGCGTTTGCTGCAAGCTGAGCATGCCACCTTTAAGGAACGCAATCTGCGTCAACAGCAGCAGCTGTTGTTGCTGCGAGAACAGCGCGAGTTAATGCAGCATCAGCTGCATAATCAACGTCTGCAACTGGAGCAACAGCGTCTGGAGTTTCGCAAGCGTGCGCCACAGCAGCAAACGGAACGTGAACAAAAACGTCAAATTATATTGCAGGTAATGGAAATAACTAATGTGTGTCTGTTAAAGACTTATAATAATTCAATATATATTTCCAACAGGTGGAACGTCGCATGTCCACGCTGGTATTGGAACTGCAGGAGATTTATAATATCAAATGTTTGAGCTCGCAGCAGTTTAGCATTTGTGGCATTGTCTTTCCCCACATGGAGCATTATACAAGCGAATCGCGGCAGGCAACTAATGCACAGATGCTGGAGAATGTCTCGCCGCTGGCGGTGAGCGCAGCTTTGGGCTATGTGGCACATCTGGTGCAGATGCTGGCCTTCATTATGGATCGTCCGCTGCGTAATCCCATTTACTATGAACCATCGCGTGCACGCATTGCCGATGATATCAAGGAGCTAACCTACAACACCAGAGAGTTAGTTACACTTTAAACAAGTTTATAACTTATTTTAATGTCTCCCGCTTAACTTGCAGATTCCCTTTGTATACGCGTTCCATTCTGCCTTCGCAACAAACCAAGTATGCCATTTATTTGCTGCGGCAAGATGTCTCACAACTTTGCTATGACATAACGGGTCACTGTGATATGCGCAACACATTTGGCAATCTGCTGGAATTATTTGAAACGCTACGCTACATCGAACGCACTCAGCGTGATGAAGTCGATCGCGATGATAAGTTGCCAAGTGCTACGCCAGCTGGCAGACATGTCAACGGTCTAACCGCATCGGCAGCCAACCCGCAGCTATCGCAATCACACTCATCGGTGGACATGAATCATGTGCCATTGCCCACAACGGCAAATGCGGCCAAGGATGCATTGATGCAGCAGCTGCTGCCGCCGGGTGTTAGTCAGGCTCTCGCTATCGAGGGATATGCGTCAACGCAGCGGTATGAGATTATTAATTATGCATTTCTTTTTATATTTGTGCTTAAGTTTATTTTTAAACATAACATAACTTTAAGCAACTAAGATATGGTTGCAGTTATAATCAAGACTGGAAACGGGCTTTGAAACGAACCAGTTCAAGCCGGCGATTTCGACCTTGTTATACTCTGATCCGAGCCGTTTGACTAAAATCAGTGCTTTAATTGATTAAGCAACAAAATTGCTTCAGCTTGAACTATTGTTATCACTTGGAAAAGAGCTTTAAGAGCAAATAGCACAAAAACCCAAACTTCTTTGGTCCTGCTTTGATTCGTGTTTTGTTTCTGAATCGGAATGGAATGTATGAAAATGTTGGCTTTATATTGATAGATTTGGTCAATTTATTTTGGGATCTATTGGTTTTTTTTACGATTGTAATTTAGAGTTGAAATATTTTTAACAATTTATCATTGACTTGGATGCATATTTTTCAAAGATGCATAAGTTAGAACAAGATAGAAAAGTTATTGTCAAATACACAAGAACCCGAACCGAACCATTTTTTCTGTTGTTAAATTAAATTTAAGTTTCTTTCAAATTTCATCTTCATCAACTTCTTCCATAATGAACTGTTAACAATCAATATTATAAGCGCCATAGTCTCAGTGAAATTTACACTTTAAATTTTAAAATTTACATCGCATCTTTTTTCCTTTAAAGAACATATTTGTATAAAATATTTTATAATTTATGTACAAAAAAGTATGACTTTGGTTCGAACCGTAAACCATAACGCAGGCAAACATTTTATGATATAGATACAAAATTATATTTAAAATAATACATTAACATGTAGTTTTTAGTTAGACTAGATAATTTAAGTTCCATTTACTTATCCAATATGTTTTCTCACAATTACAGAATCTGTCGCTCTGTGGGTTCCTATTCGGATGGCGAAGATGAATTTCGGCCTAGATTGGAACAGAACTATTCCAACTCGGACTCAAACATAACACTGCAGGCGGAGCGCAGATAGAACGAACTGTGCATTTGGCGTTTGCAATATAACCACACATATTTACCTATAAATTTATATTTATATATAAACTACGTATACATATTGCCTATCGTAAAGCCCCCAAAAAACACAAAGAACAAAAAACAAAAAGCAACGTTTTTTAGTAGTTGCGTTGCGTTTTAGCAAAATTGATATCATTAGACCGCTTTTGATTGTATTATTATGTACTTGCAAAAAAACTTGTGTATGTATTTTAAATTATAGACTGCTTTGAAAAGCAAAAAACAAACCTGGTTTAATGTGTGCATATTCACTTTTATCTTTGAATAAGATCTCTTTGTAAATTCCCGTTCTTTATTAATATGCTACATTATTAAGATACATATACACTTAATAAATAAATACGATTTTATAAAAATATACTTAGCTGCGTTTTTCAATGTCTGACCAATGTATGAAACAATTATTAATGCCCATTTGCTAATTCGCATAATTTAAATTAATTTTATAAGTCACAACTTGAATAGACAAACAATATTATCTTGCATTCAGGAATGTTCCGAATTCTCTACATCTTTGAAAAGTAATATCGAATGAATTTCGCTTCGTTCTAAGATGACCGCCATAATTCTTCTGTATTTCATCAATTGCAAAACATGCATATCTTTCAATAAAACTTACTCAACTTAAGTATATAAAATAGTTGCATATTTGCTTAGTTGGCTTTGAAAATATGAAAAAAACAATCAAAGCAGGCGATATTTTTCAATTCAAAGCAAAATGCCAAGTAGCCAAGTTTTCTACACAAATGTATTCAGTCTAAAATTAAAACTCGTTCGGCAAGTATCTCGGTTTCAAGTGCTCAGTAAAAATTAAAATTACAGTTTTTTAAATCTTATTTTCAGAAAAGTGGGAAAACATTCTTATTTTATTTGTATGATGTCTTGTGTTATTTCCTCTTTTTTGAAGAACAGAAAATCATCAAGCTGCATGTAAGTCTACTTCAATACTTCAAAAACGAAACATTATTCTTTATGCGTATCGGTTGGAGCTCTGTTTTCCTACCCATATAAAATTTGATTAATCTAGCTTTAATAAAGTTCAAAAACACAAATGGAAAACAAATTGTTGCATCAAAAAGTTTTCATTTGCTGTTATTTGAACTTTTAATATTTTTTTTTTTTGATTTGCAATTGTTTTAGTATTATATTCATTCTCGGTCTTTTCATTCTCATATCAGTCTCATCACTCAGACTTTCTTTGTAGTCTGGATATATATAGGCGATGGACTCCGCCTTACCATCTGGATCCAACTGAATTTAGAAATCGGAATTTCAACATCGTAGATGCGTTACAACATGGAGGCTTGCCTTTCTTCAGGAGTTCTTTATCTTATTTATCAACATATCAACAGATTGCAACATTTTAAGCTTGCTTCGCTTAAGGAGTTCCATATCAAATTCCCAATTGGAATCAGACTTTCTTTGTAATTCGGATATATCGGTGATAGACTTCGCTTAACTATCTGGATCCAACTGGATTTAGAAATCGGAATGTCAACATCGTAGATGCGTTACGACCATTTAGCACAAAGGTACGCATAAGGCACTTCTACCCAACATGGAGGGTTTTCTTTTCTTCAGGTGCTCTGATTATTATTTGTCAACATACCCAAAATAGGGGTTGGCTTTTCTCAAAAGTTCCAAATCTTATTTATCAACATACTCAACATTGCTTCGCTTATTATCACTTTGGACTCCTCTAAACCATCTGGATCCAACTGAATTTAGAAATTGGAATTTCAACATCGAAGATGCGGCTACAACATGGAGGCTTGCCTTTCTTCAGGAGTTCTTTATGTTATTTATCAACATATCAACAGATCGCAACATTGTTAGCTTGCTTCGCTTAAGGAGTCCCATATCAAATTCCCAATTGGAATCAGACTTTCCTTGTAATCCGGATATATTGGTAATGGACTCCGCTTAACCATCTTGATCCAACTGGATTTAGAAATCGGAATTTCAACATCGTAGATGCATTACGACCATTAAGCACAAAGGTACGCATAAGGCGCTTCTACCCAACATGGAGGGTTGCCTTTCTTCAGGAGTTCTTTATCTTATTTTTCAACAAATCCATATATTTTTATCAAGATCGCAACATTGAAAGCTTGCTTCTCTTAAGGAGTCTCATATCAAATACCCAATTGGAATCAGACTTTCTTTATAAACTGGATTTATGGACAATGAACTCCGCTTTAATGTCTGAACCCAACTGGATTTTGTTTTTCTGCAAGAGCTCTACATTATTTATCAACATACCCAAAATAGAGGGATGACTTTTCTTCAGGAGATCCATATCTTATTTATTAACATACTATACTCAACAATGACAGATTGCTTCTTTTCAAGAGCTAAATATTTTATTTAAAATTGTTGCTGGCATAAAGTATTAAAATAAACTTACATATTCTGATGAAGAGTTGAAATGAATCTGTTTTGTGTTTGTCTTTAAAAAACATATTTCTATAAAATATTTTGCAGTTTTTATAATCTTTTTGTTTTAATTTTTTGAAAACAGAAGAATGTCTGTCCGTCCGTACCAAACATTTACGATACTCAGTTTTGAAAAAAGAAAGAAAAAAGAGTATATTGGGGCTGTGAAATGTCCGTCCGTCTGTCCGTCTGTATGAACGCAGTTTTTTCCACAGTTTTGAATCTAGAGTAACCAAACTTGGTATGCATGTTGATAAATACCATAGCAAGACAAACAATTACAGAATCTGTCGCTATGTGGGTTCCTATTTGGATTGCGAATTATAATATATAGTAATTATAATTAGTTTTAGATCAATTAATTTAATTTGTCCAACTGAATCTTTATAAGTGAAAGCGTATGCAATCGTCGTGCTTTTTTTTCACATACAAACTTTGCGCACAACGTTGCTCAACACGCAAGAAAACGGCCGAGTTTACCAACACTGGTGAAAGCACTGCACAGCTGTTCGACAGTTTGGCCAAATGAATACAAATTGGCCCAAGTAACAAGCAGCACGATTACCAAAATAAAACAGAAAACGTGCTAAGAACATGTGCTAAATTATTTTTTAAATTTTAGTTTATTTTATATAAATCTTGGCAATAACTTTTTTTTAACGTGCATACAAAAGAAATGTGAATGTAAACGAAAAAGCTACAACTTTGCTATTGTGTATCTGTGTGTGCGTGTGTGTTTGTGTGGGTGTGTGTGTATGTGTGTATGTGTGGCCCAGGCCTTCTACTAATAAACTTGAAAGTGCCGCGTTGTTATTGTTGCTCTTTTTTTTATTGTTGTTGCTACTTGTTGTCAATTGATACTCAATAGTTTATCAATTTATCAATTTATGAGAACACAGCATGAGTTTGAAGAATGTTGATTAGATGACGTTTTCAACGGGGGAACGCCCGTATGCTATGTTACCAGCTGCCTATTAAAAAAAAAAGACTTCTACGCTAATCCGATTTATGATTATATTACATACAATATATGTACCTATAAATGTTTACGCGCCCAAATAAAAGCATTTGATAAGAGACAAATACGCCGTTTTATTTGTACCAAGCAAATGTTGACTCAAATTTAAATAAAGTGCAACGCACTCAGTTGAAATTGAAGTTGAAGTTGCAGTTGAAGTGAAAAGTTTACAATCGAAAACGTGGCAAGCTCTTGGCCCTAAGCATCAATAGTAATAACAAGCAGGTAAACGTTACGTTAAGCAGTCTATAAAACGTAAAGGACATGCAAAGTTATAAACAACTGGCACAACAGTAAATAATCATAAAAGCATAGCCAAAAATTGAGGCAGGCGAGCGCAGAAACAAGATAGAACTAGAGATGGCACGATTTACCCAAAAAAAAGTATAATATTTGGTTATTATCTTACAATAAAACATTAAAATATTTTTTAAAAAATTCTCTTTTGTTTAATTGTTAAATAAAATCAATTATTTTCAACATAAATTCGTTGATATTTGAGCATTCCTTTTGCATTCGTTCCAAAGTTTTCCATAGTTTCCTTAGTTTCTTTTCAAATGAAAAGACTAGTGGTTCCTTTTCAGCTTAAAGAACTAATCGTTCCTTTCCTTTTTAAAAGAACTATTCGTTTCCTTCATTCATTGTTTTGTTAAGGTCTTGATTTGAAGTGAACTTTGGTTTAAATCGTACCATATTGCTCAGTTGTTTAAAGTTTGCTTTAAGCAAAAGAGCTGTCTTTAAAACAACTAAATAGAATAATTTATAGCTCAGCAAATAAGTTAATTGAATTTTATATCTACTCATAATTTTTAACCTTGAAATGTCGATTAATAGCTAAAGAATTGCAGCTAGAGCTGTTTCGTTTCGTTCAGAATAAGTTCATTTGAACTGGTCATCAAAATAAACGAGTGAACTTATTCACTCGTTCGTGAACATTTGATCATCGATAATGAATTATTAAAATTTTATTTATCATTTATCTATAATGCATATTTGAATATCTATTTTCATTTAACTCTGATAATATTAAGGTTATATACTCTTTTAAACAAAAGGCTTTATATCGTTCATGAATAGCTCAACAAAAAAACCGGTATCGTCAATGAACGAACAAATCACTGAATTAAATTAAAGTTATCGTTCATGAAAGCAAGGAATCACTGAATACAATGAACAGTATCGTTTATGAACGAATGAATAACTGAGCGACTTAGTTCATAAATAAAAAATGAACTACTAGAAATGAACGTTCATAAACGAAAGCAAAACTGAGCTACAACATTAATTGACTGATTTAGTTCTCAAATCAAAAATGAACGACTGAATTAGTTTACAATGAACCACTGAACTTATTCAACAAATTGAACTAGAAATGCCAACTCTATCTGCAATTAACAAAAGCTTATTATAATTAATCATCTGATCTATTAACCGATGAATAATATTTTGTTTTTGTCATCACTAGACACACCTGTATAAACTATAAAGCTGCCGCTCGCATTTAAACGCTTGCTCTCTGTCGAACGCGCGCGCTCTCTCTCTCTCTCTCTCGCACTAAACACACGTACACATATACACTTATAGACATATATATATATATAGAAACGCTCTCTTACGCCATGACTGATAACGAGCTGCAGCTACGTGACTTTGACGAAGAGAGCGAAGAGACTGATTCGGAAACAGAATTGCTCATACGCCATGCTGGCAGCAGCGACGCAGCCATTGTCAATGGCAACAAAAACAACAAAAATAACAAAAATAATACAAATCATCTAAATAACAAATACAATAATAGCCAAAGACGTCGCAAAAGCTCAACTGGTTACGGTGGCATTGGCGGCATTGTTGGCTCCACAAGCGGCAGCAGCAATAACAACAACAACAACAACAACAGTCACAGCGGCAACAGCGGCAGCAGCTTTCTGGGCAATCTATTCAGTCTTGGCTCAGCCGCCGGCCAGATACGTTATAGAAATGAGCGAAGCCGCGAGCGCGCTAAATACTCAAATAGTACAAGCAGCGGCAGTGGCAGTGGCAGAGGCAGCGCCAGTGGCAGCGGCATCGGCAGAGGCAGCGTGGCCAGTGCATCGCGAGAACTTACGTCCGACCATACGAAACTGGCGCAACTAACACAAACGGGCGCCACGGGCGTCGATAGCCATGCTGCGGCACATGCTACACATGTTGCCACAAATGTAAACGCAAATAACGGTATTGATATTGGCATTGGTGTTGGTGTTGGTGTTGGTGTTGGCGGCATTGGCGCCCATACAGTGATCGATCCTGAGAGCGGCTCCTCCACAGTCTTCTATCAAAATAACAGAAGACGCAGCAAAAGTCGCAGCATCGGCAATGTCTGCAAAATGTGTCTCTGCAGGTGCGTAAATATTTATAACAATTCAACTAATCATAACATTCACATTCCTAATCATAATCATATTCACATTCACATTCACATTCACTTGTCAATCATTGCGTATACTTAATATCAACCATTTGAAGTTAAAACTAAGCGTTCTCAAAACAGCTGCTCTTTCATTATAATCGTAGCTAATTGCATTTCTACGTTTAAAGTGCTTGAAATATATTTCATTTTATATATATTTGAGCTTTTTTGATTTATTAAGTATATAAGTTTGATTGAACGAATCAATCACTTAACTGAACGAATGAACTGTGACCCTGTTTAACGTTCATTCTGTGCGTTTGTTTGTTGTGATTAAGTGTTTAATTCAAGAAAAGACAATGAAAACAAATGTATTGATTAAAATAAACAATAGAATTGAAACGAACTCAAAGATTTAACCAATCAAAACTAATGCAAAAAGTGAATAAACGAACTGAACTTATTTATTAACAATTGTTCAATAAAATAAAAATATTACATTGATCGCTCAGCAATTAGAATGGATCCAAAATTATAATCAAAATTTCAAATTTGCGAGCGTTTCTAAGTTTTTGCTTTTTTTTGCTATATTTTTACACTTTATAATACGAAATCAAACCGAATCATATTTCGGTTTCGGTTCTTGTACGTACCGATACTAAAGTTTCAATAAAAGTTTTAAAATTTGTTCCATTTGTTTTCGGTATTCGGTTCCGTATAAGTAAATTGATTTTTTTTATATTTTGCGTTTTATAAATCACAAAATAAAACTTATAAAGATTAGCACTTTTTAAAATTTGAATGACAAGTTTTCTTTTGATATAAGAAATGAATGTCCGATCTGCCAATTTACCCTATATGGGTCAAAAATCATTTAAATTTAAAAAGTGGGCATCCTTTAGTTATTTTGTATTGAAAAGTACATTTGTAAAAAACAGGTTGTATCGAATTCGATTGAACTGATCGAGTGAACGAATTCTAGTTTTATCGTTCATTATCGTCATTTGAGTTCCACTATCTATCGACTGATTCAAGTCTCGAAATCGTTCATTAGAGTTCTTCGTTCGAATCGTTTCTTCGTTCAAAAAAGTGACTCCTGAACGATTTTGGAATGCTTATCATATAACTTGTATAAATATATCTTTTGTAGTATTCCCTAAAGAGCTTAAAAAAAGTGTTATGCTAAGTCAGAAAATTTACATATTTTATACAATTTATACATTCTCATGTTTATGTTTTATAACATTTCAATTTGAGAACTCAATTTTTCATAATTCCGTTGGTTGAATGTAACAATTCCATCTACTTAGTAAATATTTGCAATGCATAAAGAATGCCAGTGCTGCCACCTAGCGCTGCCAACTCATTGTTAAAGTGCTGCCAACTTGCGCACCATAAATTCAATTTGTTATCGTTAAATTGTAAAAATGGAAACACAGTTAAACTGAATGTCAAACGTATGTGTCACATAAAATACAAAGTTTATGCAACAAAGTTTGATGTTTATATACTTTTTGCTATGTGGCTCAGTTTGCTATAAAAGAGCTTGTTGTCTATATTAAAAATGCATTACTAAAGTCATTAATCTTAAGTGCATTGCGGCCTACAAAAGTGATATTTTTAGCCAATCTTTGCTAAAGCCACAATGACATTTGAAAGATCATTAAGTGATTATTTAAATGAAGTACTTTTATATTGTTAACTTAAGAAATATGTCTTGGGAAATCTCTTTCTGTCTCTTTTAATTAAACTTCCGGCTTTTTGAGTTACACTTTTTTATTGTTAACTAGACAAACTTTTAGTTATTAACTGAAGCTCAATGCTCTCCTCTTGCAAAACCTTTCTTGGTAGCAAGTTCTGCTTCAGCAACTTTGTTTATTATGATTTTGTTGTTGCGCGTTGTTGTTTTATGGGCAACAACAATCTATGAAAACATTTCGAAATGTTCAAGTGTATATACAATAGATATAAAAAAAAAAAAACAAAATAACAAAATATAACTAAAATTGCAAAGGCAGACAAAATGATTGTTGTTGTTGTTGATTTTGCAGCGCAAAGAAAAACGTTTCTAAGAAAATTTCATGTTCATGTTTTGAAATGTGAGTAAAATTTTACTCAAACATACATTTATACATACATATGTGGCACATATTGTTTCATCATGCATATACACATAGTATACAACTTGTAGTATATGTATATGTATGCATAAAAATATATTTTTAATTTGCTTAATTAGACGAAAAACAAGAACAAGCAAATGGAAAACGAGCGCACAAAAATTTGCCACCGGCCAAATAAATAAATAAAGAACTTAACTAAGACAAGTAAAAACTCCTTAGATCACAGAGCTCGATGTGAAAATACCCTGTATATGATCGTTAAATAGCTTGCAGGATATAGAAATGATACTTTTGTATGAATTCAATGTCTCAAGCTCTTATAATCTCGGAACCCGCAGTAAAACATCTTCAGATATTTCTAAAATAAATAGTTAGTGTTATCATCAATAGTTATCGAAATCAATATAAACAAAACTTAAAAAAAAACTAATTTTTTCTCTTTTCTAACAGTTATCTTAAAGCGCTGCTTAGACTATGCAATTCTTGTACCCTTTCTCATCTTGCATCGTCTAAACAGGCGTCGTATCTTGTGCGCAGCTTCGTTTCATGCAGCTTGCACAGAAATAGAAACGTTTCACATGAAATCATTGTTTGCAATCGTTTTTTCTTTCTTTTCTGAATTCTTTTTATCAATGCAGAAAATAACAAGTAAGAACGTTGCAGTCGGATGCACCTGACTGCGATATACTCTTTTTTAGTCAGAAGTGGGCCTGGCAATTGTATTTTTGGTAACAATCTTTCAAGTTTTGCCATCAATTTAAATTTGGTTGGGCCCGTTCTACAGGTTTGGGAGAAACAAACATTGCTCGATTGCAAGGGCGGGCTTGGGCGTGGCAAAATTATTTGTATTCAATCTATTTAATAGGGCAATAGAATTCAACCTGCAAAATTTTGTGATTCTAGCTAAAGGGGTGTGCGAGATACAGACTTTGCTTATTTGTGGGGGCGGGCGTGGGCTTGTTCAAAATTTTTTTAGTCAGATCAATCAAAGAAGTGAGTAGTAGCTCTTGTGCTAAATTTGGTTACTCTAGCTGCAAAACTGTGGAAGATATAGGTTTTTGCGGTTTGTGGGGGAAAGGGTGGTGGTGGGGGGGAGATCTTGAAACCTTATCTGTCTATGGTATATACCAACATATATACCAAGTTTGGTTGCTCTAGCTTCAAAACTGTGGAAAAAACTGCGTTCATACAGACGGACGAACGGACGGACATTTTTTATCTAAAAAATTTTAAAAAAGAGTATAAAAATGGTTTCAAATGAAAATGATGAGTGTTGTTGACGCGTTTGTGCAATTTCTTGTGCAAACTGTTTAAACGATGACATATTTTAAAGAAAGATCTCTTGCTCAACTTTATCTCTTAACTCTTACTTAATTTAGCAACAATATATTAAATTGATTCTAAATTGATGTTACTTAAGACATTGATGGCTATAAAAACAGGTAAAATATCGATAATATTGTAAGTGACATTGATCATTTAACAGTTCTAATAAGTTATCCCAACTTTAATGGGGGTTACTTCTAACTGTTTGTTAAATAAACTTATCAAACTTTAGTTCGCCTAAACTATATTTAAAGAGTACAGGGTATTTTGTTTGGGGACGAAATCAACATCGATAAACGTGATCCACAAACAGCCGAGCGGCGTTCATTCCAGCTAAAAGGAAAAGGGGAGGGAAAATGGAAAATTTTCAAGAAACAGTGACTAAAAATAGTGCGATACCCGACAAATGACATGGCACTGGAAACCGTCACATTTCTCACGCCAAGCCATTTTCGTAAGACTCTAATTGTTGTGGGCAACAAACAGTACAAAGTTGTTGTTCTGTTAGTTGATGTTGTTGTTGTTGGGCGTTCTTTTGTAAATTTGCATATGTAATCGATTTTTGGTATGCCAACTCCTTCAACAAAACTGAGCGACTCGCTTTGGGTATCATCTGCTTGAACTATAGAAACCAGTTTGCTTAGATATATTTTGTGTGTGTGTGTTTTTTTTTTCTTCTCAAGGTTTCTAAAATACTACAAACGAGTTCCGCAGCAAAAGTCGCATCCAGTTTTTTGTTTTTTTTTTTTTTTCTGTGCTTTTGCATTTTTCATGTTTCGTTCTTTTTACGTCGAAAATTGAAAGTTATGTTTGCCCTCGTGGCTTATCAGAAGGAGGTCAACGCTCAACACTCAACACTCAATGGGGCAAAAGCTGAATGCAAAAGCCGCAAAACGTCGCATAGCTCTTAAAGGGTTTTTTGAATTGGGTAATGCCTACAATAAGATTGATGTACTATTGTCGTACTCTTACGTATACCATAACTCAAACAATAACTCAAACAATATCTCAAAACTATATTCAAGTGTTTGCCTGAGAATTAAGTTCCATTGTTCGTGTACATTTGGAACAATAGTTTATGTACGAAAATACATTGTGTATGTAACTTTGTATTATGCATTTATTTCATCATAAATCTCTTATGTAAAAATCTGCAGCGTGTGCCAAATTTGTAGCAGCTGCTTATTTAAGTCATTATTTTTAATAATAATTGCATTCTTATCAGTAATTCAGTTAACGGCACACAGTTGTCGCATTAAGCTAATTGATTTCTTATCTGTAACAGCACTGTCAAAATAATTATGTGAAAATATCAATTACAATTATTGAAATTGGTTTTTTTGTGAAACAAAATATAGCTTATAGCGAAATGTTCGTCCGTCCGTCCGTCCGTCTGTATGAATGCAGGCAAGATGCAAGCTAGAGCAACCAAACTTGGTACAAAAGGTGATATGTACCATAGGTAGACAAAGTGTTAAGATCGGCCAGATCGGACTACTATAACATATGGCTGCCATAGGAACGATCGGTTGAAAAGTAAGTTTTTGTATGAAAAACTTTTTTGTTTTTCCAGATAAGTCAGCCAAACTCACTTTACCTAAGCTTAAGAACAGTTTGTAAGTACACAATTAGTCATTACAAAAATTTAATTTATTAAACGTACAGAAAAACAGAGTATATCGCAGTAGGGAGAACGCGACTGCAACGTTCTTACTTGGGAATAGTGGGAATTTGGTGAACCAGAGATGGAATCGAAATGGGATAAGCATCAACTTTTCAAAGTTGTTTATCCCAATTTTCTTTTTAAAGATGTTCAGAATAGATCTGAATCAAAAGTCAAGTCTTTAAGCACGTTTACAGGTAGTATAACAGTTAAAAGGTCGTTAACCATATCAAAGTTTAAACATTCCAAAACGGTTTTTAACCAAAAAATGCACAAATTAATTACAAAAATCTAAGTCTTTCACACACTAGTTGTTTAGCTTCAAGCGAAGATAAACTGTGGATGTAATCGCAGAATATAGATTATATACTTCTCATATATATCGATCATTCAAAAAAAACTCACACATTTTACATGTTTACGCATGCTTGAGTGTGATTTTGTTCTAACGTGAATGGGGAACATAAACAATTGATATAAATCACCTGGCTTTTGATCTTTCTCAGAATTAAGTTTTATTTATTTTACAATAAAAGTTTATTAATTCTCACTTTGATGATTTGCGCACATTAAAAATATTTCAACATCTTTCGTTTGTTTTCGCCTTATCGAGGGCCTCAACAATACTCTTTTCAAATGTCGACCCTGAGTTTTAACATTGCCTTTGTAAATTGTGCAGTCTCCAAAGTTGAAATTTGAAATTTCTCGCTTTTATCGACACTCGTGTTTTGTGTTTTGTGTTTGGGTGTTACTTTGAAGGTCTTGTTGCTTTTTGCTTTTCGGCTTTGGCTTTTTGGCTTACTCAGTTTTGGTTTACCCAACGTTTGTATTGGGGTCTCTTTTGTGTTTGTGGCAAAGCTCCAATTTGCCCCAAAGCGTTGCCTGTTGTTGCCTGTTATATGAGGCTCAAAGATTTTAGCTGGCGATTAGAATTGCAATGCCAATTGGTAGGCATAACCAACAATGTGGAACCAGCGTATCGCTTAACTGCCCCTATTTTTCTGATTCTGCCCTTATTTTATGGTAACTGCCCTAATTGCGGGCATTAGTACAAATTATGTCCATTATATCGGAAAGTAACTGTAGAACGTAACGATAATACTCGGAAATATATAAACTTTTCAAAATCTGTTGAACTTTAACTTTAAAAGACCCTGCTCCAAGCAGATATCTAAAAAACTGTTTTGCACATTTTTTTAACAATGTATTTGATTTCATTTTTTGCCAGTTCTCTTTTTAACATAGTTCAACGTGTCACTCATAAGCAGATTTTCTATGCCAGAGCTTTTCTTTGCCTTGAGCTCAAAATAATACCACAAACAGTGGCTAAATGGGAATAAAAAAGAATTGTCGACTGGAAAATCACATATAACATGCTCGTAAATACCGCAAAAGTGTTTGGTCTAAAGATGTGTGTCGTGTTTTCTTTCATGACACGAGCACGTAAACACATACAACAAGAATTGAAACACGATACATGAATCAAAACAGATTTAAAATGTTTGAAAAATGTTGTAGAAAAATAGTTAAGCATAATCAGGCCTGTTACGAACTGTTTTTGATTCCGTTTTTGATTTGGTGCTTCTCTTTTCGAATGAAATATCAATTGTTCCTCCTATTCAAAGAATAGTTCGAATACTACTCATTCCACTGTCTCAAAAGCAAAACCTTTTAAATCGAATGTTCCATAGATTTTCGGAATTCAGAACAGTTAATAATGCCGTTTCCGAATGTTTTTATCGGAATCGAAAATGCGAACTCTTGCAGAGCTTATTATAATTTTGTCAAAGTATTAAGTATATATATTCTTGATCAGTATCAGCAGTCGAGTCCAACTAACCATTTTCGACTATCCATCTATCCAACTGTTCTATAAGAACTCATCTCTCTTTGAAGCTATTTTAAAGAAACTTTGGACAGATGCTTCTTTTTGCTGCAAGTAGTTCATATGCCAGCATCGGCGGTATCAGACTACTTTAACATATAGCTGCCATAGGAACAAGTGGTTGAAATTTGATTTTTCTGGATAACTCGGCCAAACTTACCAATTCTGTGTGTTATTTAAACATTTTTACAACATTTCATCAATATCAGACCACTATATCTTATTGCTGCCATATGAACAATCGGACTTAAAATGAGATGAATGAAAAACTTTTTTGTTTCTTAAGATTACTCAGCCAAACTTAGTTTTTCTAAGTTGAAGCATGTTCTTGACATTTTGACAAAATTTTATCAAAATCGGGCCACTAAATTCGTTGTGACTTTCGTCAGTTTCATCGTGTTGCACAAAGCGACACGCGTTCATCTCTTTTTTGAAAGACTGCAGAATTTTCTCTTAGCTTTGTTAACGAGTCGCGTCAATGGAATTAATTTCAGAGCAGACAATGAGCCATTGGCTGACTGATGGGCTGATGGACGGTTAGATGGGTAGACTGATGGACGGATGGACTGCTTGACTGAGGCGCATAATTTATGCGCCACTTACCACCTGTCGGTAACCGTTAGTAACCAGTGGTAGTGGCAGAAAGGGGGAAAGGGGAAAGGGGGCGAAACAGCCATGCAAACTAATTTTCAATTTGTGTGTCAACAGGCGGACTGCCTTCGACTGCTCCCGCTTCCCCCAAAACACGCCCTGTATCGCTCTAATGAATACTGTGCAAATAATAGGAAAGCGGTAATGATAAGTGCTCCAATGCGGGTTCTACAAACTGTGTGTGCTATAAATATGCTGGGGCCTAGCCTAGGGTCCCCAACTGAGCTCAGCTGAGCTGAGTTGAGCTAAGTTGAGTTGAGTTGACGTTGAGTATATTTTTGCTTATTAACCTAAAATGCCAACAGTGGGTGAAACAATTGGCCGTTTCTTTTCTTTTTCAACTGTTTTTCAACTCTTTGCCAAGTTGTGGCCACAGCAACAAACCAAACAAATAATAACATTAGGCGTTCCCTTTGACGGGCCCCTGGAAATCTATGTGGCACATGGGTTGGGGGCAGCTGCTTCTTGTTGGCTATTGGGGGCTGCTTTGCATGCGGCACGATTGCGACTATTAAGTCGTGGTCAAAGCAGAAGCAAACAACCAATTTTGCATCTTTTGGTATGCCGAATATTTGTTACACTTATGGCAACTATTCGAGTTGAAATCAGATCTTAGATCTGGTTAAAATTGTCGATTTATCGACACATTTATATTTGTCTTAGTTTTGAAACTGAGCACTTATAAATCGCTTACTTAATCGGACATTCCGACCTGTTTCGGTATCCACTTTCGGCAGAATTTGTGGAATCGTATTTTTTGATATGTGGAAAGTTTCATTATTGTGTTTGAGTTAGTTAATTGAATTTCAGCTGAATGGAAACTTTATTCAATGCTTAATCAAATACAAGTGAGTTCAATCCGCAAAATCTTGAAAAGTGAAAATGAGAACATCTAAGGGAAATCCAGGCTCGCTAGGTGGAAATCTGAAAAGGCCTGATTAAGAAATAGCTCTAAGTATAGTTAATTATAAAAGGGGTGTAAATAGTTATAAATTAATCGATTTATTATCCAACTTGTTCGATGATTCCATTAATCGTATAGAACAACCCGATTAATTGATATTTTAAATCCAAAAATAGTTTCTTGTTTAAATGTATACGCACATTTTTAATAATGATTAGTTGAACAAGCTTTACTTGACAAGAATTCACAGTTTATTAAAATATTCAAAATATCACAAGTTCAGAATCAAACTTGTTTTTCGATAACTTTTCATTCCGAATAGTTTTCGATTTTGTGTTCCTGTTTTCGAATAAAATAACAATATTTCTTTCTTTTAAAAGCTAAGTTCGAATAGTTTTAATTGAACTATCTCGAAAATAAAACATTATAAACCGAGTTTTCTATCGATATTTCTTAACTTAACTATTTAGAAACTTTGTTGGCTTTCATCAATGCGTTACAAAGTTCATAAAAAGTATTCTAAGCCCCTTTCAAAGGGTATTCATTCAAACGGAAAACAGTCGGTGAAAAGCTTAGGAAAAAAAGTGTATAGCCAGTTGGCAATTGCGAAATGGAATACAATTTGTTTGTTTGCTTAGGTGTGTGGAGTAGCTGCATTCATTATAAAAAGTACAAAAGCATAAAAATACCTCTATGTGGGTGGAAAAAAACAAATCTATAAACGGTTTTTGAATTTCAATGCGACTTTGTTACTTCCAGACAAATATTGTTTGGTTTTGGCATTGTGTTGGCGTAAAGTTAAGATCTTGAAAGAATTTAATAAACCTAATTGAAGGATTGAATATTTTAATTTGTCAAATTACTGAAATTGATAAATACTTAGTGCTTTTAGGCAAAAAAAAAATATTGTACAAGTTTTTTTTTCAAATTAGTACTTTTAATTTCAAGGCTTGTTTGGTTTTTTTTGAAGTATAATGAAAAAACCCTGTTTATAATACAGCGTAAATGTTGTTGACTTGCAAATTTATCGCAGCTTTCTATATGCTGAGTAAACATTTAGAAAAGATTGACATTGTCAGAAATAGAACAGTTATTTTAGCTATTTCTCTAGACATAGCATATGTAGATTTATTCCAAATAACATTCATTAGTCGGCAAATTGCTTTCTCGGTTAACATGTCATTTTATATGACTCAACTTGAAACAGAACTGGAATTGTTTATCTTTATTGCCAAAGCGACAGTAAACAGTGATTTACAAATAGTTGGAGTTGGGTATGCTAGTTCCTTTTGTGAATAGAGTTCCTTTTCCGATAAAAGAAAAGATCTGCTTCTTAGTTCCTGGATAAAAGAACTAATCGTTTCTCTTGTTCCCTTTCGAATAAAATAACTACTATTTCTATTGGTTCCTTTCTGAATAAAAGAACTAATCGCTTTCTTAGTTCCTTTTTGGATTCAGGAACTAATAGTTCTCTAGTTCCTTTTGTGGATATTAGATCTAATCGTTCCTTTCTGGATAAAATAACTAGTCGTTCATTTAGTTCCTTTCCGGATAAGAGCAACTGAAATTGCTGAGTTAAAGGAACGGGGAAAAAGTTCAATTCAAATTCGTGTTCATGCGAACTAGTTCAGCTCAAATCGAGCCAACTCTAAAATATATAGCTGAAATGATATTTCGCAGTCGTTATTGTTAATAAGTGCAAATAACAACTTATCAACAGGGAAATATTGGTGTTGAAACAATGATATCTACTGTTAACTGACAACTGAAAGCGTTTTGCAAATGATATACATATACATAAAAACAGATATACATATGTTTTATATATCTATACGATTCGGAATTCTGAGACGTGTTTATGGCAAATGCAGCGAATGCATTTCGCATGTGTTGCAATTAGTTGGAAGCTTAAGAGGGAAAGGAAATAACAATAAAACGAATTAAAATTGTTTACCTTTTCGGCTTGGCTAAGCAATTATGAGGAATAGTAAACAAAAACTAAAAAAAAAAAAGCTATTGGGCACGAGAGCTATGGAAATGGAACGGTGACAACATTTTGCGGCAAAAGGCTATTGAAGTGCAATTTTAACTGACGGGGTCTGAGTCAGAGCCAAATAAGATTACAGATATTACAAATATTCATGGGAATGTTCGACAGTTGTTGTTGTTGTCTTTAAAGCTTAAACTTTTCCAGCTGACAACTGGGTTGAGAGATCTTTGTCTTTGGTCATTGCTGAATTTTCGAGCATTTAAGCAAAAATTTAAAAGCGTTGATGTCATTGAACCTTTTTTTTTGCCATTCTTTATGAAAGCTGTTGTTATTTGTTATTTGTTTTTGTTGTCGCTGTGGTGGTGGCTCTTCCATTTTTTATGTTTCAACTGTTGGCAACTTTTTCTTATGAGATCATAACACGAAAACGCTACGAGAATGTTTTAAGCGACATTATTATTGACAAAACTTTTGTATGCCAATGAATAACGTATGGACGGACATATTGACACGCCCGCAACAACGAACGCTAACCAAAATGCCCATAAAAAGGTAACAACAAAAAAAAAAACAAGTTTACACAGAGCGTCACAAGCAAACAAGCCATTAAATTATGCCAGTCGCTGCTGCTGCTGTCCAAAGTTTTGCTGATCTAGGCAGAGCAGCAAACAACAACAACGAAATGCCTGACGAAGCTTATTTAATTAACAACATTGTGCGAACGCAGCGAACTGCGGCGCAGTCAGCAGCATTTAAATTGTTACAAATTCCAATTTCAAATGTTGCAACAACGCGCGCAAATTAAGTGCACAGTGTTGCCAGACTGTTATGCAGCTTCAAAGTGTGTTTTACTCGCTGGGCTCTGCCAGCACACAGCAGGTGCTTGGGTTATTACAGCTGCCAACAACGACTGCCTAACGAAGCTAATTTAATTAGCAACAAAAGCAGCGAAGCAATGCGACATCTGCAGCAGCATTTAAATTGTTTCAAATCTCAATTTCAAAACAGCGCGCGCAAGTTGACTGCACAGTGCTGCCAGATTGTTCTGCAGCTTAAAATATGCTTAACTAGCTGCGCTCTGCCAACACACATGTGAGGCTTAGCTAACTACAGCTGCCAACAACAACGACTACCTAACAAAGCTTATTTACTAAACAACATTGTGCGAAAGCAGCGAAGCGGTGTGCCGTCAGCAGCAGCATTCAAATTGTTGCAAATCTCAATTTCAAAACAACGCGCGCTATTTGACAGCACAGTGCTGCCAGACTGTTTTGCAGCGTAAAACTATGTCCCACTAGCTGCGCTCTGTTAACACACAGCAGACGCTTGCCTAACTACTGCGTGCTCGCTCGCACTTGCATGCGCAGATGTGTGTTATTGATTTCTCTTAGCAAACGCAGGGCTGTTATACACAAATGCCAGACAACGTAGTTTCGATACGGAATTTTCATTTGCGTTTGTTTTGTGCATAAGAATTTTGTTGTTGTTGTGTTTTGTGTTGAGCAAAATAATTGCAGTTCGATTTGATTAAAGTGCTTTTTGGCATGTAGCCTGCAAGTGAAGCGTATACCATGCACGATGTGCATTATTGTGTAAAAACGATACAAAAACAAACAAAGCCAGAACAAAGCCAGCAATTAAAAAGCAAAACTATTAAGCTTTAAATTTTCTACAAATTGAGAGCAGCTGCCAAAATGGATGACGGCACTTCGCAAAGTTCGGCCGCAGCGCCCATGACTAGAGAGAACATACCGTTGCTAAATCGCCAGCGTAATCGTTGGTATTCCTTCAGGTGAATCATCATAACATGCATCCAATCATAATCCCCCCTGCCAGACCTCCCGCTCTCTGTTCGACTAACGGCCAAGCTGACTTATCAGAGAGAGCTGTTGCTCGACTTGCTCTCACTGCATGACGAGCGCTTTAATAACAACAACAACGAAAGCGGGCGTTGATCATGGTGTATTTAAAAGAGGTGGTTTCATGTGAACTATACAAGTTTACAGTTAAGAGTGGTGTTGCCAATTGTCGTTAACTAAAAATAGCTAAATTGACTGCTAAAACAAAGCTCAAAATAGCTAACTTTATTAAAACTTATTCATGATTGTTTTTTAAACCAAAATCTGTAAAAAGCTTTTAAAAAAAGCTCACTTATAAAGGAAAAAAGTCAGATCTAAAGACACCAGCTTCAATAGCTCCCCTTTTTAACTTTTCAAAGTAGCTAAATCTGACGTGAAAATGTCTAAATTGGCAATACTGCTCGTGATATCAACTGGTAACAAGCTTTTGGCTTGACACCACCTTTTTTATTGCACCCTGCAGTTGACTTTCTTACTCCCCACAATTTTTGTGTATTTTTGTTTGTTGTTGCATTTGATTTCACTTGCGTTTTGAGTTGTTATTATTGATTTTTATTTTGCACAAGGTCATTTTTGTTGTGCAATTTACAGTTGTGATTTAATTGTGATATTAAACAATGCATTCATGTTTATATATGTGCACGCAAGCTCGATTTACAGCAATTAATTAACAATTATGCATCTTAGAGAGTTCTTATCACTCTTATGATAGTATGTGTGTGCATACAGTATGTTAAATTAAAGTGAAAACATGCGATTTAAGAATACCAGAACTTCTTCTTGAGATGTATAATAGAAATTTAGTAGGATTTGGACTAGTGATGACACAAATATATCGATATTATCGATACTTTAAGCCAAATATCGTCCTGGCTCTATATAATATTACTTTTGAAATATCTCCTTCATATGAGCATTATTACTTGATTTTGAAAATATAAATTAATAAATATTATTTTGTAACTTATATTAAACAAATTAGAGTTTTATTATAAAAATCAAAAATATCTCTTTTCCCATAACTTATTTAAAAAATCAGCAATAACTGTTATTCCTTGACTTTTAATTAAAAGATCAAAAATAATTCTCATTCCAAACTTTTATTTTAAAAATAAGAAACAATTGGCATGCCTTGATTTTTATTTCAAAGATCCAAAATATTTCTTCTGTCATAACTTTTGTTTTAAAAATCGGAAATAACTTTTATTCCATATTGCTTATTTTAAAAATCAATAATAAAACTAATTTTGTTGCTTTTTTATGCACATTTTTTATTTTAACGCATATTTGATATATCGATATTTTACTGGTGATTTTTGAGATGATATTGATATGGCTCCGATAATATATTTTGAAGACATCGATATAATTTCTATTTAAATGTCTAATTCGAACTGAAAAGTTGTCGGACTTGGGAACAGGCCTGCATATTGTCATCAACTTTATTTAGAGCAAAGTTCAAGCCTGTGATTGAAACAAACTTCAAGCAGCATCAATATGTACTTACAGCTAATCTATCATACAATTGATATCAGCAACTATATAGTTCTATTTATGCTCTTGTCTTACAGCTGCTGGAGGAAATGGTTTAGGCCACGCGAGCTGCGTGCTCGCAACGTCAACCTGGGCAGACCCAACACGGAGAAGTTTCCACCAAATGAGATACGTAATCAGAAGTACAATTTTATAACGTTTCTGCCGCTGGTGTTGTTCGAGCAGTTTCGTTTCTTTCTCAATTTGTACTTTCTGCTGATGGCACTCTCGCAGTTTATACCGGACATACGCATTGGTTATCCGTACACCTATTGGGGACCATTGGGCTTTGTGCTCATGGTGACCATTTGTCGGGAGGCAGTTGATGATCTGCGTCGACATCAGCGCGATCATGAAGTCAATTCACAAAAGTACAAACGTCTATCGGCGGCACATGGCAATGGCTATGAAATGGTGCCCAGCTCCAAGCTTAAAGTGGGCGATGTCATCATTGTGGAGAAGAATGAACGTGTGCCCGCCGATCTAATCTTGTTGCGTACCAGCGATCGCAGTGGTTCAGTTTTTGTGCGCACGGATCAGTTGGATGGCGAGACGGACTGGAAGCCACGTTTGGCGGTACCGTATACCCAAAAGTTAAATCGGGATGCGGATCTATACAATATCGATGCTAGCTTCTATGTCGAGAAGCCTCAAAATGATATACATAGCTTCATTGCTACCTTTTGCATTGCCGATGGCAGCGAGGATACCGGTTTGAGTGTCGAGAACACCCTCTGGGCCAATACGGTCGTTGCCGCCGGTACCGCCACTGGCATTGTCATCTACACGGGCTGTGAGACACGCAGCGTCATGAATAACTCAAAGCCGCGCTCAAAGGTCGGTTTACTGGACACTGAAATCAACGGATTGACCAAGGTGCGTTATAAAATAAAATTTCCATTTATAAATATTTTAAATTAAGAAATATGTATGTCAAACCCTGAAGCTATCCACATGTTCATGTGCTCGTGGTTATCTTGATTGCTATTGTTTACCCCTTTTTATTTGGTATATTTCCTTGGTGGAAATTGTTTGTTCAGGGTTGTATGGAAAGTTGGTGAAAAACTGTTGTATGGAATTTTTTGTGTTTTCATCCGATCAGCTTCACTCTCATTTTCAGAGCTCCACTTAAAACAATGAATATTTGGCTTGCAAATTAAGGAAAAGCGACCAGTAAGGTCGGACAATCTTTCTGCTATATCAAAATTATTGGATACATATTTCACCAATTCATACCCCTTGGGGGAAAATTTGGTTTCACTACGAAAAAGTGTAATTTTAAAGCAACCAGGTTCTAAATCAGCTCCAAAGTTCTTGACAGAAAACTATTCCACCCACGGTGGAAAATTGTTGTATGAAATTCTTTGCTATCTTTCGATTGGCCACAAGAAAAAAGCTCTGCCTGAAAAATCTTTACGTGTGTGAGTCAGGCTTAAGAAAATCTTCATCCAGGGGTGATGATGATAATGATAAGGAAATGTAGAACAAGGGGAGAGTGCTACTTAACCAGGCAATTTATCAATCAAACACATAATCAATTATAATCTCTTGTATCCAACAGGTGCTCTTTTGTGCCGTATTAGGACTCTCGCTGGTCATGATGATGTTGAAAGGATTTGGTGGACCCTGGTACCGTTACATGTTCCGATTCGTACTCTTGTTCTCGTACATAATACCGATTAGCTTGCGCGTGAATCTGGATATGGGCAAAGCCTTCTACTCCTGGCAGATGCAGAACGATGACAACATCAAAGGCACCGTGGTGCGTTCCACAACAATACCCGAGGAGCTGGGACGCATCTCGTATGTTTTAACAGACAAGACGGGAACGCTAACACAAAATGTAATGGTCTTCAAGAAGATACACTTGGGCATTGTGTCCCACGATGCGGACACTTTTCATCACATTGGTCAGATTATACAAAAGCTATCGGGAAATATAATGCAACAACAGCAGCAGCAACAACAACAGCAGCAGGGTGGCAGCAGCAGCCTCTCCAGCTCCAGCAGCGCTGGCGAAACAAGCAAACCGATTATGTTTGCGGGCAATCGAATGCGTCGTCCAGAAGGCTGGCGTGAATGGGAGGCGGTGCGTGCTTTGGCTCTGTGCCATAATGTGACACCTGTGAGCGATGATGAGGACAATCGTTCGGTGTCCACTGCATCGACGTTGACGGGTGGCAACAATTCACCGACCAAATCTGTGATAAACATTGAGGCGCCCGGCAGCACAGACACGGAACATCAGTATCAGGCAGCCTCACCCGATGAGATAGCGCTGGTCAAGTGGACCGAACAGGTGGGCCTAACGCTAATTGCCCGAGATCTAAACACGATGACGCTGCAGGTGAAGACAGCCAGCGATGAAAGTGAGTTACCTGAGCCAAAGTAAAGTAAAGAATACTTGCAGTTCTTTTAATTTAATTATAAAGATTCACAAAAGATAGAAAAGAATGGTCGGGAAACACATTTCAAAACTTAACGGCCAATTTGGCATATTTAACAATACCAATTCGTCAAATTTTACAACACTTAAAGCAAATCTTGCATGGTTTCATGCACGGAGTAAAAACGTTTCTAATTCTGTGCAAGTTGCACGAAGAGTACAGAATAAAGAGAGAGAGAGAGTGGGATGTAGAGACAGCAACAATTTGCTTAAGGCAGTCCTTTTTTATATATTTCATAGAAGATTCTCAGTGGCCATCAATTTAGATTCTAAATTTTAGAAGCAAAAGTGAAATAAATAGAAAGGGAGTGAAACAGTGGAAATTGTAATACAAAAGGAAATCAGAAATTGGGGAAGGAAGAGTGAAAAGGATAGTCTTTTGTCTTGCTATAAATCATAACTGTTTAACTACAACTCTCAAACTTCTTTCACAGATGACATATTGCTGCACTATCAGATCCTGCAGCTGTTTCCCTTTACCAGCGAGAGCAAGCGCATGGGCATCATTGTGCGTGAAAGCAAATCCGGACAGATAACATTCTATCTAAAAGGTGCCGACGTGGTCATGTCCACCATTGTGCAGTACAATGACTGGCTCAGCGAAGAGTCGGGCAACATGGCGCGCGAGGGATTGCGCACCTTGGTCGTGGCCAAGAAGGTCCTCACCGAGGAGCAGTATAGCGACTTTGAGATGCGCTACAATGCGGCCAGGCTGAGCATATCCGATCGTGTGGCCAAGGTGGCTGCTGTCACCGAATCGCTGGAGCGGGAAATGGAACTGTTGTGTCTCACCGGAGTGGAGGATCGACTGCAGGAGAATGTGCGTCCCACGTTGGAGCTGTTGCGCAATGCGGGTGTGCGTGTTTGGATGTTGACCGGCGATAAGCTGGAGACGGCCTGCTGCATTGCTAAATCGTCGCAGCTGATTGGACGCAATCAGGGATTGCATGTGCTGCGCTCGGTAAAGACGCGCATGGAGGCGCATCAGGAGCTAAATCAGTTTCGACGCAAGCAGGGCCATGCCCTGGTCATATCTGGCGAATCGCTGGAAGTATGTCTGCAGTATTATCGACTCGAGTTTCTCGAATTGGCCACCGCCTCGCCAGCGGTCGTCTGCTGCCGCTGCTCGCCCACACAGAAGGCACAGGTGGTGGCGCTCATTCAAAAGCATACGCACAAGCGCACCTGTGCTGTGGGCGATGGCGGTAATGATGTGAGCATGATACAGCAGGCGGATGCTGGCGTGGGCATTGAGGGACGCGAAGGGCGTCAGGCTTCGTTGGCTGGTGACTTTAGCATTCCGCAGTTCTCGCATATTGCCAAGCTGCTACTCATACATGGCCGACGCAGCTACAAACGCTCCGCGGCGCTCTCCCAGTTTGTTATACATCGTGGTCTTATTATAACCACTTTACAAGCAGTCTTCTCAGCGGTGTTTTATTTGAGTTCGGTGGCGCTGTATCAGGGCTTCCTAATGGTTGGCTATTCCACGCTTTATACCATGTTTCCGGTATTCTCATTGGTGCTGGATCAGGATATTACCTCAGAGACGGCTGTCACATATCCGGAACTGTACAAGGATCTGTCCAAAGGACGCAGTCTCAGCTATAAAACATTCTTCATTTGGGTGCTGATTAGCATTTATCAAGGTGGCGTCATTATGTATGGCGCTCTTATACTCTTTGTGGACGAGTTTATACACATTGTGGCCATCAGTTTCTCGGCGCTTATTATGACGGAGCTCATCATGGTGGCGTTAACAGTACGCACCTGGCACAGGTAACAAATACACTGCCTAACATCGCTATAATTGGTAATTAATAACTTCTTTATATTTACAGACTAATGGTCTTGGCAGAACTATTCAGTTTGGCGCTTTATCTCATCTCGTTGGCTGTCTTGCACGAGTATTTCGGTGCGTCTTATCTTTCCTTAAACTTTACTTATCTAATACAAGTTTTACTTATTTCTTGCAGACTGGGAATTCATCTGGTCGTACGACTTCCTTTGGAAGGTATCCCTCATCACGTTGGTCTCCTGTTTACCCCTGTACATTATCAAGTTCTTGCGCAAGAAATGCTCCCCGCCATCCTATTTGAAGCTCTCTTAAATACGGACCACGCACCTAGAAGCTTCGAATTTTGAATATCTCTGTTTCTTAAATTATGCACACATGTTTTTTTCAATCATTTATCTAAAAAAGTTCTTGATATCGTTTTTATTTTTTCCAAGTTCTGCCAACTACACACAAAACCCATACGTGATATAAACTATAATTACTTAACTTTTTGCATTCTCCCTTAATGTTTTTTTTTTTTTTTTTTGTTTGTTTGTATAATTTGTTGAATTACACAAAAAAAAGAAAGTGAAATGATAGTGATTATGTATACACATTTAATTGATGATTAATGTTTAAGTCGCAGTAAACCAAATTATGTTACTAATTATTTAAAAAATAAAGTGAAACTAAAATTAAATGTATCTATGACTAAAACTGAAATCAATTATAAATGTATGAAATTAAAAGAAAAAAACAGACAAATATTTTTCGTATTAAGTATTAGAAATCACAACATATATAAATACATAACTACATATATAAATAAATTTATGAAAACTAAATTATTGTAAACATTTTCATGAGCTGATGGACATATTCTATTCAGATATGCGATTGCAGGTGACAAAACATCCTAACTTTATAACAGGAGAAATACTTTTACACAAAATTATTTCCATTTTCAAAGTTGGAATAATTATCGATGAGAAATTCGGTTTAAAAAGTGAATTGGGAAGTATTCGAACTTATCTACAATTGCTATTCAATTCGAAAGAAGGAATATAAAATCTAAAACGATTCGAATGGAAAAGATATAAGAAATTGGGAATACTTTGTACTATGGAACTTCTGATAAAGAAAACATTGCAACATTTATGTATCGATGTTTGCCAATGCTATCGGTTTTCTATCGTTGCTGTCGGTTTTGATACCATCATTTTGTGTTCCTGTCACTTCTTAAGATAAAAGATAAAAAAGATTTTTATCTGGCCAGTGTTGAACAACTGTAGAAATCAAACATGGCAGCCTAGATAAAAGTGTTGTCTGTCAATGCGTTGCAAAAGTTCTCATAGCAAACTAAAACTAATAGAAAACTAAAATTAAAAAATATTTAATTTAAAAACTTTAGAAATATGGTAAGTTATAATAGCGACCAGCTGGCCACAATAAATAATCGAGCATTTACGCAGAACGCCTTTGCTCAGCTGGACACAAATCTGTTTGATTCAGTTGCCGCAGCATGTCCCATAACTGACTGCCATTTGGAACTGCCACCGAAGGATTTGCTGGCGCATCTGCTGATGAAGCATCGTCCTGGCGACTCAATGCAAGAGATTGCCGCCGAATGGCGCACCTCGTATGACTTGCATGTGAACAAATTGAAAGCTGGTTGCAATCATGTTGTCGCTGTCATGGCATACGCCGGTCCCAGTGAGACGTTCCTTAGTCGTCCAATTGGACCAGATCATTTGCCTTTAATGCTGGTGCTGTATGTCAGCGATCCTGAGCTCAATCAGGAGCAACAGTACGTGCTGTATCTGGTTTGTCTCGAGAGCTCAAATCTAATTAGCGCACATGTCAATCTGTTGACGAAGCCACACGGACTCATTGTGAGTGGGCAGCGCTATCTACGTAATTTTTTGAAGCCAAAACCGCATATGGACAATGATGAGCTGCTCCAGTGCAACGTAGACTGTTTGATATACAAGGCAAGGGACGTTTGGCGGTATTGCAAGAACGGCATAAGCAGTCAGTTTCAATTCGAAGTGGTTCTGTCTGGCAAGCGTGGTTTCTACGAGCAGCAACACGATCCGAAGGAGTCGATATGGCAGGCACATGAACCCACCCACTAAAAATGCTTGATACTAACTAAACTCCAATTAGAGTCTAAAAAAGATTTGTCTTCATTTGATATTATCATGCCTGTTTTGGTTTTTATTTTCGCAACATTTTGGCGAAATTAAAATTGCTTTCAATTAATTAGTTTAAAACTTTTTTAATGCTGTTCATCTAGTAAAGTGAATTCAATTCGCAAAGTGTTGTCAAAAGCTTTGATGGAACAATTTAAGGGAAATTCAGTTTTGAGAGTTTCGAGAGTATAAATATATCTTTTCTATATGATATAATGCTCTTAAACATGTCCCAGTTTCGACTTTATTTTACGGAATAGAAATTCCTTTCAATCTTAAAAACCTGCTTACTGCTGTTCATCTATTCAATGCTTGATGAAATTAAAGTGAATTCAAATCGAAAAATTATAAAGAACATTCGTTTTCGTAATATCTGCACAAAAGTGGAAACCATAACATGCCGCGTATAAATAATTCAGTTCAGTATCAAAACAGAAATTTATAAACTAACTAAAGGATAACTGTAAGAGCATAATCGTGCCTTCTTTATGATATAATACCATCAGAACTGTTCCAATTTTCACTTTCGGCCACTTTTTTCGCAATTGAAATTCCTTTCTATGCTAAAAACGTTCTATCTTGTTCATCTATACAATCCTTACGAAACGCAAGTGAATTCAATCCGCAAAGTGTTTTCAAGAGTGAAAATGGGCAAAAGGAATTTTTGAAAAAGCACATCGAATCAAACATTTGTTGTTTTTATATATTTTTATTGATTTCGTTTACAATCTTTATTTACCACCATTTGTTTGTTGTTTGGTTGCTTTAATACTAATTCACAATGCTTTGCTTTCAAATACATAATAATAGTTAATTATACTTCATATTATGAAAGTATATATGCGTATTTATGGGTTGTTGTTTTTGTTTTTTGTTTTGTTTTGTTTTTTTGTTCATAATTTGTTTGTTGTAATAATACATGTAGTTCTCCATTTGCTAAGCTTATCTTAAGGTGCTGCTTGTTTTCCATCTACGACATTCACTTTTAAAAGTTGTTGTTCTTTTTGCTCTTGTATAGTTTTTGTTAATAAAAACCTTGGTTTAAATATGTTATGTTTTATTTGTTGTAAATTTGCTGTTCAGTTTTTTTGTTCTTTTAGTTGCAGTTTGCTATTGCAATTCAGGTTATAATAATAATTTCGGCTCTTTACATTTAGTAATTTTGAACAGTGTATCTTTTTTTTATTTTTTGTTAATTTTGTGGGTTTTTTTTGTTTTTGTTTTATATATATTTTCGTTTATCATTTTTTTTTGCTTAAATGCGCAGAAATACTTTAAAAGTAAACAATTTGTTTTAGGTCTAATTTATATGTTTTGCGTGTAGATTTTATTAAATTTCACAATTAAGTATATTGAAATTTATGTCTCTGTATACGAGTATGCTTTTTTTTTATATTTTTTTTTTACTTTTACTTTTCAACGCATGCATTTAAATTGGGGGCTTTAAAATTGTTATTTTTGGTGTGTGCAATTTTTTAATAAGTTTTGTTTTTTTTTTTTTTTGTTGTTTTTTGATTTCATTTCTCTATAGTTTTTCTTACTAATTGCTAATACTTTTTGTTTTTGTTTTTGTTTTGAGCAATTCATGGAATCTCCTACTAAATAGTGTGTGTGTGTGTGTGTGTGTGTTTAATGAGCCAACTTCTTGCTAAGATCTGAAACATTTCTAATACCATTATTTTTTATAGTAAAAAGAATTTCCGTCCAACAGTTCTAGTATCTTAAAGCTTTGCCATTTCTCGTTTTGTTGCTTGAACATTTTGAAAATACAATATAAATTGTCATATCCAGTATACTTATATAGCTGACCATTCACCATGTATGTACGAGTGTATGTATGTATGTATCTATACAGTAAGTATATAGTAGATATATGTATGTATCTTTGACATTTCTGCTAATTTACTAAAAATCTACAAAATATAATATTTAATTTAATTTTCTCTTTTACCTTAATATATTTTCTTTTTCTTTTTTTTTTTTTTTTGTTTGTTTGCAGTTTCATATATTGTTGTATTATGATTGTTTAACATTTATGGTATATTTATGATGCTCTCTTTTTTTTTTTTATTTGATTTTTGCTGAGGTCAACTTTGATTTTGGGTTTTAGAGTAATGCAACTTTGAGTTCTGCTTTGAAGAATATTTTTGTGTTTTTTGTTTTTGGTTTTTTTTATTAATTTTTTTTATTCATTGATATGTGCTTACTGTTTTATTTTGTGGTTAATACGATTTTGTTTTTTGTTTATATGTTACACAATCCATATCGGGCTTTATAATTTGTTATAGTATGAACAATATGTTTTTGTTTTTGTTTTTTTTTTTTTGGTTTTCTTTTATATTTAATAATATTCAGTCTATATAAACATACATTTATACATTTATGCTAAAGGCTTGAACAAAAAGCAATTATATGAAGCACATTTTCAGTTCTGCTAAAACCCTATCCAAAACTGGTAAAAACTGCCAAAAAAAAAAATCAAATAAAATCGAAAATGCCAACAAAAATACATGCTGTGTATATTAAAAACATGATTCCAAATTAAATATACAAGAAAAGTTCATTTCGGCATGCCGAGAATTGAATACCCTTGCAAACCTTTATGCTCCTAAAGCCAAGTTCTATTTTTCAATAAAGTTTATTATTAAATCTTTAATTTCAATTAATCAGGCCTGTGCCGAATTCCGCACGTTTTTGAATAGTTAAAACGTTTGAATTCCAAACGATTTACGAATTACTGTTCCGATTTGTGATGGGAATGGTTTCGTTTTCTCTCTTTCGAAAACAAGTTCGAACTCGAGCTTTGATCGCTTCTGTTATACAGATAGTTTTTCAATTGAATACAATAATCAATCGAATGAAAATATTGGCTAATTCATTTCTAAATAAAATGACAAATATAAAAAGAAATGTAGTTTAAGTATTTGTAATTTGAATTTCCTGTGTAATCTGACAATTTATTTGCTCTTATCAGAGAAAAAAGAAAAACTTTTAAGAATGTTTTGACGTTTTGAGGAATTCTGAACAACATTCAATTCCGTTTCCACAAACTCTGAATGGATTCGGAATTCAGAACAGGCCTGTATAGTTACTCTACTTGTGTATTATGTGTCGATTTATTTTGCTGTAATTCAGATCTACAAAAAAAAAAAAAAAAAAAAAAAAAATCTAACATTATTTTGATCTAATGGAGCCAGAGAAACCTACTTAAAAGATGTGCAAGGGTAACAGGTCTGTTCCAGTTTTCACTTTCGGCAAGATGTTGCGAAAGTGAGTTACGCTTAAATGTTTCTAATTTCACTTTTGAAAAAAAATTGTACGAATTGATTTCACTTGAAATTTGATCAAGTATTGAATTTAGTTTTAATTTGACTTAAAAGCAATAAGAATATTTGAAGCTTTCAAGCAAATTGCAGTTACACAAAATGTTGCCGAAACTGAAAACCGATCTCTATATACTATATAAAACATAAACTCCAAATGGAGAATCTGTTTTGAATGTTATTCATTTTTGTTTTTGTTTTATTGTGCTGCGTTGTGAATGTGTGTGCCAGTTTATTTCATTGCTGTTTTTATGTAAATCTATCGAAAATTAATTGTAATTTATATTACTTTAAGTATGTATTATTTATTTATACTTTCATTTCATTTACTGTATGTAATTAAATATCGTTTTGTATTTATTTATTTGTTTTTTGTTTTTTGTTTTTGTTTGTTAACACATTCCTCTTGACGAGTTTTATTCATTGCATTTGATTTTGGTTTTTGGTTTATGTTTTGCTTTTTGTTTGTTCAAGTTTTTCTCTATTACAACATTTCATATAATATTTTCATATTTCATTTTAGTACTATCCTTGTTCTTTGAATTTCTTTTGTTCAACATATTTCTGCGTATGCATTTTGAATACATATATATATATTTTATGTATACATATACATATATATATATATTTAGAACGCTTATGAAAAAACCAACTATTTACATACACATAAGTATTTAAAATACATATATAATTATTGCAGTAACTCTAATCACTTGCTAAATGTTCATTATTATTTGGTAGTTCGATACATATATATATATATATATATGTTATCTATATGTATTTTTATTATATTATATAATGTTGTCAAGGTATCCAGGTCATCGAATTGTGGTACAAGGTAATGCGATATTCACAAAACGTTCAGAGCCCCCTCAATTAAACATTAACTATCGTAAAACAACGTGTTTTTCTTTGTGTGTTCTGAGCAAAAAAATATTATTCAATACTTTGTTTAATACTGGTTTTCAATAGGTTTTTGTTTTGTTTTTTGTTTTGTTTTTTGTTTAACATCATATGTAATGAATATCTTAAATTTGAATGTTTAAATATTTGCTTTAGATATATGTATCTTTATAATTGTTAATGCCGTGCGCTTATTAATCAATTTATTTATTGTTTTGTGTTTTTTTTTTGTTTTTGTTTCTTTCTGTTTTTTGGTTTTTATGCAGCATTTGTGCTGGCTTCAAAATATTCATTTAAATTGTAAATTAATTTAAATTGTGTTTTATTTTAGTTTTTCTTCTTTAATTTGTTTAATTCAGTAAACTCTAAGCAATGCCAAGCATGTCTCCAAAAAAACATTCACTTATATATTCTTTTTTTTTTTTTCTAATATATATATTTTTTTAATGAAACTGCGTTTAATGTTTGTTAAACAGTTCCATCAGAGCCGGTTAATACTAACGAAAATATAACTGCATTGTTTGCACTGGAACGCGCTTGTTGTACACCTGCACCGATATCAAATAGTTTTCTTTTGTATATATATAAATGAAGCAATAAAATGTATATAATGGCAATTAATATAAATGTGCCTACGGGCAGTATGTGTATTTTTGGAAAACTAAAACTATAATTAATGTGCGCTGTGTTAATAATGTTTTCTGAACACAATATCTGTTAAGCGGGCTTTAAATATTGCAATTCTTGCACGCTTTTCATCTTGCATCGTCTGAACAGGCGTCTTATCTTGCACGCAAGTTCGTTTCGTGCAGAGAATGCATGCAAGAATTGCATTGTCTAAATACCACTTTAATTAAAATGTAAAGTGCATGTGTGTTAGTTTGTTTGTGTGTGTGTGTGTGTGTGTGTGTGTGTGTGTGTGTGTGTGTGTAGTTGTAACATAAGAATGTTCAACCAAGTCCATTGAATATATTTGAAAATTGCTTAAATTCGATGAGCTTGCCTAAAACTCTCTCTATCCAGCTTATAGACAACTACCATACAATAAATATTTAAATTTGAAAAAGGATATTACAATATTATGCTTTGGCGTGCGCTAAGAGCACACCAAAACGAATTATTACTGTAGTTGGCAAAAGCGGTCTACACTTACAAAAAACAAAAACAACTGGCAAAGCTTTTACAAAATTACGAAACTACTTTACAGTTACGAAGTTGAATAACCAATTACCAATTTACCAAATACCGAATACAGGCTACAGGCTACAAATACCAAAAAATTACCAGGCAATAACAATACATACTAAGCGCTGAACTCTATATATACTATATATATGTATATAAGTATGTTATTGTATATATAGACACGGTCTGGCAGATTAGGTCTTGGAAATCAAAAAAAAGTGTCAAAAGCAAATCTTAAACTAACCACTGTGCGCATGCGATTCCGATGTCGACGCCAAATGACGCTGCTCCTCGCTGGCGGCCAAACGTGCCGCCTCGCATTGCGCACAGTGCTTCTCCAGAAACTTCATGGACAAGTGGAACGTATACCGGTGCCGGGTACAACGCCTTTACATTTTATACTCGACAATCTTATTGGGATTGAGGAACTGCTCCCGCTGTGCCGCATCCAAATGGGCCACAGTACGCGTCAAAGCGCCACCCGAAGCCGCACCCGAGCCCGAACCAACAACGGCGCCGGCAACCGAGCCGGAACTGGAACTCTTATGCTTGAGCGTCGAATCCGGAGCACTGCCGAGTCCCACGCCGCTGCCACCGCCGCTGGTGCGTCCTGTATCCGTGCCAATGGGCTGATAGACGCCATCTGCGCTAACCACGCCCACATTCACGCCTGCAACAACAGGCTGCTGCAGATAGCCCGAGTATTGTGGCGGCATCTGATAGCTGGCCTGTGGCTGCTGCATAATGGCACGCGGCTGCTCCGTATGCGCAATGGGATACTGCTGCTGATGTGCATAGTCCTGGCTGCTGCCACCGCCGCCAACTGCAGCAGCAGCGCCGCCAAAGCCACCACCTCCGCCACCACCGCCACCCATTCGCGAACAGGAGTCATCATTGAGGCCCTCGCCCATCTCACCATCCCTATTGTGGCGTCCACGTATGCAGAGCTTGGTGAAGAGCCAGACGCGACCACGATACAGCAAATAGCAGCAGAAGTGCACAAAGAAGGTAAAGATTATAGCACATGCTGTCACAATGATGGCTTTGCCCGGCTTGGTCCAGTCCATCATTGGATAGATGGCTGTTTGGTTTTTCCTAATTAAACATATATATATATATTGATTACATTATAGTTCCAACAAGCATATAAATGAAACGCTTACCTGTCTGTGCCGCCAGCCAAAAAGTAAATGCCCGAGAAAATGGCATAAGCCAATCCAATGCCAGTTGTAAAGTAGGCGTGGCTCATTTTAATCGGATGACCCACAATCGCCAGGTCAATGAGCATTATAATCGTATTCAGCACATGCACCATGATGTTCAGTGTGTCAATCTTGTGGACGTCTGCGGATGTGACAAGAGATAAGACAAGTGAGCAAGTGAGCGGAAGAAAGGGATGGCAACAGGATTGCGACATGTTTTAATTATTTTATTAAAGTTATAAAGTTTATTACAAACATAAATATATTTACAATTTTGTAACGAAATGTATAACGCAATAAAGAAGACGTCTCCGACCCCATAAACTATATGTATTCTGCATCAGCATCAATAGCCGAGTGGAACTAGGCATTTCTAACTATCCATCTATCTAACTGTTCTATGTGAACTAGACTCTCCTTATAGCTATGTTGATGATACTTGGTACAGACGCTTCTCTTTGCTACAAGAAGTAAATATGACAAAACTGTGCGGATCAGACCATTATAACATATAGCTGCCATAGGGACAATCGGTCGAAAATTGTAGTTTTCAGGATAACTCAGCCAAACTTAGTACTTCTAAGTTTTAACATTATCTAAACATGTTTACAAAATTTCATCAAAATAGGACCACTATATCTTAAAGCTACCATAGGAACAATCGGTCGAAAAATTAGTTATATGTAAAACTTTTTGTTCTTTAAGATAAGTTTTTGTATGAACAACTTTTTTGTTTCTTAAGCTATCTAAACTAAAATCACCTATTCTGCGATTTAGTTTGTTATTCTCATGCTGATCAAATTTGATCGCAATCGGGCGAATATATCTTATAGCTGTCATAGGAACAAGTATTAATACGAAAAAACTGCAAGGTATATCTTTGGCACGCCGAAGATGGCTTTTTTTTCTTCATCTGATTTATATATTTTGATAGGAATTAGTTTTTTTTTATTTTTTCCATCGTTTTCAATGCATACATTCTTCAATATAATTCTCGATTAAATTCTAGATATCAACCATATATTTTCCCAATTTCGAAAGGACAATCAGTTACATATTAGACCACGCACTGCGCATCATATCCCTATTGGAACTGGTGCCCAATTGGGTAGAGCTCACAATGTTCTCGGCGGCGCCAAGGAAGGCATAGCTGGCCATAAAGTCAATCAGCAGAAGCACCGAGCAAAGCGGAAGATCTAAAAAAGGCAGATAGTCCTGTAGATGACCATGAATCACCTGGGCCTGGAAGAGCAGCAGTGGACACATGACAATCCACAAGACGCCATGGATGATTAAAACTGGAACATGCTCACACTCATCGCAAAGACTGGACACTATGACCAAGATGATAATAACCAGCAGGAGCACTATAGCCGAAATCCCGCCGATGTAAAGTAGTGCAGGACATTTTGGAGGCAGCCAGAAGCCGAGCAGCAGAAAGATGCATATTAAAGCGAGCACCTCCAGCGTTAAAAGCAGATCGCTGCCAGTTTGATTGGGCAGCAGACAGGCAAAGCCCAGATCCAACATAAAGGCAATGCAGCTGCAGATGAGCCAGTTCACAGGATGCTTGTGACGCAGCCGGGTCAGATTCACATAGATGCAATAACTGGATAAGCCGAGCACATAGAGCGTTATGGCGGCAACACAGTTGGTGTCGGTAGGATCATCACGCAGCTGGGCAAGCAGGAGCAGCAGCAGCACCAGGATAAGTATATAAACGAGAGCAGCTCCAAATAGCTGCAGATAGAAGCTGCGCTTGTCCTTTGGCGGCTCGATCATCAAATTGTGTGTGTTGTGTGTGTGTGTGCTGTGTAAAGTTTGAGTATTCAAAATTGTAGCTAGCTGTCAGCGTCTGTCAGCTGGTCAGTCAGATAGTCAGATAGTCAAAAAAAAAAAAGTTAACTCTATTTGACTAGCAAACATGTTTAGGAACATGAGATCTGTGTCAGCTCCCGAACTTTATGTACGCGAATCGGAAACAGAAACGAGAGCAGCCAATGTGAATCAACCTTCCAGCGTATATTCATATAGTTCCGGCATTGAATCCAGCATAGATCAAAACCGACGTCAAACAGATGAGAGCGAGAAACAGAAGCAAGATCGAGATCGTTATAACGAAAGGGATACAAGTCGTAGACTGTTTAGCCATCGTCCTTCACGTCTGGAATTCCTTTGCTATGCGTATGTTTTACTTGGTGGACAGATCTTTTTATCCATGCTGCATTGGCTGGGTGCCACATATCGCTGGAAGCCCTATTTCAATGTGGCAGAGCGTAGTCTCTATGTGCTGTTGTTGCTGCTGACCTGGTTGAATCTAACGCTGGGCTTTCTGGGCTTTCGACGACTGCAGATCACATTTCCCATCAACTGGATTATATTTGTGTGCATGTTTGAGAGTCTCACATTGCTGGTGATGTGCCTGTGCATGCGTGAATTGGATTTAACCTGGCATTTCATAGTGGTTGCCATGGCTGTGCTCTTAGTTTATACACCTTTGGGTCTGTGGCTGCCACCCACGTTAACGGGCAATCTTTACATTTTAATCTTAATCAGCATTAGTGTGGTTGTCCTTACTTTATTGGCTCTGGCTGCGGGTTTGTCCATGCACATCTATGTGCCTTTGACCGCATGCATCGCATGCTTTGGACCCTGGACCATGTACAATACATTTAAGCTGTTTGAAGCATCTTGGAATATGCGACAACGTAATAGTTACTTGAAGTTTGCAGCCAGAATGTATATGACATATGGTTTAACTGTCGGCGGTTTGATCATTGTCAATCGCATTGCGAACGAGTTTATTGAGACGGAGAACTGCAAGGCGCCCATATTTTGTCAAAAGCGATCACCCAGCATCACATATGGACCAGGAAATTGAAATTTACACTACATTCTTTTGCAACTTATAAACCAAAATACTATGCTCCTTTTAAAATTCAATATGTGTTGCGGCGCTTACTTACCCGGATTGTGCACCAACAGCCAGTAGCACATGGTCACAATAAAGGCATAGACTGTGGCACAGGTGTACAGCACCCAGTACAGATGATGCAGCCGACTCTTCTTCGCCTGCCGCACTATCTCAAAATCCTCCCGCTCCACCATCATGCCTTGGGTGACTATCCAAGCGGCCAGCCACGCCTGCACCGTGCAAAACAACAGGCCCCAATGGGTCAAGTATATCCACCACTTGGCATAGTGGTGCTCAAAATGCTCATCAGTGCGTCCAATGTCCAGCAGGGAGCAGACCAATGCCGCCAAGCATGTTATTGCCGTTATCCATCGATAGAACAGATAGACAATACGCACCTGCGTATTCCGCTGCCACTGTGGAAGGATAAGAAATTTGAATTGGATTTTAAATAGTGGTTGATACAGTTAAGAGTAATTGATTGAAAGATATCCCTTACGTATGTCAGATATTCACTATAGAATCTACATTCTTTCTGAAATTTGTAGTATAAATTAATAAAATTCAATAATACTGTATACATACATTAAACATATTTCATTTAATAACATATTTATCAGGTGTGTCACAGAAATTTTTGGAGATTTTCGTTTGAATTGCATTTTCATACTTTTGTCTTTCGAAAGTGTCACTGAAGCTTTTCCAATTAGAGGTGCACTAAATATATCGATCCATATATACATAATATCGATATTTCAATGAAAAATATCGTTCTGTTTGCATATAAGTCCTAATTTACACGCTTCTTTGATTTCCTTTTAAATTTGATTCGTAAATCCTCTCACATTTACACGCTGCGTTTTTGCATGATTGCTTTCGATAACAATTTTGAATTCGATTGTAATACTGGCAACATTTATATCGATTTTCCATATAAATGATAATTAAAATGCATACTCTCTAATGTGAATGAATATATATTAATTTTTGACTCAATACGAACACACTTTTTAATGCAAAATTCAATTCAACTTTATCAATTTAACGCATTTTCGAAATATTCTTAAATCAATGTTTTGCTAGCGATATATCAGGTGACATTCATATGGCTTCGGCGATATATTATTCAAACAATATCGATAAAATGTTGACGATTTACAGCTACAATTCAAATTTCTACTCAAACCAAGCGCACATTGCAGCTGCTAACTTGCTTCATATGTGTAAAAGTTATGGACTTGCCAACTTGTTTAAAATTGAATGATGCTTCAAAAGTGTTGTCAGACAATTTGTTAAACTTGTTGTGCAAACAATTTGGAAAGTTTTTGTTAACAAGTTCAAAACAATAATTGCAAAAATTGATTAGCTTATACATAATTTGATTAAAAACTAACTTAATATGTTTGTTCATTAAAAATAACAACAAAAGTGAGCATAAATATTATACAAATTTGTTGTTGTGTGCTGACATTGGTTTAGTCGAAATCTCTAGAGATTTCTGTGATAAATAAGAAATAGAATTCGATTGGTATTTGGCTGGAAGTCGCTTGGAATTTGTTTGGAATTTGGCTGGAATTTGGTGGGAATTTGACTGGAATTTGTCTGGAATTTGACTGGAATTTGTTGAAGCTAGAAGCATGAAAGAGATTTTGTTGCATACTTTTAGGGGCAATTAAATCAAAAATAGCTCTAAGTCAGCTGTTTCTTTGTAGATTAAGCAAAGACTGACGGCTTTTGAAACGGATAGAAAACTTTCTTTAATTGACATTCAAGATTAATAGTTTATGGACTATCGTCTTAAGAAAATTTCGCTCTGAACGCAAAGAAACGTGTCAAAAAGCACAAAATTGTTGCTGGCTCTAAAACTAGAAAGATGATATGGAGTCCAAGTGTATGAATGCCTCGTTTGACATTTCAAATGTATTTGTGCTAGGCTCTTATATGGACATGCTGTAGTCATTTGATTATCCTGAATAAAGCAGTTCACAAGGATGCGGCCAAGATATGCCTAGATTGCCATGCACAAAAATAACATACTTATTGGCAGCCCAAAAAACTGATGTCCCTTGAATAACAATAGCCACATAAAACGAATGCTTGTCTTGATTAAAGATTCAGTTGAACTCACCTGGCATAGATAGAAGTTATGCCGATGGACATGATCCGGCGTGAACTCCGGAAAGCAACTGTTCCACAATTTGCTAACCATCATTCTTTGATTACCCAGGCAGCTGGTGGCGTCGTTGGCGAATTGATTAAAGCCCTCGCAGCTGTCGTGCGAAGGATATTGGTAGGACTGATAGGCCTGTTGTTGTTGCGACTGCTGTGCTGGCAGATGTTGGTGTTGTTGCTGTTGTTGCTGCTGCTGCTGTTGTTGCTGATGGTGTTGATGTTGATGCTGGTGTTGGTGATGCTGGTGTTGTTGATGTTGCTGTTGTTGGTGCTGCTGTTGTTGGTAGTGATGATAGCGATGTGAATCCGTTTCGCGTTGTGATTGATTAGCGCTGCCAGCTTCACCGACGCCGCTGACGCCGCTGCTGGCTGCTCTGCCTGGTGCACCCACTCCTGCTCCGATGCCGCCACCCACTCCAACACCAACTCCGACGCCAACAATTGTGCCTGCTCCGGCTGAGCCGCCGTGCTCCGTTTGATATTCTTGATGCGGCGGCGTTTTGTGGCTGTTTCTGCTGCCGCCGCCGCCGCTGCTGCTGCTATAAGGACGCAGAAAATCGGGCAGATCAAGATCAAGAATATGCGCCAGCTGCGCCTCCTCGTCGTCGTCGTCGTCGTACTCTGGATTATGATTGCTATTGTATTGCAAAAAGCGTACGTCTTCGAGACTATCGCAGTCTGTGGATAATAATGCCGCTGGCAAACACTCCTCAAGCAGATCCTCCTCGTCCTCTGTGGTGCTGGCAATGCCCGGCAAATAGCCGTAGTTGTCGTAGGCGTCGTATCGCCGGCGTGGCGTGGCCTTGTAACGATAGCCGCCAGCTTGTAGATCCTCTTCTACTGCTGCAGCTGCGACTGCTGCTGCCGTTGCGTACTCCTGAAACGGCTCAGCAGCTGTGACACTTGTTGCTGCGATGGGCGCCCGACTGCTGTTGCTGCTGCTAAAATAGTAATCGGTGGCTACGCTGGGCGCTGGTGGCGGTGGTGGCAGCACTGGTGGTGGCAAAGCTGGCAAATAACCAGGTGAGCTGCCTGTTGAGGCCAACAAGGGTGTGGGAGAGGCGTCAAAGTTTATCAACGCTGCTGCTGGATAGCCACCGCCGCTGTAGCCGAGGCGATAGGGATAGCTTGTGGCGCCGTTGACGCCGTTGATGCCGCTGCTGCTGCTGCTGCCAATATATATGTGAGCCGAGGTGGAGGGCAGATGGTACCAGCTGGTTAGATTGTTGCTGCTGCCCAGACCGAAACCCAGGCCCAAGCCCAGGCCCAGACCCAGCCCGCTGCTGCTGCTGCTGCCGCGACTGAAATAATAGCTGTATTGCTGCTGTTGTTGCTGCTGTTGCTGCTGCTGCTGCTGTTGTAGTTGCAGCTGCTGCGCTGGCGCGTAGTCGTAGTGATTGCTGCCGCTGAGCCAACGATGTCGACCTGGCACACTTTGGCGCTCGTAGTATTGGCGCTGATGATACAGAAATTGCTGCTGCTGTTGTGCAAGCTGCTGTTGTTGCTGTTGCTGCTGCAACTCACGCTCGAGCCGTTGCAGCAGCAGTTGCTGTTGTAGTTGTTGTATCTGCAGTTGCTGCTGCTGTTGGGCGAGCAATTGCTGCTGCACTTGCTGCTGTTGCTGTCGCTGCAGCTGCAGCTGTTGATACGTCTGCTGTGGCTGTTGTTGCGCTACTTGTTGTCGTCGTTGTTGTTGCTGTTGGCCACTAATTGGCCCCGGTCTAAAGTATAACTGCGCGTAATCCAATGTGAAGGCGTTGCTATTTACTTTGCCTCGTACCTACAACTTGACAAGTCTCTCTCTCTTCTTGCGGTTGCTGCTGCTCTTCGCTGTTGTTCTTACAGTTGCTCTTGTTCCTGCATAAAAATAATGCACAATAAGAAATATAAGTTTAAATTTAAAATCATTTTAAAATGTATGTATTACAATGCGATAAAATTCTTAAAACTAAGACGGTCAGGGAGTGAAACATGAGAGAGGGAGGCAAAACAAAGAAGAAATAACTTTTACTTCCATTGTGATTTCATTATAAAAACAAACACTTAAATGAGAGAGAAAATTGTTTTCAGTCCAATTTCGGTTTTATTTTCCAACCAAATCTATAGAAATTGAGATTGGTATCCATATTCGTTTAAACATTTATATCAGCTAAGTTAAACTTTATTTTTTGCAGTGCAAGTATGTTAAAAAAGGCGCTATGAGTCGAGTTGAGTTGAGTCAAGTTGAGTGTTGAGTGTTGAGTGTGCTTGCCTCATATGTGACCTAAAGTTCATGCGACGTGTTGCGACTTTGCATAATGCCACTCTAATAGTACACTAATTAGATGGGCATTAAGCATACGCCCTGTGGTTTTCAATTGCTGCTGCTGCCTACAGGCAAAAAACACCAGGCATACCCGCATAACAAGTCAGCGCAAAACTTAAGATCCCGCAAGTTAAGTTTACTGACGCAAATAGACAACATTTCACTGCACTAATTGAATTAAACCTTTGCAGCCGCCTTTCAATAAAATCACAAGCTTTTCGCGTTTCGCGTGCAAATCATGAAAGCCGCAAAGAATCCAAGAACTTCTTCAGAATCAGCAAATTGTATACACTCACACACACAAGCACACACAGCCTCCCCAATTAGTTTGAATAGTATAAGCTTAGGCATTAGGGAGAGCTATAATTATTTTTACACGTAAGTTTCATTCTGAAAAATCACATTTCTGGAAATTTTACATGCAATTACTTTGTGCCTTTTTTCTTGGCAATCAATGCAGAGGCCAAACCATAAAAGCTAACAGGCTGCAATTTTCACAGTAGTTTTGCTTTATGCTGAAAATGAACAATAGGCAGTGATTTTGCAATATTCTGTTGGGAAATATGGAAAATACACGGAAAACTGTTGTATGCAACTTCTTTGTTTCTCATCCGATTAGTCTTAAACTCATTTTCAAAGAACCGATTTCAGAATTCGCAAAAATTCACAAAGGCTGCAAATCATTTTCAAAGCTTTTCACAGTAAACAGTTCGACACGTGTCATACTTATTTCGGAGCATGGGCGGAAATGCTTTGTATGCAACTATTCTGTTTGTCACGCAATTGACGTCAATTCATTTTCAGAGACCAGCATAAAATGTTGATCAATGTCAAATACAAGGCTGGGCAATGCCGGGTCATACCAGCTAGTTATGATATTGAAGGCAATAAAACATATAGCACAAATAGTCCACATAATCTCATTAGTTTTTGAACTTCATTCCACAGCACAGCTTTGGTTTGGTTTCTTAAAACCCCAAGAGCGTATTTATTATTATCAAATAATTACAAAAACAAATCAAATAATCACTTACATTAATAAATCATATATAAAATCAACATAAAAAGTGCATAGGCAAAAAGGTGACAAGTATTAATGCAGCAATTAATAAAAATTCAATAGGATTAAACAAATTAATTGCAATAAAGGCAATTAAATATAGTTAAAGTGGCTAATGCAAAGCCTATTAGAACACACACATCACTTTTGTTGGATTGTTTAATAGAGCACCTAATGATTTGTTTGCTTCGTTTACCAGCGGCAAATGAACAAACATACTTAAATGCTTAACTAAATGCTGTAACAACAGCAACAGCAACAGAAACAGCAACAACAACAACAGCAACAAGAAACACAAACAAATGACAGCGACAGCGACACCGACCGACAATGCCAGTACACAAAACACAGCACAACACAGCAATAAAAGGCAACAAAAGCAACAATAGCAACAATAGCAACAACAACACCAAATAGGAGCAACAGCAATAAAATCAGATCAAATTGAAACACGCGTGCGGCAACAGCAGCAGCACCAGCAATGCAAATGGCGGCCAGCAACTTCCGGTGCGGCCATTTTGGTTGGTCGGCCGCTTGAATCGGGATTCAGTTCAGTTCAGTACGGTTCGGTTCAGTTAGGTTGATTCGAGTCGAGTCGAGTCGAGTCGAGTTGAGTTGTCTGCATAAAACAGCCGAAGTAGTGTAAAACTGCCAGAGACAGAGAAGAGTAGAAAGGGAAGTGTAAAGAACAGAGCTAAATGCATTTCGGTTGTGTGTGTGTATTAGTGTGTGCGTGTGTGTGTGTGTGTGTGCTACTCTCACACAGCATGTTATTTATGTGCTGTGCTTGTGTGTGTGTGCGTTCGTGTGCTTGTGTGCGTGTCTTTTGACGTCAGCAACATTGGTTGTTGCTGCTGTTGCTGCTGTTGTTGGTGTTGTTGCTGTTATGGCCGCTGTTTACACAGCTGCGACGAGGGTCTCATTTGTTGTTATTGCTGCGAAGCCGCTGCCAGTGCCACCTCTGCTGCTAGCACTGCTGCTGCTTCTACTGCTACTGCTACTGCTTGTTGCAACATTTACATTGGCAATTTGCTTGAATAACACTCACACCAGCAACATCACGAAGTTTCAAGCCACCTAAGCACTGTAAAGGCTTTTCTAACAGCTTCATACAGACAAACATAAACACGCACACAAACACACTCTTACACACACACACACACACACACAGATACACACACTTCCATGTTAGTATGGTGCTTACATGCACACTTCCGGCCACAAAAGTCTGTGCTTGGTTCAAACCCAACACTTTCGTTTTTGCCTTCATTTTCCTGCACTCTATACAACATCCAAGAAATATATGTATATAACTATGTTATAAGGCTTGTCTTGAATAAGTTTGATTCGAAACAGTAAATTGCGCATTTTGAAGAAATTGTTCTGAAATAAGTTCAAAACTGTGTTGAAAACTATAAAAACTATGTGCATTTTGTAAAATGCCAGAGTTTTACCTTTGCTTTTATTTGATACCTACATACCTACATACACACCTACATACCTACTTACTTACATAACTACATAAATACTTACCTTCCTACATACAAACCTACATGCATACCTACATACATACCTACTAACATACCTACACACAAGCATACCACATACATGCCTACATACATATAGAACTTCAAGCATACCTAAATATTTACATACATGTGATTTTCAACAAATTTCCTATAACTACATTTTCCTCCATTACACTTGACCACTCATTTTCCAAACTCCTTGGGTGGAAAAGCCGTAGGCAGCTATTTTTGAAATTTCACATAAATCATTGGAAATGAATTTGAAGCTGATTGAATGATAAACAAACATGTTGCACACAATTGTTTTCTATGAAATTTTCACATTTTCCAAAATCCACTCTTAGTACTCTGTTTCAGCAAACGATGCAGTTAATGTAAAATATGCTGCTGTCTAACTTTTATGGTTTGGCGTTGCCAATCAGTAAATGAGTCAGCTTAAACAGTTTTGTATACATATATAGATAATAATAAGTAGCATACTTTATAATCAAAATGAAAGCTAAGCAAGTTTCACTTATGCAGAAAGCGTGTTTATAATTCGCATTGGAAAAATGCATAGCTTTTTTAACAACTTTTTCTCATACTTGATTCAAAGTTTTTTTCTTTGCCCTGCATTGGTTTTATTTTTTCTCCCATTGGGCTTAAAAACTTCGTTTAACTTTGTGCTACAACTTTTCGCTTCAATCATTTTTGCTCAGAAAATACAAAAATACAAAAAAAACGCAAACTTTGCAGCCCATTTAAACAAAAGTTTTGTTGGCTGCTGCTGCTGCTGCTGCTGCTGCTGGTTTAGCTGCCTTTGCTGCTGTTGGGTGTTTATTTATAGCCACTTGGCAGGCATGCAAAATTTTTGGATAATTGTTTGTGCAATAGTAATGGTAATTAGGTGCACGTAGCATTTGCAGCTCATAAAACTAAGCATTAAATGATCCTTGCAGCGTTTTGTTGCAAATACCAATTGATATTGAAATAGAATTTTGATGGCACATTAGAGAGAGAGAGAGAGAGAGAGAGCGCAGCGCGAGAGAGAGAGAGAGAGAGAAATCAAATCCAAGTGCGGAAATTGTGGGCATAAATTGCGTCATAAAATCACTCAAGTGGCCAGCACACAACATATACGCACAGACACAGACACAGACACATGCATACGAGGCGTATGAGCGATATTTAATGAAGTCGCACAAGGCGAATGCGACTGACTATGAATGGCAAAGGAGGAGGAGGAGGAGCAGAGGAGAGAAGACGATGATGACGACAATGCTAAAGAGTGAGACAGAGAAGTAACGCTGGCAGTCCATAATCCCAGCGACAACATAAATGCTAATTTAATTACAAAAGCATGTCTCTGCATGCCTCAGCATGCCTCAGCATGTACGCTACTGTCTGCAGCCACCTTCCCCCCCAACATGATGATGTTTGGGTTCCGAAACTGTACTTTCCGCTTGGATATATCCTTAATGCGTTCAAACAAAAATTGTTCAAGGATGCTGCTTGGCTGTGTTCGCATGAAACAGCATTGCACATTTTGCGCAATTTAAAATTCTCTTACAGTCAGTTTTCATCTGAAAACCGTATATAAATTTCCTGCTTAAGAGAATTTTACAGTAATATCTGTGAATGTAATTGCATTCCTATCACATTGCATGACGGCGTTTTAATACTTAATTGGCCTCGTTTTGCTTATATAAATAGCAGGTAGAATTTACATTCATTATATTAAAATCAGTAGCTTCCACTTATTTTTGGTCGCTTTGTGTTTTACGTTTTCCTGGTATTTTTATACTCATTTGCATACCTACAGTTAAAATGATATAAAGCACTTATTTTGGACTTTATAAAGCTACAGCCAACACAATTTTATTATACTCTGTTTTCCAAAATGGAAAAAAAGAGTATATTGGGTTTGTGAAATGTCCGTCTGTCCGTCTGTCCGTCTGTCCGTCCGTCTGTCCGTCTGTCCGTATGAACGCAGGTTTTTTCCACAGTTTTGAAGCTAGAGCAACCAAACTTGGTGTACATGTTGGTATATACCATAGGCAGACAAAGTGTCAAGATTTCTCCCCCACCCCCACCCCTTCCCCCACAAACCGCAAAAATCTATATCTTCTGCAGTTTTACAGCTAGAGTCACCAAATTTGGCATGAAGACTACTGATGACATTCTCGACCGATCTGTAAAAAAAAAATTGCCACGCCCACTACCGCCCCTGCAAATGAGCAAAATCTGTATCTCCTACACCCTTATAGCTAGAAACCCCAAATTTTGCAGTATGAATACTTTTGATCTCATCGATAGTTTGGAGAAAAAAATTTTGACACGCCCACCCCCGCCCCCGTAAACAGAAAACAGAGTATATCGCAGTCGGGTGAGCCTGACTGCAACGTTCTTACTTGTTATAGCTAGATTCGCTAAAGTCACGAGTGCCCTCAGAGCTTATTAAATAATACTTACGATTAACATTCGTCTATTGAAAGCATCTACTTTTGACCAGAGTTCGCAAATAACAATTTACACATAAGTTTTTTTATACTCTGCAATCCGCAAAAACCTTGAAAATGTAAATCAGCTAGCTTTTTTCAGCCACCAAACACTGTTTTCGTTGAGTTTCAGATAGAACTAAGCAAATACACAAATCTGTCTGAGCACAAACACAAATCTGTCTGAGCACAAACAACTTTGAAGAACACATTTGCTCGACGGAAGTGAAATGCATAACTGATCAGTTTGCTGATGTGGTGTGAGAGAGAGCGAGAGATAGAGAAAAAGAGAGAGAGGGGGACTTCGAATAAGACTAAGAGAGTGAAAGAGAAGCACACAAAAAGCGCTTTGCCCGTTTTGCTCTCGACAAATGTTCCTAGAAAAACATGTGCGAAAAGAAAATGATAAGAAGTTTCTTTGTGCAGAAGACAGCAAACAGAATTCAAAGTGTCCTTTTGTGCTTTTTATTCGATGTGTTCGACATTAACAATTATTTCACAGACAGCTCTAAGTGTGATAAGATATTTGCGAGCGCTGCTTTTGACCAGTTTGAAAGAATAGAGCAAACAGCAAACAGTTTGTTAACCACGCCCAGTCCACGCACGAATCTTAATAAGTTTCGAGTAAGTTGTGATGAACTTAACATGGCTTTAATTTTGTATATGTTTCACACACACACACACACACACACACATACATCCTGCGGCAGCTGCTGTCACATGCAGGCAGGACGCATTGGCTGGCAACGCATTAATTATCCTTTGAAACCGAATTCCGCATTGATTTATCAATAACGGGCGCGTGAATTAATTGCCAACGACTTTTGTATCGAGTGCCAAATGAATTATGGCAGCTGCAGACACAGACATCGTCACAGACAGCAACACAACCGCAGACTTTCACAGCACTTCCACAGACCTTTCACAGACCTCAGCTGACTTTAGCATGAAGTGAGTAAGGCAGTTAAAGTTATGTAATAATGACTACAATTAAGCATTTTCATGCACAACGCTGCGTTTGATTAACTAAAATTCCAAATGAGTGGATTTCCAAGCCCCGCCGGCGACGAGACTCTCTGACAGAGACACTGGCAGGGAATGCAATCTAATTAAAATGAAAGAATTTCCTTCTTTCTTTTTTTATGCCAATAACTTTTCCAACAGTTTTGCGCAACGCAAGACGCAAAAAACAAAAACAAAGAACAGGGGTTTGGGGCGCCGGCAAAACTATGCACCGTGGCAAAAGCGAATTGCAAAAAAATTTGCTACAATTGCAAATATCTTCAAAGTTTTTTTATTTTTTATCCTTAGCTTTAATTTGCAGCGAGACTTCGTTACGTTCAGTTCATTTAACTGTTCTTTAAGCGCTCTTTAGAAATAAACCTGCCTGCGGGTTCTAGATTGAGAATATGTAAGCGTTTAAGCCGTGCAAGAAATTGCTTAGACGTATCTTACAAAACTTATATTTGACATTTGTGAAATACACATATCAAATCAACAAAGACCAAAGCATAATTCGGCATATTTGCAGATCTTTTAATTTACGGCATTGATAAAAAGTTTTACAAGTTTTGCGTTTCTAAATTTTTTTTTAGTCAGATCAATCAATGCAGTGATTAGTAGCTTTTGTGCTTAATTTGGTTACTCTAGCTGTAAAACTGTGGAAGATATAGGTTTTTGCGGTTTGTGGGGGAAGGGGTGGGGTTGGGGGGCAGATCTTGACACTTTGTCTGCCTATAGTATATAACAACATATATACCAAGTTTGGTTGCTCTAGCTTCAAAATTGTGGAAAAAAACTGCGTTCATACCGACAGACGGACGGACGGACATTTCACAAACCCAATGAAGAGTATAAAAACGAATGATTTTTGTACAGCTCTGGCTACATATATGAGTAACATTCCAATTCAACAAAATGGTAATCAAAGCAAGCCACTCTAAAATAATTTGTATGAAAAAAGAATGACACTTGTAATTCTCAAACGGTTTAAGCATTCACATGTTGTAGTGCCAACTTATGGGTTCAGTCGGACAACATCTTATTTCTTATTTATTTATTTAACAGAAAACAGACATGTATATCGATCCCCATTTAGTAAAAAACAAGCTGAGAAGACTTTCTCACGCTTGATCTTCTTCAGTGTTTGGCATTATATAATCTTATTCATTTCTGATTTCTATATACTAAAACATATTTTTTAGTAGAGCATTACTTATCGATGGCATAACATAAGAATATTCAATATAGAGTGCTGGATCTCATACTCTGCCTGGCATATGCACAGGAGAGCGACTGCTGGCTATTAAACAGGTGAATAGCAAACCAGATGGATTGCATGAACTTGTTTTGATAATGTTCATCTAATATATATCATACAGTTCTAATAAAGATAAAGCGTATGATCTGTCTAGTTCTGTCTAGACTCGAAAGCCCAAAATACTCTCTTTTTTCTAAAATATTAAAAAAAAGAGTATAATTAATTATTTTTTTTAATTATTTGCTAAAATTGTTAATTATTTGTGACACAAATGTAAAAAACCACTGTACACCACCGTACACAAAGCTGTTTTCCCTGAAAACTAGTTTAACTAAATTGAAAATTTGTATATTGCATTTAGTCGCATAATAATTACAATTGCTAAAAGTTGATCCACAATGAATTATTTAAAACAGTATCATGAGAATTGTCAAATATACACATACATATACATATATATTTAGTTGGCTGCAGATAATTTGGAACTTTTAGCATACATCCTTCAGCATGTGAAAGGCAACAACAACATTGTTGTATTGAAAAACAAAATCCTTGTTGAGCTAATGTACAATTTTTATGCATGTGATGGCGCAGCAACAACGCCCATGGCGGCAAAAGAGGGGGGGTCAAAGCGAAAAGAACATAATGGCAGGGATGACATCAAAGGGGGTGAGTAGGGGAGAGCGGAGAGGATATAAGCTGCACGTCAGACACATCGACGTGTTTGTTTATGTAAACAGGAAGTGTTGCGCTGCAGGCACAGTGCAAAAACTAACATACAAACAGGCCAGGCGGGTGTGCAAGGGTGCAGGCGGTGGGGGGGGGCTACAAAAGTAGGCGGAAGTAGGCGGCGCTGTTTGCCATGGCAGTCATGTGTGTAGTATATATATATGTATATATATATATATATATATATGGTTGTATATGCTGCACTCTTTGCTTGGCTTATGACATTTTTTTGTTTAGTTGTCTACTCGCTGCTCGTTTGTTTTATAGCAAAATGTTTGCCCTCATGAAATTATAGTAAAGCTAACATTTAATAAATGGCCCCACAGAGTCTGTGTGTGTGTGTGCGTGTGTGTGTGTGTGTTTGTTGTGTACATGTGTGTTTGTGTGTGTGAAACTTTTAATGAGCTATTTACATGTCAGCTGTGCTAGTATATGTGCATGTTGCAAGTGTAATACACATCGAGCCATTGCTAACAGCTTCGTGTCACAAGCGGCGTATGAGTAATGTGACTGCGAATTGCTTATGAAAATTTATGCTTGGCATTAAAGGCTTGTGTTGCAGCAACTTTTTGGGCCCATCTTTCAATGCGCTGTGTGTTGAGTTTGCATTCTATGGCATCTCTCGGGCCAAAGGCTAAAAGGCATAGTTCAAACTGACATTGAGTCCTTCTGTGGCTTCGGGGTTAGCAGCTGCTGCTGCTTGTTATCCTCGTAATTGCATAAATTTGACTTGGAAAAGTGCAATATGCATTCGTGTGGAAGTATTTTGAAACCTGCAAAACCGATGCCAATGGTTTTCTCACAAAACTGCTTTGTTATTTCTAACATATTTGTTATGCAAATTCTGTCATTGTCAGTTTGCAATGTTCTCATATGCTAGTCAGTCAGACATACTGTCTATCTGTCTGTGCGTCAGTCTGTCAGATTGTCAGTCACTCAGTTGGTCAGCCAGGACATGGTCGTGTCCTTTTATGTTGCATGACCGCCCACAGCACATAGAGCGAATTGGCTGCCAAAGCTACCAGACTGACAAAGACTGTTTAATTGACTGCGCAGCTTTTATTTAATGATATTCACTGCATATGCCAATGAATTTACATATCGTATGCGCATCCATTAATCGTATATATAAACCTTTATATAGAAAACTGTTCAACTAAGCTGACTGACTGATTTTGGCAACGCTTGCATTTCATCAACCATAACAGATAGAAAGCTGAAATTTTCATAGTAGCTTTATCTTATACAAAAAGTGAGCAGTAGAAGGAATTTCAGTAAGTTCGATTGCGAAATTAGCTTTATTTTCTAGAAAAAGTAAGCACTTAGACGGAATTTCAGGAAGTTCGCTTGGGAAATGTGGAAAACTTTTGTATGCAACTTTTTTGTTTATCATCCGATCAGGCTCAAACTCGTTTTTAGAGATCTATACCAAAATTCCACAATGACTGCATACCGATTTTCAGGAAAATTGAACCTACTGAGTGGAAAATGGGTGCGCAGTCATTGTAGAATTTGTTTATAGATCTCTTCAGACTCATTTTTACTGCTCAATACACAAAAGTATTGCCAATGCGCTTATAAAATTTTGGAAAATTCCTCCTTAACTTTGGAAAATGGGAAAAAAAACTATTGTATTTCCCTTTTTTTATGTTTTTTAACCCATCAGCTTCAAACATGTTTTTAAAAATGTATTCGATAAATGATTAGACACTTACATATATCACACATTTTGGAAAATTCACCCCCAATCACATTATTAGCCGAGCAATGCCGGTTCATACCAGCTAGTGTATGTATATATTCATATATGTATGTAAAACATAAAGTAAATATTGTAATATTCATTATGAAAATTGGCATATGCTTATCTGCGGCTTACCACGCATTAAAGTTCACAATTATTGAGTTTTGCTTATAAAAGTATTCATTTAACATTCATTTATTATGCTTAACAGCTGCGAATATCATTTTGTAAGCATCTTTACACACACGAAACCATAAATTAACAGACAAAAAGTTCAAAAGTTTAAAGTTCTTGTGGGAAAACACATATTTGCTAACTGAAGTGCTCTGAACCGGTTCGGTTTTGCGGTATTAGCGTCATCTGAACCGAATTTTCCAACTTTTTGATCCCCTAAAACTGTACAGTTTTTAATTGCAAATGTGCAAAAATCAAATGCACAAATGAAATTTCCATCGAGATTTGCTTGATTATATTTAACATAAATAGCTTTCTAAATATAATTCTGATTCGGAGTTCTTAATCAAAGTGCATTTATAAACATGCAGCTGTCAAGAATAGAAACTGAATATCTAAAGTGAACCTATCAACGTTTTTGCTTAGAATTGAAAAGCAAATTAAGCTCAAACTTTTGAATAGCAATTTCAAATATTATTGCAGAGCACGAAACTCAACTTAACTCAGCTCAACTCGACTCAACTCAATGTGAGCAATCAATAGTTGAAATGTGGCTAAAGCCTTGAATAAATAACTTAATATTGAAGAAAGTTGCTGCCTTTCAATGACATAGTTATCAACAAAGTAATATTTCAATATGCAAAAAGGCAAAAGCTAACAAAAAGTGTTATTGAGAGAAAGCATACGAAGATTTATATGTTGATTTAAGGCCAGATTATAAATATTGTGGCACTCAATTGTCAATTATCGCAAAAGTGTTTAAAGTGTCAATTTACTTTTATATATATACTATATATATAGTCTGGTATGGCATATAATGGATGGAATTTTGGCAGGCTTAATGAATTAAGCCTTGGCTTGCAGTTTTGAGACAGAAGAGCAGTATGAGATAGGAGTAGACAGGACAGCACAGTTGGCCGGGTCGAAGGCTCATCGAAAGTTATGAGAGCATTGATAAATGGTCAACTTAAATTGCAAATTTATATGCAAAAATGAAAAATTGTTGGCAGCAGTTGCGTGTTGCACGTTGCAGGTTACGCTGGACAATATCCCTAGTCAGATTAATTTCATTAAAAGGTTGTCACAAAATCCTTGAAAATGCAAAATCCGACTAAAAAATGTAACGTGAGGCGCAAGTACAAAAAAAAAGAAAAAAAAAAAATGCCCGGGCTGCATATTTAATGGCTGCTCCACAAAAAAAGAATACAAAAAAAGAAACGAGCTGCTACAAACTGAATGTAAAATGCATGCCAACAATTTTTCACGCCTGCAACATTAAGCGCAAAACAACAACAACAACAATAAGAATAACAACAACAATAAGCAAGATTGAAGGTGAAATTTATTATCAGTGTTTGCGCAGTTAAGCAATAAATAAGGCAAAGCTCATCCAGTTGGGCTCAGTGCTCTGGTCGGCTCGGCTCGGTTCTAAGATTATGAAATGCTGCTCCAATAAGCGCATTAAAATTAATTTATGCCTTGGCTTAAACAAGAAGCTGCTTGGCCAATTGGTTTTGGCGGCCAGGCTTAAAGGACACACTGTGTATCTTCGAAGGCCAAGCAAGGTGCGCCTGCAGGAAGAATATACATATATTTAACAAATTTAAGGTCAACTCTCGCTGTCTCACTCTCTAGCTTGTCTGTCTGTCCGACTGTCTGTCTGTCTGTCGTTTTGCTCAGTGCTTCAGTCTTTCATTGCTTCAGTCTGTCTATCTGTCAGTTTGCCTGCCTGCTATCTGGCATTTTGTTTCGTATCGTTTCGAATGTTTTGACAACTTCCGCGACACTTTTTATGCATTTCGCCTGATTGTCGTTAGCGGAAATATATTTTCTGCTTTGCCAACGCCAAGTCCTTTTCATATTCAATTTGGTCCTGGCATCTTGAGGATGCTTCGCTCTGTCTCTCTCTCTGTGTGTGTGAGTGTCCTCTCCCCTCAAGGCAGTTTATCAAGTTCTTTCTTTATGCTGCTGCGGCAATATATTTTTGTATGCTCGGATCGTGTGCACATTTTTTGATTTACGGCACTTTTTGCGCTCGTTCTAAATCGCATTTAACCAACTATTTGGTTCCATAACTTTTGGTGACTTATGCCACAAACACAAATACACAAATACACAAATACAACACACTACATATACAAACACTAAAGGATGTTAGTGAAAAGTCTGCGATTTAACTGCCAGCTCGTAAATCTCAACAGCTATATCTGTAGATAGTCATATTTTTTCTTTAAAACTGCGCAGATCGTAACTAAATTGTGATAAGTTCGTTTCTAAAACATCAAATAGCCACTCAACATTGTCACAATAAAGTATTATAAAAATGCTTTTAACAATCAACTGGTAACTGCAGCTCTTTCCATTTATATAATATAGCATTTGCAGCTAAAGTTTTTGGTTTTGTCATTTTAAATTATATAGCTATATATATAAATAGCAGCTTTACACAAGCCAACAACAGCAGAGTTCCATTATCAATTCATTCGCAACATGCAGACGACAATCCATCAACTAAAGTCAATTCAAATATGTTGCATACACGTCAGCCCCGCCCCGCCCCCCCCCCCCAACCAACCACCAACCAATCCCAACTAACCCTCTAGAGGGAATTAACTGCGCACATAACGTGCAACAAAAAATGCAACAGAAATATAATAAATACAAAAGTTCTAAAGCGTAAAATTGCTCGAATTTCAAAATACCCGAACCAAGACATTTACCTGTATTCAAATACAAATTTACAACACGTTTTAAAGTTAATAATAATGAAAATCAAGAAAATGAAAAGAAAGTAAAGTTATCTCCGACTTTAGAGCGATTATTCCTATGTCAGCTATAAGATATAGTGGTTTGATTATGATAACAATTTTGTAAAAACGTTTTCGACCGATCCTTCCTATGGACACTATATGTTAGAGTGGTCTGATTCGGCCAATTCCGACATATGTCCAGCTTGTAGCATAAAGAAGCATCTATGCCAAGTTTCATCAACATAGCTTTAAAGCAAGACTAGTTCACATAGAACAGTTAGTTGATGGATAGTTGGAAGTGGCTAATTCGACTCAACTGTTGATGCTGATCAATAATATATACACTTTATGGGGTCAGACACAACTACATCAATGCGTCACACATAACGCAACAAAATCATAACACCCACTGCAAGTGTATAACAATACGAGGTTATACTGTATATTTATTGTGATCCAATATGACCTCTCTTATTATTGGTACGGGTATAAATAGTACTTATAGAAAGAACAACAAAAGGCTGAATGAGAATGGGGTTGGCAAGGAAAAATGGCTGATATCATAAAAACAATATAAGGTATGTCTATGCCATGTTCCGTCGACTGCATGAGAGCGCACCATGGATGATGTGGAGAAGGAGAAGAAGGAGGAAAAGATGCAGGACGATGTCGATGGCGTTGGCGGTGTCACTGCTGGCAATGCCTTTGAAGGTTGAAGTGGGCGATGGTTGGAAGGGGGTAGATGGTGTTTATCATCGTGAACCACATTGATGTGGATTGCGTACAGCATCGAATGTGTATGAAAAGAGCGACAGAGAGACAGAGAGAGTGAGAGATAAAGAGCAGAAGAGAGCAGAGATAGTGGGCTCTGTCAGGGCTTTGTCATGAGAGTTGGCTTAATTAAATGTGTTGCCTTTACGTTTACCATTTACCATTTACCATTTACTATTTTCATTCATTCAGTTGCCACAGCCGCTGACAATTCACAATTGGCAGTGACTGTAGTGTAACATAGCTCTTTGCCCTACTTGACATTTCATGTGACTAATCAAAGTTGGAATGTCATCGAGTTGTATCTCACAGATAGATGAGTTTAAATAACTTTTGATTGGCAGCAGAATCTCATGAAATTATGTTGTAGTTAATTAAAGCCAATCAAGTTTCTATCTTATAACAATAGCACATTCAATTTAATATTGTTTTTCCAACAAACAGTAATTCTTAGAATTTCTTATTTTACGCTTGTATAGATTGCTTAATTTATGATTTCCATATAATTAATTAAGTTTTCCTGATAAACACGCGTGCAATTAAATTGCATATAAAACAACACTTGAATATTTTCATTGGAACTCTACTTCACAAAAATAATAAACATAATATGGTCAAAGAAATACTTGGAAAATATGCAGATGTTAAATATTTTCCATTTCTCTGAATTTCCGCACAAAATTTCACTTAAATTTGCACATGATTTTGTAAATTCAATTGAAATTTAATTTTAACAAAGTTTTCATACAAATAGTATTCAGTAGCTTTACAACAATAATACAAATTTCTACATTAAAAAACTTTCAATTCGAAAGTGGAAACGGAAATATGTCTGAGAAATGAACAATTTACGTTATGATAAAAAAGCAGCAAATATTTCAAACTTTAACTGCCAAGTTGGCATATTTTACAGCAGCAATTTCAAAATCTTACTGCCAATTTGTCATATTTGACAAAAATTATAACAAATTTTGTACAATATATATATATATTTTATAGAATAGCAAATGTTGTATAACATTTCTACTTCTTTATATGAAATAAGATGAAATTTGCAACAAATTGCAAGATATTTGTGAGTGCATATATATATATATATCGTAAGTTAGTTGTCAGTTGTTGACATTATTGAAAAATCATATGCATACATTATAAAAATGAACAATCGTATATATATAAACTTATACGCGTGCATGATATATTGGCAAACAAAACAAGCGTAAAAAAATGGCAATATTTCTGACGTCTGTTTGAGATGGTGTGTATAAGTGTGTGCGTGTGAATATATATGTATGTGTGTGCGCGCGTGTTTCTGACCCTCATAAATCACTAAAATGTTGCGGCAGTTGCTGCAACAGCAGCGTCATCATGCTCATCATCATTATCATTATCATTGTCATTATGATCAGAAGTAGTTGCTTATAGTTCAATTAAGCGGTTGCCCTGGCAATACTGCAGCAGCTGAGCTATGGCTGATTTATAGGTAACATAAGTATATCAGTGTATGTTTCTGTGTGTGTGTGTGTGTGTGTGTTATGCAACTGTGTGTGTGAATCTACAGTCTAAGATTTATGCACATTGCTGTTTGAAATTGTATACGTAATTGCTGTTGCACATAACGTCTTTTTGGAAATAATGAGCTGCAAATGCAACAAATTGCGCATACGCCACGTGCGCCGGCTGGGTCCCTTTGCATATTGTTGCTGTATTAGCTGGCATAACAGCCTTATATAAGCCACATGCTAACTGCAACAAAGTATGTTACGAAAGCAACATATGCAATAACTTGTAAACTGTAAGTTTAGTATTACGTATTCTATTGTAGCCCAATTAACTGTAACAAGTATAGGTTTATGTGTTTGAGCTGAGTTTCGATTTCGCATCAACTCATAAATTTTATTGAAATTGTAGCAAAGTATGTTTACTCAGGCGTTTTCAATTGTATGCGGGCTAAAAATCTAAGTAATTCTAAGAAAAGTTGCTTAGAATATCATAGGTCTAAAATCAAAATCAAGCCTTAACTTCAACATTTCTATCTAGTTTAGTCTACAAATCAAATCAAATGTTTAGCAAAGGCACTAAGAAAAGAAAAGAAAACTAAATTATTCCATTTTTTATACTATTTGATGTCAACTTTCGTGCGATTGTGGAAAGCTGACGTCAAATCATATAGAAAAGGGCATGATTTGCTATTTGTTGCTTTTTGAGTGACCCATTGGAAAACCTGAAGTCAAAAGAAATTCTTTGTTTCCATATGTTTCAGAGAAGATTTTAATACAAAATATTGTGTACAAAAGAGAAATTCTACATTTCGATATGTTTCAGAAGAGATTTGACTAGAAGAAGGGACTAGAAAGATGAAATTGTAAAGTTTTGATTGGTATTTGAACCAAATCTTATTGTACTAAAGTCGGGAAGCTACTTCTAAGATCTCTTTTGCACTCCATTCTAGTAAGGATCACATGAATCAGAGTGAAAACTAGTTTAAAATTGACAGCTATACCAAGCATAACCCACTTGTTTTTGAGGCTTAAGAGCACAGTAATGTTATTTGGCCGAATAACTAGAATCGCATAAAGGAAACAGTATTGAGAGCAAGTGTAGATGATACTGCAGCAAAAACAGGATTGAATGCTGTTTAAAATTCAAAGGATAATAGCAGAGGATGCGGTAACACGCAGCTGTTCGTATGCAGTTATTAAAAACTAAGACTCATCATTGCATATGGAAATCGGTTTTAATTGATAGTCGCAACGTGGTGTAGACCGCACAGTGGTACCAAAACGCATAAAACTAACAATTAATATTTGTTTTATGTAATATGGTACATGTTATGCATGCAAAAGTCAATATTTTTATACACAAAAACCATAAATAAAACCCTGCAGTCAAAATAAACAAACAAATTGAAATAGAAATATTGAAAAATTCGAATAACAATTCTGCTATAAATACACAATAAAGGTTAAACTGTACACAAGCTCGTGCATAAAACATAACAAATAAATGAATAATATAGATATATATATATATATATATATTGAAAATATTGTATTCATAGAATATTCGCATGGCATTTGAATGAATATTATAAAAATTCACAAAAATATGTCCATGGCATGGATCACAGTGCATTGCATTTTTCAGATCAATGCTACGCAAACCACAAAAATGGAAAGGGGGGGGCAAAAAAAAGCAGAAATCGAGGCAGGGAAAACATAAGGATATAAGGCCATAAGGACAACAGGACGGACAGATGAACACAGAGGCCGACAAATGCGCAAAATGCGTTGATGTTGCAGCTGCTGCTGGCGTCGACGTTGACGCTGACGTTGACGCTGACTGCGCAGCGGCAGCAAATCAATACGCAGCGGGTTGTAAATGCAAACAAACTGATGCGAAAAGTAGAGAAAAACTGGCGAAAAAAACTGTAAGAACAACATACAACACAACATGCAACGAGCGAAAAACAGGACCGCAAAACAGCACGAAAAATTCAAAAAATAAAAATGTATAAAACGTATACCTGAACACAACTCTTTCAAATACTATATATATATATATATAGTATGCATAGAAAACAGAGCAAAAAAAAACAAAAAAATGTGCGGGGCGCGTGGTAAGCGCCTAGAAATATGCAACGAAATTTGTTTGCCGAGTTTTTAGATTTTTGCTCTTGCCATTTAAATGGAGACAAAGGACATAGCCACGCTGACCGCAATTAAGGTGAAATGTGCAGGTGCATGTGTGGCAAAGGAGATGCGGCAGAGTGGCAGGCAGTAGATGCGAATTCGAATGAAAATGGTTTTTGCTACCTTGGTGAGCAGCCACAAAAGCAACACTAGTTCCATAGCTGCAACTACTCCTCAGCTTACCTCAGCTCTTCCCCTTTTTACATACATTTCTTCTACTTCTCTGACAGTTCAACAAAAATTTAGAACAAGAAATTTACTGTCACAAAAACAAAAAACAAAAAACGTTGCAACATTTTTTGCGTGGCTTTCAGCTGAAAAACAAAAACAAAAAACAACAACAAAAATGTGGCAAGGGAAAAGCTAACTTTTTCAGTTTTTGCCACTCTTTAAGTCTAATTCGGCGAATAAAAAAAACAAGTGTGGCAAAAAACACACACACATTCAAATATAAGTGTACATTATTAATGTCTTTTACGAACATCAAACAGTTTCCATATAATATTTATGTTTTGTTAGACATATGAGCACTTTGTGCAAACTTTTGTTGCAAGCACCGCATTTTCAATTCCAGCTTATCAAACAGAAATAGAGCGTCTGTCAAAAACATAATTCCAAAATAATATCTTCGTGGAAAATTTAACAGCTGCTGTATAATACTTTTTGCTATGATACTTTGCTGTTTTACAAACGATTTCTATAGAATGTGTTGTTGTTGCTTTTAAGAAAAATAGCTTAGTATTTCATACGAAACCACAAAGTCAGTACGGATAAGTATTGCAACTACTCGGAAATGGAAGCAGCTTATGGAACTTTACAAAACAATAAAGTTAGAAGTAAGTACATAGTCGAGAGAATCTGAGTACTAGACACTCATCCGATCCGGATGATGAAAAAACAAGCAAGTGTACCAAAAATGCAAGTTTGTATTTTGAAAATTGTGTATTTTGAAGCTTTTTTCGATTTGCGGGGACGTGTATATGAATGAAAGTATTCAAAATTTGAAATCAGTTTGAGTACTCTATGGATACTAATAATAGTTGTGAATCCTGATAGGATATACCCTCTCGATCCCTAACTTCTCTGGCGCTCAAATCCCGAAATCCCGAGATCAGAGAGAAATTTTGGAACTAGTTGAAAGTGCGGGAAATCCAAGAGTCTTGGGTCCGACACGATTTTTAAATTTGATGTTTCAGCACCTACGTGATCCCGCGCGCTTCCGAAGATGCCTCCTTCTGCCTATTACATATAATACATTTGCAGTACTTTTTGACTCGCTTTTAAGCATTTTTTAAGTATAAGTGGAAATTACAAAATTTCATGTTATTCAAAAAGCTTTAAGTTGTTTTCAAGTTTTTGAAATTCAACAAATTCAAACATGAAAATTTGACATATTATTTCTAGTCACAATTGGATGCACAAAATCTACAAATTTGTATTATAAAAGATTTGTTATGCATCGAAAAATAGTTGACAATTCCATTGAAAAACTTAAATTATATAGAATTTGCACAATTCAATCGAAAAGCATAGTTACAAATACTTGTTAAATATCATTCTTGCTGCAATTTTGTCAAATTTAATACAAATATTATTTTAATGTTGCTGGAAATTTGATGTCTACACAACAATTAACATATATATATATATACAATTTCCAGTTCAATTAATTCTAATTCGTATATTTGGTTTTGTTTAATATCTTAAAACTAAAGTTCATAAAACTGCATTTTATAAAGCATACATTTAAAATAATGTTGTATGAATTGTGAAACATTACAAAAGGAAAGTCAAACATGACAGCTTTGTAAGAACTTAAAGATTTAAGCTAACCTCAACACAAAGTTATAAAGGAACTTCACTAATAAGTACCTAAGGAGTATACTATGCGTATAATCTAGGTCAATCTCAGTTAGAAAACTTGATTTGGTCTGAAATATACCGCGGACAAGCTTAGCTATTTGCACCCCTGTTTTCAACCCATTTTCATCACATTTTTCCGCATTTTCTTGCAGCCTTTAATTAAGGTGCAATTAAATTTGCTAGCTGTGCCGGAAAATCGCATTGGGGCAAAATAATGATTTGGCTGTCAATTTTGTGCATGGCATTAAGAAATGAGGCTATCGAACAGGGTTATTGACATCCATCCTAGTGCTATGTAAGTGTATGTTATAAGTATCAAAGATGTAAGTAACTGTGATACTTTGATACATGTTTCGAGTGATGCTCAGGGGATTTAAAGCCGCTGTACTTCAGTCAACTGCTGCTTGTCCAAAGTGCCTTTGCTGCATTTAATGGCAAACATCAATTTTGGTTGGGCTATTAAATTAAAGCTTAACTTGGCATATCCATATACATGCAAGCTCACAGAACAAATGGCCCCGCCAGCCAGACGACAGCTCGTCCTTGCCCAATGAGCGGAAGCTGAAAATCATGGACGAATAGTTGCAAAAATAAATAAATATATACCATGTACAATATATATAAGAACAAAAACAAAAATAAAAAAGAAAAAGAAAACAGACACACAAGTGACCAGCGAATTCTCTTAACCTTAACGCCCTACCCTCTTCCCTCTCACTCCCCTACTCCTTTTGCTTACTTTTTTTAGCTGCCTGTGTCAATTTAAGCTTTTGGACGCTAAAACTTGTTACAACTTTGTGAAGCATACAAACTGCAACACATACGATACATGCATGATGACAGCCACAGTAAAAAACGAGCCAACTAAACCATAGATTAGTACTATACTAGTATACCCTGTAAATTAGTCGAGTCTGCTAAAAAGTATGCTATAAAAAGTAGCCTTAGGTGCGCAGTAAAAAAACTGTTACTTTTCACCCATTTTTGGCAATTTCTCAAACATTTTTTAAAATTTCAATTTTATACAGCTGAGAAAACAAATCTTAATCAATTCATTTGATGTTTCACGCAAGTGAAAACAAAAATGACTTATCTATACTAGCATACCCTGTACATGAGTCGACTGCTTAAGAGCATGATATAAAAAGTAAGCTCTAGTGATCCTATAAAAATGACTTGAGCAAAAGTGTTGAGTATTTTTAACTTTTCGTCCTTTATCAGCAACTTTTTAAGCATTTTTTTGTTAAGATGTTTTCAAATTTCAATTTCAGAAAGATTATAAAACGAATCTAAAACAATTAAACTTGAAATTTCATGCAAATAAGCTGCAATTTTGTTCGGGCAAAAGCAGCTGAAGTATTTATGCAAATGTTGTTGTTTCTTATGCACAAAATATGATTAAATTGCATAATTTTTGCATATTCATGCACAATAACTTATTAATAAAGCATCGTTTTGTATACTTATGCACAATTTATGCTTGTTGTTGATTTTTTATGCACAACATATGTTTAATAAAGCATCATTTATGCATATTTATGCACATATCTTATTAATAAATCACTATTTTATAAGCGAATGCATAATTTATGCTTATTTATGCATAATTAATTAATTTTAATGAACATTTTATGTAAACTTATGCATTCATTATGACTTTTTCATGCATAACTTAATCCCAGAATCAAAATTCATGATTAATTATTCGAAGTTGCATGCATTTAGCATAGAGTTCTCTCAGTGTTTTGTTCAACTACACCCCATCTAATCTAAGAGTGCAGGGTATGCTAGCAAATGTTCCGGCTGGTTGGCAATGGAAAAACATATGTCGCACTTTTCATGTCATGCATTTTTTGGGGGCCATGCGAAATTGAAGAGGCGCCTAAAAGCATGCAAATGAGTTTAAGACTAGGCCTCCCCACAGCTTGAGCTGTAGTTGTAGTTGGAGATGGAATTCTATCTCTTCGCTTGTCATGCCAACTGCCAGGGCCAGGAGAATACAGAATACAGCATACAGCATACAGCATACAGCATACAGAAGGCAGCCCATGATGACAACTGTGAACAACTTGTCTACGCTTTTGCTTTTGGTTCAACAGGCCCCCAAAACATATGCAATGTTTGAGCCCGCATATTTGCATGATGACCCAGCAGCAACATCACATTTTGTTTTTTTTTGTCGTATCTCATTCCCCAGCCTAACACTTTGGTGAACGAGTTAGCAGTGACCTTGATTTGAAAAGTTTTTGCTGGCAGTGTCATAAAATGCCTACTGGCACACACAATTGCCAAATATTTATACTCTAATTGTGGGTGCCATTTTAGATTGCATCGAAAACTTTATTGCCTACTTTGTGGCGCAATACAAAGAAACCTTCAATTATGGCGCACACACAAAAGCGACAACTTGTGGGCGTACGGGACGAGTGGAAGGGAGAGGTGAGTAGTGGAAATGGAAATGGTAGGGGAATTGAATGCTGTGTCTACATCTCCAATCTACAAGCCGGGGTCATACACACCAGCAACAGCATTCCTATATTACGGCATATCTTTTGTGCTGATGACACTTGTCAAAGCTATAGGAATTTTCAAATAAACTATGTATACATGTGTGTGGCATCAGAGTGCACAGTGGTACCAGCTGTTAGACAGCAATAATTTGATTGTCTATTGGCAGTCAAACTTGCAAGCGCAGACTAAAGTAGAACATCAATATAACATACAACTTTTATGAACAGTAAAGTACATGGCTTTATAACAAATTTAACAGTTCTGTTCTGAATTGCACTTTCGAATCGATTTAAGAAGCGAATATACATTCGGGCCTGCTTCTATTCTATAGCATATATCAAAACATTTGGCATCGAGCTTCTTAGCTGTTCTGTATTACGTATATTGATGGAAATGTGCAATGAAAAGTACTCTTACTCAAAGGGAAGAACCATTTATATATCATTTGGAAGCACGAACCAAAAATCGAACACGATTCGGCATGAACAGTTCTCCGAACTGGGAACAGGTTTGATTTAATAAAAGTAGAAGAAAACCAAGTTCATAATTAAATGCTGCCCCAAAAAGTATGCTACACAGTTTTCTATGAAATTGATTCGAAGGTGGTATTCGAAACAGGGCTGAAGATATGTGGCTTAAGGGCTTTTTGACGGCTCGTCTGAAGTAAAAACTTTTGAAATTCAATCATATTATTTGATATAGAAACATTAGGTTCTTCTGAGTTCCGCTAAACATTTTTATCGGTACTTTTCTAAATTCCACTTTCGAATCAATTTCGCAGAAAACTTTGTAGCATACTTTTTGGGGCAGCATATAATTAAGAACTTTGCAGAGACAATACAAACTAAGCTTTTTAATTGAATCGTACTCCAAAAAGTATAGTTTTCTGTGAAATTAATTCGAAACAAGAATTCACAGGAAGGATATATGAATGAATAAGGGAAATTCAAATATTGTGATACACTTTTTCTGCCTTAATAGCAACGTATGTGCCTCAAAAATATGGGGATCTCTAGATTTTATGTATATATTTCGATTGAGAAAATATTTTGCATTAACATAAGAAAAACCAAGAAAAACAAATGTTCCTACTGCTTCAAATATGTTTCATTCATTTATTTTATTTTTATTTTGTTAACATTGATTTTGAAATCAAAGCGAAATGGTCAAAGACTGTGATTGACAACCATTTTATAGAGTTTTAAAAATCACACATATACATATATAAATTGGTCCAAAGAGCATGTCTGATCTAGTTAATAGATTTAAAGCTTAAACAAATTGGCCCTAAGGGTAAAACACAACAAACACACATAGCTCCAATTAGATGCGACGGATTGCAGATTCGATCCACTGTCTTGTAAGCATTTCTATGAAGTACAAATAGGTATGTGTATGTGTGTGTGTGTGTGTGTGTGTGTGTGTGTGTGTGAGTTTCTTATGCCCTTTGTATGCCAGCAGCTGCTCAGCCAACTGTACACACACATATATATACACACACAAAGAAACGCACAGACACAGACATAAGCAGAGGGCCCCTTACTGTCATAAACTAGGATTATGTTGCATAAGCTCAGGCGTTCTATTGTTGTTGTTGTTGTTGCTGTTCTTACTCTTGTTATGTGTGTATGTTTGGATGCCTATTGAATTTTAAAACATTTTGTTGTTGCCATTTGGAGCTTTGTCGGCACAAGTTGTCGATAATTACTTTTTGGTTTTGCCCTTTTGTGGGTGGGGGGGTTGGTTGGAGAAAACTCAGCTCAGCACAGTTGTAATTGATGCGTGTGCGACATTTGTAGAGGGAAATTGTGTTTCAGTATGCCTGATACTGATGCTGATGCCGTTGCTGATATCTTGTTATTGTTATTGCATAATGCTACTCATATGTTTTTCAAATGACTCTATCTAGCCAGATGTTCAATAGCACTCGAATTGTGAGTCTGGCGCCAATTAAACTTTTGGCTGTCGTTTATTTTGGTAAAATGTTTTTGTGGTTGGGGCCAATTTCAAGTTGGCAATTTCAAGTTGAAAGCAAAGTTTACTCTGTGCGCCAACTAAATCAAAATTGTGCACATGTGTGTGGGTAGCTGACGGAAACGCCTGGCGCATAATCAATGCACAGGACAAAGGACTCGGTAATAGTTTTGACTTGCTGCTTCATTAAATTTAATTTATAAACTTGCCATAAGCACTAAATCAACGTGTACTTGCAAGACTCCAACACTCGACTCGACTCGACTCGACTCGACTTGAGACTTCAATGCGTTGCGCCACAAAAGAAAATTGCATAAAATGTGCGGCCAGTGGCCAAAATGGTTGCCCATAAACATCAGTGCCCAGCCGCTAGTTGTTGTTTCTTCTTGTTGTTGGCCATAATTTGCAAAATAAAGGGCATAAGTATTTGCACCAAAGCCGCAACCAAACACAACAAATGCCCAAACATGACCATAAAAACAGAAATTGCCACGCAACAAAAAGAAGAAAAAAAAAAACACACAAGAAAAAAAATGAAACGAAGACACGAAAATAAAATTGAAGCAAAAATTGCTATTTTTGGCATATCGTAAATGAAATACTCTTTTACATTTATTACATTGCTTTTAATATTTTATGCATAAACGCTGCTTGCGCCAAATTGTTTTCCTTTCCTTTTTATTTCCTGTAAAATTGAAATTGTGTCATTTATTTTTGGAAACACGGGCAGAAATATTAATAATGCAATTGTTTTTGCACAGTATCTTGTCAATAAAGCATAATTGTTTCAAATTCGTGCATAATTTATGCTTAATTATGCATAATTGTTGTTTTTTTATGCTTATGTGTGAGTAATAATATATAATACTTACATAATAAAGCATAATTTATTATATAAATGCAAAATTGATGCCTATCTAAGCATAATTTGTACATTTCAATGTATATTTCATGATTAATTATGCATAAATAGCTTCCAAATGCCAAATTTGTTACTGATTGTTCGAGTTTCTTTTTCATACACTCAAACTATGCATAAATCATGCTTAAAATGCTCTGAATTCAACATAGTTTTCCAACAAAATATGTCTTTAAAATGAGTTTAAGGGAAAACTGTTGATAAAAAGCTTGATATTTAGCATATTTGAAGAACAGCTGTGCAATTAGTCAAAGTTGTCAAGACCAACAGTTTATATTCAATGCTAATTTGTAAGCAATACGAGGAATATGCAAGACCTGTATCTAGTATCTAGTTTCACAATTAAAATCTTTATTCATTTGGTCAGCAAAGCTACCGAGAAACACACTTTGAAAGTTAAGCAAAGTTGATTTTATAAGAAGCATTATTTGACCTGCAGAATGAATAGATTTATGTACAAGCTCAGATTCCGAGAAATCGTTGCTGACATTCTGAGAAATGTATTTTACTGGACGCTCTGCGATAAATAAATCTTTTCTAACTAATATGAATTTGTAGAAAAGTAGTTATTTTTATAATGATTCGTAGAAAGAATTTTTAGTCAAAGGTAATGTATTTTGTTGGACTATATGAAAACGTATTGCAAGCAATATTTTAAAAAAATAAATTCATTGGAAAATGAATTTTGTTTAAGTTGGAAATTAACTCAATACAGTTTCCGAGAAGCCAATTCTTAAATAAAAATTCGTAGCAATAAAATATATACTTATTGGCTGAATTACACAGAAAAGCCTTCAAGCAAATGTATTTTGTAAAACTTGCTGTAATTGGTATATAAAAGTGCAACTTTAGCAATATTCCCGGAACGTTCCAAAATAAATGCATCTAGTATTTGGAAAAACGTGCGCTTCAAATTCTAAGAAAACTCAATTCGTGGCAAAATAAAGGTGTTGTTACACAAAATTCAAAGAAAACTGTAATACTTGCTGCACGCGTACTTGAACATATTCGCCAAAACATTAAAAAACTAAATTCGAATTGCAATAAATGTTGGACAAAAATTACAGAAAATTTGTACAAATCAGATTCGGAGAAAGCTGCTTCAACGTTTCTTCCGAAAAACAAATTGTATTTTGTTAAAAGCCATTGTGAGAGTATATAAAAAACGGAAACTCTGGCAAAAATCAACTCAGCGCTTGACACGCATACACACACACACACACACAGTGTGCAGGCTTATTGTTGTTGTTGTTGTTGTAGCTGTCGTCCGCCATGTTGTTAGTTGCCTTTTTGCGTCAAGCATTTCCGTTTTTGGCGCTCAAACGTATGCCACACTTTTGTGTCTGCGTGACAGCGCCTATGCTGCATTAGTATTGGTGACACTGGGCTGCCTGTTTGTGTCAGTGCGTCTTCAAGTCATGACAATTTATACAGCCACGCCCATTTGGCCCATTCACTCTTCAAACTCACCCCCTGCTCTTCAAACTTAGCTAGCAAAATTAAATGTTTGGGCTGTGCGTTTGACGCGCGCGTGTCTGATTTTTATGAGTGTTGACTTTTGACTCACTTAACGCTTTTTACGCAGCACCTTAATGCTTCTCTCTGTGTGCGTGTGTGTGTGTGTGTGTGTGTGTGTGTCTGTCAGTGTGTTAGTGTGTGCTTGTATCCATGTGTACTTTTTAATTAAGTTGCTGCAATGCGGCTTTGCTGGCGACAACTTGGCTTGCCAAGATAAAGCTGCAAGTTTTCTATTTAAGCAACGCAGCCAAAATCTGTCGCAAAACTTGGCACAGTCACACGCACACACACACACACACACACACATGTACACATGCACACATGCACGCACACACACACATTCATTAAGTGTATAGCATACTTTTGTGCGCTTGCCAAAATGCAGCGCGAGCAATGCCAGCGAATATTATATGCACTGGCAAAACTTTTATCGCATGCATGTATTTGTGCATGTGTATGTGTGTGTCAGTGTGCATGTGTGTGTGTGTGTGTGTGGGTAGCTGCGCTTTTGCATGTTAATGCAAACATTTCTCAATGCCGCAGCGTGTAGGTGTCCTATCTGTGCTACCTCCCTTTCACTCTCGCTTAGTTTTCCTCTCTCTCTCTCTATCTCACTCTCCACGTTTCACTCCCCTCACTCGCTGTGCATGTTGGAACCTTTCATGTTTTCCCCAGCAGCGTTGAGGCAATCATTTGAACTGCGCTTAAACTTTTGCCTCGTAGGCGAGTTTAGAATATGAACACCAAAAATGTTTAACAGCCGCCCAAATATTTAGTATACAAGCATAGCTAATGATTAAAGCATGTGATGCACTTAAAAGATATCAAAACATAAAATTAAAGAGCACTTGCTTATTAAGTTTGAAAATTAGAATGAAATGCTATATAAATAGCAGATTTCAACTACATAGTTTTGTTTTGTATAGTAAAAGATCTGGTAGCAGCTTAAGGATAGCTGAAAGATTTTTATAAAAAACATAATTTTCTAAATAATTTTCTTTGATTTATTTAAGCTTTTGTGACTTGTTATATTGTCGATCTTAACCTGAATTTTCAGACTGTCGTATTATAATATAGTCAGTTTTTGCATTTGTCATGCACAATCTATGGTTAATGCCTAATATTTGATTTCTTATGCATAATCCATGATTATTAATGAGTAAATTTTTCATGTTCACGCAAATATCTTCTTAATAAAGCATAATTTGTACATATTTATGCACAATTTATGCTTATTTATGCACAATTTATCATAAATAATGCAAAATTTTGGGCATGTTTAGGTAAAATATCTTAATAAAGCACAATTTTTACATATTGTTGCATAATTGGTGTATATTTATGCATAATTTTGTATTTTCTATGCATATAATATGATTAATAATGCATAATTTTTAAATATTAATGCATAATTTTACATTTCAATGTATATTTTATGATTGTGCTTACATTATGACTGCTTATGCTTAGATTTAGAAATTCGAAATTCTAAATGAGTTGTTCTTGGTTCGCTTTCATACAAATTTTGTGCATAAATCATGAGACAAATGCATGAATTCAGCATATAAAACTTCAGTGTAGCGTCTCTAAAACGAGTTTTTCAGTGAACTGTTGAAAAGTTTGATCTTTGGCATATTTAACCAATTTTTATATAAGTTGCCCTAGTTTCAATTTCAAACTTAAATTGTGCATAAATCATGCCTTTAATGCACGAATTCAGTGTGCTGCCTGCAATACACATTTCTTAATGCTTGGATAACTGATAACAAAAACTATTATTTCATAACCAAACAGAGCAAAGCAGCAGCGTCGCTGAGCTGTCGTCATTATAATTGAGCTGGTCCTGTGTAAATATTCAAATGGCTGCTGACTCTGATAAGAGAGTTTTGAACAATAGTTTTAGCTGGTAGGTGTTGCTGCCTATTGTTGTGATGCCAAATGTTGCTGAACCGTAAGGGCACATTGTTAACTTGACACTTAATCAATTGCTTTTGGTCAAGTTGGTCTAACTGGCTACCTGGCGTATGTGTGATAAAAGCAATAAAGCTAAACACACATTGCAAAATTTATAATTAAAGGCAAGTAGTGCACTATTTTCATGCGATGACAGTGTAATTGGTAAATAGTATTTCCTAGAAATTGGAGTTGCAAACACGTGGAATTCATTAGTGCATAAATGGCAAGAGATTTCTGTGAATCAGCAGCACAACTGAAAATGTATTTAGCCAGAAAAGCTTGTAAAGCAAATAGAAAATGTGCAAGTAAACAATTCTTGGAAGCAACAACACACACAGACCATAAAATCGATGTTTGAAAATGCCAGTTCAATAGCAGCCAATTTCGAAAGAGATTGAATGCACTTAATACTTTTTGCTATATGCTATGCTACGAAGTGCAAACCTGAGTTGCCAAAAAAAAAAAAAAAGAAAAGAGGATCAAGGAGCAACTGCATTGGCCATAACCATAGCCATAACAATAACCATTATCGTTTGCTAAGCCCACGCTAAAAACTTTGCTCATTTGGTTTGCATTGAGTGTGGCAGTCAGCAGAAAAGAAAGCAAGCAGATTATGTGGGGCAGCAAGACGAGTGGCATGCCACAAAAGGCGAAGTTGTGTTACTTTGACAGTTATATAGAAGAATTAAGCATTATGGCATTGCTTGCATTTTTCGGGCACTGGCGCCATCTAACGGCGGCCGTTTGAATTATGTTAAGTGGCTAGGCCGACGCCTGCAGGCGCCACTAAATTCTGTATGTGTGTGCGTGTGTGTCTGTGTGTTTGAAATTTATTTATTTGCTGGAAATAGTAGCGAAAAATGCGCCTGAAAGTAGGCAATGCCAGATGACAAAGACGCTTGACCTTAGGCACAAGCGCAACGAGAGCCTCGAGACACTTGTGCCAAGGCAGGAGCCGCTGTAGGGGTAGGGCTATGGGTAGGGCTGCGGGCTGCGGGGTGCGGGAGTAAGAGGCATGTGTTTTTCGCAAAAAGAAAATATACGTTAAAGTGACACACTGCGACACGCCCCCCACTTTTGTGCCAGGCCTCGTGTTCATAATGATGCGCTGTTTGTGCCACGCAGGCGGCAGCATATCCTTCTCCTTGCTCCTGTGTCCTTTATTTTTTTTTTTTGCGCAATAGCAGCAATTTTCAATGTTGTACGCGGAATTGTTGACAAAGTTCGCCTCAAGGCAAACAACTGCCAGTTGGATGAGGTGAGGTGAGGAAACAGGAACTTTGGAGCTGCTCAGTTTCAAGGCAGCAGCAACAGCAGCAGCAACAACAGCAGCAGAAGGAGCAACAAGAGCAACAGCAGCAGCAGCAGCAGCAGCAGCAACAACTACAGCAGCAGTAACAGCAGCAACAGCAGCAAAAACATCAGCAACAACAGCAACAACAACAACTACAACAACAACAGTTGCCGCCTGTAAGTTGACTACATAAAAATGAAATTACACAAAGAAATTAAATTAGCGCAAATAAGTGCGCAAAAAATTTTGGCAATAAAAACTGCGACTGTGACATTGTTGTGACACTTAAGCGGACAAACAGACACAGTGCCAAATAGGCAGTGGGCGTGGCAAGAGAGAGGGAATTGCAAGGAGAGAGAGCAAGGGTAGTGAAAAAAAACAAACAGTTGTTCAAGCAAAACAATAAATTAAATTCAAACAAGCAACCGCCCTGTCAAAATGCAAAAGGCAAAGAGCAAAAACCGAAGGCGAGCTCTCGCTTTTGGCCTCAGAAGTGAGGCTCAGGATCAGCCTCAGTCTCAGTCTCAGCCTTAGTCTCTGGCTCAACTACAGGGCCAGGACTACTCAAGTGGCCGCACTCAGACCCCAAAGGCCCAAAGAGCCCTCAAAGATAAACAGACAAGTGCAAGGGACAGACGAGACATGAGACAGGATTCAATACAACATGCAGCTCGCAGGCGTTGCAAAAATTACAACACTGCGCACAATTTTAGAATCATTATGACTAAATAGTTGCAATGAGTAATGTTTTTCAGCTGCCAAAAACATTCTTAGCCCTATCAATCTAAATGAGTTTGTTAGATTTTCAATGTAGTACTTTAATTTACTACCAATTTCCACTTTCTCAATGCTTCGCATAAGGCTTTCCCTTCGATAAAGTCCTGTTAGCTTTAAAGCTACTATGGGTTTTAGATACTATGGATTGAGAAGCACTCAAACTTATCCTTAAAAAGTATAAAACGAATGCTTTCTTATGCGAAATGACGAATAAATAACCCAAAACGATTTGGAATGAAAAGCTAACGAAAATGGGAAAAGCCCTGAGTATTCTCAATCAAGTTTTGCGAGTCAAACCGTCGGTGAAAAGCTTACAAATTATGGTTTTTGGTACACTTTTTAAACTATCAATACAAATATGCTCAATTTGAGCATCGAAACAGCTCAGAATGCCAATTTTTTAAAGAAAGTTTTTGAAATTCACAATTCACTTCTTGACACTTTGTCTTACTATGGTATATACCAACATGTATACCAAGTTTGGTTGCTCTAGCTTCAAAACTGTGGAAAAAACCTGCGTTCATACAGACGGACAGACGGACATTTCACAAACCCAATATACTCTTTTTTCCATTTTGGAAAACAGAGTATAATAATAGTTACTCTGTAGTTTGCTCAAAACATATGTTTACTTCTTAAAACAATACAAACTTAATATACTCTGTTAAATAGCATTCTGCTGGGTACAGGGTATAAATAAATACAATTATCTTTATTCACCTGACCCAGAAATAATGCCACTCAGAATAGCAGCATCTGCCAAAGCAGCCAAAATAATCCAAAGCAACAGCAACAACGATAAGAAAAACAAAAACAAAATCTTCTCCTCTCACAGTTCATTTCATATTTATAAGCTGACAATTGATTATTTTTTGGGGCAATTATTTGCAGTGCCAAAAGCAGCATTTCCAACCACTGAAACAACAACAAAGATAAGTGATTGTTTGTATCAATGTGTGTATGTGTGTGTGTGTGTGTGTGTATATATGTTTGAGATAAAATGATGGCAATCTGGGGAAATCTGCGGACAGATTTGATGTGTCGACCAAAACGCACAAATTTCTGTTGCGTTTCTCTTCCTGTTTATCCAGTCGAATTAATTTCCGTTCATTTGTATTACATTTGTCTTGTTTTTTCTTTGTAATCGATCAAACCCTTACTACTTATAAGTAAAAATACAATATCTAATGTCAACAATTAATTTTGCATCTTTTTTTTGTTGGCTTTGATCCAAAATCATTTAGCGAACATCTTTGTCATTTAATCATTTTAAAAGTTTTAGTATTTTGATTCTGCACAGTAAGAAATGCGATAACGATCATTGAATTAATATTTAGAAAATATTTAGAAAAAATTCAAAATTTATTTTATGATTTTGGTTGCTAAAACATATCTGTTTGATATTAAATATATTTATAATTATAATTTTACTTAATACATATAATTAAAATGAAATTGAGATATTGAAATATGAAGTATGCAAATTACTTCGCTATTTGATTTTTGAAACTCTTATAAACTGTATTCTCATCTGAACACCTTAAGTTGAAACTACATATATATATTTTAAAAATATAAAAGATCAAAGTCATTTAATTCAGTTAGAACGGTCTATAATGAATATTGTTTTAAGCTTAAAAATGATTGATAAGGAGCTGTTTCCATTCCCGATTTCGATAAAAACTTTTGGCATCGCAATTATTAACTGTTCTGAATTCCGAATATCGATGCATAACTAAGTTTAAGACATTATTTTTAAAAGACATTGAATCAGGAAGAAAAGAAGAGAAAACACGATACAGTACAAAATCGAAAACGATTTGGAATGAAAAGTTCTCGGAAATGGAAATTGATGGAAATAAAATTATTAAAAAAAAAATTTTAAAATATTATTGAAAAAGTAACGAGATTAACTAAATACCTTATATAAGCCATACTTTATTTTCATAAGTAAAAAAAAATGGATTGTAAAATTGAACATGGATTTTGAGAAGCTGAAGTTGATAAAAGCCCATATTCAATATGCATTCCGATCTAAAAAAGTTCCAAGCTATAATCAAGAATGACACATTGTTATTTTTAGCTTATTATTAAACGTATTTTTTTGTCAGTGTATCTGCCAATCTTTCGCTTTTCTGCATTTTGTGTTGTCCGCTGAGAAATGATGACAACAAATTTGGCAAATGGATTTCAGTGGCTATTTTTGGCAGAAGTTGCATACCTCTGGGCTTTATGATACACCCACTTGCACACCCATACATATACACACACACACACACACACACACACATACAGACAGAGACAGCTGCTGGCATAGCATGGTGTTGGTCTGGAAGCTTTTGAGCATTTTCAAAGTCAATTTAAAATGCAATTTGACTGCGCACAGCAATTGCAACTGACGGCAGAGACGAGGAGGTTTTTTTTTGGTAATGGATTCGTGGAAGAATATCGAATATGCATAGGCATACATATACATACTATATCTCTATATATACATATATAAAGCTACAGCAGCTGCATTTGCTCACGCACATACATAAATACTGTGTGCTGCATGCCGCATGAGCTATATGTGGCACATCTTGTCGACCTCCACGCTCCATGGATCATCATGCCTTAGGACTTTGGCAACGTTGTTGTTGTACAATACTGTCGCATGTTTGCAAAACAATTTAACAAAAATTGACACAACTTGTCCGTCGTGACGCTGACAACGAGAACGATGTTGCCTTCTGCTAGTTGAAATTTGAGTGCCACCAGTGGGATGTGGCAAGGGGGGAGGGGGTGTCTCCGGTCACGCCCACATTCCCCAGTCACACCAAAAGCTGTGGCAAATTGCATTTGCCTGCAAATTGTTATACATGCTCTCCGTCGTCGTCGTCGTCGTAAAAAAGCAAAACCCATGATAAAATGTTGCCCAAAATTTGCACATTTAACAAGATTTGTAGCCAGGCAACAACAAAAAACCAAAAAACCAAAAAGCCAAAAAAAATAAACCGAAAAACAAAAACTTTCACAAACACAAACAATTAAATTAAATGCTTAAAAATAAAAAAAAACCATTGTGCGTGAGAATTTATATGCGAGGCATATGAAAAAAAATTCACTGCCATTCAACAGCAGCAACAAAAAATGTAAATTTTACAAAATAGTTTGGCCAAAAACAAAAAAAGAAACTTTGTGGCAAATAAGAAATAACCAAAAACAACACACAAAAGCAAATATGCCAACTATAAATAAAACATGAAAATTTAGGGTTTGTAATAATGTCATCGCATGTTATGCACATGACAGAATATGTTATCAATCTCGGGTAGCAAATATATGTGCTATCGTTTTAAGCAATGATTGCATTTTACATGACATTTTGTAGAGCTCAACCTTAACTCAAACTAAGCAAAAACTTCTGGAGTTGAAGGGTTCAACGATGGCTAGTTATTTAAGCGCTTGAAAATATTTCGGTAATTCTTTACTTGAGGTTCTCCACGCCAAAAACGATACAAAAATTCTGATTTTGGTCTCAAGAAATGCGTAGAATTTTAAAAACGTGAAATTCAGTGGCGGAGTTCGGCTTTTTTGCTAAAATAATTAAGAAAACTTAGTTTAAAGTTCTTAAATACCATGCAAACTGAGTCTTGTCATCGTTAACAGTGCTGTAAACGTCAACAGACTGGTAGGGCTATTGCGTTTTGGTGCTACTCTGTTAATGTTAAAAGCGCTGTTAAGAACTTTTTTACTGTTAACTCCTTGTTCCCATTAGAAATGGAGTAGAGGGAGTTATAAAGTACTGCAAATGTATGTAACAGGCAGACTGAGGCATTTCCGACTATATAAAGTATATATATTCTTGATCAGCATCAACAGTCGACTCGATCTAGCCATGTCCGTCTGTCTGTCTGTCTGTCTGTCCGTCCGTCTGTGCGTATGAACGCGTCGATCTCGGAGACTATAAGAGCTAGAGACACCAAACTTGGCATGCAGGTTCCTGTATACCATACGCAGATCAAGTTTATTTCAACTTTCGGATGCACCCCCCGCACCCTTGCAAAAAAACTTGCACAGCCACAATTTTTGAGACATGTCTTTGATTTTGAGTACACATATATGTTTAGTCAATGTTGACCAGCTGCGTAAATTTCATTACGATCGGATAAATAACACAAAAGTTATGGAAGAATCTATTACCGCCGTGTCAGCAGGCAGGTACAACAGTTTGACAGACACTGCACAAGTTAAGTGCATTTTTAACAGAATTTCATTTGCTGAGTACTGTTCAACATGACATACTATAAAATTGCCAATAACAGTGCAACATTCCACACTTTTACTTACATATTATGCAAATTATTCCATATTTCAACAATAACAATCAAATTGCTGCACATGATTTGCAGAAATTTCCAATATTTATAATACTTAAGCGCTTTAAAGATATTCAAGAAACGCAACAAACGCATTTAGAGCGCAGAAGAGAAACTAATCTAAATTCTTGAATTGCTTTGTCTGTTCTATTATTAAAGACTGTGTTGCATACCGATGGATTTCAAAAAGCCCCAAATCAACGTCACTTTCACAAGAAACTTGAGCTATTTGTATCACCTTTTTTTTTGGGGGGGAAAAAGCCAGGCAAAAGAGCAGGCAAAATTCTTTGACTCAATGCAGATACATTGAATAAATTTAATTAAATTAACAAAAGCAACAGGCAACTGGCAACACAGTGCTAACAACTTTTTTCTAAGGCTTCTCAAAAATGTGATACTGTCAGTTAGTCAGGCAGTCCGTCAGTCAGTCAGTCAGTCAGTTAGTCAGTCAGTCAGTCAGTCAGTCAGTCAGTCAATCATTTAGTCAGAATTTGATATCAAAGCAGCGCTTCAACACGCACACAATTCAAACAAAATTAAGCAAAACTCAAGCCACATCGCTGCTCAGAAACATAATTCAATGAAAGTTCAATAAACCTCCCTCCACCCCTCGCTCAGCACAGCATCCCCTAATACCACAGCCATGGTTTGCTCAATGAATATGCGATGGCATCCAAAAATGTTTTGTGTACACTTTTCAAGACGGTGAGAATACGCAGATAAACTGAAATTGAAACAAAATGTAAACGAATTGTGTTGAATTGAATGCGGGTTTTGCTACCCAAAAAGCAAAAGTAAAAGTCAAAAAAAAAAAGTGTTGCCTACATTGCGGCGCACAGGCAGGCAGCAAGGCGGGCAAGCAGTCAAATGGGGTGCAAGAGTGGCAAAGTGGCAAGGTGGCAAGGTGGCAACTTGGCTGAGTGGGTGGCTGGGCAGACGTGGCGTATGCGCAATCAATCATGAACGAATTCAATTTGGACAAAACGCAAAGGCCTTCCTGCATAGTTGTGTGTATATGCGTGTGTGTGTGTATCTCTGTATGTGTGTATGTGTGTGAACTGGGGCGTGGCAAGGACATCCTCAATGCATGACAATTGCGTAGTTGGGTTTTCTTTTTCTTTTTTTTTTTTCGTGCTTGTTATTGTTGCTTTCGTCCATCAGGTTGGTTAGCCTCAGTAGCTCCTGGCAACAGGATTCTGGTATATCGGCACGAGTATCTACTGCGCACAAATAACGCTCATTAATATTGACAAATCATGTGGAAAAATTGCGTAAATAGCAATTATAAATACTGTTCCGCGCTCACATGCCGTATACGCAATGATTATGAAAATAATTTCAGTTGCAATTACTGTAGGCACTTAATGCAAATCGCATTAAAACATTAATGATTATAAATTCAAATGAAAGTTCAAAAAGTTTTATATAAGCTTAACAGCAGCATGGCATTTTAAGCTCACATGCGAATGTTAATAGCAGAGAGTGTTTTACTAACAGTTCTTTAACATAAAATACAGTTTTTCGACAAAGAAAGTTCTGAATGTTGAGTAGTCTACAGAAACTATTTCTATTCTATGTTGAAATGTTTATAATATGAAGATTTCTTATATTGAGTTATATAAACTTTACAGCATCATGAACTGTTAAACTTATATGCGAATGTTAATAACAGACAGCCTTTACTTTACTCACAGCTCTTTAACATGATAAAAAGTACTACAAGTGAAGTAGTCTACAGAAATGTGATAATGTTAATAACATAGAACATGAATCAGTGTCATGGTATGTTGAATTACCATAGAAATGTTAATAACAGAGACTTTTTTCACTTAGTGCAGTTTAACATGAGAGGGAATTTTAACAGTTTATAACATTGAATATTAATACTTAGAGCTCTTCAGCTGTATGTTACAGCACACCAATTTACATACTGTTGACTCTTCTAAAAGTGAAATCTGCAAAAATGTTAAAAAGCCATAACATAGAATGTTACTATTCACAGCTCTGCAATTTTTATACTGTTCACTGTTAACATAGTTAACTAAAAGTTACTTGAATGTCTTTTAAAAATATGAAGCGCATGTCAAAAACTCTTAAGATTTATACAACAGAAGTATTACAGGGTATATCTTTCGTCATTTCTATCTCATACTTAAATGTAAAAATTCTTTATCTTTGCTCTACCTTCTTCTTAAGTTTGCTGGCTGTTTGACAGCTTGAAAAATTATTGGAAGTCATTTGCTTGCCCCAACGAGCCTCTTTTGCCTACAACTTCAACATTTTCATTTTCATCTTCATCTGCTGCTGCTACTTCTTCTTCTGCTGCTTCTTGTTCGTGCTGCCCATTTAACCTAATAGCTTTTCATTGTATTACGTTCACTCTGCAGCATTTTCAACATTTTCTGCCACTCATGGCAATTTGATTTTAAATTCTATACGCTGACCGATTTTACGGCAAAACAGAAAAAAATTCGCATATTCTTGGCCAGTTTGAAGAGGCTGATTCAAAACTAACACACACATTGATAGAAATCCTTACTGGATACGTTTTGTTTTTTTTAATTACTTTTGCCTGTGGTATTCAATACAACTGCAAAGTGAAAACTGAAAACTGAGCCTGCTCATGATTGATTACCCAATCGTATGACTATTATGCGGCTGTTGTGGTTGGCAGGTTGTGTAAATACGATACACGTATCACATATTTGTTTTCATGTGCAGCAAACAAAAACAAACACACACAGAGAGAGTCACTTTAAATTATAGTCAATTATATAACGGCACATTAGCTCTAAAAATATTCAAGCCATTTAGACGCTTGACTGCTACCTTTAATGACCTGTATCTGTATCTGTAAATGTATCTGTATCTGTAAATGTATCTGTATCTGTATTCAACTACAGTCTGTATGCTGGTCGCAGTTGGGCGGCATAATTAAAATTATTTGGTAAGTTACTCTCTACTGCGTCGCATTTTATAAACGTTGTTGATTTAAGGTGAGCCCCTGGGCTTTTCCAATGGCCTTGAGTACTAACATAGCTTGTATAACATTATAAATAATAAGTATTAGCAAAAGAGCTTGTTGTAGCAATTTTATAAAAGGCTTTAAATCTACTTTGTTTTAAGTCTTTTATATAAATGAGCAGCGTATTACAAAGTTATCTATCATAGTTATCCATCATCAACTTATCCGCATCGAGATTGTATAAGATGGAATTTCATCATTGGTAAGCTTGATTGAGATATCGTTAAAAGAAAAAAGCAATACCACATCTCATTTTGCTATCTAAACTAATAGAAAAAGCCACTTCGAAATATTAGTAAAATATTGCTAAATTATAATGTCGGCAAACGAAGATATTTTCTTAACACAAAAACTTTTCTTATAGAAACACTCAATTTGCGAGCTAATGTTCTTGTAACAGCTTTAAGATACAGCCACACGGTGTTGATAAAATGTAGCTTAACTTGTAGAAACTTTGTAGCGAGTACAACACATGTTATTCAAATATGTTGTAGAATATAATAATAAAAAAAGATATAAATAAGATGATAATGTCCTATGCACAGATGATAAAGCATATGAAGAAAGTCTTTTCGATTTTTTTTTTGGCAAGAAATAAATAATTTATAAAATAAGATGCTAGAAGATGTTGTCCGACTGAACCATTAAGTTGGCACTTCAACTTGTGAATGCTAAAACCGTTTGAGAATTACAAGTGACAATATAAAAAAAAATGTTTTTCATATTAAGAGTAACAATAATTAGAGTGTCTTTGATGCAAGCAATTTTCTTGAATATGGATGTTGCTCCAAAATGGAGTAAGGGCTTTATAATAATCATTCAAGTCTCTATAAACTAACATATTTTTGGCTTCATTCTTTTTACGAGTATTAGAAAACAAGAAAGAACAATTGCTTTCTAGGAAAATTTCATTTTCAATATGCTATAATAGCACGATTTTTAACAAATTTGGTCAGATTGACAACAACATACGCAGAATATGTAAATTTGACTAAGATAGCTAGTTGTTCATACAAAAACGATTGCAGCTATAAGATACATTTAACCGATTTAAATGAAATTTTGTCCTATAGCAGCTATATGTTATAGTGTATCAAGATTGCTTCAATGCTGAGAAATTAGTTAGCATATAAGCAGACGGACAAACGGACAGACAGACGAACCTGACTACTTCATGCTGATCAAGAATATAAATACTTAATGCTTGTCTCCGAGCCCTTCTTCAACCTGACACATTTCGTGACAAGATTATAATAGCCTCTGCAAGGACATAAAAAGGTTGCGAAATGTAGCTAGTCAAGTAACATAGTCAACTGATTACAATTTTAAGGTGTAGCATGAGATAGGCTACCTGAGCAATTTGTATGGATAATCTGTTTGCCCGCAGGCAAACTCTTAAAAGTTCGCCCGAAAAAAAAAAGAAGAAAAAGCAAAAAGAATATAAAAAAAAGGAAAGCCTGCCCATTGCTTCAATTCGTGGCATCATGTCAGCCTTTTTCACACCTATCCGGCAATTAATTTGGGGCAACACTTGAGCTTGGGCAGCTCGCAACTGGCAAGTGGCAGTTGGGGCAACGACAGCGGCCATAAAATCAATGCCACATGTTAAATATCGTGGGAAAAATTCACAAATACAAATACAGAATCCAAATAGAACTACCACACGCACACCAAAAACTGAAACTGAACTGAAAGAGAGGTTGGCAAATTTGCCAGAGCGCGATACATAATGAACATTGTTGTTGTTGCTGCTGATGTCCTTGTTGCTGTTGTTGTTGTTGTTGTTGGGTCATAAAAAGGCGAAAATACTTGGGGCACACACACAAAAGCCAACGGCGATGACGAAAAGTCAACTTTGTTGTTGCTGCCGCTGCCTCTGCTGCTGCCGCTGCTGCTGCTGCTGCTCTGCTGCCTCCTGACGCCTGTGCCATAAAGTATGCAATATTTATTTTGTATAAAACGCGTGCAAAGCATTACAGCAACAATAACAATATGTTAAAGTGCTCGACTATGAGATATTCTGTAGCAAACAAAGCATAAACAGGCATGTTCTGAATTCCGATTGCGTTTGAAGTTTGCTAAAAACGGCATTCAATGCTGTTCTGAATTCCTCAAAAGCGCCAAACTTTAACGTTTTGGAAAGTTTTGCTTTTATTGTATGCGACATGAAAAGTTATTGTTAGTTTATACAGCAAATTTCAAGTAACAAATACTTAAAATTAATTTTTTTTTATATTTTTCAGCTTATTTAGAAATGAATTAAAAAATTTTTCATTCGATTGCAGTAAAATTAAATTTGTAATATTATTTTAAAAAACTATCTTTAAATTAGAAACGAAAAGATGCAAAGAAAAGTGACTGTTCACTTCAGCGAAGCTTAATAGACTTAATGCTATCAAAACTTGGGTTCGAACTCGGTTTCGAAAAAGAGAAAACGAAACTATTTCAATCGAAAATCGGAACAGTTGATCGGAATTCATTCGTTTTTACTTTTCAAAAACTTAGGGAATTCGGAAGAGAACAGATATTTAACCAATTTGTTTGAAATTAACTTTTGTGATTTTTAATCCAATTATGGATAATCTGTTTCTTTTAAATAACATGCATGTTTTCCAATTTTCATAATAATTAATATTAAAGCAACCATGTTAACTACATAATGTTATACAAGGATTTGCAAAGAAAGAAGCATAAATTGTGTTTTTAACTTTATAAACATCGAGCCAACTAGAGACAACACTGTTATATGTTAACTATATATATAGAAAATCAGCTTTTGTGCAAGCAATTCACATAAGAAACTTCTTAGCAAGCTTCTGTTGCATATGTGTAGAACATTAAAAAAGAAATAACCTTTTTGTACAAATTTTGGCATACTCGGTATAACAAGAACGTTGGGGCAACAACAAAAGGGGCAGCCATTAAAACCGGAAAAGCAAATGAGCAGCGAAAAGACTGCGCCTGAAGGATAAGTGCACATAAATACAACAATTTGCCAGAGTTTCCAAGCTGACACACACTTTTAGCTTTCGGCTCCATGGCGCAGTCACAACATTAATTGAAATATTTATGCCATATCCAGTTCCATTCACAGTTCAACAGCATCAACCAACCTGCAAAAACCTGTGACAGATCTCTCTGTATGTGTGTGTGTGCGTGTGTGTGTGTGTTTCCCAAATATCTGGACAGCTTTCATACACTTTTGTAATTAAAGTGTTTTAGTAAAACTAATCAAACATGGCAACAATGAATGCATTGCAATTCTGTAGAATTTCAACGCGCAATTTTCATTTTCCGCGTATTTCGTTTTCTATGAAATCCAATGTTTTTTCATCGATTTTCAGAATTCCATGTTTTAGTAATCATTTTTTGTTTATTTAATGTCGACACGTGTAAAGAACTAAAATTGAAATTGAATAACAAGGAAATGAATTCAATTTTCAAAGCTATATAAATTTACAATTAATAACTAAATAAAGATCTGATTGAAAAAACAAAAAACACAGAAAGAAACTCAATCAGAACAAAAATAGTAAAAATGCAGTAGGTTAGCACGAATTAGCATACAAAAAAAGTTAGCTATGTTACATATATTTTTAATAAGAAATATAAATAGACAAGAAACAAAGAATTCAAAAAGATATGCAGGTAAAACTAATCGGCCGATTGTATATCGATTCCCATTTAGTAAAAAACAAGCTGAGAAGACTTTCTCACGCTCAGTCTTCTTCAGTGTTTGGCATTATATAATCTTATTCATTTCTGATTTCTATATACTAAAACTTATTTTTTAGTAGAGCATTACTTATCGATGGCATAACATAAGCTGAATATTCAATATAGAGTGCTGGATCTCATACTCTGACTGGCATATGCACAGGAGAGCGACTGCTGGCTATTAAACAGGTGAATAGCAAACCAGATGGATTGTTTTGATAGTGGTCATCTTTTTTATATCATACAGTTGCCATAAAGAGCAGCGTATGATCTGTCCAGTTCTGTCTAGACTCGATCTAGCTAAATATTATTGTATAGAATGTTTGAAGCAGATAATGATCCCAGCAGCATAATGTGTGATTCAAAAAGCGAGCATTTTGGCCAGTTGCAGCCGATAACATCTGATGGCAACAACTTGACCAGGACGACGTACATCACATGCGGACACTGCAATGACAAGCGATGCAGCTTCTCAAAGACTTGTGGATTTGGCTTAATAAACTGTTTCTGCTGCAAATGCTGCCTCGGGATTCAACAGCATCTGTGGTTGCTCCCACTGAAATACGAAGTCATCAGCGATAGGAGCAGTCAGAGCTGCTTACATTTGCATTAGGCTCAACTTCTCCTCACAAACTCCTCACAAACTGTCGTCCTGCCAGATGACTTGTCCAGCAATTGAGGCTCAAAACTAATCAGACGTTCCAGGATCGCGGAGTACAAAGCACTTGAAGCCGCCTGCGTTCTGCTTATACTCTTTGGTACTCTTCAGTTCCAGAAACATTATCGCTACAAACTCTCGAACTAAATCTTTAAGTTTCGTTTATTTTGAGTATATATCATGTAAATTTAAAAATGCATGGGTTATTGTCTAGCAATATTAATGCTAGTATTGACAAAACAAATAAGATTGTATGTTTTTCTTTTTTAAAAAAAACATATTGTAAATTATTGCAAGTATTGAGTTTTCTAAAAAATGCTTTGATATTCAAAAACTGCATAATATTTATATACAAGTTTTTATATAATAATTTGTACTATTTTATGCATATTATAAAATGTTTCAAGGATTCAGTTTTCTGCAAAATGCATTGACCCATTTGAAAAAACACGAACCAATTTTATATATTTTGTGTTGCGGTTGTTTTTAATGAAGTTAACCGCAATTTTGATGGTCATTAAGTGTGACAAAAGGCCTGCAGAGAATTAACCCAAAAATATTTATCATAATTATTTTGAAATATTTATTGCTGGTAAATATATTAAAATTTAATATACGCCTGAAATGATTGTTGTTGTTTGTTGTACATTGTTTATTGTTGTTGTTTATTGGCCGACCTCACAGGTGAATGGATTTGCGATGTCTTTTCACGCGAATCGATAAATAATTTCAAGTTCATCAAGAAGTGTAAACAACAAATTACAAAACACATTTGTTTGCATAATGCCCTCTGACAGTCAACATATGCGGGACATTGTGGTTAAAAGGGAGGGGATGAAGGGTAAACGGGGTAGGTTGGATTAACTAGGCACTGAAGCATGTAATTAGTTTTAAATATTGACTGTTATAAATTGGCTGGAAAATCGAAAACAATATTTATTGTGCAGATCATATGTCAGTATATATTTTGCTCAATGCGAAAATATCATATTATAATTGTCTGAAATGGAACTTTTTACGCCCTGTTCCCATTAAAAATGGGAAAAAGGGAGTTATAAAGTACTGCAAATGTGTGTAACAGGCAGAAGATGGTATTTCCGACTATGTAAACTATATATATTCTTGATCAGCATCAACAGCCGAGACGAACTAGCCATCTCCATCTGTCAGTCCGTCTGTCTGTCTTTCCGTCTGTCCGTATGAACACACAGATCTCGGAGACTATAAGAGCTAGAGACACCAAACTTGGTATGCAGGTTCCGGTTTACCATACGCAGATCAAGTTTATTTCAAATTTCGGAAAAATTTTCTAAATTTCTATCCTAAATAAGAGCTTATGCATTTCTGTATGAATACTAACTGTGGACTATCGGTTCGGTTTTCTCTCGCGTTAGGATCTTGTGAAAGTGATTTTCTCTTAAATGTTCATATTTTCATTTTTGGTAAAGCTTTGTGAATTTGCGAATTGAAATGCGCTTTCATTTGATCAAAGATTGAATGGTAAGTTAGCATTGAGATAAGATTCAATACAACAGATGAAGAATCAGTAAATCTTGAAGCTTTAAACAAATTTCAATTTCGCAAAATGTTGAAGGAAGTGAAAACCGGAATGCAGATTTGTAAGATAAACAAAGATACAAAGATAAATATGTATATTTACAATTATATTTACTATAGATACTATTTACAATAGATAACTATAGATGATGATAAAACTGTGATATAAACAAATGATAATTGTATAATTTAAGCACATGGCTTAAAGCACTTAATTAAAAACATATCAAAAACAGAAAGTGCAAATTGTTTAATGCACAACATGTTGCAACTTATAACTGCTTGAATTTGATTCAATTTCATTCAAGAAATTCAATTAATTCTTATGCGTAAATTGCCTTTAAATGATATAAAACTGACTCAGAATGGAGCATTGTCTTTTCCGCAAATATATATATATATATATATATATATATATTTATAGTATATAGTATATATATACACGTCTGTTATTTAGTTTTGTGCGCTGAATTGACATTTAATGGTTATTGATGTCAATTTAAAGTGCTTTATGTGAATCATACAAAAGACACTTATGATGGGGTGCCTCCCGAAAACGTGTGCTTCATCATCAGCATCATCTTGATTTGATTATAAAATTGCAATTTATCAATATCAACAGTTTTCACATAATTCAATTTGCACATTGGGGGCGATCATTGAAGGCAGGTTAAATTCAATTGAAATTGAATCAATTAAATCAAGGCTTGGCCAATTCAACGAAAATTCAAATCAGGCCAGTTATGTAAGTTGCAAGCAGACAGTAAATCATGCTAAGAAACGTTTCTATATCGCATGACTTTGACTTTGTTTATTATGATTGATCCACAGTTATCATGTGTGTGTGTGTGTGTGTGTGTGTGTGAAGCAAAGGTGCATGCCACATGCGAGTGGCTGATCGATCGCCTGATATATTTGCCATGTGGCACGGCCGCTGGTGCCGCTGGATCAATTTAATTGACCGTGCTGACGTCGCCCGCCCCCAATGTTAACTGTAGTGACAATAATAATATAATAATAAACCCCAATGATGCTCAGCAGCAGCAGCAGCAGCAGTAGCAGCAGCAGCGTGGGAGCTTTCGATGCTTTCAACGCTGCCACCGCTCACGCGTCGCCCTCTTTAAAAGAAAGTGCCGCGTAATTGATGCGTGTGTTGCATGTTTGGCGTGTGTGGCATCTGTGTCGTGTGTAGAGTTGCCTCAAACCGATCTGAACTAGTTTCAGGTCTTTGAATTAAACAATTCTCTTTGATTAACAGATATGCTTCTTTGCTTTAGTTCTTTGAGCTCTTTTTCTATCGTTTTTGGCTCAGCAGTTTCAATTTTTCATCTTTCGATTGTTCAAATTCGTCAATACTTAAGTTGAAAATTGTCAAAAATTTCAACAAATTCAAAAATGTCACCAAACCGCATATAATCAAGCCTGTTTCCATTTCCAATGAGCTTCTTTTCGAATTGTTTTTGAATTTGAGTTCTTGTTTTTAAATGCAGTTCCAATTGTTCTTGCTTTTGAAAGATAAGTTCGATTACAACTCATTTCAAACTTTTTAAATCGAATTTTTCATTAATATTCGGAATTCAGAGCTTGGAATCGGAATCGGAAATGGCAACAGGGCTGAATATAAATATAAAAATTGAACTAAAGGAACTTAAAACGATTAGTTTCTGTATTCGGAAGGGAACTAAAGAAACAACCGGAAAAGAACGATTAGATCTTTTATCCGAAAAGAAGCTAATGGTAGTATTAGTTATCTTAACCGGAAGGGAACTAAAGAAACGAATAGCTCTTTTATCCGGAAAGAAACTAAATAAACTATTAGTTTTATTTTTATCCGAAAAAATACTAAAAAAAGATTAATACTTTAATCTGAAAAGAAACTAAGATAAGCGTAAGTTCCAGTATATGCAAAGGCACTAAAGGCAAGATTAGTTATTTTATTCGAAAGGAAAATAAAGAAACGATTTCCGGAAATTTAATAAAAAAAGATTAGTTCTTTTATCTGCAAAGGATACAAAGAATCCGACGAGGAACTGAAAAATCGATTCATAAAGGAACTAAAGATTAGATCTTTTATCCGGCAGGTGTTAAGAGAACGATTAGTTCATTTATCCGGGAGAACTACTAAATAAGCGATTAGTTCTTTTATCCGGAAAGGAGCTAAAGAAAGAATAACGTTTCTTATCCGGAATGAAACCAATGGAATGATAAATTTATCCGAAAGCTATTGAAGTAAGGCTTAGATCTTTTATCCGAAAAGTAACTAAAGAAAGGAAAGGGTTTTATGTCTGATAAGGTTTTTTATGCGGAATGAAGCTAATGGAATGATTAATTTACCCGAAAGGTATTGAAGTAATGCTTAGATCTTTTATCCAGAAAGGAACTAAAGAAAGGAGAGGGTTTTATATATGATAAGGTTTTTTATGCGGAATGAAGCTAATGGAATGATTAATTTACCCGAAAGGTATTGAAGTAATGCTTAGATCTTTTATCCAGAAAGGAACTAAAGAAAGGACTAGGTTTTTTATCCGGAACGAATCTAATGGAATGATTAATTTATCCGAAAGGTATTGAAGTAAGGTTCAGATCTTTTATGCGGAAAGAAACTAAAGAAGGCAAAGGGAATTATTACATCTTTTATCCGAAAAGGAACAATTAGTTGCTTTATCCGGAAATGAACTAATAGAAAGATTAGTTATTTTTATCTGGAAAAGAACTTCTGAACCATATCCACAAAGGGAACTGCAATGAGCAACTCTAGTTGTGTGTGTCGCTTGTATCGTGTGTTGCATGTTTGTCGTGTGTGTCATTTGTATCATTTGTGTCGCTTTTGTCGTTTGTGTCGTGTCTGTCGCTTGTGTCGTGTCGTATGTTGCTGTCCACGAAGATCACTGCTGATGTCAATTGAGTGAGCACGTGTTCTGGTCTGGGTCTGAGTCTGGGTCTGGGACTGGGTCTTGTTGTAGGTAAATTTGCAGGCAACATTAAATAGATAAAGTGACAAGTGAATTAAATTTATGTTGACGCAAGGCATACAAAGCTGTTGTGCTGTTGGCAAACGCAGGCGCATAGCATGGTTGTTGTTAATTCAAGGACGTGAACATGGACACAGGACACGGATGGTGATGGTGATGGTGATGCTGATGCTGTTGCAAGTCCAAAAATAGCGTCAGCAGCAAACGCTGTAAAGTATGCAATAGCAAATAGTTGCGCCCACTCGGCACTAAAATGAAATGCAATTTTAATTTCATTACATTGCAATTTCACATTCCACTAATTTGTTTTGGTTTCTGTTTTTAGCAGTGCCCCGAAAGTGTATCTGTATCTGTGTGTGTGTATGTGTGTGTGTGTGTGTGTGTGTGTGTGTGTGTGTGTCTCTGTGTGCGTTGTTTTTGTTGGTTGAGATTTTTAGCCTCACTTTGCCACACTCAAAGTTATTATTTCAGTTTTGCGTCTGTCGACATCTCTCTGAGCCATTAAAATGCATTAGGCGTGGCAAGTGTGATTCACAAATGGTTGCAACAAATATGCAAGCGTGTTGCAAGCTAAAAGTGTTGCAGCTTTCAAAGGATTATTATAAAGTATTTACTATGTGCATTTTTAAACAGCTTTTATGCATTTTTGTAGCAGTTAATAATGCTTATTGTTGCATATGTTTCGTTAGAAATATGCTTTTAGACGCGGTTTTGACTTAAAGATACAAATTCATGTGTTGCACATGTAGCATAAAATTATAAAAAAATTATTCTAATAATATAAAACTTGTATCTTGCAGAAAACAATTGAAATTTGCAGTTTTTTTAATTGCAACTTATTTTTTAAAAATATTTCTAAATCAATTTTACTTAGTTCTTTTACACAACAATTGAATTGAGCAGTTTTCTAACTTGCTGCATATTTTTTAAAAATATTTCAAATGTAAATTTACTTATTTCTTGCATAAAATATATCAATTATGCAGTTTTCCAACTCTCAGCATATCACAAATATAATAATTAATACATATATCTACTTAAAAAGATATTAGTCCTTAAAAAATCGATATGATATCCGCTGCTAGCCACATTTCCCTTGCCAATGCCTCTGCTACCAAATACAAAATCTTAATTGAACTACCGCAGCTCTGGGCTGCTTATTGCCGGAACTCTCTAATAGTTGGTATTAATTTTTAATTTTAATGCACGGGACGTGCGGAACTGGCAAGCGCACGAATATCCTGGCTGCTCAGGTGCTGCTGCTGCTGCAAAAAAGTTTTGAATGCGCAAGGCAAAAACAAAAAAAGAACCAAATAAAAGAAATGCTAAATAAAAACAGCAAAAAAATAATATAAAAAACGAGGAAAATGAAAAAAAAAAAAAGGAACGCAAAACTCGTGAAGCTCGCACTTGGTAATTATGCGCTTATCTTTGTTGCCCCATTACCAGCTTTGCTGCCTGCTTCACACTGCTGCTGCCTGCTCCCTGCTCCCTCCTACTTCTGGCTGCTGCTCACTGCTCATCCCAGCGCCTCGCTCCCTTCTTCACGCTGCTGCCGGCTTCGTAGTCTGCTTTTCACAGGGCTAATTTCATTTCGCATGCAAATCGCGCAGTTTTCGCCAGCTGCTGATTTTTCAAGTCAAGTCTTAAAAGCAAATGCGTTCGATTGTTTCGCCTCTTGAAAACAAAAACAACAAAAAAACACACACAACAACAACAACAACAACAAGAACAGCTAAGAACTGTGAGCCCAAAAATCTCATTAAAAGTTTTGTGGCGTTTGGCATTTCTTTGAGCCAGAAATTGACGCTGCGTCTCGCAATTATTTGCTGGCCAAGAGGCCAACTATGCAGGTAGCCTGCATGTCCTGTGCAGGACTATTGTGTTTAATCATGCGTGTCTGAGTTCTTAGGGTGTACTTTTCTTCCTGTTTTTTTTTTTCGTTTTTTTTTGTGGTCAGCAGCCGGCGAATGTATCTCGTGCCACACGCGACTCATGTTATCAGCGTGGGAACGGCTGGAATTGGGCAACTGATAGTCGGAAAAAAAGGAACTTCAACTTTAGCTACTTCGATACTTAATGAAAGTGAATTGTATCTGTGTTTGTGAGCAATGCACATTGGCAGCAATTGGCTCAAGCATTGTTGGGTGCACATGCCCCTGACATTTAACGACAATAGCTATAACAACAACAACAACAACAACAGCAACATGAGGCAGCAGCAGAAGAACAAGAGCCAATGTCATAGCTTGTGGCTGGTGGCTTCTGCTGTTTGTGCCCCTGTTCGCTGATTGGCTGCTGCAAGCATTAAGGGCTAAAATATTGTTGTTAAGTTTACAAACTATAACTATAACTTACCTTTTGTTGGCTACATTTGAAAAGAGTTCAAGCTGTGTGCTTTTGCCAGCGCAAATTCAAACTCAACATAAACAATATCACTTTTTCTTGCATTTGTTTTTATTGTTGCTAATGTTGCACATAGCTTTTTGCAACATAAAAAAAAAAAATTCTATATATATATATATATATATATATAGATTGGGCTCGGAGAAATGAAGCGCAGTGTCTCAAAATTTAACTCACACACTTTTGTCAAGCACGACAAAAAAATTGCAAAAATATTTAGTTTGCTACAAAAACTTGAACTTCAAACAAATGTTTTCACAAAATGAAATTCTTTTGGTATTTCCAAAAAAATTTCACTCAAAAATTGCAGCGGCTGTTTTTTGGCTCGTTGCGGTTTCAGCTCGTTTCGTGTCTAGCGCTTGCAGAGTCTGTCGCCCAACTGAGCAAACGGTTGGCGCTGCCAAACGCTCGAAAGCCTAAATTCCAATCAGAAAGCGCTAATGAAAGCCAGCTTACGCGCTCTCTCTCGCAAGCGCTCTCTCCTTTTAAGTATGTGTGTGTGTCTGTGTGCGTGTGTGCGTTGCCAGGACTGCACATGGCCCAAAGCAGCGGGCAGCAAAATAACAAAAAAAAAAAAAAAACCGATTGCCAACCACGTGAACAACAAACGAAGACGCAGACAACTACAACAATGCATCAGCTGAGCTAAGCGGAGAGCGAACGAGCGAGCGAGCGAGCAAGAGAGAGCGCACGAAAACAAAGTGTCGAGACGCTCTCTCAAAGCTTCAAGTCGCGCTCTCTCTCGCTTTATATGCTGAGCCATAGAAACGGGCGCTTGTCTGCGTGAGTCACCATCACCTGATGTGTGCGTGTATTGTCAATGTGTGTGTGCGTGTGCGTGTGTTAGGCGTCCTTATTATTTTTGTTGTGCATTATTTGATTGTTGTTGCTGTTGTTGTTGTTGCTGCTGCTGCTGCTGTTGTTGTTGTCTTGCAAAAAGCCGGTTTGAAGTTTCGCTACATTTCGCAAGTGCTCCTAAAAGCATTGCAAGTGCGAACGAGAGAGCGCGTGTGTGAGCGAAATAATGATGATGGGTAAGAAAGGAATAAAAGCGAAAAGCGAAAAACGAAAAACGAAAAGTGTTCTGTGTGTTTTTCGCCTATATGAGCCCTATACAAAAGGTATCAGCTATTCGTTTCCTGAAGGGTTAGTAATCGAAGAAATTGACGCTTAGGCAGGTGGGCTTATAAATGATAGATAGCACGGTTAGACAGATGATGGCTTAATATACCATGACTGAAGGTACGGCAACAGCAAAAACGACAACAAAAAAAAGGGTTTAATCGATAGGCAAATTTGTTTTCTTTTAGGAAATTGAGTTTTAGATGACATAATAACAATATAAAGTATAAGGTTTATAAGCAAATAATTATTACAAATTTATTGCAACAGAGCAGTTGATAAGTTTACAATAAAGGGCAGCTTAAATACTTAAAGTTTAGTGTTTTTTTGAGTTAAAAAGAAAGAAAAGTTATGCTATATTTTTCATTCCTAAACGATATGTTTTTATTAATTCAGGAAAACCAAAGATTTCTATTAGAAATTGTAGCTTGTGCAGTAAATTTTAAGTGTACTACTAGAAATTAGAGTCTTTTTAAAATAAATAAATATTTTTAAATTTATAATAAAATTTCGTACTTACAATATTATAGTCTTCTTTTTTTTTAAATAAGTGCTCAAACTAAACATTTATTTAAGTCGAAACGTCATTCAGTTTGCTCCACCTCCCAACCGATCCTAACTATGTTATTGCAATATATATTTGTCATCTTTACCATGGACCTTTACAAAAGCATCCTAAAGAAACCTTAAGCCATCAGACACTTCGGCGTCTGCTCTCAGAGAAAGGCAGGCTACTCCCTCTCTCTCACTCTCGCTCTCTCTTTTTATATCTACGTACTTGACAGAAGTATAAAGCAGAAATACGCTAGCCAAAAGGACGCCGTCGTTGTCCTTACAACACGCTCACAGTTAGGCAGGACAATCGACGCTACCTGCCCCAATGTTTGTGCTCAATGAAAAGCTCGGCCAAACTGACGCTCGCAGCTTTTTTTCTAAAGTTCATGCAGACTTTCTGCGAAGCTTTGACATGGAGGCGACTTCAGTCGTCATAGTACTATGGTCGAGAACTCGATATTTTTGTTGCATAAATATTAAAACAACTTTTCAAAAGTAAAACGGCTTTAATTCGGAAATGTTTTGTGTTTATTAGTTCAGCATTTTGATTGAGAGTCCTTTGAAAACGTATCTTGCGAAATCTTTAATAATACACATTTCATTTTCATTTCCAGATAATTGTAAGACAACATCTTTAAATATATCAAATACTCATTTATAAGTTATTATATATATATACTCCATAGTAATTATTCATATATTTCTTTGTGAAAAATTTCAAAAATATTTTTTTACCCCTTTTCAAGAACCTATAAAAAAAATTTGAAAGCAAAAAAAAATCGAATATTAGTATAAAAAGCCAATAAAAATAAATAAATACTAAAACTATAAAATATAGAAACAAATTAAACGAAGAATAAAAAAAGAATTATATATTTCAAACTAAATAAAAATCAAGTTGTGGTTGTTTTTTTGATAACTGAAATACGAATACGAATTCAAAGCTATTCTATATATATATTTATAAAAATTTTGACTTAAAATTGTTAGTTGTGCTCCATAGTGCTCCGCCAAAAAGATGGCTATGCAACATGCATGCGTGTTCTGTCTGGCAATGCAAATGGGAATGGAGAATGTCGTCACCCATTGGCCGACCCAATGGGCTGAAGGCCGTTGTAATAATTTTGTATTAGGAAAGGTTAGTTGTAGTTGTTATAGTTGTTGTTGTTGTTGTTGTTGTTGTTGCTACTGTGTGTTGGGCGGCTGCTGCTACTGCTACTGCAGTAGTATATTATTTGTGGCAGGCGAAAGCTAAGTTGTGCTTTTCGCGTGCCGTAAACGGGGCGGTGCCGCAGACCTTGACAGCATCCCTGTCCGACTCGCGGATTGTTGCAACAGTAAAGAAAAAGTGTATATATGAAGTCATCTTAGTTACATTTGTTGTTTGCTTACCTGTCACACGGCACAGCACCTCGACGGGTTGGGTTTGAAAATGTTTTTGTTGCTGCTGCACGTCCTTCTGCCCCAGCCAACTTTCACTTTCGGTGCGTCGTCCTGTTTGTGTAATTGCCACCTCTTGGCTTGCTTTTTTTTCATTGTTGTCCTAGCTGCAGTTCGCGTAGTTGCATTAAAAATTGATCAGTAGACACTTGCAGCGCAAACTCTCAAGTTTTTAGCCTAATTGAGAAAGTTTTTTGGTTTCTAACTAGTGTCTTAAGTAAACAACAACAGTAACAAATTTTCTAGGTCTTTCTTCAGCATTTGGGCATAATGAATGTTTCACATTTTTGACAGTTAAAAATAACTTTTTAGTTTAGCACCAAATAGTATTTTAATAAGAAAATAGGTTTTATGAATGTGTCATGAGAAAGAGACAACATTTAAATAACAATCTAAGGGCGAAATTTCTAATTTCTATGATATCAAAAGTTTCGATATTGACGGTTCGACAATGCAAAATCTCAATGCTCTTGCAAACAGAACATAGATACAAACCAAGTTTGAAAAAAATATCTCTTGTTTTTCACTTTTTTAGTGGGAGTGTCCTTTGCAGCCAAGAATAGCATGTCCTTTCTTCGTCAGAATAGGCTTTATGGACAGAGATCTATTGCTAGTTTCTCTGTTGCCAAATTGTATTGCCTTTGGCAGTGGTTCTACTGCTGTCGTAGAAAGAGACCGTAATAGTCCTTTGGGACCTTAAGTCATTACTTTTGATCACAAATTTTAGCTGGTATTAGCCGGCATTGCCCGGCTTAAGGCTAGGTTAGGTTATATAGGCTGTTCGGCCGAAGGTCGAGCTTAGCCGAAGACCAATTGGCCATTGTAAAGAATTGGATGAAGGGCTGGGTACCAAGAATGTTGGGTAAGACGAGGAAAGAATGTGGTAAAGGTTGGGTCTCCTTTTCAAAAGACACCCAGCGCCTATTGAACTATCCTCTAGACTCTACATAAAGAGGCAGATTCCACAGTGAAAGTTCTGCAGATTGTCCATTTCTCCGCAGAAGGGGTTTTTGATAAAAAAAAGGGTTTCAATCTCTCATAATTGCAGGACAGATCCCACAAAAGTCATAGTGAAGCATATGCATCCTTACGTGACTCTTGTGACTGTTAAAAGTATCGCCACCCTAAGCCTTGGAATCAAATATTCAATAATAAAACTTAGACATTCATTTTATAGTTGAGGAAAAAACAATCAGCATTCAACGAGTTCTTGAGTTCATCAAACTTATTTTATAACTTAGATTGATCTAGAACACCCTGTACTGTATTTGTCAAGCACATTTACTACATACTTTGTGTCTATGCATTTCAACGACAGTGCAAGCAAACAGAGAACCTTATGCTCTCCAGCTTCCTTCAGCTCCATAGCAGCTTCTCAAATAGAGAGAGTAAACAAAAGAGTAAAATTATCTTAGGCGTACCGAAGATATACACCCTTGCGGAAAAGTTGTTCATATGAAAAGTTAATGCTCTACCAATTATTTCTATGACAGCTATAAGATATAGTCATCCGATTTTGATCAAACTCAGGCAACAAGTGTGAAACATAATAGCACTGAATACAAGTTAGTCTATTTGGGATAGCTTTATAAAGAAAATAGATTTTCATCTAGCAACTCATACTTTACTCGATTGTATCTATGGCAGATATTATGAATATATACATATAGTCATCTGATTGTGATGAATTTTCGTCAGATTAACAAAAAATACTGTGATTCAGTAAATGTGCGTTTGTTTGGAATAACTTGAGAAGCAATAAAGTTTTTCAGCCGTAGTCACACTTAATGACCTCAGGATTCCAAGGACATTCCAGAATTCTGGCTATCTCTCTTTCAAATTATGGCAATGTTGTCGGAAATGGTGCAAACTCATGATGAGCCCGCTATTCGTTAACCTACGTACATTGTCATCAAATACGATAATGAACATTCATCTACTTTGGAATTTCCTGAAAGGCTTTGTCCATCCAGATGACCCGACCCACTCGCTTTCGAAGGTCCGGAGATTTATAAAGGCAAGGGTTGCGATATTAAATGGGAATAGAAAATGAGCTTGATGGTAAAGACCATGAGGAAGAGGAAGTAGCATAATTCAAATATGTTTTAGAAAATAATAATAAATAAGATATAAATAAGATGATATTGTCCCATGGACCGAAGATGAAGTATACGACGAAAGTCGTATAAGATAAGATATAAAATAAGAACCCTTAAGCCGGTACTACACCATGCGAATGCTTAAACCGTTTGAGAATTATAAGTAACAATCTAAAAAAAACTTTCTTCATACAGATTATTTTAGAGTGGATTGCATTTTGATGCAAACTATATTGTTGAATTGCGATGTTGCTTCAATATGCAGCCAGAGCTATAAAAAAAATCATTCGTTTTAATATTTAAGTCACTGGACTTTATTATTTTTACGATTATTAGAAAACAAGAAAACAGAATTATAATATCCTGCGAAAGGGTGTAACAAGACAAACATGCAAAAAGAGAAACAAAATATATATTCTTAATAGGATCGCAGCTAACTCCGGGCTGTTTACATACTTTTGCAGTACTTTATTATCCTCTTTGTTCCGTTTTTAATGTGCGCAGGTTATACAAATTATTTTTTACAATATTCAATTAAGCGCCAAGTGGAAATTCACCACACCTTGACAAATGCATGAACTGCTTGAGGTGAACAAAGATGAACTGAAGTCATCAGCATGCCGATGGTAAGCAGTGCATGCAACTACCAAGCAGAGAACTTACACGCCATCTGGCGAATATTTTGAACAGCAAGTGAGCAACTTATCATGTTTCTGAACCAATTTAGCATCCACATGTGGTTCGATTCTATGCTAAAAACGTATGCTTTTTAAACAAAATGTTTATTCTTGGCAATGAAAAGATTGCAGCATTGGAAGAAGGCCCAGCCTTATTTTGACCAAAAGTGCAGCCAAAATGGCTTACAAGCTGTTTAAATGTGATAGAACGAACATTTCAACAGATATATATATATATATCAACAAAACTTTGATACAAACACACAAAACAAACAAAGAGACAAAATACCAAACTGATTTTTCTCGTAAGATCATTGAAAATTTATAATGTTCATAACGTTTGAACAAATTTGTGAATTGGATTGATTTAGGTATTATTATAGGCTTTTCTGTAATTTAATTGAAAACGTCACCGGAGCTGTCTTTAATGCATTACACATTTCGTAACAAAAGTAGAATAGCCAAAGCAATAATTGAATTGTTATCTCAGTCACCATAGAAGAAAATCCTGAACTGTTTGACTCAAATAAAGTAACTATATTGCGCTCTTATCACACACAAGCCCTACACACTCAGATCGTAGAACCAAGGGGTGGTGTATGGGGGGTAACAAGAGTCCAAGGCAGACATTTGAAGGGTCGACACCAAATAAATGCATGCGAAATCAAATTTGCAGGCAAAAGTACACAAAAAACTAAACGCACTCATTTATCATTATTTCGGGACATGCAATTGCGATATTTTGCTGCCAATTGGCAATTGTTGTGATTGGAAGCAAACACACAAACACACACACACACGCACACACACACACACAAACACACACAGCAGACACAACAGCAACATTGATTGTTTGTGCTAGAGTTGAGCAATATTGTTATTTTGCATTCACAGTGAATTCAAATTTCAAATACATATACTAACTATTAACTGTTCAGATTTCTACATTTTATTTTTATATATATGACAAAACTACATAAAACACGTTCAAATCTTTTTGTCAGAAAGTATCTTTCAGCGATTTATTGAACAATTGTTACAAATTTCATTTCATTCTATTCAATTCAAAAGACTTCATTGGTATAACCTGTCTTCAGTTGGCCTCTGTTCGTATCCTGCGCCTCGCCAAGCTTGCTGGTCTGACGCTCTTCCAGATGTTGCCTATCCTCCATTAAACTCGCTCAGCTGAAGATGCACTCTACTGCACCCCAGCTACTGGATGGATCATTCTCATGAACGAATCGATTGAGATAGATTCTGAAACAGCCATGACCGCTTAGTAGCTGGGTTAGCCTGAAGATGACTGCTCCATGCTTCCGGTTCAGCCATATCTCTAAGTCAGTTCTAAGGCGGTACGTCGACCGGACCTTTTGAGAGCTATTCCAACGTCTTTCTCTGGCTTGCGGTCCGCCGGCTCACATGCCAAAATGTCAATTGGCATCATTCCAGCGAAGCCCACGATACTCGTTTTTTCCGGCAGCTGTTTCCTCAGTATCAATTGCATAGAAGAGAGCCCAGAACGGAAACTTGTGGCACCCCACTCTTTATGTCGTACGACTTATGGCCACTGTCGGTTTCAAGCTTGAGGATTAGGTTCCGAAAGTAGTCCTTGACTATCTGCATAAGATATGCTGGCACTTTGAATCTTCTGTAGACGCTTAGTATACGCCCCCAGTTGAAGGCCAAGGTCATCTGCTGCTGAATGGCAAACTCCAGGCGGTTGCAGATGAGCCAGCCGTGTCGAGGCTGGTTCCTCTAATGGCTTCCCCGGTTTTGGAATCAGCACAAAGTTTTGAGTTTTCGCTCCCTTAGGCATTGGTTGAAAACGTGGCAGGCACTGCGCGCCTCAGATATGTCCTTAGGAGGCGGTTGAGGCGTTTTGTCGAACTTTCCAAGAATTTCCAGCTGTTCGTCCTTCTGTCCGTCTTTCTAGCTGTTTCTATGCCAACTAATCTCACAGTCTTATAGCTATCTTTAAGAAACTTGACACAGATGCCATTTGTTTGCCGTAAGCAGTACGTATGTCAGAATCGGACAGATCGGATAACTAAAACATATAGCTGCCATAGGAACGAACGGTCCAAAGTTTTGGTTATATCTGTTCTGGTAACAATCGCTTGCAAAATACAATTTTGAATGAGAAACTGTTTTGTATCATGTATATCTAAGTTTGATCAAAATCGGATGTCTATATCTTAAGAGCTGCCATAGGAACAATCGGAGTAATGTAAATATCTGTACTGTGACTAAGCTGTTACTTGTCATATTCATTCGCAGTGTGATAAAATATACTTATCACAGTCACAGGTTCAACAATATTACGCTTGTCTAGTTGCTACACACACACACACCCAAACACACACACCCACACACATACTTACATACATATTCATACGTAAGTGTAATGATTGCTCATGCATAAAGTAAATGGCGCAGTTGTCGAAAATTTTCATTGGCAATTGTGCAAACAGTCAAAGATGCAACAAGTTGCTGCCAATTTGCGAGTGGGTGAGTGGGTAAGTGGGTGGTTGGGTGGTTGGTTGGAGTGCTGGTTAGTGGTTAGGTGGCTAGCTGGCTATATGGCATGGTGCAACCTGCAGGCAACAATGGTTTTTGAAGCAGAAAATTGCACAAGTAAAGTGCAAAATTAGATGGAGCCGACGCCGACGCCAACAACGATGATGTCGTCTCAAAGAAATTTACAGTGCACACACATCAGACCATACAGACAGACATACGGACAGACAGACAGACAGACAGACAGACGTTTGTAATTTACTTTTGTTTGTTAATTGTGGAACTCGAAACTTGAAACTGTTGCTAGCAGCGGCTCCTTCTGCAGCAGGCAGGACAAACGTTGCCTTTTTAGTGTGTCCACTGATGCATTATCCTTCCAGTAGCATCCCAAACACAACCATTTGTCTGAGGCTTGCAGTTATGGAACTGGTTAAGAGTACAGCATATTGCTAATGAGTTGCATTCGATTCTTTGTTTTTTGAAAGACAAAAGTTTCAGGTATTGCAATTTAATTAATGTAATGAAATGACTAATTGAAACTCTTTTCATAGTTATTTGATAACGCTTTGCTGTACTTTAATATGGGTGCGATTTCATTATCTCATGTTCATAAATGCATAAATGAATGTGAATTGATTGGTATGGTCACTTTTTGATCAACTAATTGATAAGGTGCTGAGCCTTGTAGAGTTTATTAAAATTGTATTACGAAATATGTAACGCAGACCTCACCAACACTATTAAACACACTTATTCTTGATCAGCATCAACAGACGAGTCGAACTAAACATTTCCAACTACCCATCTAACTAACTGTACTATGTGAACTAGAATCTCATTGAAGCTATGTCGTTGAAACTTGACACAGATACTTCTTATGGCTGCAAGCACTACATATGTCAGAATCGGCCAGATCGGCTCACTATAACATACAAAATTTGCTAATTCATTAAGACTTTAATATCAAAACGAATGATTCTTTAACAGCTCTGGCTGCATATATGAGCAACATCTCAATTCAACAAAATGGCAATCAAAGCAAGCCACTCTAAAGTAATCTCTAATAAACTTGTAATTCTCAAACGGTTTTAGCATTCACATGTTGTAGTGCCAACTTAAGTATTCAGTCGGACAACATCTTATTTCTTCTTTATTTATTTAACAGAAAACAGACATGTATCGATTCCCATTTAGTAAAAAACAAGCTGAGAAGACTTTCTCACGCTTAGTCTTCTTCAGTGTTTGGCATTATATAATCTTATTCATTTCTGATTTCTATACTCTAAAACATATTTTTTAGTAGAGCATTACTTATCGATGGAATAACATAAAAATATTCAATATAGAGTGCTGGATCTCATACTCTGCCTGGCATATGCACAGGAGAGCGACTGCTGGCTATTAAACAGGTGAATAGCAAACCAGATGGATTGTTTTGATAGTGGTCATCTATTTTATATCATACAGTTGCCATAAAGAGCAGCGTATAACCTCTCCAGTTCTATCTAGACTCGATCTAGCTAAATATTATTGTATAGAATGTTTGTAGCAGATAATGATCCCAGCAGCATAATGTGTGATTCAAAAAGCGAGCATATTGGCCAGTTGCAGCCGATAACATCTGATGGCAACAACTTGACCAGGACGACGTACATCACATGCGGACACTGCAATGACAAGCGGCGCTCTCAGCGATGCAGCTCTCAAAGACTTCTGGATTTGAATGAATAAACTGTTTCTGCTGCGAATGCTGCCTCGGAAGTCCCAAACTTATCAATTCCAAGATTTTGTTCACAGAAAACTCAACCAAACTCAATTTTTATAATATAATAATTTTTATAATGAAAAAATTTCATCAAAATCGAACCACTATATCTTATAGTTTTCATAGTAAAAATCGGTTCAAAATCTAGTTTATGTATGAAAAACGTTTTTGTTTCTCAAGCTAGTTTTGTTTAAACTCAACTACACTGCGTTTTTTTATGTTTTTGTCATGCTGACTTAATTTGATTAAAATTGAGCGTCTATATCTTATATAACTGTCATATAAACAATCGTTCGTAGATTAAGTTTTTATATAAACATCTTTTCTGCAAGGGAAGATACCTTTTCTTTCTTGTTTTGATCTAGGATTGAAGAAAACTATATCAGTGAAAACCAAAACAATCCCCTCTTCATTTCAGGCAGTTTTAAATTTTTGACTATTATAAAGCTACACTATATATATATATAATTTTCCAGTTGTTGCTTACTCTGTAATCCTGTCCACTTGACTCTGAGCTTAACTGTCTGTTTATAAATTGGTTTATAACTTTTGTCAGTCGGCACGCAGAGATTCGTTTCGAAATATAATCGGATTTGAACAAATATTTGCAAATTGAAATGCAAAATATATGCTTGCATAATGGATTTATCAGTTAATGCTGTAAATCGTTCAAATCTGTCAGGTATCTGCCGTCTATATAATTTGTGCATATTTTGAACATGTTGCAGACTGCATTTAATGCGCTTACGGCGCAGAGTCAAACCAAATGTTTATGTAATGCGACGCTTTACTCAATTAATTGATATAAATATCTATATATATATATTGTAAATAAATATTGAGGCTACATGTATATATATGTATATATATGCAGGCAAACATTCGGTAATATTCTGCAATGATTGTGTACACAATAATGCAATTTATTTTATGCATTTTTCAGAAATCGCATTGTGTTTGTTTGTATTTGTATATATATATATATGTATACATATGTATATATACTATTATATAATTACAATTTTTTACTTTTGTTTATTTGCATTTTAATCGTGTTTGTGGCAGTTAATTATATTTTACAGCTAATGGCAAAATGTCACAATAATTAAAATGCACATCACAGCGCAAAAGTTATATACTGCATGAACTGGTGTCAATGATTGGGATGATTGAATGATTTAATGGTTGGGTGTAAAGTGTGTAGTGTACAGTGTACAGTGTAATGTATAAATTGTAAAAGGCGTAAATCTATCTGAATATTTGCAGTGTACAATTCGGAAAATGATTGGGCAGCTGCTGTCAGCAACGATTAAGGTGTAAATTTCCTTAATTATAAATTAAATGCGAACATGAATGAAATATATATTTGATAGTTATGAGGCGTTCGCATATATATATTTATTTAATAATTAGTTTAAGTGACAAAATACAGGTTTGAGTCAATATACGATTTGTTTGCAGGTTAATCCGTTAAAATGTTTTTGATATCAGATCATTAAATACGATTTAATATTTCCATTCATTTGATATTATATTTAAAAGGCAGCCCCAGCAATACACACCCAATTGACCATTAACTCTGCATATTTGCAAAGGTCATTAAACAATGTGTGCGGCAATTTAATTTTCACAAAACAATCAATTAAGCTCTCTAATTATGCGTCGGCTCGTGTTGCATGCCTTGCAATATCAAATGAAGCGCCTAAAGTTATGCAACAAAATTCAAATGCAATTTATTATTAATAGAAATCCGCATTACGGCGGATAGGCGAATCCATTCGAACACATTTTGTAATTAGCCGCATGGAATGACAAAAAACTAAGCCCAGTGCACAAAGATCTAGTTGATCGACTTGAGCATATCCAATTAGAAAGTGTATAGAGACTTTGAAAGTTATTTCAAATGAAGAATGAAAAGTTATTTTCAACGTGCTAAAGTTATATATCCTTTCGGAAAAGTTATTAATATGGAAACTTCATTTCGTTCGTTTTTTTCTATGACATCTATAAGATATAGTCTCCCGATTTCGACAAGAACATACTAAAATGCAGAATAGCTAAATTTAGTTAGGATAGTTCCAGAAACAAAAAAAGTTCTAATACAAAAACTAAGTTTTCAACCATTTGTTTCTATGCAATTTTCAGATAATATGCAAGAAATGTTTGATATATACTCAAAACAAGCGAAACTAAAAGATTTAGCTCGAGACTTTGTAGCGGTACTGTTTCTGGAACTGAAGCTGCTGATGAGTTCTGCTGCCCAAAGAGTATAAGCAGAGCCTCAATAGCTTTGTCAAGGTGCTGTGTGATCCTGGAACGCCTGATGAGTTTTGAGCGTCAGTTGCTGGACAACTCATCTTGCAGGACGACAGTTTGTAAGGAGTTTGTGAGGAGAAGTTGAGCCTAATGCAAATGTAAGCAGCTCTGACTGCTCCTATCGCTAATGACTTCGTATTTCAGTGGGAGCAACCACAGATGCTGTTGAATCTCGAGGAAGCATTCGCAGCAGAAACAGTTTCTTAATCCAAGCACTTCAACATGTGAATGCTTAAACCGTTTGAGAATTACAAGTGTCACTCTGAAAGAAACGTTTTTCATACAGATTATTTTAGAGTGGCTTGCTTTGATTACCATTTTGTTGAATTGAGATGTTACTCATATATGCAGCCAGAGCTTGAAAAGAATCATTCGTTTTGATATTAAAGTCTTAATGAATTAGCAAATTTTGTATGTTATAGTGATCCGATCTGGCCGATTCTGACATATGTAGTGCTTGCCGCCATAAGAAGTATCTGTGTCAAGTTTCATCTAGATAGCTTTAAAGAGAGCTTAGTTCACATAGAACAGTTAGATAGATGGATAGCTGGAAATGTTAAGTTCGACTCGACTGTTGATGCTGATCAAGTATATAAACAGTTTATAAGGTCGTAGAAGTCATCCTCAATACTCTTTATAGCTATGGTCATAATCAATACCTATTCTGTTAACAAATTACGCTTTGGTAGTAAGTGTGCAGTCGAAATGAAAGCAACTTTTACTGCTGTGAATGCAGGGTATAATAAGGCGAAAGCACAGAAATACAATTATAAATTAAAATCTAATTAAATTAGCAGCGTGGCAGACAATTGACAAAATGGACACATGGTTAAATAAATGAATGAATGGGTGCATTTTTATAAAGGGTTAAAGAGGTGGTTGGCGGGGGGTTAAGGTAAGCGTTAAGGGGAAGTTAAGGCCAGTGCATGGTCAATCAGACAGAGGCGAGCGATAAATGTATTACGCGTCAATGGCGTCGCATAAACAATTTAAACACACACACGTACACACACACACGTACACACACACACACACACATACTGGTGTTAATATTGATGCGTTCTTTCATTAAAATGCATTTCATGCTTCAATACATCAAATACAACAAGGCTCTTAAATAGTATATGTTAGTTCCGGCTTTAGAGTATTGCCATCGTTCTTGAATTGCAGTACAAGTTGATATTAGAGTTCATTAGCAATATGCTTGGGATAGTGCATAACATATCTTTGGGATGCGGTTGTCAAGAGGCACTCGAACTATGCATTTATGCTAGTCTCATTAGCATAGTGATATTGATTTTCTGGTTAACCATCAATCAACAAAACGCCATACACAAAATGAGATTGCTATGCAATTGAGGATTCAAACCGCAGCACACGCCATGCTCGAATGCCTTAAAGCGTCTGCTTGGTATGCAACAATTTATGTGTATACACCCATACATAGACACACACACACACACACACATACACATAGAGCGTAGCATACGTTGAACAGCATTTCAGTATGCCTTCTATATGCTCTCTGCTCCTCTGCCTTCGCCACTGTCTCCGCCTCCGCCTCTGCCTCTGCCTCTGCCACTATCTCCTTCTGCACCTCCATCTCTCTGCATCCTGAATCATTGCTCCTTTTTCCTGGTTGTTGCTGCATTGAGCCTGGTTAACAGCAAACCCAACTCAACGCAGCCTGCCTTGTTCTTGTGGCCATTGTCTTTGCGCGGTCATTTGGCTTTGATAAACAATTATGGCCACAGAGAGCCAAGTGAATTGTGCCCAGACGACAAGAACAATTAACAATTGCACAAATACGAGCACTAATTAACTATTAAAGTGCATATATACATATGCATATCGTCGACATTGAACATTGAAGTGCCAACAAATGCTTGACTAATATCTCTTATAATGGATGACAAATGGTTCTGCAATAACACATAAATGACTTAGTTGTTAGTTATTCTATATATATGTATATATATATAAATATATATATATATATGCTTATGACACAATCAACTTACTCGATATAAATCAACAATAGTTTTATTAGGTGTTCTCTGCATTTCATTGTTAATATTCATCATAAATAATTAGTCAATTAAGTTCCAAATCTGACTTAATTGTTTTAAATGAAAACAACATGCACATCGATGTCTGTCAATTTATGCACCTGGTTTATTTATTTGATTTAATCAATGTTCTGGCTGCTTGGTTCTTTTTTAATTTTAAATATCACTTTTTATTTATATTAAGTAAAAATCAATATTGACACTTAGAATAAGTAAGTTTAGTTGAGATAACTTGTTAAGCTAAGAAAAAAGAAAAGAAAAGTTCGCGTGCCAAAAGACTTAGTGAAGATATAGTGAACCGATTTTGAACAAACTTAGTCAACAAGTTAAGAGCGAATCAATACTGAATCCAACTAAGTCTATTTGAAATATATCTGTATACGCAAACAAGTTTTTCATATAGCAACTCATGCTCTAACCGATTGTATCCATGGCAGATATAAGACATAGTCATCTGATTTTCATTTCGTCAGATTAACAAAAACATACTATGATCCAGAATACGTGTGCTTGTTTGGAATAACTTGAGAAGCAAACAAGTTTTTCAGCCGTAGTCACACTTAATGACCTCAGGATTCCAAGGACATGCCAGAATTCTGGCCATCTCTCTTTCAAATTACGGCAATGTTGTCGGAAATGGTGCAAACTCATGATGAGCCCGCTATTCGTTAACCTACGTACATTGTCATCAAATACGATAATGAACATTCATCTACTTTGGAATTTCCTGAAAGGCTTTGTCAATCCGGATGACCCGACCCACTCGCTTTCGAAGGTCCGGAGATTTATAAAGGCAAGGGTTGCGATATTAAATGGTAATAGAAAATGAGCTTGATGGTAAAGACCATGAGGAAGAGGAAGTAGCATAATTCAAATATGTTTTAGAAAATAATAATAAATAAGATATAAATAAGATGATATTGTCCTATGGACCGAAGATGAAGTATACGGCGAAAGTCGTATAAGATAAGATATAAAATAAGAACCCTTAAGTCGGTACTTCAACATGTGATTGCTTAAACCGTTTGAGGATTATAAGTGACAGTCTAAAAATAACATTTTTCATAAGTGCTGTTTCATGAACATAGCTTTAAAGAGAGCCTAGTTGACATGGAACAGTTTGATAGACGACTCGGCCGTTGATGCTGATCAGAACTATATATGTAGCTTATAGCCGACACCGTGTCGGAGATGGTTTTCTACCTATATACCCTTAGAGCTTATGTGACTTTAATATGTGTAGCCTTAACTTTAAGAACTCGCTTCTTTCTTAAGTCGCTGCTTAAGCAATCTCACTTATAAGCTCATACTTTGATGCCTTACAGGTAATCATAAATCATTCTGCTGGGCAGGTAAATACGCACAGAATCAGTGGCAATGTGCTTGCCTCAATCAGCTGCTTCGCCTGTTGCCCATGCAACCCTTTTTTGTTATCGAACTGCTGCAAGTAGCTATTTGAAAATCGATTAAATAGATTTTGGGGCAAGAGATGCGGTCGAAAACGGCAAATGGCTCACACAAAGAAATCGCAACCCGAAAATAAACGCAATAACAAATGGAGCAAGTCAGAGTAGTGCATCACGCAGCACGTTGCTAGTGCCACGCCCACAATTGCCCCGCAGTGGCGCAACGCCCACAGACATGACACAATCAAGCGGCTGGCAGTGTTGCACTCGTTGACTGACTTCCGCTCTATTTGCAGGGTACAAAGTAATAGGAAAATTTCATACTTCCGCAAATCTTTGTTAAAGCCGCACACAATGCGCTACTCAAGTTGCCGCTGCTCGAGTTGCATACCACACGCTGCACATGCCACGCCCACTAGAATGGGGGCCGAGACGCCCCAACAGTTGTCGCTTGTCGCATATTTTGTGCGCGCTCAATTATACGCTGAAATGAAGCTGCTCATCCAGTGGCGCCTCCGGCCCAGACAGACAGACAGACAGACAGATAGACATACAGACATGCAGACAGTGTTGCCCCACTGTGCGGCATGTCCTTGTCCCATGTCCTGGCTGCGAAATACTCCCTTCAGCCAAGCGATTTAACTGTTTGGTTTGTTGGCATTTCATTTAAGTGCAGCCCCCGAGTGCAGCATATTTTGTTGTCATTGTTTGCACTCTGTCCGCCTTCTTTTTCACCCACTGTGCTACCCCCCTTCCTGCCCTTTCTCTGTCTGTCTGCATCTCTCTCTCTCTTCTCTCCTGCGTTTGACCCTGCAGCTATTCGCGTTTTAGGAATTTCAAGCTCGTCGCTTTCGAGTATTTTGTGCAGATTCCGCACAAATGTAAATCAGTTATTGATAGTCAAAATAATGAAAGATTTGCATAGTCTGTTATCCATTTTGCATTGCTACTCTGCCGTTCTGTCGCTCTGCCGCTCTGCCGCTCCGCTGCCTGCCTAAGGACTTTCTTAAAGCTGCCAAGGATCCCTCTAGTCATCCATTGGCATTAAATGCATCTAATCGAAAACTACGCTTAGCATAACAAATCTCACAGATTACAACGATTTTCGTATTATTTTCGAAAAGATTTGCATTTATATAATAAATTTAATAGTTTCTATAGTTTCTATATATAATTAGAAATAGTCAAAAATAGCTCAAACCCAAATATCACAAGATGTAGTATATATTATAGAAAACTTATCTATATCTATATATATATATATAAACTGTTCAGTCTGACTGACTGACTGACTAATTAGCAACGCTCGCACAGCATAAACCATAAAAGTAAAATACGGAATATATTAACTAAGATCGGATTTTGGAATATTCAGTCGGGAAATGTGGGAAATGCGAGTAAAACTGTTGTATGCACCTTTTTTGTGTATCAACCGATCAGGCATAAACTTATTTTTAAAGATCTATATAAAACTTCAACTATGTCTGCATGCCTATTTTCCGGAAAATGTTAGGTGTGTCCTAGAAGACGACCCTCAAGGCGCCGTCCATGGATCCATAAATCGCTGGGATGGCGCCGCTTTAGGCGCCTTCTGTTTGTATTTACCGCTAGTCTCCTGGCTAGCAAGTTGGCGTGCCTCTGGAGCCTTTCTCTATATCGGCTGATATGCCGATTAATCTGCGAGCATATGGGTTCAATTCGCAGGTCACTATAGATTGACGAGTTACGAATGTACCTAGAAGCACCAGCATTTCTACGGACGATCCTGCTTTGGGCGGATTCCATGGCCTGTATGGAGTACGTGGCAGCACATCCAAAAAGTGCGATGCCATACGCCATTGCAGGCCACAGGACCATCTAACACACCCTTAGCTTGTTGGCCAGACTGAGGTAGCTTTGAGGCTTTTCTTTGGCAGCAGCAGCAACCTGCAAGATATGTGGACGACAAGTGAGCCGACTGTCCAGAGTGACACCAAGGTATTTGATAGTGTCCTTAGAATAACGTGGCCTTCGTTTGCCCAGCAGGAAAAGCTATTTAGAGACTCTTGCGTGAGTCTGAGGACTTCCCTAGACCTAGTGCTGCGAGCTGCAAAGGCAGTATCACCCGCATATGTGGCAATCAGCGTGTTGTTGGCAACTGGAGCTGCCAAGTCCGCTGTGTACAGTATGTATAGGATGGGCCCAAGGACGCTGCCCTGCGGTACACCTGTTAGAATGCGACGAATGCTCGAACGCTCGTCTCGTAACTCGACCATAAATCCACGATTATGCAAGAAAGACCTCAGAATAAGGCAATGAGCAGCTGGCAGAAGACTCTTGAGCGTAAAGAGTAGGCCATCATGCCATACTTGATCGAACGCTTGTCTGACATCCAGGAAGACGGCAAAACATAACTCCTTGTTCTCCAGGGCTTCCAGCGAAAAGTTGCTTGTGCCGAAAGCCAAATTGATGGTAACAACCGTTCTTTCGATCATCATGGAGAAGGTCGGAAGCAAGCTGATCGGACGATATGAGTCCATGCTATCAGAAATCCTCCTAGGCTTTGGCACCATGACTATCACTGCACATTTCCACTGGGAAGGGAAATGGCGTTATCTCAGCATGCAGTTAAAGAGTTTAAGACTCCGGAAGCGCTTTGACTGTTCTCCCGTCCACACCGTCGTAGCTCGGGGTCTTCGTGGGATTGTGCCGTTGGATCTGCTGGCGCCCTTCATCCGATACGTGTGTGAATCGCTCAATTGGCAGGGGGTCAGACTCCACAAACGAACTCGTTGTATTGACATCAGCCACTCTAGCAAGCTCAAAAGGACATGAACAGGTCCTGCAGTTCAGCAAACGCCGTCACAATGGCCGGGTCAGAACTGCGCAACGTACCATCTGACCGTCTAGTGGGAAGCTTTCTTAAGCTGCGCGTAACCTTCGAAATGGTTAAGCCCGGACTTCTGTTCGGGTCAGCTTTGCGCAGGAGATCGTCAAAGTACTCCTGTTTCGTGTCGTAAATAAGCTTCCGAAGGTCATCAGCAGTTTTCCGGTATTCTCTCTCATCAAGGGGATGGCCTGACCGCATATATCTCTAACGCAGTGCTCTCTTGAGCCTCATCAAGTCCAGGATCTTAGGTTTTAAAAGAGGCTGAGGTGGATTGGGAGGACTGCAAGGAGTTTGACGACCAAAAATGCACAAACTCGAAGCTGAATAATCAGCGGATTGTGATCAGAGCTCAGCTCAACCCTGTGAGATATGGTGAGGCTAGTTGACCGAATTCCAGCATATACAGCAAAGTAGGGCTGTAGGATTCGCAAGACTATAGCTTGGGAAGTGTGTTGGACCTCCAGTTGCAAGAATCTGTTTGTTGGAGCCCGCTACACCTACACCAGACCTCCTGGCCAGCCAAATAAGTGATGAGCGTTCCAGTCACCAGCGATCAAAAACTTGGGACCAAGCTCATCAAAGAGACTGTCAAAGTCTTGCATTGTCCAATTAAAGCGTGGAGGACAATAGACAGCCGCTAGAACTACTTCGCCGTGATCGCCACCTTGACTGCATTAAACTGCACGCTGTCCCTTTTGTCCCTACTCAACAGGCATACGGTCCGCCTGCTGGTTCGCTGGGTGAAAGTCATATCCTAGTATCCGAAAATACGACCAGGAGCAGCAATGAGTCGCACACAGCAGCATCACATCGAGATGGTGCCGTTGAAGCTCAAGAAGTGCACTGCATTAGGTTGCAGTGTGTGTGTCGATTCACTTGAATTTTGGAGAAGCGCCTTAATTTGTGGATGGTTGGTAACAACAGGAGACGCCACGAGCATCGCTAAGGTCCCGACATTAGCTAGCATGCGTGCCTGAAGATCCATTTGAACATTTTGTTGAGCTGCCATCCAGGTATCAATCTGCTTCTGCAATCGCTTGTCCTTTTCTTGTTGTTGCAGCTGCTGCTGACTTAACTGTTGCTGCTGTTGCAGCAACTCATAAGTGGAGGGCTGCTGTCACTTTGAAGTTGAAGATCTTGTCGTGGCTGCTGAGCAGATTGCTGAGACAAATGCTGCTTTTGCGACTGAAGTTGTTGAGGCTGACGCAGGATTGTCCATGGAGAAACAGACGGTATTGGAGCAGGCTTCATATTAGCCAACCTATTATTTACCTCTTCTGCATTTTAGTATGTTCTTGTTAAGCCCATACAATTTGATCAGAATCAGGCGATTATATCTTATTGAAAATTAAATTTTCATACGAAAATCTTTTGGGAACGCTGAAGATAACTTTTCCTTCTTGTTTTCGAACACTCGTAAAAAATATGCTAATTCGTTGAGACCTTAAATATAAAAACATATGATTATTTTCAAGCCCTGTATCCATATAAGAGCATCATCCCAATTCAACAAAATGGTTTAAATCAAAGCAAGCCACTCTAATATCCAAAAGTTTGTTTAGATAAGCACTTATAATTCTCAAACGGTTTAAGCATTCACATGGTGTAGTGCCAACTTAAGGGTTTCATTCGGACATCTTATTTCTTATTTTATATCTTATTTAGCTATTTGTTTAAAATAAAAAAATGGAGATGATGTGCGTAAGCCGAGCACGATAAGCATATCGAATTATTCAATCAGTCGGACAATATTATATATTATATCTTATTTATTTATTTAACAAAAAAAAGAGATGTATCTTTTGCCACTCAACAAACAGCAAGCTGGAAAGACTTTCTCACGCTTAGTCTTCTTCACTGTTGGGCAAACTCATCAGACGTTCCAGGATCACGGAGCACCGAGGCGCCTGCGCTCTGCTTATACTCTTTGGGCAGCAAGTACTCATGAGCAACTTCAGATCCAGAAACATTATCGCTGAATGAAAGGACTGCCAGGACGACTCATAGCAGTCTGCTCTGAAAAGCTTTGAAATTAATTTACTGCTTTCATAAGTTGCACAAATGTTATGTTTATACTTTTAAATAAATATTTCGAACATGCAACAAAAATAAATAAACAAAAAACAATACTATTTAAATAGTTTAATATTTACTTAATTATGTCAGCCACTTTGTATTGTTTAATGCATTAAAAATACACTACAAAAAACTGATGTAAAGTTAAACAAAAAAGGCAAACTGGAAATGAAAGTTGTTAATTTTCTGTGGCACCCATAAAGAAAATGTCATTAAAATAATGTTGATGGAATCACAAAAAAAAAAAGAGAAAGAAATGCGACCACAGTTGCAGTGTGGCAGTTGCAATGTGGCACACAGCCGCAGCTAACCTTCATCTCATTATGAAATCCGTTTAGGAAAGCCAAAAGCAGATGTGGCAAGAGAACTGCAGCTCAAAGATACAGCAAGCAAATGTGTCAACTCATAGTGGCAGCTGGACGTGTGTAGACATGTGTGTGGACATGTGGACACCTGTACAGGTTGCAGCATATGAACTTCACTTCACTTCACAGAAAAAAACACAAAAACAAAAAAACGGAAGCTAAGCAACCGCAGCTGGCTGCTGAATAGCGAAAGTGTGCAAAATGTAGTGCTAAAAGTGCAACAAAAACAACAAAAAAACAGTTTCATATAATGTACAGCAATGTGTTCGTATCCAAGTGAAAAACTCTTGACAGGATGTTGGGTGTTGGTGTTGGTGTTGGGTCTGGGTCTGGGTCTGGGTTTGGGTTTGAGTTTGAGTTTGGTGGTTGTTGGGGTTGAAGGTGTTGGTCTATGGTGATGGTTATGTGGCATTGACTGTGTCTGTAATATGCCAAACAGCAGTCCCAGTCAACAAACTCCAGCTCCAACTCCAACTACTCGCTGCTTTGTTGTGAGCCATTGCATATGCACGCTGCGCACAAAAAAGCATGTAGCATACTTTTGGGCGTATGCATGTATGTGTGTGTGTGTGATAAAGTGAAAGCAGCGCCAGCATGAAAAACTTTAACTACTTTTTCAATTGTTTGTAAAATGCAAATGCAAATGGGTAGCCGTCGCTCCTTCGTTCGTTACGTTGCGTTGCGTTGTGTCCTTTGGCTGCTTTGGCCCCCAGCCAGTTTCTGGGCAACTATCTGCCATTTTGCTTGTTGCCCATATACGTTATGCATACAATATTTTCTTCTTTTTTTTTCTTTTTTGCTCTTTACTGCTTTGTTCTCTATCTCTAGCTCACTTTCGCTGTCTCTGTCTCTCGAACGAACACGCTTCGACTGGCCGCTTAGCAATAAGGAAAAACATAAAGAAATGATAACGCTTTTAAGCCATTCGAATGACATTATAAGTTATGTCTGGCCATCTCTCTCTCTATCTCTATCCCACTCTTAGCCTCTTTCTCTCTGTGCATGCATGTGTGTGTGTATGGGCGTCACATTTGCTTATAGCTTATTCAATTAGAAATTTATTAGCATACATTGCGACCATAACCAACCCTTTTCACGTTTTATGAATTGTGACGGTCATTCGAGTTTTGTTTCGCCTCAAAGTAGGCAACAATTTGTTTTTAGAGCGCTTTGAACAGGACCTGCTCAAGCATGCTAAGGGCCAAGCTCTTTTTAAAGCTGCTTAGGAATAAGCACATTTTAAAGCTAACTTAAGTTTAGTCTGCTGAAAAATGCATAGTCTGTTTGCAAGGCAAAGCTATTAAAGTGATATAAAAATGGGTTTCCTAACCTTGTAAATCTATCAGACCTGTTCCAAATTTCACTCAAAAATGTACTCCACATTAATAAGTAAAACATATATTAACGATTGTTTTAAAATTATTAAATTTGAACACAGAAGAAAGCTCAAGAATTTTATTTTATGCTACGCCAAAAAGTATGCTACACATTTTCTGTGCAATTAATTCGAGAGTGGAATTCTAAAAAAGAACTGTTCTGGTTTTCACTTTTAGTAAGATATTGCAAAAGTGCATTTTCTATTATCACTTTTCAAAAGATTTTGCGGTTTGAATTCACTTGCATTTCATGAAGCTATGAATAAACTAGGCATTGTGAAAGGATTGAAGCTACAAAGTCAACGCAATAAGGAAATTTTGAACATTCAGACCAATGCCCATGTTCGATTCCGATTAAATCAATCGTTATCGGAATTATTAGCTGTTCTGATCTCCGAATATCAGATGAAGAAGTATCGATTGATATTCAATTCGAAAGCCGGAAAACGATTCATACTGAAAAGTTCTCAAAAATCAGGATCAGGCCTGATTAAAAGCAACTTCAAATTCGCAAAATGTTGCCAATAGTGAAAACTGGAACTGTAGCTGAAACAGAACTGTATATTCTTAGTACACATTAAAGTTTATTTCAAATTTCGTTAAAAAGTTTTAAAGGCATAATTTGTACATTTTATTCTTCTTAGTACAGAACTGGTTACAGGGTATCTTGCAGTCAAGTACGCTCGCCTTTAGCACAATCAAATCATATTTTATTTGCAGTTGATAATTTTTGCATATAACAATATCTGTCAGCATGTGCTAACAAAAGCGAAACTAACTTGCTTAATTCAATTCAATTGCATGAAATGCAAATTTGTAACAAAGAGAATTACATTAAAAACAAAAAAAGACTAGTTGCAACAATGGAAAATGGGTTGTTCTTTAAAACTTGTTCTTAATAACTTTAAAATGTATAATAATAAAGTAATTGATTTTATTGAGTTTTCAAGCCACAATAAAAATGCAATTCTCTGTAGATTTTCATGACACAAAGCAAGCTCTCCGCTCTGCCTTTCAATTCTTACATTATTAATTATATAAAAATCCAAAAAAAAAGGCACAAAATTTTGCCAAAATGTATAAATTATAAATGAAGTGTTGCATTTGCTAATGCATTTTAGACATGGCTATTACCACGACTCTTTTAGCCTGCTTTTGTTCGAATTGGCTCGAAGGGTGCAAGGCACAGTGTGTGTGGCTGCGGAGGGGGTAGGCTGCGGTAGGGGCTGGAGCAGTGTCCAGACCGCTGACGACTGAACCCTGACCCCACGCTATTGACCAGCGACCGTTGACTAACACCTGCATGCATGCAACAGCAACAACAAAGGCAATGGCAGCGGCAACAACGGCAACTGCAGCAGCGGCAAGTGCAACAGCAGCGGCGACGTGTTGCAGCCGCGACGTGTGTAATTAGTTTTTGGCGTGTTGTGCTGCAATTTTGGGGGCAAATTTCTTATTTAATGCGCTTGCAAGTGGCCGAGGGTTGCCACAAGCGTTGCGCCTAATTGCAGGCAATCATATTTTGTTTGCCCAAAAAGGCAGTCAAGTGATTGTGTGTGTAGTGTGGGCGTGGGCGTGGCATAAAGGGGGCATGACCATGCAATCAAGCCATTGCTGTCATAGGCAGTTCTTCACACACACACACACACACACACACACACACACACACACGCTGTTGTTGTTGTTGGTAGATACTCGCAAAAGGCAGCTTAGCGCTTGGACTACGCAAATCAATCAATTTAAAAGCAATTGCCGTTAATGTGCAACGCTTGTTTGGCAGCTGTCAAAAGTATGCATACACACACACATACACACACACACACAAGCACAGTATCTTGGTTTATTAGCGAGTATTAAAGCTTTTGCAGCTTATGTTCAAATTTGTGTTCGAGTCTGCGACTTTAGGTCAATGGCTAGCCTCAGTCTCAGTCTCAGTCACAGTCTCAGTCTGAGCTGCGTTGATTGATGTTGTTCAGATCATGATTGGCTACTTGTGGCAAACCGAATACTTATAAGTATACATTCATGAATATAATATGGCAAAACAGCAAATTGTTGCCTTCAGAATACCAGCTGCTGATTGATGTTTGCCTGTCAAGACTCATAATTTGAAGCGTCTGGGCCGACTTCTAATTATCGTTTACCTATTTATGTTGCATATTATATAAAACATAAGCTTTACACGTAGTTGCATGAATAGGTGAATGAGTACAAGTTCAATTAACAATGCTTTTGTTATCAAATTTGAACCAAATCGTATGAGTTGCCTGAAAAAAAGTTGCTTTTAACAATTTTTTTGTTTAACATTTAACATTTTGTAATGTTTGCTGCGTTTTGGTTTTAAAAATTCTTAAAAAATGTTTATCTTGTGCTGAAAATGAGTACTAAGAAGCGATTTTCGAAAATTCGTTTGGATAATGTGGGAAATTTTGCGGAAAATCGTTGCATGCAAATTTTTCTTTTATCAACCGATCAAGCTTAAACGTACTTTTCAAAATATATATAAAATTTCAGCAATGACTGAATACCAATTATTTGGAAAATTTAACCAACTAGATGGAAAATGATTGGTACAAGTTGTATAGGCAAAAGTTAAGTTTGCCGTGCGACTTGCTACCAATTCATACACAAAATTTAACAAAAACTGCATACTAATTTTTCAGAAAATTTACCCCCATTGGTGGAAAGTGGGTGTTCAAAGTTGTATGGGTAAGAGTTTACTTTCGGAGCGTTTTGCTTCAAACCGATTTTCCACTTTTATTTTAATTTTTCATTTAAACATCATTCAATGACTTATATTTGAGCTTTTGTTACACATAAAAGAAATTGTGAACAGTGACATTTTCCATTTTCACTTTTGAAAAAATTTGATCAAAATTTGAATTAACTTGCCAATCAGAATTAGATTACTAGCTCAACAGCAAACAAGAAGTTAGATGAACAAAATTTCAAGAAATTTGAATTCAGTTCTAATAGCTTTCATATTTTGTAGAATTACTATCAAGAAAATAAATGACTATTCCACAAGCAGTTAAAACTAAACTAAATCTTTTTTTTCGCTTTTCGCTTTTCATCTTTTAGCTTTTCCGATTGTTTTTCGTTTCATTACATTAACAAAAAACAACAAAAAAAAAACAATGGCAAATAGTTGCTGGCAATTATTTCAATTTTCATTTACATTTTCGCCATAATATTTGAAAACTTTTGAGCTGGTTTTATGCAATTTTTAATTTTGTTTATGAAACATTTTTGGCTGCCAAAGTTGGCAAAACAAACGCAACAAAAAAAGAAACCAAAAACAAAGTTGCGTAGAAAACAGAAAGCACAAAAAAAAAAAAAACATAAAACTCCACGGGAGGAGTAGCTGCAACAACGGAGTACAATCATTGTAGTAGATCCTTGGTTGGCTCTTCCTGCTGCCTGGCTGGCTGTTAAAACTGTTAATTTACGAGTAGTTCAAAAGTGTTTTAAACGTTTTCGCTGTGCACACACACACACACACACACACACACACATACATACATACACAAACACTCAGACATACACACTGACAGGTATTGTGGGTGTTGCTTTTGCTGCTACTCAAGTGGCATTAAACTTAAACCAACGCGCTCTCAATTTTAGTTAAGCAGCCTTTTAATCAACAAACTGTTGAGGCAACAACGCAGCAACAGCACCTGACACACACACACACACACACACACACACAGAGAGAGAGAGAGAGAGAGAGACACATACTACCCCTCGCAACTCCTTCTCTCCACCAAAGGCCACATCAAATTGGCAATTTTGCCCTATCGGCAGTTTTGTGAGCAATCAATTTCGATGCAAATGCACTTCAACTTGACGACTAAATGAATGAGGCAAGGATGTGGCCGATGCAACGTGGCGTATGAGTAATGTTGCAGACAGCAGGCGGCAGAGCACGTTGACGATGCGGCTCGGCACGAGACAAAGGCAGACAATACGCATTATCATCATTCACAACAGCAACAGGAGCAGTCAAAAACAACTTGTCACATTTCGCAAGCGACTTTACCACAGCCCAAAAGGATACATGTCATTTGCAGGACGCTTTGCAACAAGCTGCAATTGTTAACAAAATCTTACAAATTTGAGCGACTTTGCAAATATTTTAGCATTTTTTCTGAGTTTTTGAATAAATTTCGGAAATTTCTTTAATTTGTATTAAATTCAAAAATAACAAACTCTACTTTGAATGAATTATATGCTTAATTCATGCATTTTAGGCATGATTTATGCATGAAATTAAAAATTTCGTATTTTTTAATAATTTTAGAATAACTAATGAATGAATTTTTGCTTTCTTGAGTAATTAATGCATAATATAGTCATGAAAAATGCATAAGCAAACTTAAAATGAACATTGAAATGCAACAATTATGCATAGATAAACATAACTTATGCATTAATATGTCAAAATTATGCTTGATTAATAAGTTATTGTGCACAAATATGTAAAAAATATGCATTACTAATCATATCTTGTGCATTCAAAGACTAAAATTGTGCATAAATTATGCATTAGAATTAGAAATATGCTTTATAAATAAGATATGTGCAAAAACTATAATTTTGTAATCATATAATGTGCATAAAAAATGAAGAATTATGCATAAATTGGCATAAATTAAGCATTAATATGTAAAACTTTTACTTTCTCAGTAAGGTTTGGTTCATAAATATGCAACAATTATGCAGTGTTGTTCATAAATTGTGCTTAAAAATAAAATATTATGCAAAATAAGCATAAATCATGCATCAGTATGTAATAATTATGCTTTATTAATAAGAAATCATGCAGAAATATGCAGAAATTGTGCATAAAAATCAAAACTGTTGCATAAATAAGCATAAATTATGTATAAATATGCTTAAATTATGCATTATTAATAACAACAAAATATTGACTTGATATATTTTAACAAAATTCTCGCAATTTACTAAAATATGTTTTCTCAATTTGACAAATATACAGCTCTGCTTCGACTTTCACTTTCGAATGAATTTTCCATAAATAGGAAAGCGTTTTAAAGGTATTTGAATGTATAAGAAAACTTAGGATTGTTATTGTATTCCACTACACACAAGTGTTCTATACAAAATTCTGTGGAATTGTTTAGAAGTTGGAATTAGGAATCGGTTTGTATGTTGGTGTGTTTTGATTAGATTTCCAACTTGCTCAGCATTATTTTTTCAAAAGCAATTAAAGTGTTATGAATCATAATAATGCAACGATTATCATATCGTTTAAACTTTTCAGTATATATATATATTTTTCAATATACAGCTGAAGGACATTAAATGTATTATTGTTGTTGTTGTGAGACACACTTGATTTTTGCATTTCGAGCGATTTAATGTACATATTTTCAGCTCGTTACGCGTTTTATTTAAATTGATTGCAAAACAACAAAAAAAACAAGCGAAATATTAAAAAAAAAAAAAAAAAGAAATAAAAATAAGCCAACAAGTTGAAACAGGCGACCAAATAAATGAGTTAACCGCATGCGTATTGCAAATTGATTTTAAACAATTAATTGTCAGTTGTTGTTGTTGTTGTTGTTGTTGTTGTTGCTGTTGTTGTTGTTGTTGTTGCTGTTGAAGCGCAACGCAACAAAAAAATGCGAAATATTTGAACAAATTTTCAGAAGCATTTTTCATATTTTTATGGCCCTCCAAAGTTAACCGCGAAAACCCGTCAACACTCAACCCTAGCAACCTCCCCCCCCCCTCCCTCGCGGATCTAACCGGACTGAACCATTAAAAGTAAGCCGTTTGTGTTTAATTATTTTATAAGCCTATTATTTAAAAACAATAATTAAATTTTTACCTCTGTGTATACAATTGTTTATTACGATTGTTGCTTTGTCGGCATAAATGTGTGGCAGTGTGTGTGTGTGTGTGTGTGTGTGTGTGTGTGTGTGTGTGTGTGTGTGTGTGTGTGTGTTTGTGTGTGTTTGATTGTGAATTGCATTAAACTCATGCGCATTGATTTTATGCCTTGGCCGTTGAGTGTTGGCATTAAATGCGCTTAAACTTAATTTTTATTGTTGTCGTGATTTACCCGCACTCATCATCATTATACCCATACCTCAATCAAGCTCTCCCCCCCCCCCCCACCACCACCATTTCCCACCCCTTCTCACACACCAAGCCAGCCACATTTGGCATGTGCGTGTGAGTGTTGCATTTTTATTTTAATTAAAAGTCGCCGACACAAAGCGAACCCAAAGGATGCAGGCGGCAGGAGCAGCAGGAGACGCTTGGAGACGATTGAAGAGACGGCTGGAAGCAGCAACCATTGAAGTGGCCATCGTCCGATGCCAAATGTATTTATGGCTTCATTTTGTTTTTATTTGTTTTCTTGTCGGTCTGTTGATTTGCCGTTCCTTTGAGACCACATTAATCGACTGCAAAAGTTGCCAGTGCATTTTTATGCCATCAAGTGGCTTCAGCTTTGCCTTTGGCTTTGGCTTTGGCTCTTCCCCTTTCTGCTCAACTCTCTCTTGATTATTGCTGATTAATTTTGTTCGTTCATTCGCTGATGATCAATTAAATTAGTAAGTTTTTAAGTAGCTATGTTTCAATATATATACCAACATTCCTTAGCAGCTAAATGAAAGTGTTTTAGGCACTTAAAATTGCCTTGGCGTGCTTCAACTAAACGTGCATCAAAACTATAAATCTTTAGACATGTACCTGGCTGTAATTAAATTTTTCAATTTTGTGACAAGCGTGAAGAAAAAAAACAGCTTGAGTAATAATAATAAAATTGATTTATGTATGGTAGTTACTTTTGCATTATAAATCTGATTACTTCAGGCATTCGACGCAAGTTGAGCAAACGTGGCTTAGACCTTTGGTCTAGTGTGCCCGACTACGAGACTTCCTGCTCCCAACTTGCATTTCAAGCAGTTCAGCGGCAACACACAGCAAGCAGTGCACTTAACTTGTGCAGTGCCTGTCAAACTGTTGTTTCTGCCTGCTGAGACGGGGATAATAGATTCTTCCATAACTGTGGTGCTATTTATCCGATCGTGATGAAATTTACACAGCTGATCAAAAATCAAAGCTTTATCTTTAAAATTGTGACTGTGGGAGTCTTTTGCGATTTGCGGGGATGCGGGGGGGTGCATCTGAAATTTGAAATAAACTTGATCTGCGTACGGTATACAGGAACCTGCATGCCAAGTTTGGTGTCTCTAGCTCTTGTAGTCTCCGAGATCTGTGTGTTCATACGGACAGACAGACAGACGGACAGAAAGACGGACATGGCTGTTGATGCTGATCAAGAATATATATAGTTTATATATAGTCGGAAATACCATCTTCTGCCTGTTACACACATTTCCAGTACTTTATAACTCCCTTTTTCCCATTTTTAATGGGAACAGGGATTAAAAATATCTTAGAAGTTTATTTCACGCCATAATTTCATTGTCTAAACACCGCTTAATTAATAATTGAAATCTTATGCAAGCAAGTTTATTTAAATTTTATAATATTAATACAAATTTAATTTTAATAAAATATAAAATATTCTAAATTTGTTTACTTATTAGGCGTGAATCAATAAGTGCCATTGACTGACTTTATTTTCTACTCAAAATAAATTATTAACTTGCTCTTGAACCTAATCTAGCTCTTACCGGTTTTTGCCTATCTTCTTTCCATTATAACAAAAGAAAGAGAAATTTTTCATTTTATTAACTTTCCAACTTTCTATTCTAAAACATTCTCATGTCACGAATGCAATTCCGAACATAACTCAAGTAAATTTTACGCCGTTTCTCTTATGTAAATAAAGCATAAAAGTTAAGAGTGATTTCAATAATATTCTCACTCGAGTTGCACTCCAAAATGATATGCTCTTTTGCAAACAGTAAAAGCACTCACAAAAAGAGTTAGCTACACAAAATACTCAGTTTCATTTACACTCCAATTATAACTCATGCCACTTCATTTCTCGCCGTTTCTCTTATGTAAATAAAATGAAAAATTTAAGATACATTTTAATAATATTTTCACTCGAGTTGCACTCCAAAATGATACTCTCTTTTGCGTACAATAAAAGTACTCGTTTCACAAGATTGACTCAAATTCTTTCACACTCGCACTCCAACTTACACTCACTCAAACGTATTGCACTTTCTGAAATATAATTAATTGAATTTTGTTAATTTTTGTTATTTAACTAATCAATTCTTAGCTTAATTGGTATGCCAACAAATTATAATTAATTTGATGAACACAATCAGAAGTTTTCTGGTTTCCACTTTCGCCAAAATTTTCTTTAAGGACACAAAATTTTCAAATTGCTGTTCATCTTGTGAATTGAATACCTTCTCAATGGCAAGTTATAAATGAAACTGAATTCAATTTGCAAAATGTTCAAGTTAAAGAATAATCAATTTAGCAATATCTAAACGAAAGTGAAAAGTGGAACAGGCCTGTATGTTTTAAAATAAACACTAAAGTTAGTTAGTTATTAAAATATGCCTTGTGGTATTTCATTTTAGATAACCTCACATCATTCAAAACTCTAAAATGTCACTTAAATATCTAAGTTAAATGTTGGTACTCAACAGATAAGAGAAATATCAAGTACAACTCCAAAAACAACTTATCAATCAACTAGCTCTAGCTGCTCTGTTATCAAAGTAAAGAGTAAACCTTTCTTTTGAGTGCAACATTAACACTCAAAACACAACTCTCTGCCATCAAAGTGCTCAATTTACAAAGAGACTTAAGAGAAGAGAGCGACGCGCAATTTGAGTTCATTCACAATTACACACTCAACTAAGAGCAGCACGCACACACTCACACTCTACATTTTACACTCACACTCAAAGTTAAGCATTATGCAGATTTTGTTGCACTCAGTGGAAGCCTCCTTGGGGGCAATAATATTTTGCATAGCATACATTTCAGCGCCAGCTTGCAAATATTTCAAATGCCGCCGCCATATGCATGTATTGAGATACTATTGCACACACACACACACACACACACACACACACACAAACAAAACAAAAAAAGAATGGTAGCAATTTGCAATGATTTATGATTTTGATAAATTTTCTTCAGGTGACTTTATTATTTTTCCTAATAATGATCTATGGCTACGCGCTGCCAGCGTTAAGCATATCAACCATGTTAATGGGCCATTGTGTGCTGCGATTTCATTGTCCGGAAGCTAAAAGAAAAAAACTCAAAGTTTTCGCAATTTATTAAACTAAAATATGCAATTCGACTTAACACAACATTCTTCATTGATAAGCTGTAAAAATTGTGATTTGTCTTCAAATGTATTATAAACATTAGTTAAATAAACTTACTATACATATGGTATTGCTTGCATTGGACTACTCACAAAAATATTGAAATATATTTCAGTTTTCAATAGCCAAGCTTAAGAAAAGTATTGAAATTATATTTTGTATCTATTATATTTTGTCACGGAAAGCGTAACGCATTCTTCGATCGCATTCGTGTTCAGCATTAACAGTCGAGTTAAAGTAGCCAATTCCAACTATCCATCGATATAAGTGTTCTATGTGAACCAGACTCTCCTTATAGCTATGTTGATGATACTTTTCACAGTTGCTTTCTATTGCTGTAGGCAGTTAATATGCTAGAATCGGCCAGATCGGACCACTATAACATAATGCTGCCAAATATTGTTTTTCAAGATAACTCAATCAAACTTACCAATTCTGAGTATTATCATTATCTAAACATGTTTACAAAAGTTCATTTTATTCTTGTTTTCTGAGACTTGAGACTTATATATAAAAACGAATGATTTTTTAACAGCTCTGGCTCTGGCAACATCCCAATTCAACAAAATGGTAAGTGATGAAAAAAGTTTCTTTCAGAGTGACGCTTGTAATTCTCAAACAGTTTAAGCATTCACATGTTGTAGTGACAACTTATGGGTTCAGTCGGACAACATCTTATTTCTTATTTATTTATTTTAACACACAAATGAGATCGATGCCCATTTAGTAAAAAGCAAACCAAGAAGACTTTCTTTAGTGTTGGGCATAATACAATCTTATTTATAAATCTTATTTATTTCTGACTTATTTGTATACTATATTCTGTACGTACATACATCAGCGATAGGAGCAGTCAGAGCTGCTTACATTTGCATTAGGCTCAACTTCTCCTCACAAACTCCTCACAAACTGTCAGATGACTTGTCCAGCAACTGAGGCTCAAAACTCATCAGACGTTCCAGGATCACGGAGCACCTTGACAAAGCACTTGAGGCTCTGCTTATACTCTTTGGGCAGCAAATACTCATCAGCACCTTCAGTTCCAGAAACATTATCGGTACAAACTTTCGAACTAAATCTTTTAGATTCGCTTGTTTTGAGTATATATCGTGTATATTTTAAATTGTTAGGTCATTGTCTCGCAATATTAATGCTAGTTTTGACATTTACATGTAGAAGAAAATATTAAAAGATGCAACAAAACAAGTAAAATGGAATGCTTTTTAACACATATTGTAAATTATTCCAAGTATTGAGTTTTCTCATGCTTTGGCATATTCAAAAACTGCATAATAAGTATATAGTTTTTTGTATAAATATTTCTACTATTTTTAGGCATATTATCTGATATCTGATATTAACTATTCTGCGTTTTAGTATGTTTTTGTCATGCTGATTATATTTTATTAAAATCGAGGACAATATCTTATATCTATCGAAAACTAAGTTTTCATATGAACAACTTTACTGCAAGAACATGCCGTAGATAAGTGACTTGCTTGTTTTTTATTTTTACCAAACAAGCTTTAAAATAGTTGATTTATTGAGACAAAACTTAAACTTTTCTTAACATTTTTATGAAATGTATAATTTACTTACATTTGAAATCACTTAGAATGTGGCATGTAAACGCAAACTATGTGCAGTAACTACTATTAAAAGCCATCACAATTTATTAAAATGCAACAAGCATTTAAAGCTCATCGTGATCATAAACAATTTATAATAAATTTGGAAAGTTATGGCAAGGCCACAACCAAAAAACCACAATCAGCCCACAAAATGCCATAAAAATGTTCACCCAGCAGCAAAACAAACTTGCAATTTTAATGTAGCTCTTGTACGGAATTTCACACGTTATAACAACAGCAACAAAAAAAACAAAAACAAAAAACAACAACAACAACAACAACAAAGGCAACAAATTTACAACAATAATAAATGCATTTTCATGTAATTGCCTTAGCAAGCATACAACCACCCAGGCCCCACCCACTCTGCTCAGCTTGCGTAGAAATAAAGTGAACCCAAAAATTTCACCCAAAAATCAAAAACTTCATTGAAGCAAAAAAAATAAAGTTTTTGGCATGTCAGCTAAAAATATTTTGTAGGCGGCATCAACAACAACAACAACAACAACAGCAACAAAAACTGAAGCGCATAAATAATAAAACATTTGAGCTATACAATTTACAATACATGGAGTATGTACTATATGTATATATAGCTATATAGCTATACGATATATATAAGAAAAATCAAAATATGCCTAGTCATAGCGACAAATTAGAAGCGAAAAATGGCAAACAACGCGACAAAAAAACCACAACAATAACAACACAGAATGTCAAACAAACAACAAAAACCGAGCAACAATAATGTAAAATGGCCGTATGCACAATAGTAGAAAAAAAAAACAAGTAAGAACGTTGCAGTCGGGCTCACCCAACTGCGATATACTCTGTTTTCTGTACGTACAAATTTTGTTCTCCAATCTATCGAAGAGTTCAAATGGAGTCATACTGCAAAATTTGGGGTTTCTAGCTATAAGGGTGTAGGAGATACAGGTTTAGCTCATTTGCGGGGGCGGTAGTGGGCGTGGCATATTTTTTTTTGGCAGGTCGTTCAAGGGTGTGGTCAGTAGTCTGTATGTCAAATTTGGTTACTCTAGCTGTAAAACTGTGGAAGATATAGGTTTTTGCGGTTTGTGGGGGAAGGGGTGGGGGTGGGGGTGGGGGGGGAGATCTTGACACTTTGTCTTACTATGGTATATACCAACATGTATACCAAGTTTGGTTGCTATAGCTTCAAAACTGTGGAAAAAACCTGCGTTCATGCAGACGGACAGACGGACAGACAGACGGACGGACGGACAATTAACAAAACCAATATACTCTTTTTTTCCATTTTGGAAAACAGAGTATAAAAACTAGGAGCTGGGCGTGGCATGTTTGGGTTTTCATTGGGCCAATGGGCTGTGTATATTTGCATAAAACAAGCTGAAAATCAAATTCGCGTATTTTAAATCAAATTAACTGTGCAACTGTCCAAAAGCCAAAAGCCCAAAAAACAAAAAATTCCAAATCCAAAATTCAAAATCAAATTCAAAATCTACTCGTAAATAAACGTCAGGCCGTCAAAAATGTGTGTTTTGTGTGCGTTTGGCGAGAGCCAAAAACGCTTTGAGCCAAAAACTCAGCCACGGAAATAATTCAAAAACGCACAAATGCCAAGTAATAGAGATACGTGGCTAAAAGCAAGTGGCGATGGTGGTGAGGGGATGAGGCAGAGGGTGTTGCCTGCAACACCAGCCATATCATGCTGCAATGGCGTGTTGCCAGAACCAGGAACAGAATCAGCAGCAGCAGGACTCTGACCAGGACCAGTATTGTGCAACTGGACATTTGGCATGTCAACATAATTGCCTCGAATTAAGTTTAAGCTTTTCGGCGCCCAATGCCAAACAAAAAACAATAACAACAACTAAAACATAAACAAAAACAACAATGTGCGTGTGTGTGTGTGTTTGTTTTTGGCTATCAGGCTACAAATTTTACATACACAAAATAATTTAGCAATGCCAAAACAGTTTTGTACACATTTTTTTGGCCAAAACGCTTTTTGCACTGTTTTCTGTTTTCTGTTTTCTGTTTTTGGTTTTCTGTTTTCTGTTTTCTGTTTTGAGTACGATATTAATTGCTTGTACTTATTTCAGTTACGCAATTAAAACCTAAATGTTACCAAATACGTTTGCAAATTTAATTAAGGTTTTACAATATACATTATTTTTATTTCAAGTTTTTTCATACAACTATTGTTGTAGTGCTTCAAGTAGGACTTATGTTAAGGATTCTAATCACAAATCATGTATGATTGAATTTCATTTGACAAAATTAAGAGTACAAATTAATAAGCATTCGTTAGTCGTTACTTAACTGTATTCAGGTTTTCATTTATTTTATTTACTTTTGTAAACTTTATATTAGATACTTAAACAATATTTTTTGATCTCTAAAAGCGGTTTTAAGTTCCAATATTGATTGTTGCAAATTTGTTATTATACTCTTATTTCAATTTTTTGGAAAAAAAAAAAGAAGAAAAACGAGCATTTTGGGTCCGTCCGTCCGTCTGTCCGCCCGTCTGTCCGTATGAACGCAGTTTTTTTCCACAGTTTTGAAGCTAGAGCAACCAAACTTCGTATACATGTTGATATATACTATAGGCAGACAAAGTGTCAAGATCTAAATATATATAATGGCCACGCCCACTTCTGACACCGCAACGAGGCGAAAAAAAAAGAGTATATAGCAGTCGTGTGTACGAACTACTTGTTTTTACTCCCTGTTCCCATTAAAAATGGGAAAAAGGGAAATATAAAGTACTGCAAATAAGTGTAACAGACAGAAGGAGGCATTTTCGACTATATAAACTATATATATTCTTGATCAGCATCAACAGCCATGTTCGTCTTTCTGTCCGTCTGTCTGTCTGTCTGTCCGTATGAACACACAGATCTCGGAGACTACAAGAGCTAGAGACACCAAACTTGGTATGCAGGTTCCTGTATACCATACGCAGATCAAGTTTATTTCAAATTTCGGATACACCCCCCGAACCCGCGGAAATCGCAAAAGACTCCCACAGCCACAATTTTAAAGACAAAGCTTTGATTTTTGGTACACATGTATGTTGTATCAATGTTGATCAGCTGTGTTAATCATCACGATCGGATAAATAACACCAAAGTTATGGAAGAATCCATTACCCCCGTCTCAGCAGGCAGAAACAACAGTTTGACAGGCACTTTACGAATTAAGTGCACTGCTTGCTTGAGTTGCCGTTGAACTGCTTGAAATGCAAGTTGGGAGCAGGGAGTCTCGTAGTCGGGCACACTCGACTAGAGCATTCTTACTTGTTAGACGATGCAATTCTTGCACTCTTTCTAATGCATTTTCATCTTGCATCGTCTAAACAAGCAGCTTGTTTTGCATCGTTTAAACAAGCTTCTTATCTCTCATCTTGCATCGTCTAAATGTGAGTCTTATCTTGCGCGCAAGTTGGTTTCGTGCATCTCGCACAGAAATAGAAACGATACTATTCGGTGCATGAAACCATGCAAGATTGCAAGAAACCATTTAAAATAGCCGTTAAAATTTGAAATAAGTGTCACAATCGTTTTTTTAAAGAACTGTACATATTCATAATTTAGTTTTGGCCTTTTGCAATTTCTTTCTCGGACTGATTAAACGCCGCTTTAGAGAGTTTCACATTTGTATATACAAAGATTCAGTAACCAATACTCCATTTGGCCATTTCAGATTGGCTGTAAGTCCATATTATCAAAATTCGAGATGTGTCACAGTATGTGAGAAATCTGTTGCTTGTGCTGACTTAATAGGATCATTATTAAACGACAACGAATGTGTGAAAGGAATTATGCAATCAGAAGCATATACTTATGTATGTTATGTATATATAATATGAAATGTGCGTATAATGGCAGATTTAAGGATGAGTAAGGCAGGACAAGCAAACATTGCATGATTTTAAGCTGGATATAAATGGAGTCCTTTGCTCGCCATTCAATTGAGAAATAGTAGTTGTATCAGAACAAAGAGCGATTGTATAGTTGTGTACTATGTTAACTGTAGGGTATTAACGTTCTTTCAAGACTTAAGTGATAATAATCTTGTGAAAGCCGAATGCCAAAGCAATTAGCTTGTTATATGTGGTGTACTATGAATATGTTTCCTGTAAAATAAAGAGCAGATTATAGTTTTGAATTTCTGTAAATATATATATATATTTTTCAGGAACTAATTTCAGTGGAACTCAGAACATTGTTGTATGTACATAGTTTTTTAACGTACTTTTTGTAATCATTTTAATGCTTTAAATAAATATGCATAATAATTTGGAAATTACAAATATTGTATGTAAACAAAATTGAATATATATTTGTTTTCTAAAAAGTTCATCAGCTGTGCAACATTGCTTCAGAACTTTCCATTTTGATGCAATTTAATGTATGGATTAAAGTAATAACCAACATATACAAACTATTTAATGAAGCGTCAGGCGAACACGAAGTGCGTGTGCAAAATGCACCACCTGAGCTACCTACGAAAGCCACCCACAGAAACATACATACATACATAGCTACATAGTTGAATACATACGATACATATAGCACTATATATGCATAATATGCATGGCATATATAGAGGCCTATCATGAGTGGAACAGACGCAGTTGCTGTCCGGGAAGGTTCAGCTGCGTGGACTGTGGGCCTGATTAAAACTGATTTATTGCCTTAAATGCAATTTACATACACAGAAAATCAGACACAGAAAAGAAGAAAAGCCGAGAAGAATAACTCGTTTGCTTTTAAGTCGTAAATATTAAAACATTATACAGCCATACTTATACATACATGTGTATTAAATATACAGCTATGTTCGTATTGATAGCACAAAGAACTTCTTAATATTGATTTGATTTTCTTTTGTACTTAAATACCCGCATGTTCGTGCTTAAGATATCAAATTAAAGTTCAAGTTGAAATAGTTAAGTATTATGACAAAAACAATATAAATTGATATCAAGTCTTATGCAAAATTTGATCAGTACTTGTAATTTCCTTTTTTTTTTTACCCTGTATTCGCTAAAAATGGGTCAAAACGAACTCCTAGTGTATATAAAAGGCTTAAGAATATATATCCGACAGCATAAAGTACATATATTCTTGGTCAGCATTTAAAGCTGATATCAAGTCTTATATAAAAGCAGACTAGATCTTGTCACTTGCGTATTTTTACACCCTGTACCCATTAAAAAAAGGTAAAATAGGGTAAAAAAAAGAGCCCCTATTGTCTGTACATGTATAAGGAGCTATATTCGACCATATAAATATAATCATGATCAGCATCTACAGCTGAGTCGATTTCTCCATATCCGTCTAACTGTCTGTCCGTCTGTTCGTCTGTCTGAATGCTGTGATCTCAGAGAGTATATGAGCTCGAGACACCAAACTTTTCATGCAGCTTCCTGTATACCATAAGTAGTTTAGGTTCAAGTTTATGATTTTGGATTCACCTCCCTGCCCCACACCCCTGCGAATCGAAAAAAAACACACACAGCCACAATTTAAAAGATACAGCTTTGATTATTGGCACACAACTGTATAAATTTCCATACGATCGGATAATAAACACCAAAGTCCATCTCAGCAGGCAGAAGCTGAACTGCTTAACGCGTTTGTGTGTATTTGTATGTGTAATTGAGCACAACGATGTTCCCACCGAGCATTTGCAAGATCATGTTATCAAAAGTCACCTTGATAAGTCATTGTCGAGTCCTTTTTATGATTAAAAAGTGGTTAATATGCTCAAAATGTGATTTATTGAAAGTACAAATTCAAAATTATGAAAATATGTCTCAAAAACAAGTCAAAGCGGTTCAGAAAAACGGGCAATAAACGACTTTTCATGAAGAATCGCGGCTAGGGAACCATTTTCTTCTGACGAAAATATCATTTATGATCAGAAAACGAGCGCATTTATGAAATTTTATACGTTTTTGAAAAAAAAAAAAAAAAAAATTGTATATTGAGTTTGTGAAATGTGCGTCTGTCTGTCCGTCCGTCCATCTGTCTGTCCATCTGTCTGTACATCCGTATGAACGCAGTTTGCTTCCACAGTTTTGAAGCTAGAGCAAACAAACTTCGTGTTGATGTATAGTATACACAGACAAAGTGTCAAGATCTCCAGATCTTCTTACATCGTTCTTGTTTTCAAATAACTTGTTCCACATTTGGACCTGCCTAGAATTAGGTTAAACGACCATTTGTGCTTTTTGTACGGACAGTGTAAATATTGTACATTAAAATGCTCTGTGAAACATGTTCATTATCAAAATGCACATTATGTACCTTAGCAATATCATTTTGGTTTATGTCACCCTTAACAACGACAGCATGATGTAGTTGGGAATATAACCTTTTTGAAATTCCAGCATTTGACAGAGTTTACAAAATGAAACATGAATTTCAGCTATTGATCAACAAGAATTGAACAGTGACAAGCACAATTTTACATCAAATTCATCAATACATCATTTCAGTTATAGTTTTTGTAAATGTGGCAATTGACTTAAATAGCATTTCAATTGAATGAAGTAAATAACGTTTGCGAATACGAATGCGAATGCGAGAATGCGAATTGCGAAAGCTTTTGCGGTTGGCCGCATATGTGGGCCAACTTAGTGGCAATAAGTTAAATTAGCATAAACTTAATTAGCATAAAAGTGCTGGGCCGCATTGCCAACCGGGAATGTAGTCAGATACGGGCACACTTATGTGTGTGTGTGTGTTGGTGTGTTGGTGTGTGTGAGTGTCTCTGTGCTGGCATATTTCACAGCAAATCCGCAGCGCATTAAAGGAAAATACGTGGCAAAAAAAAAAAAAGAAGATATATACTATATAAAATAAAAGAAACATAAAAGCACAGCAAAACAATGAAACCAAGCAGTCAAGCAGTCGAGCAGTCGAAAGCAGCCTGAGTCTGGGGATTGTGCCAATGAAGTAACGACCACCGCATGGTGCAGGTTGGGGGCTATGGGCTAGGGGGGGGGGGGGGGGGGTTGAAGGACATGAAGGAGTGAGTGCGCTAAGTGACTGCTGTTACACATTTAGCTATTGGGAGAAGGCTGAATGAGAGTGAGAGAGAGAGACTTGCAGTGCTGTGGCAAAAGGCATTTTCATATATGAACAAATGTTGCTGCCACTCGTACCTGGTGCTTGATCCCCAGTTGCACACAGCGCGACAAGATAAAAAACAACAACAACAACAAGAAACATCCATCCAGGCACACTAAATCTGCCTCATGTGCGCCAAGGGATGGCCACAGAAATGCACTTGCCGCTTGGCAAACGCGGCGTATGAGCAACGCTGCTGCATAGGTTTTTAGAATTGGACTTGGATACAGCAAACAGTTACAGGATACAGATACAGATACAGTTTACAGCTTACAGTTTACAGTTTACAGGTATGTGCATTGCTTTGGCTTAATAATATGCGCACACACACACACACACACACACACACATTTTTACTGTTCGCTGAATTCGGTTAGACAAAAATGTGCAATCTGTGCACGCATTTCATTTTGATTTTTATGATGGGCTTTTAAATTAGTGTTTATGGCCAAGTTAAAAAAAATGCTTGAAATCTAAAAAAAAAACAACAACAAAACAAGTTAAGTGATTGAGTGCGCACAAATTCAAATGTCTGTGGGGAATACTATATAGACAGAACTTGCACTGATTTTAGCTATTTTGTGATCACAGCAGCAAGCATGCAAGCATAAAATATATATCTATATGCATATACATATATGGTAAGTATGATGCAGCCAAAAACAAATATATTTGCTGGAACTTATTTAGTTTGTCATATTCAATCATTTGAGCGTAGAAACTTCTTAACATTCAATAAAACAAGAAGAGAAAAGTAATATTCAACACGCTGCGAAGTTGCAGCAAAGTTGTTCATATGATAACCGATTGTTGCTATGACAGCAATAAGATATAGTTGCCTGATTTTGATCAAATTTGTTCTAAATGATAAGAGCTTATTAAAACGAAGCATATGTAAATTTGGCTAAGTGAAACAAATATGTTTTCCATACAAAAACTAATTGTTCCTATGACAACTATAAGATATGGTGAACCGATTTTGATGAAATTTTGTATACATTCATAAAACATACTTAAAATCAGCATAAGTGAAATTGATTGAGTTATTTTGAAAAACAAAAAAGTTTTTCATACAAAAACTTACTTTCCAACCGATTGTTCCTATGACAGCTATAAGATAAAGCAAGCCGATTTTGATTAAACTTAGTCCAAAAGTGCGAAGCATTATAGCATTGAGTCCAAGTCTAGTTGTTTTAGCTTTGTAAATAAAAAAGTTTTTCATACAGCAACTCATACTCTACCCGATTGTATCTATGGCAGTTATAAGATATGGTCATCTGATTTTGATGAATTTTCGTCAGATTGAAAAAAATATACTATAATTCAGAATATGTGAGTTTGTTTGGAATGACTTGAGAAGTTAAGAAGTTTTTCAGCTGTTGTCACACTTTAAGACCTCAGGATGGGGCATTCCAGAATTCGGATATAATGTTGTCAGAAATGGTGTAAGCTCATGATGTCATTGTCATTAAATACGCTAATGAACATTCATATACTACTCTGGAGTTTCATTTCCATACAAATTAATATTTCTCGAATACTTCCTGAAAGCCTCTATTGATTCAGATGATCCTTTCGCATTCGAATGTCCAGTGATTTAGAAATGCAAGGTTTGCGAGATTAAATGGGAAAAGACCATCAGTAAGAAGTAGCAGAAGTAGTTGTAGTAGTAGTAGTAGTAGTAGAAAACGAAGAAGAAGTAGAAGTAGTAGTAGTAGTAGTAGTAGTAGAAGACGAAGAAGCAGCAGAAGTAGTAGTAGTCGAAGACGAAGTAGTAGTAGTAGTAGTAGTAGAATACGAAGACGAAGAAGTAGTAGTAGTAGTAGTAGTAGTAGTAGAAGACGAATAAGTATTTTAATATTTTAGAAAATAGAAATAAATAAGATATAAATAAGATGATATTATCCCTACAACTGTTCAAAAAATATAAAGAGTCTTTTGAGCTTCTTTTTTAGAATAAATAAATAAGATGTAAAATAAGAAGCAAGAAGATGTTGTTCGACTGAAGCCTTAAGATGGTACTACACCATGTGATTGCTTAAACCGTTTGAGAATTATAAGTGCTTATTTAAACAAACTTTTGGATGTTAGAGTAGCTTGCTTTGATTCAAACCATTTTGTTGAATTGGCATAATGCTTTAATATGGAGAAAGAGCTAGAAACAAATTGTGCGTTTTTATATTTATGTCTCAACGAATTAACACTTTGACTTTATTCTTTTTCCGAGCATTAAAAAACAAAAAAAAAAAAAGCTTATCAGCGGCGTGCCGAAAAGTTGCAAAAGGCGCAGCTTTAAGTTAAGTTCCATACATTTTGTTATTTTCGCACCCTGCACTTTCCCCTTCCCAGCTTAACAACACCATTATAAAACTTTGTACACACCGGAAAATAAAGCCGTCGCGCATTGCAGCTGTTTAAATAGAAGGAAATAAAATAAAAGTAAATATAAAATATACAAATATTGACTTAAGGTGCAATTTTATTTATTCAATGCTGTCTGCTGAACTATATAAAAGCCGCTGATCAAATCTAAAGATGCATTAGAAGCTCAACTAACACGATGCAGTTAATAAAGCGAACGATCCTATTGCTCACGCTGTGCCTAAGTAGCAGAAGGATCTGGGCCCAGCCTGGTTTGGTTGGTGGTCTGTTGAGCGGTGTTGGAGGAGTTGGCCAGGGTCTTGTTGGAAGCTTGGCTGGTGTGCCAGGAGGCGTCAATAATCTTGTTGGCGGCTTAGTGAATAATCTTATACCTGGCAATCGAGATCCTGCGGATTCCAATGCAGAATCTGGAGAGCAGGACAACAGCTCGAATGGTTTGGATGGTAATCTTCTTGGCAATTTGCTGCAAGGCAATGGAAATCCTTGGCAGCCACCCGTTGGAATACCCGATGCACCCCCTAATAGCGGGGGTGACGGACAAGCGCCAAATGTCTTCAATGATGTGGTAAAAAATTTACTGATTAATCTAATTTCGGGCAATGATAATATTTTGGATGATGTGGACCCATCTGTTGATTTATTCGCTCCAAATCCGAATTCACATGATTTGCTTGCAAATTTGTTGAACGAAAGCGAACTGAATGATTTACCAAAAGATCTCGATAAACATGTCGACGATTTGCTAATTAATTTACTTTCTGACAACGCAAATATTTTGGATGAACTGAACCAATCTGACGAAGTTGTCCCGGGCGAACAAGTGTAGATAATGTTTGTCAAGATCTGGTCAAAGTTACACATTTTATTTTGGCAAATGCTTAAGCAATAAAGATCAGCTTTGAGCTCATTTCATATGTATTTTCCTTAATCTATATGCATAACTATATAAAAGAACTTGTGCTGATGTATGTCATAAGGGGTAGAAAACTAAAGTTTCTGCAGAAATTGTAGCTATAGAATGAGATTTGGAAAAATTCTACCTTAAAGTGTGGTAAAGTTATAAAAAACAGTTTAATACAATTTTTTGTTTATCATTCGATCAGACGCAAACTCTTTTTTAACAATTTATAAAGAAAATCATTCGACACATGTTTTGCTGATATCGGAGAACTTTCCCTCGGAGCGGAAAACTGGTTAAAAGGTTATAATTACGAAAGTGTAATTGTAGTACAATCAACCTTAAACTCATTTTCAAAACTGCTGATTCGGCCAATTTTGAAAAGTTCTGCTACTTGCTCAGAAAAGAGGTGAAAAACTTCGACAGGTAACCGTTTCGTTATTCGTGCGTTTGGTTTCAAAGTCATTATTAAAGCTTAACACTAGAAATAATTAAGCATGTGGGTCACCGATTTAAGAAAATCTACTTTTAGGGGTGAAAAATTGGTGGAAAACTTTCGATTTGCGATTTCAAACTCAGTTTCAAAACAAGGCCTTTAAAATCGTTAAGCTTGTGTGTCAGGGCTAGGAGAATCTAGCGGGAAATGGTGTTCGGTGCGAGCAAAACCGCTGCAAATGATATGTAAATGCTCTAAATACTATCTGAACAATCGAGGGCAATCGTTGAGCACTATTTATACATAAAGCATATCATTAATAAAAACTTTTTCAGCAATTTTATCTGTGTTGGGCATAAAAACGGCAAGTTAATTTCAGACAACACTTTATATGTGGTGCAATTTGAAAGGCAGTTGCATTTGGTTGCAAGAAAAACAGCAGCAACAACAATAACTGCAACAACAACAATACATTTGGTGAGCAATAAATTGAACCAGCAGCCACCTACTTTAAAAGCATTTGCTGACCTCCAACCCAAGGCAAGCTCATTGGGACCACCCAGCCAGTGCCAGGAGCAGTAGCAGGAGCAGGAGTCAGACTTCAGGCAGACCAGCAGCAGCAGCAGCACTCAGAACACGAGGTTGCTAAAAAGATAGCGGAAATGTTACAGGAAACCAAATGACTTAATGGCCGCGATTGCCATGGCAGCATCAGCGTCCTGGCTCCATTCTGCCATCGCCGTCGCCATCCTCATCCTCATCGCCATCGCCATCGCCATCGCCATCGCCATCGCCATTCATTGCAGCCACTGAGGTCAGCATAAAAAAACATAAAAGGATAGCCAGCCATTTAAACGCCGAAACTGAGGTGCACTTACAAGGATCTATGGATTCATGGTTGCTGCGCAAAGAACTCTGCCATAACCATAACATTTTGCTAATTTTGTAAAGATCGTGTTTCACATATATTATTCCATTTGGTTGTTCATAAAGTTGTATATGCTGTAATAGCTATTGAAATGCCAAACACAGCTCCAAAATAGTCTGTCAAATTTAATAAATATCATTTTCTAATAGCTATTTTGATTTGTAAATTCACAAAATTTATTTAGACAAGAGAAAATGGACAATTTTTTTTTTAATTTTTTTTTTAATTTATTAAAATTGTCTAAAAAAAGCTAAAACGATACTATTTGGAAATAATTATTGTAAGACGCATATACGCAATGTCTTGCAAGAAGTGTTCAAATGATGACATATTTTCAAGCAAGATCTCGCATGCAAGTTTATCTCATGCAAGAATTACAACGTCTTAACACCTCTATAAGATTCCAGATTCTATAAAGTAAAATGCAAGTCAGTTTTTTTTCTATATTTTGCAAGTTACTTTTAAATTCAGGAGCGAAACTATTGAGATCCTTTGATGCGCCACACATTTCGTGACAAAATTAAATAGTCCATTGAAAGGGTGCAAATAATTGTGACAGTTAATGAAACGTATGTGCTTTGAATGAGTCGAATGATGAGAAAAGGACACATATTCGTACATATAATTATCAAAAGCGAGTAGACTGCAGTTAAATGCAGCACACACAGAGAGAGAGAGAGAGAGAGAGAGAGAGAGAGAGAGAGAGAGAGAGAGAGTGAGAGTGTCTGACATTCTAAAATTTTCTTTGTGCCAAAACATATTTATAATGAAATTAATTAAGCGGAGCGAGAATGTAGCATATGCAAGCTAATTAATGGAAAATGCAAATTAAATGTCTGACCGAGAGTGGCTAAGAGACCACAACTGTGAGTTGATGGGGGGGCGGGGGGGGCAAGGACATAGCCAGAAGAGTGCCAGCCACATAAACCGCATTAAGGAGTAGAGTATAAAGTATTGTCCCTGGCCATCGGTATATGGCTTCTAATAGCCTTCGCTCTTTGTTCGGCACTCAGCAATAATTGCGTTTAGACATGTAAGCTTTTGTTTAACTGATGTCCTTGTCCTTTCTTTGCGTGTACTCCTGGCCGTGTCCGTCTCTGTTTTCTTTGTGTGTGTGTGTCTCTGACAAAGTTAATGACAACATAATTAAACAAAACAAACAGCAGACTAATAAAATACTTCTGCTGCATGTCGCTTACGGCTACCTTGAAAAGCAACTGCACCCCAAACCCAAAAAAAAACACAAGCTTGTCAAACCAACTCCTTCTCTATATATGTACATACATACATATGTATAGATATATGTATATGATTCCTTGAATGCCTTGCATGCCGATTTAGTTATTTATGCACAAAGTTCTACACAAAGGGTAATCAAATGATATGATAGGGGCCCGCCTCTTTGTGGGCCAATAAATTTTCGAAATGAAAGAAAAGCTTCTCTTTGTCACACACATCCTGCACATCCTGCCCGCATTTCTTTCATTCTTAAATTTTGCACAAATTTAAATCAATTCAATTATATATTTTGGGCTGATAGCAAGGTTTCTTACAGATACCTGAGTTTAAGTTTATTAAACAAAGGATAGATGCTAAACTTTAGATATCATTTTCAAAAGCAAAATTTAGCAAACGCCTAAAATAGATTTGATCAAGATTGTATAAAAACGGGTTTGGAAATTATACGAAAACATCTTTAAGCTCAAAACTCTAGGAATTGTTCAACAAGTCGCTTACAAATGTTTCTTTCTACTTAACAAGTACGTTGCAGTCGAATGGACCCGACTGCAATATACTCTTTTTTGGCCTCTTTGCGGAGTCAGAAGATTTAAATTTGGTTGGGCCAGTTGTACAGGTTTCGGAGAAACAAACTTTGCTCGATTCAAAGCAACACTTCAAATCCTTCTCTTTATTGTTGTAAATAAATAAATAAGATATAAAATAAATTAATAAATAAAAGCCAAGTAAAATGAAGAACCCAGATGCCAAGTACAACTATATTCAGTTCTGAAAGTAATATATTTTTGTTTTAAATAAATAAGATATAAAATAAATAAATAAATAAAAATCGAGTGCAATGAAAAATCCAGATGTTAAATATAACTATAACTTGTCTTTTTAGTTTTAAATAAATAAGTTAAATATTAAGTAAGATATAAGCAGATATTGGCCGACTGACCGCCTTAGTCGGACACTAACCCAAATGATTGCTAAAACTGTTTGAGAATTGTAAGCAACAGACTAAAAAAAGAACTTAACTCGGCCTGCTTTGATGCTAACAATTTTGTTGAATAGGCATTATGCTTCGATTCAAAATGAAAGCATTTTAATACTAAAAAAATGAACTTCGCATTAGTTAAAAGAAAATTATCTAAAATGTGCTCAAGTTCACATAGCTCTAATCCCTGCTCCCCCTCTATACCACACCCCTGCTCAGTTGCACTGCAATACTTAGTAGAAAGCGTTGATTGTGGCAACTGTTTAAATATTATGAAAACAAATACGCTAATATTGAAACAACGTGCAAAAATTAAGTTTCTTAATTGCCGTATGCTTAATATAAAAGATGCTTAGCAGAATTAAAGTTGGATTAGAAGCACAACTCAATACAAAAGACACTACACAGAATTAAAGTTGGATTAGAAGCAAAAACAAATATGATACAGTTGATAAAGCAGACAGTGCTGCTGATCGCACTGTGCTTAGGCAGCAGGATCATCTATGCCGAAAACACAACAACAACAACAACTCTAAAAATAAATGAAAATATAACCACGAATCTTGATGGATTAGCAACCAATTTGACAACTGCGCTTACAGAGCTGACCACACAGAAGGACGCCGAAAAAGTAAAGGTCAAGAAGGCAGCATTGAATACTGGACTGGTAGCACTTAATGAACTTAGTGCAACTGCAACCAAGTTGAAAGCCGAACTAACTGCAGTTAATCAAAAACTTAATGCCATCAACACCAATCAGGCAAACGAGACTTTAACCAGTTTGGAGGCTTGGGAAGTAGAGCAATTGGCAAGGGTAAACAAGAGTACCGATGGAGTTGGGCTGAGACAAGCGCGGGATATAACAACCGAGTTGATCTATAACTACAATTGGAGACTGAAGGCCTGCGTGTCGGATATTGAAGGTCCACAGCGGGACTACGAGCAACTGTTGAAGGCAAAGATAAATCAGAATCAAGTGTATGCCACAAAACTTATAAATGAGATGAAGTTGTGTGAAAACACAAAAAGAAGCAGCGATCGTTGCAAAAATGGCATAAATGATAAGGTTTACAGGGTAACTAATGCACCAAATGATCTGCGTGTTATAGTTAGAAGTGGCAAGGCTTTAACAGATACTTCGGAATATGGCATCATATGCACTAAACATATATTGGCCAATTTGGAAAAGGCTAAAGCAAGTGCCAAGCTCGATCTGGACGGAATCATACGAGACAATCCAAGCAAAACGGAATCCGATACAACAACGGCAAATTCTGCAACGTCAGATTCTGCAACGACAAAAGCACCATAAGCTAACAGAGCTGTTTCAAATTCGACTTGCGCATAAATTCCACATAAATAAGTAAAGCATACTTTCAGGCATAGTTCAATTGTATGCTCATCCGTAAAGTATGCTACATGTTTTTCTGTGGAATTGTTGCGAAAAGTAGAATTCAAAACTGAACTGTTTTAATTAAGCAAGAACGGACTACAAATACAAATGCAGACAATACTAGAACTTAAGCCAGGTGTTGGGTTATATTTAAGTGCAGCATAATAGTAATGTACAAGAAAAAAAAAGAAAAATCTTAAAAAAAATGCACTTTACAATAAAAAATCAAATTAAAAATGCAAAAATCAATCGTATATAAGTTCATCAATGCAGCTCAACAATTTTCTCTGCGGTTCACTCGCCTCATGTGCCACGCATTCATTTTTATTTTCATTGCAATTATGATGCCATTTACCGTTTGCCGCTTTCCCATTCACCGTTTAAAATTTTACGCTGACCCAAGCGCAACGTGCGCCGCGTGCTTAAGTGCATCGGCGTACAATGGGACCAAGACACCAAAAATGTCTCAAATATCAAAAAAACTAAAAAGTGTGCCAAATGACAACGTACTTAACAAAATATTCTTTGGTATTTTGATCCAATATGAAATAAGCAAAAAGATTTATTCAAAATTTCTACAACAAAGTTTTAAGCAGTTTCAATGAATTTTCATAACTGATCTCTAAAAATGGATTTGAGCAGGTTTGGTTTGAAAATTTAAAATTCGCATACAACACCATTTTCCGACTTTTCAGCTGGATTTTCCAAATTTTGTAAATGAAGTTGCTTATATTTTTGTAGGTGTAACTTTGAAAATGAGTACAACTGAGCACCAATTTCCAATATTGCAAAAATCTGCTATGCAGTAATTGTTGAATTTGTATATAAAAAAGTTGTACGAAACAGTTTTCTATATTTCCCGACAGAATTTTCCAAAATCCCTTCTTAATGCTCACTTTCAACATAAAATAAAGCTACTGTAAAAATTTCAGCTGGTCACCAATGCTATTTTTTTTTTGCCACAAAAACAGGACGAAGACCCTTCTGTGCGGGTTTCCGCACCGGAACGTTCCTAGTGTCAGTGGCTCGGCCATTGGCAATCGCGGAGCATTAAGTCATTTTGTTTCCTGTTACATTTCCGGTATCTTCTTTTTAGTTCCATCGACATTACTCGCATCCCTCGAGTGCTATAGATTGAATAGAGCTGGCTTTGCGACTGGTGGGCTATCTATGGACTGGGCTGAAATGCTGCTCTCCTTGGCTTGTGGGATGCTTTTGCAATGCTGCTTGGCCAATTTATTGAATACCAAATATGTTTCTTATTTTTACATTTAAGCGAAAAAGTAGCGCACATTTTCACCTGTATTCAGACTTTTGAGAAAGAAAATATTTATTGAAAATAAATATACAAATTGTAAAACTTGAATTTTTGAATTAATTTTATCAACTAATTATTCAAACTCGTTTCAGCTCCATAAATTAAATGTTTCAAACCATTTCTATATTAAATGCAAAAATGTACATAACTTTTTCATTCGGTTATCTATTTTTTTTTACCTTTTTAATTGATTTCTATTGTTATCCGACACAACAAATTATTGGACCCAAAATAACTAAATAAATATTTGCATTTTGTGCATGTTTGCAGTTGGTTGGCGCATAAAAACCTGTTACAAAATAGATAATTACTTCATTTCTTCATATACCACTCTTTTAAGCAAAAAAATAAACTCAAAGCATTTCCCCTCTTTCAATAGGATGGAGTGAATCTCAATGCCCCTTTGAGAGCTTTGTAGCTAACTGTGCTTTTTATATAATTTATAGCATCTCCAATTTAAACTTTCTCTGATGTTGGTCTTATACTCGTAAGAGCTTTTAAGTTCTTTCGCCATTTATAACAGCTTAAAATCAAAAAGTGGCATATTGCGCATACAAAGTTTGTTATACCAACAGCGTATAACTAAAATGTGGCATACTACGCATACAAACTTTGTTGTATAAGAGTTTAAGTTTACAAAATTAGCAAAGCCTTGTCGTGCAATATAACTTGTATAACAGTTTACAGCGACCAAGTGGCATACTTGGAGGACTTTATAACAGCTTTAGCATACGAAAGTAGAAAAGCTTTGACTTGTATAACAGTTCACAGCCAAAAAGTGGCATATTGCGTAGGCAAATTATGTTATATCTAGATTTTATAAGAGTTTTACACATATAAATTGGGTAAGCTTTAAGGAGCGATGCAATTTGATATAAGTTTAGCTTATAAAATTGAGGGGTACCTATAAAAACCCCAAGAACGAGCCCTTGCAGTAATAAAACAAAACGCTTTATATTTTCTTAATTTGCACATATGCATTTATTTTTATTGACTGTAATTGAGTTTAAAACAATGAGACCGTATATTTGGGATTGTTTTATTAATTACAATCTACTGAGCACTATTCTTATATATATTTTCTGTTCTTGTATACATATATGTATATGTATATATATATATTTGTAATTGTTTTAGTAGATGCTTATCAAGTTTGATATTGCTGTTCAAGCTAGAAAATATACAAATATGTGCGATACATTGAAGCATTTAAAATTCGTTTCGGTTTATTGTTAAATTACTTAGTACTTGTATTTTTCTGACATTTGATCGCAATGCGTTTTAGACTAAGGGACTAGCTAAGTGCCTAAGTATAGTTACTATATATCAGATATTTTTTGTTTATTTTTTTGGTGCTTAGCTCGGAGGTGTTGTTAAAATAATGGCAAATATTTGCAAGTAAAAAAAAAAAATGTTTTTATTTAGAGTTAGGTTAATACATACAACTAACAGTACTTGGGGATTTTAAGTATTTTCGTTTTTCATTTTTTGGGCTCTTACACTTATGAGTATTCTAAACTTAGGCTAACAGTTTGACTTTATTATTAGGAATTTTCAGAATTTTGCATAGGAATAATTTTATATGTATGTAGATAGTATATCATTTTGTGATGTTTATAGGGTTGACCAAAAGAAAAAACCAATGTAAAAATAAAAAGCTAGAAAGAAAAGTTAGCTTATACCGAATAAATATACCCTTGCTGCAACGTTTTTCATAAGAAACCCTAATTTCCAACCGATTGTTACTATGGCAGCTATAAGATATAGTCGTCCGATTTTGATAAAATTTGGTCAGCATGTATAAACTGTCCTCAAACTTGGGTAAAGTGAGTTACCTTAATAAACAAAAAAGTTTTTCATACAAAAACTTATTTTTCAGCTAACGTTCCTATGACAGCTATATGTTTTAGTTGCCCGATCTGGCCAATTCTAACATATGTACTGCTTGCAGAAAGAATAAACATCTGCGCCAAGTTTCATCAATATAGCTTTAAAGAGAAACTAGTTCACATAGAACATTTAGATATGTGGATAGTTGAAAATGGCTAGTTTGACATGGCTTTTGTTGCTGATCAAGAATATATATACTTTATGGGGTCGGAAACATCTACTTCAATACGTTACACATTTCATTATAATGATACACTCTGCAAGGGTATCATAAATATATTTGCTTTTGAGTAAAGCAGAAAAAAAAAAGTGTTTGGAGAGTTACATTTATCTTATGGACATTTTGAAATGGTTTTTGGCGATTTAAGTGATGATGTGATGTCATTGAGCAAAATGTATAAAATGGGAACAACCGCTCTGAAGCACAACCGAAATATAAATACTAAAATCTATTCGACAAACAAAAAAATTGTTGAAGCTCTGCTTTCTTCGCTGCTAAACACACAACTAATTGGCACAAAACACTATATTTTGCCCAGGGCCAAGAACTATACGCGTATTACGAGTATATCGCCAATCAAAGCCAATTCTCAATGATATTCCACACGTGCTATGGGAACACCCATATCGTCTAAGCCAAAGACGATCATTTTGCGTTTCTTGCGCACATTTGCGGGAGGGGGTGGCTGCTTGGCAGCTTTTGTTGTAGTTGTTGTTACTTTGGTTGTGGCTGTTGTTGTTGCTGTTTTTGTTGTTTGTTGTATTTTGGCTTTGCCAGTTATGGGCACTGTCGTTGTTGCCGCTTTCGTTAACGTTGCCTTTGGTTGCAGTTGCAACTTCGTTGTTGCACTTGATGGTGCCTTATCCTTATCCTTATCCTTTTCCTTCGTTTCCTGTGCATTCAATTCACGCATTTTCTGTAGTAGCTTTGGTTTCTCGTTGTGTTGCATTTCCGCTTGAGCATTTGTACGTTTGGGCAACATGGGCAATGCGGGCAGATCGCAACGTTGTCGCAAGTGTCGATAAACTGCATCCACGCGTTGCACCAAACGATTCACATATTTGGTGGTAGTGCGATCCATTGTGGAGGGTGCCTTAATACAATCATTTCCACCAAATTCACACACCTGCGTAGCACAAAAATAATGTTTTTAAATATCAGAATATGATGGCAAATACTCAAAAGATCTTTCGCTTTTGAGCAGAGGTCGCAAATAATAGGCAACACATACTTTTTTTATCTTTTGGGTTTCTGTCTGAGCAAACGCAAAAATCTGTCTGAGCAAAAGCAACTTTGAAGAACAAAAAACAATGTGCTTGAGAAGAACACAAGGAAGAAACACTTTGCCAGTTTTGAATGGAAAAACTGGCAAAACCAAGTGGGAAAAGAAAACGAAAAAACTCTCATTCTGAGAAAAAAGACAAAAACAGAATTCAAATAGTCTTTTCGTTCTCTTTATTCGAAATGTTCGACAATAAATGTTATTTGGCAGACAAACCAAATTGTTAAGAGTTATTTGCGATTTCTACTTTTGAGTCTACCAAAGATTGAGCCAATAAAATTTAACAACATTTTACTTACACGATAATGCTGCAAGATGGCTTCCTTTGGTGGCACATTAAGCGAACCCATGCCTGGTGAAAATTCCCAAACAAAATGATTGCCAGCCTCGACAACTGCCTCCGGCTTGCAAATGTATTTGGAGCGTTGTTTTTGGGGATGCAACTTGTAGCGTCTAAATTAGATTTATTTGGTTCTAAGTAACTCAACTATTCATTTTAAACTAAGCCAACTCACCTGCGCGTCTTTCGTTGCGTTACCAATGAGGCACGCACGCTGCCCAACTGATCGTTGCCACCTGCTATGCCCGAACTGGCCAAAGGATCATCTGCGAACTGTAGATAGTAAAAGGCGTTCTGAAACGAATAAGCGCCGGTGTTGCGATTTCGAAAACGCTGATTGAGAGAGCTGTTAAAAGAAAGACAATGATTAATTGAATATGGCGTTCAGATTTCGAGTACTCATTTCATAATAAATAAATCGATTAATCGATCGACTGAGAAAAATGTGTTTTCCAAAAGATTAAAAATAACATAGCACAAAATAAATAATATAGGTAGTATATTAGGTACTTTACAACCCAATTCATAGAATTAGCTTTGCGACATATTAAGCTGTTGACTTATCGATACTATCGATAGTTAAAAAAGTCTCAAAAACCTACCGAAACTAACAATGGTGCTACCAACTCTTTTACGTCTCAATCAAACTATAATTCCAGTTTATAACTATTTCTAATTCAGTTGTACGACTTACCTTAAGAGTTCGTTGAGCGTATCCGTATATCGTGGCACAATAAACTCATCGAGATCGACCAGCGCCAGATACTTATATCGATACATTGTGCGATAGAGACAATCGTTGAGCGCTGCAAAAAGACCCTCGGTGCGTATCTCCTTCTGGGAACGCATACGCAGATTCCAGGGCAGGATGCTGACTGTGGGTCGCTGATAGTGCAACGATTTGAGGACACGTGGTGTGGCATTGTTTGCTGCATCTGCAGGCAGCAGCGGCTCCAGATCAAAGGCGGTCAGATTGGCCGGAATGTGGCCTTGTTGATAGCTCTGCAGGACACAAGAGGCACGTGGTCCCAGCGTATGATTATAGAAGGTAAAGTGTGAGACGCCCAGCAAAGCATAGAACTCCAAGTACTCCATTAGATACAGTGCCTGATCATAGCTAAAGTGAAATGGCTTGACGCAAACAGCAATGCGATCTGATATCTGCTCGCCACTGGGTGGTGCATGTGGCAAGGGTCGACGAGAAGGAGTATCGGGTGTATTGGCGCCAGTGGCACTGGCATTGCCCAACGGTGCCGCAAAGTCCGCATCCTGATCCGTATTACGTAACTTGAGCAAATTGCCTGGCGGTGCACGTAGCCTTGATACTACACTGACATATTGTGGCACTTCTAAAGGTGGTGCACGCACCGGGCAGAGCACAAAGCAGGCGCTATACTTGAGATTCCAGTTTTCGCGAATGACCTGAGAAGCAGATATAAAGGTAAATATATAAGCTGAATTAATAACATTTTTATGAAGCACAAACACAAACAAGCATGGGAATGCTTTTTTGATACCGAGTTCGAACCCTAGTTTTGTTAGCAATAAGTCAACGATAAATCGAGAAGAGTCACGTTTTCATTTCAGATTTATAGACAGTTAAGTAATTTAATATTATTTATGTAATTTGATTTTAAATTTTCTGTGTAATCTGACCATTTCCTTTCATTCCGCAGACAGAAAAGCAAAACTTTCAAAAACGTAAAAGTTAGAACGGCAATCAATGCGATTTACGCAAACTTTGAACGGAATCGGAGTTCAGAACATGCCCAATAGTCTAAACGAAAGTTGTATAGTTAAAGTTCGTTAAGTTCGTTAAGTTAAACAGTGTGGAAAACTTAAAGCTCTACAAGGTCCACAGTAACAATTAAACAGCTTTCATTCGGTTTGAACTCACCTTGACGCGAGCCATAACCGTGGCTGAGCTGTACTTGGCACGTGTCTTCGAAGAGGAGGCCTCACTGTTATTCAGCGATGTCGGACCATACCAGAATCTGCACCAGACACGCTCTGGTCCACGTGTTTTAGTTGCGCCAATGACACGTACCAGGCGTGCTCCATCCCGACGATCATAGTAGGCGGAATAGACAAAGAACTTGAAGCGGGTGCCATTGACAACCTGCCAAGCGCCATCGCTGGGCGCGGTGCCAAATGGATAACGTGGCAGTGTCTCCTCCACCTTGGCGGGTAACAGTTGGCCCCAGGGTATCAGTGGCATGTTTAGGCCATTGCCACCACCGGCAACACCCACGCCAAAGGCACCAGCACCAGTTCCAACTCCAACTCCAGTTCCTCCTCCAGTTCCAGCTCCAGCAGCGCCATTGAGCAGCATGCCCGCATAGCGTTGACGTTGACCGTCGGCGCCGCCGGCATCTGTGAAATACAAAAATGCTTGAGACACACGGCGTATACGTAATGGCGCCTCATCGTCGTCGTCGTCATCCTCTTTGTTGCTCAGCTATTGTTATCTGTAGCCAGGACTGTCTTTGATTGCATTATGGGGCATTGAATGGTTGTATGTGTCCCATTGTGTTCCTGATTGCCATTTGCTACTCACCTTGAATTTTAAGTTTATTGTCACGAAACTGTATAAAACCTAATTTATTATCACTCAGAATGCTGTCATCCAGATCGTAGTCATCCTGCAAAAAAACACACACACAGAATTCGATTGCCAATCAAAATAGAAATTGAAATTCAATAAATGGTCAGACAGGCACAGTTTGAAATGTAATTTAAAGTGTTAGTTGAACAGGATATTTAATTGTAAAATTGAGTTGAAAAAAGTCTAAGTGTTCTAACCTACAAGTATTTAGCTATAAAAGCACATTAAAGCTTTTTAAATTGCAATGAGCCTGGGTACTTAAGCTCATTTTTCTTTTTATAATAAAAAGCAGTTATTTTTGATTTTTATTATACAAATTAATAATACGAATTATAACTTGATTTTAAAAATTTATATAAATCAAAAATAAATCTTGTCCCATAGCTTATATTTTAAATATCAGAAATAACTTCAAAACACTTATTTTAAAAATCAGAAATAGCTTTTATTCCTTGACTCTTATTTGAAAAAGAAGAAGAAATATTTCTCATTTCATAACTTTAATTTAAAAAATCAGAATAACTGTTAATCCAAAGCTCTGATTAGAATAAAAGAATTGCATTGTCTAAGCCCCGATTTATTGATTTTTAACAAAACCTAAATTAATATGTGTTCTTTTTTCTAAGTTTTCTCGAATTTTGTTAACAAATGTTGAACCAATTTTTAATTTTTTTCAATTTTAAGCACTCCCATATCATTTTAATTGTTATATAAACGTTAAGTTTTTACTTTTTTTAACTTTCAATTTCAATTCAATTTTCTAAATAGCAACTAAGTAACAACATAATAACTCCTTTATGTGATTACAACTCAAATTTTCAATTTAAATTTTAAGCAACTTACTTATAAGTAAACTGATTAAAGCCTACATGAAAACTTGCTGCTCAAATGAAAGAAATTAGTAATACAAACTAAAGCTGCATAACTTGGCTAACAAAAAGTTATTTCTACATAAGACCCAAACCTGCTCAGCTTGAATAATCTGATGAGTCTGTGTTACGTTAGGACTTAAGTTATATTTGACTGTGTATTGTACTTGATTGTACTCGTATAAGATGAAATAATACACTTATATGCGACAGTCCTACAGACAGAGTCCAACAAAATATATACAGGTATATAAAGAACTGTCAGCTTAAGGGTTATGAGAAGGGCTCTTATGTTTTCATAAGTTAACATAAGTGCATTGCGGTGCGCTTTGGGGCGCAAATAAATCAGCTTTTTGTTTGCATTTTGCCAAAAAAAAAAGAGGGGAATAAAAAAAAAGTAAATCATATGCATTATGCGCTATGCTGTGCTGTGCTCTGCTTGCTTTTAAATATGCAAATCTCTTTGCCTCTCGCAAGCCGAAAAGTATGCAACGAAATATGGCAAACGGCAACATCTTTTGTTTTCCCACGGCCCCGCCAAAGAGTTGAGACCATAAAAATGGGCGCAATAGTTAAGCTGCCACGCCCACTGCTGCCACATCGCGTTATGGCAGTTGCAACAACAGCAACAGCAACAAAAACAATTGTTGACCATTTTTCGGGTTGGCGAAACGCAAACGCAGCACATCGCACATAGATTTGCATAACAAAACTTACCTTAACATTATCATAATCCGGCATCGAGTCGCCTAGTCGTCCCCCCAGGCTGGCACCGCCCCCGCCGCCCGCTCGCATTGCCATCAAGCCGCTGTGCGAACGTTCGTCGATCATAAAAACCTGGGCAAAAAGAAAAACAGGTGAAACAGCTAAAAATAGCTACAAAAGAAAAAAAACGGTACTCTTAGCTTTTTGTGATTTTTAAGCTAATTTTGTAGCCACACTTTTTTGCATTTTAATCAACGTCTGCTCTCATAATTAATTGCACGCTGAATTTATAATGCAACTTAATTGCAATTATAAATCCATGCCCAAACCAAAAGACGAATGCTAAAACTCATTTTGTAATTGTTTAATGCATATTTTATAAGACTTGCATCATTTATAAACTTAGATTTAAGCATTCATTCAAATTTCTACTTTAAAGTGTGCATAAAATGTGAAATTGCAAAATGTTGTTAAACATATCAAATTTAATTTACAATTTCATGAAACAAAATTAATCATAATTAGCCCTGTTCTGGACTCCACTATCGAATTGACTCCATCAAAATATTGAAAGCAACTTTAGTTGTCGTTGAGCGTAAATTTTATCCTGCTTCGAAAAGTCAACAGCTTTCTGCATTGAATCGAAAGTGGAATTCAATACAGGTTCGAATATCTGCTTATTTACTTTAGTTAAAAGTTAAACATAGACAAAATTTTATAAAATACATAAATATAATTCATTGCAGTCATCTAGATTGACAATCAGATGGACAAATAGTCAAACTGATATCTACAGGACGTCGATTTGAATTCCTATAGTAATATAAGAATGCAAAAACTAAGAAAACTGATTTGAAGTTTTATTGAAATCAAATAAAAACAGCTACACTCGAGGTAAAAGTCTAGTGACGATGCATATTCAAGAGCCAACATTTTTGAAATCAAATTTTGTGATAATGTCTGTTCAAAAAGCTGCGCAAAATGAATGACAAACCTCTTGCTCCTAGGGTTTGGTAACAGTGGGCTCTGCAGTTTTAGCGGTTATTAGCGTTTTCCCGCTAAACTAGTAAATTTTCAAAAAAGTGGTAGAACACACCTTTCTCAATTTATGATAAGAAACTAGCACACAATATTTTTTAACAAACAGACAAGGAAACAAACTGTTTTTTCATCCCACTTTAGGAAGGCCACTAAATCTAAAATGTTTATAGCTTTTGAACTAGTTTTCAGATGGAAATTAACGAGATAACATTCGATGCGTAACTAGGATTAGAATAGTTTTTCCTTTAAAAGTTTACCAAATAGCTCCAAAGGCCCCATAAACTCTAATTTTCTAAATAATTTTCTTTCGCACCTGTTCGCCTATGTATGCCTCATAAGCCAGGTGAGCTAACAAAATTTTTAGTATGCACTTTTCTTTCTTCAAGTAATACCTTTCGATCGGTACATAGCTTGATCGTTTGATTTGTGTCATAGTAAATCTTGCATACTTCCTGTGTCTATTGCAACCTTTGTGATGCTTCGTCACTAGCGTAGACGCCGTTGACAGAGATTACATGAATCTGCAATCTTCAAATACTAAAATAGCTAATTTAAACTCAGAAAACAAGAGTCTTAACTTCTATTTTTCAGGTATTTTTTAACACAAAGAAAATGCTTTGCATGGAATAGCTGTATACGGAAAAGAAGACACCAATATCATTCTTTAAGCATAATCTATGCATATCCACCATAATTTGCTGAAAATCTTTATTAATTTCATGACTTACCTCTGTCAATATGATGAGTCCAAAGACGGCAAAAAAGAGAATGACAATGAGGAAACTCATGCTGGATCTCTCCCGGCTGCCCCAGTTCTTCTTGCCACGTTTCATGGTGGGGGTCAGCGAGGTGCGACTGCCGTGTGAATGATTATGCTGCTGTTGTTGTTGTTGTTGTTGATGCTGATGTTGTTGCTGTTGCTGATGATGGAAACAGGCGTGGGAATGATTCACGTAGGCCTGTTGATAATGATGGCCGCTGAGGGAGCTGTTGCTGCACGATTTGGAACTGGAACTGAGCGAACTGGAGGCGCCGGTGGAGCCCCCCGATGATCCCGTGGCAAGCTGTTTGTAGGTTGGGGGGCTCCTGCTGCCTAACATGTTGGCGTGCAGGAGGAGGGTGGTTTAGGTGGTACGTGTTTAGTTTTTGTTTTGGACACTTGTGGATTGGTTGTTGTTGGATGGCTATTTGGCGTATGGGTTTTGAATTTTGTTAACTACGTTTTTGGCATTGTTGTTTTCATTTGTGGCAACTGAAAAGGTCGAAAAAGATCCAATAAGACGGCTGATTAGCAAAGAAACGAATTTTTTTAGCAAAACAAAAACGCGAAAAGCGGCTAAAATGAGCAAACCGTCAAAAGACACAAATATAGAGCGCAATAAAGAGACAAAGAGAGAACGTAAAAGAGCATGAGAGAGAAAGAGAGAGAGAGAGAACGTTTGCGGTCTGACAGTTTTCCTTGTTGGCCAATTATTTAGGAAAAATCAATAAAAATCCGTGCAGCGACTTTCTATGTTTTGTCAAAGAATTCTAATTGTTTTCTAATATTATTCAATTGAGTTGCCAAAATGTAAGCAACTTTGAACTTTCTAAACAAATTGAATGCATGATTAAATGAAAGTCTGCTTATTTTATGCTAAAGTTTAGTAACTAAACCTAGTTGATTTCTAATTGGCTTTGGTCTCTGCCAACAACTTAAAACACTTTTCACATCGCTCACCTTTTTTAATACATTTTGAGCAATACTGCGTACGTTTAATATCACCTTAAATTAATTTAGTAACTTTTCTTTTTTATATTTTATACAGATTTGTACACTTATTTTCACGCTTTCATTCATTCGACTGGTTGGTTATGCCAACTGTCAAAACACTTCAACTTTTCTCTCACTCTCTATAAAATACAAGAGAGCTTGACGCAGCTGAGCCTGCAGCAAGGACATGCGCTGTGCCGTGCAGGCCACAGGAGCAGCTGTTGCTGCCACAACACCAATATTGTCAGCTGACATCAAATGAAACAAATGGCGCGTAAAGTAAAATATGAAAATAATTGTTATGTTTCTTAACAAAAATATTGAAATACTCAATAAAAAAGGACACAAAAAAGGACTTATGTGGTATATTTATGTTTATACTCTTTTTTTAACTTTTTTGAAAAAAAAGGAAAAAAGAGTATATTGGGTTTGTGAAATATCCGTCCGTCCGTCCGTCCGTCCGTCCGTCTGTCCGTCTGTATGAACGCAGGTTTTTTCCACAGTTTTGAAGCTAGAGCAACCAAACTTGGTATACATGTTGGCAGATACCATAGTAAGACAAAGTGTCAAGATTGTTTAAATTAGCACTTATAATTCTCAAACGGTTTAAGCAATCACCTGGTGTAGTACCGACTTAATGGTTCAGTTGGACAACATCTTCTTACTTCTTATTTGTTGAACAGTTGTAGGGATAATATCATCTTATTTATATCTTATTTATTTCTATTTTCTAAATTATATCTCGAAATAAATAATGCTTCTACTAATACGACTACTACTACTACTACTACTACTACTACTGCTTCTTCCTGATGGTCTTAACAGTCAAGTGCGTTGTGAATGTTCATTATCGTATTTGATGACAATGTCCGTAAGTTTACGAATAGCGGGCTCATCATGAGTCTGCGCCATTTCCGACAACATTGCCGTATTACGGAAGGGAGCTTTCGGAATTCTGGAATATCCTTGGCATCCTGAGACCTTAAAGTGTAAAAACGGCAAAAAAATAAGTTGTATGAAAAACATTATTGCTTCTCAAGTTATTCAAAACAAACGCACATATTCTGAATTATAGTATGTTTTTGACAATTTGACGAAAACTTATCAAAATCAAATGACTATTTCTTATATCTGCCATAGTTACAATCAGTTAGAGTATAAATTGTGAAAAGAAAATCTATTTTCTTCATAAAGCTATCCCAACTAGACTTACTTGGACTCATTGCTGGTATGTTTCACACTTGTTGACCAAGTTTGATCAAAATCGGATGACTATATCTTAAAGCTAACGATAGGAACATTATGGTTGAAAACGTAGTTTTTGTGCTAAAACTTTTTTGTTTCTCGAACTATTCTAACCAAACTTAACTCTTCTGAGTTTTAGTATGTTCTTGAAATGCTGAACAAATTATATCAAAATCGCGCCGCTATATCTTTAGCGATTTAATCGACTTACTGCGGAATTACTGCGATTCAAGTTTGATAAAAAACGCCTGAGCATTTCACACAATAGACAAAGAAAGAAAGAAAACTGAGTCAAAACGAAAACTAGAAATAGTATTTTTGCATTTAGTCGATCGCAAAATCTAAAGCCAGCTGATAAAAGACAATCACCACGCAACAGCAAACAGCTGTTTAGCAATCGACACCAAACTGTGTGCTGATAAAACTAATCTATTTATAATTGGAAACATTAGTACACTATTAAATAAATAAAAAAAATATTGCTGCTAAAACTGTAGTAATCTAAAGAGCCACAAACGCTACGCTTCGTAGCGCCACAGTAGCTCTCAAACTGTGCAAATAGAGAAGACGCAATACAATTGAAAGTAAAACAGTTGAGAAAGCTCAACTGATCCACTAAAAAAAAGTGCATAGTGTCCTTAGAATTGGAGGAGAGTCTACTTTGAATGCCAATATTATGAAACTAGCAACTAAAAACATCATAAAAGGTGTTATTATGATCTGAGATGGTCACCGCCGCTCGGAAGGATTCAAAACTAGACGACAAACTAAAATTATTGTCCCGCTGTTATTTGTCCTTTATGTTGACGATATTGCGACTGAACTTACAACTGAGAATCCATAAGTTTAAAGTGTTAATGTATGCAGTTGCTATGTTTGTTGAAGCCGGTCTTCAGAACTCTCTGATATGCTTCCAAGTATGAGACTTGGAACTTACACATCAATAATGAGAAGTCCAAAGTGCTAGTAGTAGCCAAATAGAGTATTTTCAATGTTAACAAACGCTAGCAGATAAAAATATGCTTTGACGACCCTAGTTTCCAGCTGGAGCCAAGACTAGGTGACTCAAGTAAGACTTAAAAAACCAAGCAACTGAGTGAAAACAACTACTTGCAAGATGAAATCGGAATATAAATAGTCTCTCTTATATTCAAAAGTCGAAAAGGAAATGCTGGGATTTACTTATCGTACCCAAATTTAAATTGAAAGTAGTCAACCTCAACGAACTCGAAGAATCGGAGCATTTTCTGGGAAGATGTTCAACTCTGCCAGAAATAATGAACTTGCACGCGAAATAAGATGCGTGTTCAGACGATGCAAAATGTAAATTCATGAAAAAGCATGCAAAAATTGCATTGTCTAAACACCGCTTTAGTATTAATGTTAAGCCCTATCATATAGTATGCTCAGTTGGTTAAATGCAAAGTGCAGCCACATTCATTTAAGTTATAAACTAATACTTATTAAAGTGAAAAGCACACACACATGCTCTTCACATATGTGTGTGTGTGTTTTCGAAAAACTAAGACACTTTTAAAATAAATGTTTTCATAAAACGGCGTGGTAAGTATCTAAAAGTGCTTCATTTCTATGACTTTCATATCCGGCCCAACTTTGCAGCATCTATCTTTTGGCCATTTTCATGGCTGAAAGGATGCAATGGGTGCTGCATAGTCCACCTATACCCGAAAACACCGCAACCCACTCCTCTAGCCAGCATTATCAGTTGTTTTTGTTGGACTGTGACTGTTGAATGTTGGACTGTTTGTCGCTGAACGGCTGCGACTGCTGAACTGAACTGAACTGGACTGGACAAAAGAATTAGCGGAAACAATAAAATTCGTAAAGTTTTTGAAAACCAATAAATTTGAAGTGTTTGAAATCAATTGGGAACAAATTGCAAAAGCCAAAAACGAACAGCAGCAAATGAAAACTAAGAGAAAAAACGACTGCAAGTATTTCTGACGACACTTATCTATATGTGTGTGTTTGTGTGTGTGTGTGTGTGTGTGTGAAACAAACTTTCTCTCTCTCTCTTTGTGTGTGTGTGTGTGTGAAAATGCAGCTAGCAATTGAAAAGTTTGCAAAACAAATATGCAAAGAAAAAGGTGCTCGAGTCGAGCGACTCCAACGCCTTGTCTAAGTGGCGAGCCAAGGATCTGGCGAACAGGAAACGGAAGTAGGTAACGAAGCCGAAGCCAACGTCGCCTTCATCGTCTTCATCGTCATCGACCCACAGCCCCTGGGCGCTTGAAATAACAGTTTTGTTTGCTAAACTTTTGTCATTGCAATGCCAAACAACAACGGCAACAATGGCAAAATAATAGCCAAAGTTCTTTGGAGCCCGAGTTACTAGAAATGATCTCAAACCATAACTGCAGGCCAAGAATTTAGTATGAAACAAACACACACACACACACACAAAACTTTAACAATTCATTTAATTAATTTGTTTTCCAAAGCAAACACACAGCTGCATCGAAAATTGTACAAAATTAACTAATGCAAGTTCGGCATAAACAAATACATCTTTGATTAAAAAAGACTCAAGTGATATCAACAGTGAATATACATATACTAGCATTAAGCCGCGGTTTTGCTCGCCAGCTAGAATTTTCAAAATCGGTCAAAATCGATTGAAAATGAAATTTCCTGAAAATTAGTTACAGTCATTTATTAATTTTTATATAGATCTTTGTAAATGGGTTTGAACCTGATCGAATAATAAGCAAAAAAGCTGCTACAATAGTTTTCTGCAAATTTTTCACATTTCCCGATCGAATTTTCTAAAATCCAATCTTAGTACGCACTTTTAGCAAAAAAAAGCTACTATGAAAAATTCAGCTTTCTAGCTCGTTTAGTTTGGGCTGCGCAAGCATTGCCAATCAGTGAGTGAGTCAAGTTGAACAGTTTTTATATATGTATATAGATATATAGAAGAAGTGCAGTTAAGCCATATATTCGAATATTCCAACAAAATTTCAACTGACAGTGTAAACATGCTGAATCCTTTTACCCCACCAGGAGTCTCCCATCAAGGTAAACACTTGAACGCATTCGTTGCACCTCAAGTGAGATTAAATAAAACTGCAGCAAGCAAAAATTGAAATGAAAATTCAGCAAGGCAAACAACATTTGAGACAACTTATTCTCAAGTTTTCTATTTCTCTCTATCTTGCTTTTGAAGTGAAAGTAGCGACTGCCGAAAAAATATATATACAAACATATATATATATTATATTTATACATATAGATATATATATATATACACTACATATCAACCCCCTTTCATCCTTGTAGGCAGTCGCAACTTTGATGAGTTTGCAAAGTAAAGCATTTGCTGCCTCCTCCTGCAACCCGTAGAACTTACTTACCTAAGCCACTTGGCATCAGCATCAGCAGCAGCGCATTCGCAGCCCCATCCACATCCACATCCGCATCCACATCCGCATCCGCATCCGCAGTCTCCTTCGCGTGCAGTCGACTGTGCTTAATATTATGATTAAAATAACTAAAATGATGAGCCGGATAACGAGAGAAGCGTAGAAAAGTTGAGACAACTTGTGTAAAACTGATACTTGTTGGGGTTATAGCTACAAGTGTTACTGAGAGTAGTACGAGTACTTATCAAGCATACTCTCAACTTTTATTACAAACCGGTATATGCATAGTTACTCATAACTATATTTTAAGTGTGAATCAATCAACTTGAGTTGTTTATTTTGACCATAATTGTTCACTCATAGTCATAGTTAAGTAATAGTTAAGTATCTCAACAGAGCTATCAACTTTTATAAAAATATTCGTTGCATTATTTATGGCAAATAAAAAAAATGTACTTTCGTTTTTTTTTTTCTTTGCCGCATTATATGCAATTCTAAGTTAAAACTGTTTGCGAATTACAAGCGCAAGAGCAGGAGAAAACCAACGTTAACTCACCGTGCAATGATTATTTATGGCATATTTAGATCTTGATACCAAATTTGGTTGCACTACTTTTAAAACTGTTGAAAAGATTGCGTTCATACGGACAGACGATCGCACAGACGGACAGAAGGACATTTCACAAACCCAATACAGTGCCGTCTCCAGGTTGCGACGCGGCCCCGGCTCATACTATTTTGCGACCTCTAATGTATCAGAATTTTCAATTTCTGAAATCGGGAGCCTTGTGGGGCCCATGGGCCCGAGGAGCCCCTAGCTAATACCCAGCTTTTACTCTTTTTTTTAAATTTTGAAAGTAAACGCGTTTACAAATTGCTTTTCTGACCTTTTCCAGCTTCCACTTTTAACAAAATATTGTGAAAGTGATTTTCTCTTAAATGTTCCCATTTTCACTTTTGCTAAGATATTGCGGATTAAATTCACTTTCATTTGATCATGAATTGAATGAATTCGCCATTGAGACCGTACACTTCACAAAATTAAAAACAATAAGGAAATTTTGAACCTTTAAGGAATTTCAATTCCGCAGAATGTTGTCATAGGTGTAAATCGGAACCGGTGTGCATATTTAAATTTCAATGAAATGACAAACTCAAAGAGAAAACTTATTTTCTTATTACATGCTTGCAGAAAAGTTTTGAGAATACAATTTTAATCTACGACCGATTGTTCCTATGACCGCTATAATTTTGAAGATATTTTGTAAACATTTCGTGACAAAATTTGAATAACCATTGCAATGGCATAAAAGGGATCAAAATGCATAAAGGCAATTACAAATCTTAGGTCTTAGCCCTTTATGAAATGAACATGCAGTAAAAGCAGCATCAGAAGCAAATTAAAAGAAAAACATGGCATGTCTCCGGGCATTTCATTAATTTTGCAGTTTTTAATACCGACAAGGGAGGAGTGGGAGTGGGAGTGGGAGTAGCAGGAACAGAATGCGGAGCTGGTGAATGGAGTAGCTCCGCAGGCGCCGCATATCAGCCGGATGCGCGCGTTGTTTGGTAATTTCCTTAACGGAAGGGCATGCAGTTGCAGGCCAGGATCAGGAGCAGAGTCTGATGTCTGGCATGTTCTGGACTAGTCTGGTCTGGTTCTGCTCTATTCTGTTCTCTTCTGTTCTGTTCTGGTCAGACGTTGCACGAGTTACAAGTAGTATATGAAAAATTTGCTCACAAATTTGTTGCAAACATTTCCGCAGCTAATACATAAAGTGGCAACTTAGCCTGTGGCAGCCTGTGCTGCCTGCTTTAAAGGCGTCGCATTGCCGCACAGAGGAGCTGCCCACATCTATTTCCAATTGATTAAGCACTTTGGCCAAACAAAACCGCAAAAGCACAGCAATTGCCTGCTCAGCTAAGCCCAACAATTGACCACCACCACCCATTTGGATCTTAGCTGCCACACAAAAAGAAAAAAAGCAGCACTCATGGAATCAAATCGAATCGAATCGAGTCGAATCGAAACGAATCGCTTCGAACCAAATCGTCTAGTATCCAAATGCAACGAAATGTGAAACAAACTGGCGCACAGTGGAAACATTGACTGAAAAAAACATATAATTTTAGATTAAAATAATCATACCACTTTTGGAGATTCTATATTAGGCTTCTATTTTTAATATAAAAACAAAAAAATTTATTGAAATCACGAACAAAATTAACATTATATGATATATAAAAAAAAAAAAACTACAAATTACATTTAAAGAAACAATGGAAAAAAAGCAAGAAAAAACTGTAAAATTTAAAAAAAAAAACGCTTTCAGAGCAAATATATAATTATATTAATATTAGATAAATTAACTTTGATTTCTGATTTCGGTTTTTTTCTCCTAGTTTTTTCTCCTTATTAATGTTTCCCTTTCTCTGACTTCCTTATTTGTATGTCCGTCTGACAAGTTTCCTACACATATGTTCCTAATTTTGTTTACCCAGTTTTGTTATGCTTAACATTATTTGTCAATATTCGAACAGAAAATCGGTAATATATTATGTAAATTGATGATGCACACTTTAGGGATCAATTACACCACTGTGCAAGGGTTTGGTGTCCTGGCGTGCCTGTGTTAACGCCATGCCTCGACGCTTTAACTGCATTTACCGGGATCGGTACGGAGTACGGAGTACGGAGCAGACCAGAAACGGCCACTTCATGCGACTTCACTCGATTCGCAACTTAAAATGCACTTTGGGGGCTTTTTCATTTAGTGCGCCATAAATTAGACAACTGAGTTTTTACAGCTCAGGCAAAAAGGGCAAATGCAGAGCACAGCACAACGACTGCCGGCTACAGCGGCGACAGTTTGCTCCCTCTAACTACATTGACCAGACAACCAAATCCAAATCCATATCCAAATCCTGGCGAGGCAATTAATCTGTTCGGGTCACGTCGGCGCCAGCTATGTTAAAAATGCAAAAGTCACAGTGCAGCGACTTGCACAATGGACACAAGTTCGAATAAATTGTACATTTTTAAGCCATATAAATTCAAATTATATATAATTGTAGTCTGAAAAGCGTAATTAAAAAATGTGGCACTTAAAAAATAAAACTAATTAAACTGATTTAGTACATAAATCACATCTTGAAAAGTTTGACCAAAATTTATTTTATGGCATAATCGTTTTCCCAAACTTCGCAACAAATTTTGAAACAATTAACATTTAAACAAACCCAGTTAATGCTAAAATTATTATAACATTTTTATAACTTTAATTGTTAAATTCATTTTTAACATATTTTTAATTTTTAAATATTTTTAATTTTTTTTTTAATTTTAAATAAAAACCAGTAATAAAAACTCTAGTCGAGTGTGCCCGACTACGAGACTCCCTGCTCCCAACTTGCATTTCAAGCAGTTCAGCGGCAACACAAGCAAGCAGCGTACTCAACGTGAACAGTGCATGTCAAACTGTTGTTTCTGGCTGCTGAGACGGGGGTAATAGATTCTTCCATAACTTTGTTGTTATTTATACGATCGTGATGAAATTTACACAGCTGTTCAACATTGATACAACATATATGTGTACCAAAAATCAAAGCTTTATCTTTAAAATTGTGGCTGTGGGAGTATTTTGCGATTTGCGCGGGTGCGGAGGTGTGCATCCGAAATTTGAAATAAACTTGATCTGCGTATGGTATACAGGAACCTGCATGACAAGTTTGGTGTCTCTAGCTCTTATAGTCTCTGAGATCTTTGTGTTCATACGGACAGACAGACAGACGGACATGGCTAGTTCGACTCGGCTGTTGATACTGATCAAGAATATCAAGAATCATAGTGAAATAAACTTGCGTGCAAGATCTCACTTACAAATATGGCATCGTTTGAACAGTCCTTGCAAGAAAACATGAAAGTGTTTCTATTCCTGATGAAAATGCAGGAAAAAGCGTGTACTAATTGCATTGTCCAAAGAACGCAAGAACAACTTTGTTATTAAACATAGATATTAATCTACAATTTTTGGACATGAAAGTTATTTAAAGGTTGCACATGTTTAATTCAAATTATGAATACAATTTGTGAAATTGCCAGAGACTGTTCAAAACTCGTAGCAAATAACTAACTGAAATATAAAAAAAAAAAGAAAAAAACACTTTTTTTCACAGGCAAAGTGCGAACTTTAAATGATGCACAGGAAACACAATTAGGCTGAGTGCTGAACACATGTCCAACTTAAGCCACAAAAGTTGTTTTCAATTGCTATACAGCGACTCTGAAAAGGCATAGGCCACAAGTCCAAGCTGCAAGCTCAAAGTTGCAAGTAGCAAGTAGCAAGTACCGAGTTAGAGTCGAAGTCGGAGTCGGAGTCTGAGTATGAGTTGGCGTCTGAGACCAAGACCAGAGACCAGAGACGTTTGCCACATAAATTCAATAGCCATGGCAATAAGTGCATTAGCAGCATATTTCACAGATTGGCAGACACGTCGCTCGTTGGTCTCCGTAGTAACCAAAGCAACCTAAAACCCAACTAGGCAGAGGCAGAGGCAGAGACTGAGGCAGAGGCAGAGGCAGTCAAAGAGGCAACCAAACGAAGCAAGCAGACAACTGCCCAGACAGTTTCCTGGACCAAAAGTAAGCCACAAATTGCATAAGATCATAAATATTTCAAGCATAAAGTACAAAATATGCAAAAGTTTTCTATTTTCCCTCTTTTGCGCTTTCTGTGTTATATAGCTCGCTTTTGCAGTTGCCATTTTACCATTTGGTCCGAGATAGTATAGCTGCAGCGAGAGACGTCAAACGAAATAAGAAATAAGAAAAATATATTGCTAAATTCTCGCACAGGAAACGGCAACTGCAGCCGGCGGGTGGCTCTCGTTGGATAACGAACAGTACGAACAGGACGAACAGGACACCCCACCCACCGGACTTGGCGGCACGTGCACGCCAAATGCCAAACGGAAGTTCAAAAAGCGCAAAGAGCATGTAACGGTACCTCTACCGAGGCTAGATGCGCTTCTGTGTATGGTCAACCGATTGTGGCAACAAATTGCAATAAGCAATTTTTCAATTTTCAATTTAGACACCATCGACGACGACACCAAACGCTGCGCTCTGCTCTGTTGTATAGCGAAATGCAAAGCACCGAAAAGAAAAACAGCAGCAACAAAAACAACAACAACAACAACAACAACAACAAGCATACCCACAGCTGGTCATAATTCAAGGAAACCCATTCACGTCCATGTCCGACTCCAGTGTGGCAGATATATCCAGTCACAGTCACAGACAGAGACAGAGACAGAAACAGGAACAGAGTCAGAAACAGAGACAGACAAACGGCGCGACAAGACAAATGTGTGCCCCAAAAAGGTTGCCCCTGCTGCACAATTAAAATTAACCTCAAGAATTCTGATATTTTCCTAAAAATAGCAAATGGTCAATCTAAAAGTCAACTTTCTTTATTTATTCACAATCTTAGACAATCCATTTATTTTTTTTACGAGAGTGGTGTATATTAGAGCTGTATAATAATAAGAACAAATCTTTCTTTTAGTTCCTGTCTGGATATAAAGAACTAGAAATTTCTTGAGTTCTTTTTCCAATAAAAGAACTAATCTTTCTTTTAGTTTAATTCTGGTTAAAAGAGCAAACCGTTCCTTTAATTCAAATTAGCTGCTCAGTTCTGAACTAAATATTTTAAAAAATATATACAGGTCTTTTCTGAATTCCGATAAAATTCGAAGTTTACGAAAACGGAATGGATTGCTGTTTTGAATTCCTCAAAACAACTTTTAGGTTTTTAAAAGCTTTACTTTTTTGCCTGCGGAATGAAAATTAATTGTCAGATTACTTAGGAAATTTAAATAACAAATTCTAAAACCAAAATTTCAAAAATTGTTCATATCATTAAGAAATTAATAAGCTAATTTAGATCTAGATTGAAGTCAAATTAAATTTATAGTAACTCGGTTTCGAACTCAATTTCGAAAAAGAGTAAACGAGACCATTCCAATCGGAAATGGTGATGGAAAAACATCGATGTTTTGTTCAGAAACTTCGATCTAAAATCCATGTTTAGCTCTGAAATATTGATATATTAACATGAACTATCGGAGATCACTTTCGCAAAATGATATGCAAGAGGGTATCCGAAACATGTCTAGCAGTAAAAAAAATGAAGACAACTTTTCAGAATATAAACATAAACTTTAATGAACAAACTCTATTATAAATACACAAATATTAAAAGTTTTTTTATATATATATATGTATAGATATAGATTCTGTTTGGTAATATCAACGCAGCTGCTCATAAGCATGGTTTCCACCCACTTTGATCTTTCGCCAACGTTTCAGAGCCACCAAAGCTCCTAGACAGAACCACATGATGAGCACCACAATGGAATAAATGGAGATGACATCCTGCTCAGCCGTATCGTTGGTTTTTAATATAAAAACCATATTGCGATAGTTATGTTCGCATTCCTTGCAGCCATTAAACTCCACGTCCACAAAGTCATCCTCGTTGGGTTCCCCAAAGAAATAGAAATCTCCCCGCACCGTCAGCAAAGCACTGAGCAATGGAATTAAAAGCAGATAATGAAACATATTCAATCAAAATATGCAATTAAGTCAGCTTATTGTTAGTTCAAAGATTGATTTATAACTGAGCTAAGATTCTACATACAATTCGCTTTTATAGCAGATTTTGTTTATCAGATCACAGCCGATTCAATTCCTAAAATTGGAACTGTCGCCAGCCTGTTACAAAGCCCTATTTCATTTTGTTGAACTGCTCTGTGGAAGTATGTGCGAAAAGGGTTCGATTACATCTTGAAAATGTACACCAAACAAACAAAACTTTGTAGTTCATTTTCATGCGAGTAAATACTTTATACAATGTAAATATTTATACACGGAGAGAAATATTAGACAGTAATCTTCAATTTGAATTGTGACAGTTTTCCGGCAGCTATGTATAAATTATGCATAACAAGGCATAACTTATATACTCATCCAAAAGTTCGATTTTGTTGCAATTTGTGGTAGTTTACACCCTTTGTGATGCTTCGTCACTAGCGTGAACTGCCTTCCACAGTGATATAATCATATTTTCAAATATTATATAAAAACGGATTTGAAAATTATAGGAAAACATCTTTAAGCTCAAAAGTCTAGGAATTATTCAACAAGTCGCTTTAAAATGTTTCTCTATCAAAGTTATTACTTAACAAGTAAGGACGTTGCACTCGGACCCGACTGCGATATACTCTTTTTTAAGCCACTTAACGTAGTCAGAGGTACACTTTTCCAACTTGTCTTAACACTTTGTCTGCCTATGGTATATATCAACATGTATACCAAGTTTGGTTGCTCTAGCTTCAAAACTGTGTAAAAAACTGCGTTCATTCGGACTGATAGACGGACAGACGGACATTTCACAAACCCAATATACTCTCTTTTTTCAAAAAATTAAAAAAGAGTATAAAAATAAATTGTGGATATATAAAGCTATTGTTTGGAAGAAGGAAACAAATTTAATAATAATTTTATAAGGCATATTTAATATGTCAATTATTTAACTTTTTACATATATATTAACTTTATTTCATAATCTCTTAAACCATATACTGTCTAATATCCATATCGCGCTCCCGTAGCTTATGATCTATCCAGCGTCTGTAGAACTTAAGATTCGTATAGATGCCCAGCAGCTGAGGACCATCACAACGTGCAGGACGAGCCAGAAGACCAGCCAGCATAAAGCGATCCTCGCTGCCGGGCAAGGGACACATTAAAGGAATGCCATCCAAGTTGCCACAAACAAAGTCATCCTTGTCGCCGCCGGTGCAAAGCAGCGTATCATTGGCAGCATAGCGACGTCCCAAGATGGCCAGACGCAGCTTGGATGCACACTGATCCCGCGGCAGCACATAAAGTGGCCAACGCTTGGGCAGCGTCTCATTGCCACCAAAATCCTCACGCCGCCAACCTGCCACATAGCACTGACTGTAGTTGTAGACAAACTGCGGCGGTGGCAGGCAAATAACTTGGACATGTGGCGTCAGCTGGAAAGGTGCCTCCAAAGGCAACAGCAACAGCGCCAGATTATGTATGGTGGGTGTTTGAGTGTAATTGGGATACAGCAGCAGCTCGCCAACTGCACGTTGCTGATGTGGCAAGGGTTCTAGTTGCACCGCCGCATCCCATTCACCTGCCACCAAACGCAGCTCAGCTGCAGTGCGATTTTGTAAGCAGTGTGCGGTGGTTAAAACGGCTAGCGGTGTAATTAGTGCACCACTGCAAAGATAACCACTTGAACCATAAATAGCCACCAACCAAGGAAACTCTGCAAATTTAGCCTCCTGTTTCTTATAGCCAAAAGGACGCAAATAATACCAAAGATCCAGACGCGAACCGCATTGCTGTGCCTCTTGAATCAAGGATGCGTTAAGGCTGACTGCAGCGAGCTACAAATTGAAAATATATACACAGTAAAAAAATACAGTTTAAAAAGTAGAATTATTATGGTTTGAATTGAAAAAATATAACTCTAATTTCCGATATTTGATTTTCAAATGAAACCAAAAACACTTTACACTTTCAAAAATTCAAAATCCCTTTCATTTGCAATATTTTTATTTAAAAACAAATCTAGATTGCCATTGCATAGCCTAGTTTTAGAGTGCTAGTTACTCAATTTTTCTTATCGTGTAGCTTATATAAAGTGTTCTTTATAGTCACTACTCACCGTATCATTAAAATTGCAGCACTTTTCCATATAATGACAATGCTGTTCATCTAAAAATGTGCGACTGCGATCGGCATAAAAGTGTCCATCGACCACAAGACCCTCATTGCACAGTTCGTAGGACACACAGTGCTTATCCTGACCACAGGATTTATAATCCGCAGCAGCTGCACTTCTTATCAAAGTCGTTATTAACAGCGTTATGCACAGTAGCTGGCATAGATCCATGTTTTTATCAAAACTGTTTGTTGTTGCTCTTGAACTACTTTATAGAATGGCCTCTGGCTTTTTATAGCCTCAAGCCGTGTTTTATAATAGCTCATTTGATTGGTTTAAATATAGTCTGCTCATCTAAAAATAGTCTATTTTCGCTTGATTTGCCGAGCAATCAAAGAAACCGCCTCGCATATCACACAAAAGTGGTTTTATACCCTAACTGAAATATAAGTTCTTCAACTATTGAACATATCTAGAATTTAAATTGTTAACTTATATAGTAAAGATTCTTAAGTAAAGAACATAAGTTCAGAATAATACTTAAAATCATATTTATCAAATATTAGAAAAATAAGAATCAAAAATAATCCTTTTTTTCTGAGTAATGAGAAAAACGTTGTTGTACTTCAAGCATTTATTTCAAATTTTGTTCATATTGATTTATGTAAATCGAATTTATATGAATATATATGTTATTTTAGCTCCCTGACTAAAATTAATGTTTATGCAGTTAACAAAAAGTTACCATTCTGTTAACAACATAATGTTAAATTGGCGGATAACAGCGCGTCCTCGGAGTCCTGGAGCACCATGACAATTCTGAGATTAAAGTTCCCTCATCAGCCTCATTTCTTGAATTAATTCCGTTCATATTCAGGACATTTCGATATAGTGCAGATATTACAAAAGTGATTTTCCCTTAAAAAAACACAATTTCCATTTTCGTTAGACTTTGCGGTTTGAATTCACTTTCATTTGATCAAGGATTAAATTATCTTGCCATTGAGATTAACAGAAATATGGAAATTTTGACTCAATCTGTAACTGCATGTTCTTTTTAAATGCTTGCATTTTGATTTTGAAAGAATAAATGCCAATTCAAATTCAATTTATTTTTTAAGAAAAATAAATGAACAAAGAAATGAAATGAAAATCAAATCGGAGCATCAAATTATTAAATTATTTCCATCAAAGCAGGCCGCTCTAACATTAACATTTTTGTGCTAGTCTGTCGCTTACAATTCTCAAACAGTTTAAGCAATCACTTGGGCTAGTACCCGTCGGGCAATACCTTCTTATTTCTTATTTTATATGTTATTTCTTTATTAAAACATAAAGTGAGGGAAAATTGTTGTTGCTTTTAGCATCTGAAACAATTATACCATCTTATTTCTTATTTTTATTCTACATCTTATTTGTTTTTAATTTAATTATATAAAACTGAACAATTTATTCAATGTGTTTTTCGAATTTCTTGCATTTCTTGCATTTCAGACATCTACTTATTTGTGTTGTCGAAAGTGGAAACCGGAGCAGGCACAAGTGTCTCCGCTAGATAAGTACTCCTCCTTAATGTGAAATGAGCTTTCCTCCGATATGTTTTGCTGCTGCTGAAACTGTCCTGTTTGCTAAAGTAACTTTTCAGCCTACAAGGAGTGCTGATCCAGATGCTCTGATTATGGTTTTCTAGGAGTGACTTTATTGTTCTACTCAAATAGTATGTGCTCTCGGCCTATCTATATCAGTGAGGGTATTGAAGAGTTTATTAAAGTTTAAACTTGAAAGATACATTTGAAGAAAGAGTATTTGGCTTGCGCTTAAGCGTTAAGTCCATTGTTATAGCTGCTACTAAGTATTTTGTATTTATTTTGTGTTTTGGTATTCGTATTCGTTTTCGTTTTGGCACCGACATCAACACGTATCCGTATCTATTACGGAGCATTAGATGGAAAAGGCGGTGCAAAGTTTTGCGTCATATCTTAATGCACAATCGTCGCTTAAGTGCACGTAAATTGAATAAAATTTTCGACAAGTTTTAATACACAAGATGTGCATAGAACATGGCAGACAGTCGGGCAATAGATATATATATATATATATATATATATATATATATAGAATATACAGGCAGAAACAGAGCCACAAGAGCTACAAAACCTGGTGACAGTTGGGGGCATCTGGATAGATGTGAATGTGAATTTGAATGTGAATGGGAAAGGTGAATGTGAATGTGATAGTGAATGTGAATGTGAATGCAGATGGTTCATGCAGCTCGATAGACACACAACTCAAGTAAGTGGTTGGGTTTTATACTTATTTGTTGCACTCTCTCTCTCTCTGCAAATGGCTGGGCTGCCTTGTTTGGCTGAGATTTACGCAACTTAAACAGATTGTCAACAAGGACACTGTGGGTAAGGACAACATTGAGTGCAAGACACGCGCCAAAATGTGTAGAAAGTTGCTTTGGGCCAGTCGAAAAGTGTCCTGAATGTCCTTAGTATAGTAGTCCTCTGTCGTTGTGCTCTGCCTGCTGTTCTTATGTAAAACTTAATTTGTTAAATCGTGTTCAAACACTTTTAACAGATGTTATCCTTAAGGAAATTAAATGTTATTGCATCTATCTACCGCAAATGTTCCAACTAAAATGCTGATTTATATGCTACATGCATTTACATATATATAACACACACAAACACACACACACACACACACACACACATGTAAGCTTACGCCCACTTTAGACTATCATGTGTTTTTCTCCATTTTTTTGTATTGTTTTGTGGTAAACATTTTCAATTAATATGAAAATTTATTATGTGCTTTGTGTTCTACGCATCGGAAGTTCACTTTTACATGTTACCAACAATTTTTTTTTTATTAAATTGAGTTCTGATTGCCGATTGTTCACCTTTGGCAAATATCAACAAATGCAAACACACACACACACACACACTACAAATATACTATGCTACTTTTAAGAAAAAATATATGTAAATTCATTTTCAATTGCACTGTTCAAGTGTAGTGTTCAAAATGATAGCCAACACAAAAAAAAACAGACAAAAAATAAATAAATTACAGCATTATACAAAAAAAAAAGAGAGACAAATGACATAAATCAATTTCAACAGATCAAACCAATTAAAGTTGAACTAAAAAAAAAACTTAATTATGGTTAGTCGTTCAATTTAATGGATTCACGCACCATTTAACAACTGCAACAAAAATTGAAATGCAATATGATTTTCAATTATATTTTAATTTCAAACAATAAAGAAAAGTTATATTCTCATTGTTTCGATTGTTTCTATGCCAGCTTTAAGATATAGTTGCCCGATTTTCATGAAATTCAGTGAGCATAACAATAACATGCTAAATCAAAGATTAGGTAAATTTGGTTAAGTTAACTAAAGAAATAAAAAAGTGTTTGTTCCAGCTATAAAATATAGTGGTCCGATCTGGCCGATTCTGACAAACATATGTTCTGTTTGCAGAAAAACTAAGTATCTGTGCCAAGTTTTAACAACACAGCTTTAAAGAAAGACCAGTTCACTTAGAACACAAAGATAGATGGGTAGTATGGGAAACTATCAAAGTGAATCAGCAAAATTATTAAATAATTGCATTCTTAGAAATCCAATTAAGATAGAGATGAGATTTCACAGAATTTCTACGAATACACAATTTATAGATTTTTAACAATAGTAATAATAGCTTAAATTAGATTTGTAAATGTACTTTTAAAAATGATAAAGCCTCGACATAAGCTCAACTGGCATCGTCGAGCACCATTTAAACTCCACTCAAAAACTCTCTTAATACAAAAGTTACTCAAATGCATTCTCATTGCGCACTCTATGAACACAATTGAGCGCTTTTATGCACTCAACTCAATGGCGATTGGAGTGAAATTTGGCAAGTTATTAATGTGCTCAATTCTCTTAAATGCAAATATTTGCACTCAATTGCATTTAAGAGCAATGAGTGCAATTGCAATCTGCACACTGAGCAGACTTTGAACACACATCCGAGTTGAGTGCGTTCCTTGAACATGACCTCATTGGCAATGTACCACAGAATTCAAAAGTACGTTACACATATTCTACTTTTTTTTTGGGTACATAATAATACGTTGCTTTAGTTAATTAACTTAATTAAATAATGGTGGAAATTTTGTACTACAATTGACCTATTAAAAAACCTTTATTCAAGGGTTTATTGTCATTATACTAAAGTCAAGCAAATCTTACAAAAATGATTACACACAGTTAACAACAAGTAAGAATACTCTAGTCGAGTGTGCCCGACTACGAGACTTCCTGCTCCCAACTTGCATTTCAAGCAGTTCAGCGGCAACACAAGCAAGCAGTGCACTTAACTCGTAAACTGCTTGTCAAACTGTTGGTGCTGCCAGCTGAGACGGGCGTAATAGATTCTTCTATAACTTTGGTGCTATTTATCCGATCGTGATGAAATTTACACAGCTGATCAAAAATCAAAGCTTTATCTTTAAAATTGTGGCTGTGGGAGTCTTTTGCGATTTGCGGGGGTGCGGGGGCGTGCATCCGAAATATTGAAATAAACTTGATCTGCGTATGGTATACAGGAACCTGCATGCCAAGTTTGGTGTTTCTAGCTCTTATAGTCTCTGAGATCTGTGCTTTTATACAGACAGACAGACGGACAGACAGACGAACATGGCTAGTTCGTCTCAGCTGTTGATCCTGATCAAGAATATATATAGTTTATATAGTCGGAAATGCCTCCTTCTATCTGTTACACACATTTCCAGTACTTTATAACTTCCTTTTTCCAATTTTTAATGGGAACAGGGAGTAAAAAGAACTAATGTAGTCATTTTTTTAAAAAAAAAATTAGCCTTTTTCTAAAGTTCAATTACTGAAAAGTTTTGAAAACAGCGGTTGGCAGAAAATGTAACTTTATTTCAAACATGATTTCTTTTCATGCTGATTATCATGCGAATTGACATATCTTTATTCGAAAATAGCGAAATATCGATAATATTGAACCATTTGGAAAACAACATTTGGAAAACGTATTAAGCAATATAAACATAAAAAGATAAAATTATATATTGAAATCTAATATGAACTTAATTAATATATCAAATAAAATTTAAAGATCCGATATCGACTAAACATGGTTTTCACATATAGAACATATTAAATGTCCGAGTTTGTGAATATAGTCAAGTTATTTTCAAAATCAAAAATTTTCGAACATAACGAAAATGAGATCCAAACCCCGATACGATAGACCTTTGAAATGGCAGCTTAGCCAGCTCAATATAGTGGAATGAAAGCTATTGTAGTTAGTTTTACCAGTGCCAAAGCTGATCGGTCAAAATATTTACTTTTCAGAGTTTTAGCATTATCTAAACATGTTGACTGAATTTCATCAAAATCGGATTACTATATCTTATAGCTGCCATAGGAACAATCGGTTGAACAATCAGTTTTTGCTTGCAAAACTCAAGTCATTAACAAGTTTTAACATGTATGCGTTATGCTGGCCAAATCTTATCAAAATCGGGCGACTATATCTTATGGCTGTCATAGGAACAATCGGTTGAAAATTCATTTTTCATATGATTACATATTTTGCAACGGCTTACATATATCTTCGTTTGAAATATTTTACACAAAAGTTAAGAAATTAAATCCATATTGTTTAATTAATTTTCACCCTCTTGATATCCAAGTGAATTCATAACTTTGATTTAAGAACAAAACTGAATTATCGTGAATATCCAACAAATGTTGAAACACAAGCTAAGCACACACTGGAATCCCCTTAAACATTCGAAATGCATTACAAGATATTCTTTAAAGAACATATAGCCGAACTCTTCTAGTCCGAACTTTTCTAGCTCGAACTCTTCTAACTCGAACTCATCTAGCCCGAACTCTTTTGACTCGAATTCTTCTAGCTCGAACTACTCTAAATCGAACTTTCTGTATTTCGAATTGAATTGAATGGCAAGAGCGCTTGGCATAGCCTCTATAACTCGATCTATCATTATTCTAATTTCGCTTCATATATTTCGATCTTCCATAACTCGAAATCCTCTTTATATAGTAGATGCCATAGGTACAATCGGTTGTATGAAGAACTTTTTTGTTTCTCAAGCTATATCAACTTAACTCTCCTACTTCAAAATCGAACGATAATATTTTAAATCTGCCACAAGCGGTCGAAAGTAAAGTTTTTATATAAAATACATATCTGCAAGGTTTTGTTGATGTTTTATTTTTTTTTTTATAAGTTAACAAACTTGCCCTTTCAACCCTAATATAATAATAGACATAAATGCTGCTATTTATCATATTACACAAATTATTTTTATTCCACTTGAAATACGAATTAATAATATGTCGCAAATTGAACAAAAAAAATAGATCTACAAGCAAAATATGATGGACACATAAGAAGCAAACATGTCAAAAATATCTATTATTTTTATATATTTATATATATTTATATATGTATAAATTGTAGTTACTATGCCATTTGAATGCCCATATAACAGCTAGACAGCAACATTGCGAGCGCAGAGTAGAATTTTGGGAGCATTTTGATTTTGGGTAAACTGGTAAACTAGTCAAAACGCAATCATTTCACTGAGTCTACAGATCCAGTCCAGTCCAGTCCCAGCCAGCTTACGCAACGTCACAGCGTATCATTGAACAAACGCTTGGGTTTCTTATAGTTGGGATTGATAGGACCCGGCAGGACATGCGGCTTGAGTGCACTCTTGCCCGGCTGACGATTTGCATCATATGGCAGCTGCGGCGACAGCTTCAACTGACGATAATAGTCACTTTTGGGATAGGCACTATTACATTTGGTCATAATGCGTACACGTTTGCTGCTGCTGCTGCCGGGCGTTAGGGGCGTTGCAAACTTACGCTGTGCCGAAAGCTTGGGGGTGATCTGCGCGGCAAGCGGATTGAGCAACAGTTTGTTATTGGCCTGTTTTAGTTGCACTTTGCGCGACGGCACAAAGTAATCCAGTTCACCCGTTTGAAGTGGCTCAGACCAGCCATTACTTGGCTTGATTGTGGACTCAGTTTGTGGAGCTGTTGTCGTTGTTGTTGTTGTGGTTGTGGTTGTTGTTATGTCTGCTACTGTTGTGCTTTGCTGCTCAGCTTGAGCGTCTGTTTGCTGCTCGTCCAGCTTCTGTTTTGGCTGCTTTTTGGCCTTCTTGGCCTCCTGTTTAGCTGGCTTAGTCTTCTGTTTCGACTCCTGCTCGTTTGCTTCGACGTTTTCCGCTTTCTTGGCCTTCTTTGCCTCCTGTTGGGATTGTAAAATAAAATCGTTTAATTGATTTGTTTTTCGACTTTGAAATGAATGCTCGAAATCGCTGCTACGATTATCAATAATGCATGTTTTAACAAAACATCGCATAAAAAGTTACTTAACTAATTTATGTGCGTATCCAATTTGATACATTTTAAATACTTGATAGACTGTGAATTCTGGTTAAGAAAATCATTTTTACAAAATCAATTTTATTTTTTGTTAAATTTGATTGTTATTTAACGTGGTTTTTAACAAAACATCGCGCAAAACAATGACTAACTAATTTTTATAATTTATTTTAAAACATTTTTTTGACAAGTTTTAAATACTTTAAATATTTAAATAGACTGTCAATTCTGTTTGAAAGAACCATTTTTGTAATAATAAAAAAAAAAAACTGTTATTATTTTGCTGTTTTGGAATCATTGATTGATCATTTTTATTCTACTTGATCAATCGAAACAGCATCGATTGTAATTTTGATAAATCACAGATTGAACAATTTATAATTTTATAATTTTTTCATCCCTACCTGCTGCTTAACTGGTTTAGACTTCTGAATCGACTGCAGCTCTTCGTTTGTCTCCACTTGCTTCATTTTCTTGGCCTTCTTTGCTTTGTTATTTGGCTGCTCCCCGTTCGCCTCCACATCCTCCACAACCCAGGCATTGTTTAGGCTGGAACGCACCTTCTCACTACGATTGATTTTGGGCGCCAAGGCTTTGCCAATGATCTCATCAAAGTTATGCTCATTGACCTCATCAAAGTTGATGGACTTGAGCAGACGTTTGCGTTTGGATTTGCTCAGTTTTTTTAGATTGCGTCCCATGCCAAAATTGGACTGCTCAAATTCATCGGCATCGGCAAGTTTCTGCTGCACCAGTTCCGACAATGTTTCACCCTCCGGCTTGGGCATTGTGCGCACGCCCAGCGGAAATTCACCGCCAGCGTAGGTTTCAAATGTTTGCACCAGCTTGCGCAAACCCTTGCGCCGCTTGCTATTGTAATCCTGTGTGCGCAACAGCATGTGCAGCTCATCCAGCACACATTCAGCGTTTAGCGGCAGCTCCGGCATCAGCACATCAACATTGCCCGCACGTGGATCCAACGACAGTGTGGCATTGTCCTCCGCTTGCTCCGATTGCTCCTCATCCTCATCGAAGCCCGAGTCTAGCTTCTCAACATCATCGATGGAGGCGGTGGGAAAGCCCATTTCCTTCCAAGCCTTAAACTTCTCGCTATACTCGCGTCCCAATTCACTTTGGTACAACAAATGATAGAGCACACGCGTGCGACACTGTGCCACCAGCTTGGCATCCCGCTGTGTGCCCACATAGTGTACAAATGGGCGCAGGAAGAGATTTACCTGCGCAGCGCTTATTTCTTCATTGGCCGCCTTGGCCAGCTCCTCAAAGAACACGTCCATATAGTGCATGGTTAAGCCACGGGATTTGGGCTGCTCCGCCAGCACCGATTGCAGCATGCTATTATTGAATGTATGTATCAGATCCGGAGACCATTTGTTCTGCTTCAACAGACGCAGCATATAACGCAGCATGCGACGCACAAGCATCAAGAATTTATCCATACGCCATTGATCAATGCCAAACCATTCCTGGCACATAGTGCGCATAAAGGCGCTGAAGTATGCTATGCTGCAAGCCGTATTACCGCCAAAGCTATCCACCATTTGGGCCAACTGCTCCGCAAGATCCTCCTGCACCAGCGGCTTATCCGACATCCAAACGTTGTAGTATAAACCCTTCCAAATCCGCATAAAATCATCCTCCGTAAAGGGAAACGAGCTCACCGCCCGCAACTGAAACCATTTACGCAGCTTGCGTATCTGACGATTGCGCTTGGTTAAATCATTGCAAGCCAAGGCACGCACCATTTTCACCTCCTGTGCAATTACCAGCAGCTCCTTGGGCACTTTGGGCTGTGAGGCGCCGTCTTCATTGTGGTTTTCATCGTTTTCCTCGTTGTCAATGGCTGCTAGTTGGGCGCTGCGTTTCATCGGCCTCTTTCGCGTAACCATTTTTAATTAATAACAAATTAAACAAAAAAAACGGTTAGGACGTTTTTTGTGCAAAATTCCTGCGGTGTATGTATTGAATGCGGCTGCTTTGAGAGAGAGGAGGGCGCACGTGTTGTACGGCCTCGTAAAAATCGATTAATATTTCATGGTACGCTTGCGACGTTTTCCAACACTTAATGCACAGCTTGCACTTTGCTTATACGATGATTTTTCACGCGCAAGCATTTTAATCGATTTCATTCTAAAAGTCCTTGTTCACTTCCAGTAGAACACTCGCAAAATGACAAACGCAGTAGTAATAAAAAAAATGTGGAAGTTGACTTTTATGCTAAATTTATTCATAAAACAATAGCTGCCAGCTGTTAAGGGGCTGTTAGGTTAAAGTCGCCCAAAACCTAATTTCTTGGAACGCTTATTTTCGGTTTCATTTTAAAGGTGCATCAAAAGGTGCACCAAGAGAAATAAAAAACCCCGGAATGTTTCGATACAGCTGCCCCACAAAAGACCTATCCAAAAAATCTATATTTTGTAGCTCTAAAATGGCGGATTAATTCTAAAATGTCACAACTGTAACTGAAGGCTCACTTTTATGACTGAATATATAATAGAAAGCCAATTTAAGTTGTGCTGAGACTCAAGCGAAGCGAGTACTCTTATCGTTAACAGTGCTGTTTACTTTAACAGAGTAGTACGGCTGTTGACTTTGGCGGCGAAAAATTTAAGCAAGAAAATGCGCCAATCTTGATAACTGTGATTAGCACAAAAGAACTCGTTTTTAAATAACCAGTTTGAGTTATTAACATAAATGTTATATGTAATGGAATATTGCCATCTCAGTTCATTTAGTTTGAAGTGGAAATCGGCCTTTTGCATAGGACTTTTTTGTATGTTTTCCAACACTTAACCGTGTTAGAATTAGTTTCAGGAATACCTTACCTATTTACATCAATTCAGTTTGGTACTGTTCAGTACTGAATATATGACGAGAACTAGACAGCACTGTCTAACAGCAGCTGACAGTAGCAATTTTCAATTTAATAAATTAAAATTGGCGTTAAATATCCAGCAAAAATGCCTGTGTTAACTGTTGAAAATAGCGAAGAATATCAAAAATATATAAGCGCCGAGAAAACGACCGTTGCGCTTTTCGCTGCTGACTGGGCCGAACAATGTGCTCAGGTTAACGATGTCCTCAATGAACTGGCCAACATTCTTGGCGATAAACTGCAATTTATTACGCTTAATGCCGAAAATTTCCCCGATATTTCAATGAAACACCAGGTAAAAGTGATTATGCGGCTGTCAAATAATAACTTAATCCACAATATAATATATATTTGACAGATTGAAGCAGTGCCCACAGTTATATTCTTCAACAAGGGCTCCGCTGTGGATCGTGTGGATGGTGTGGACATTGCTGCCATTAGCACCAAGTCCAAGAAGCTTGCAGAAAGTGCAAGCAGCGCTGCTGCAACGGGACAAACACTCGAGGACCGTTTGAAGGCACTTGTCAATAAGGCACCCCTAATGATATTCATGAAGGGTGATCGAAATGCGCCGCGTTGTGGCTTCTCCAAGCAGCTAATTGCTATTGTTAATGATACAAAGTACGTACAATTCATTTGCAAGCATTGTCAGCAATATGTTTTTTTATGAAATGTATTGCATTGTTTCCAGATTGCCGTACGAAACTTTTGACATTCTATCGGACGAAGAGGTACGCCAGGGGTTAAAGACCTACTCAGACTGGCCCACATATCCACAAGTGTATGTAAAGGGTGAACTGATTGGTGGCTTAGACATCATCAAGGAACTTGTGGCCAATAACGAACTGGAAGCATCACTAAACGGTTAAACTGACAATCTTCACCGTACTTAGGCTCAGGAATTCTATGAACAAAGTCTTCGCTTCTTACAAATTTACAGTGTTCAATAATGACTTTTATATACATTAATAAAAGCACAATTGTACATCACTAATAACGTTTAAATTCTGAACACCCAAATATTTGCATATGTATTATTATTGCATTAGCATATTCGTCACTAGCGTGACCGTTCATTATGATAGTTGCATTATACAACACTGATGCATAACACAGTCAGTTCAATTTGAAGAATAAGTTCAGTCGCTCATTTTTAGTCCTTTTTTTAACTATTTACTTTTTTGTGTTGCTCAAAGCTCAAAGTGAGCAGATGCTGTACTTAAGTACTTTGCAAGGCAACTGCAATTTATAAAACACAACTGCGACTTGATTTACATGGCGAGTTTTTGTGCATACGTAAAAACGAGACTGTTCTGAAACTTCTCTCTCATTTCCACAATGAGTTTTTAGCAACCTCAAGCGTAATACACTCGCGCGAAAAAACTCACCGTGTAAATCAAGTCTAAATTGCTAAACAAGATGAACAATTTGCAAAGCTGAACTACTGATTTAGTTCACGAGTCATAAATGAACAACTAAAACTAGATTTGTGGTATTTTTAGAGATTTTTCACGGTATTTATTTTAGTCAAACAAAAACACGGTCTTATTGTTGCGGCTAAAATTCGGTCACACTGAAAATTGCACAGCTTTGGTTAATACAATACACAACTTTAGAAATAAGTTCTTAAGTGCTGAAATTGTTAAAATTCTAAAATATTTGGATATGGCTGAAGCCAATGCCGATGTTGCCGCCAACGGCGAAGAGAAGAAACTTTATGATATTTTCTTAAATGGTTGGAATCTCTTTGATGAACTTGAAGTCACCGAGCTGCCTTTCAATGGCACCGAATTTCAGGTGGGGAATAAAAAAAAAGCATTTTTATTTATGATATATATTTGTTTGTTCATTAGAATAAAGTAAAAACGGCACTTGGATACTTTGAGAAGGCTACTGTGATTGTCAATCAGGTGAACATGTTCAGTTCCAATGAGCTCATTGATGAAGTTTCCACAGATTCGTTGCTCTTCATGCTGCTGCCATATTTTCTGGGCAAGCTCACGACGAAGATCAATAAACCACACAGCTCTGAAGCGCTTGACATGGCCGAGATTTATTTTAAAGATCATTTGCAGCGATGTCACGAATACGAGCTGTGTGCGGCGCCCAAGAGCAAAGATAAAAACAAATCGGATGCAGTGCAGCAGAAAAGCGAGCAACGTGAACTGATGGAAGCGGCCTACAATCGCAATGATAAGATTGCCCAATATCGTAAGATGAAGGAAATTGATGAGTATATGAGTCGCATGCGGCACAGTGTGAAGCACAAATCAGTTGATGAGGAAGTGCGTCGTGAGTTTTATTTGAAATATTTGGAGAAGAGCATTATGGATGCCAAGCAGGAGTTGGACAGTCTGAATGTGATGAAAGAGATGGTTAAAATGCGTCTCAGTCGCATCAGCGCTGGCGAAGCGGAGCCATTGACATTGAATTCAAATTCAAATTCTGGTGCAGTTCAGCAGCCAATTGCTGCTGGCCGTGGACATGGCCATAGTCATGGACCACATTATCATCATATGGAGGTGAAGCCAAAGCCGCTTCAGCCATTTATCATAACGCGCAATGCGGCGCAAAAGACAGTTTTTGGTTTAGGTTATCCCAGTTTGCCCATCATGACTGTTGACGAGTTTTATCAGCAACGCGTCGACGAAGGCATCTTTCCCGATGAGCAAAAGATGGCCAAGATCAATCAGGAAAAAGCAATTGCCGCTGCCATCGATCCCAACGAGCAGGAGGATGAAGAAAATGCCGCTTTGGAACTGCAGGTGGAGGACGATGATCCAGATAATTTGGCTCGCATGCGACGCATGGATGAGTACAAGGATGTGGTACGTCGTGGTGATGGCAATCGGCATAATCGTAGTTAAACTACACACTCCAATTTTTTATATCAATTTTGAATAAAGTATTGCTTGTTTTTAAAAGAATCGAAAGTGTACATCTTGTCGATATCGACTGCAGCTGCGCAAAGCGTAAATTTTGTAAATTTAAATATTACTAAAAACAAAAAACTGTTTTATACAACAACTCAAATTTGAATAGTTCGTGCCTATGGCTGCTATAAGATATAGCTTATTCAATTTGGTCAGAATTGGTAAACTTGATTGTGAGATATTGAAAAGTACAACTGCATTTTTGACGGTTGGTTTCCTTGGCAACTATATGATTTGGTGGATAAGTCCGGCAGATTTCCACAGCTCACCTTCCAAATATGTATACAGTCTTGTCTAGTATAGGATCTAAAATTATATTTAAATTCGTTACAATCATTAATCATGAGAAAAATTTCGGAACCATCGAAAATCTAGATGTTTGGGTCAACCAAGTGTTCCAGCTTCACCCGGCTTTGAATTTTTTGACACAAGCCCGCCTGATCCCAAAGTATCAAGTGAAAATACTAATTCTGAGCAGGTCAAAATTAAGTTTTTATTTAAAATACTTATCTGCGAACGAAGACAGCTTTTGCTATATTGTTATTTCATTCAAAGAAATATATAAAAATTAAATATTTTTTAAGCGGCGGCAAATTGGTATTTTAGTATTTTTTATTGCGTTGGTATATTTGGCTGTAGAAGATTTTGTAGTCTTACGGTCACACCGGTGGATACACATTTCGATTCGGAATCAACAACAACAACAAAAAGGCAAGGCATATTAAAAATTGTACATTGTGATAAAAAGCACGAACATTCGCGTCGCAATTTTTGACATTTCCAATTGCACACTTGTCAAACAAATTTCGCTCGCAACAAAATTCTCAAAATCGCAGCAATTTTTGTTCAATTGTGATTGAAAACATCGATAAACAAGCAGAGCAGCAGCCACAAATCGCAAGCATGTCTGTTGGTGATTTCATTAAGGGTCTGCCCACATATGACTCGAAGAATTTCACTCATCTGAGCAATGATCATGGCATACGCACATCGCAGAAGCGTGCATCTATTTATCTACCCACAGATGATGCCTCCGAGCAGGCACAGCTGATTGTCATGGATAAACGGTGTGTGCTGCTACGATATCTAACACAACAGTGGGACAAGAAGACATTACAACGGAAGCGGGAACATGGCACCGACGCGAATACCAACAATGCAAATAGTACACCCAATGGCAACAATAGCAAAAAGCGTCCACGTTTGGATGCCACGGAACTCAACTAAGGCATAGAGAAGCAGCAGGCAGCATCCGACACAACATACATCAAAACAAAATTCGGTGGAATGCAACAAACTACACTGCACACGTTTTATTTAAGACTCTTAACCATTTATGTTTAAAATAAATACCCTAGAAAGTAACTAACATATGGGTCGTTTATTTAAACATACCCCTTTCAGCTAACTTCTAGTCTTGCTATTGATATTTGGACTACCAAAGAGCTAAGTTCAACTTAACTATCTATTAAAAAATGAAATCCAGAATGCTGACATTCAGTAGTTAGCTTTGACTATCGATATAATCGATAAACATCGTTGTCTAATGGAAAGGTGCATACGTTTTTTTTTTTATATTAAAGACAATGAAGATTATTTTAAAATGTTTTTATTTTAACAAAAAAAAAATAATTGAAACGTTTTTTATATAAGGCTTAGTTTTCAACCAATTGTTACTAAGCTGCTATAAGATATAATCATACGATTTTGATCAAACTGTATAAAAATGTGTACAAAATTGATAACATTCTAGTACTCAATAAGATTAGTTAAGCTATCTGTGTAAGCAACAAAGTCTTTCTTACAAAAATTCATATTTGAACAAATTGTTTCTATATAGTTAGCCGACTTTGATAAAGTTTTGTCAGCACAGATAATGATAAAACGAAAGAAAAGTTACCTTTGTTACCTTGCAGAATAGATTTCCACATAAAAACTTAATTTTCAACCGATTGTTCCTATGACACCTATAAGATACAAGTGGTCCGATTTCAGTAAACATGTTATAATAATGTTCACAATTGGAATCTTTGAGTTATCTTGAAAAACAAAATTATCGACTGATATTATAGTAGTCCGATCCGGTCGGATCAGAGATAAGTAGTACCTGCAGCAAAAAGTAACATCAGTGCCAACATCAGAGTCTAGTTTGCATAGAAGTAGAAAAAAGTACGAGACTGTTAATGCTGATCCAGAATATATATGTATACTTAATGGATTCGGAGCCGTTTTTCTTATATGCATGACATACTTTGCGACTTTAGTACTACAAACAAAGTGTACATTAAACCTGCTTTGCATTTGAATACACTGTGTCCTTTACAAACTTAAGGACCTTTTTCATGGTATCTGCTAGTCGCGATGACTTGATATTCATTCATGAAAGTGCACTAGTATCATTAAAGAATCTATAAATGATGTTTGTTGGCGACCTTTCTTTGTTTTAAATAGAGGAGTTTAGCTGGCTTGAGGTCAGTGTTTACTTAAAAACAATAGTTTTTGTTTTTTCACCAATATATTTTGTTTACACTTCGGTAACCGTCTTCAGGGCATAGATTTTTACACGTCCGCTCTGTGTGGCGTGGAGTTGTGAACTGAATTAAATGCCAATTAATTATCAGCAAGTTTTTGGGAGCATAACTTTCCAACGTTGCGTTATTTAAGCAACATTTGAAAATATAAATAAACCAAATTAGGGACTTTTTGTCCACTGACAATGGCAAGAATACAAATTGTGGTAATAGCGTATGAAGTGAAGGCTTTAAGTTGTCACAAAAAATTAAGCGCTTAGTTTGTCCAATGGTTTTTTACTTGAGTAACAATTATTGGATTTGACTATATTATTGTTTAAGGCGCTAGTTTAATGATGACCCAGATCCTTGGGATCTGGCTTGCCGTACTGCTTCTCCCACCAGGTCACATACTCCTTCTTGCGCTGCTCGCGTTTGGCAAAATACTCCGGAAATTGGGCCTTTTCCAACGGATGCCAGTAGTCCAAAAGCCAATCTGGCGGTATGACCTCACGTTCAAACGCACAGCCCCCAGCACTGTTTGCAACTGTAATATGTACACAAATAAATCATTAAAGCAAATACAAGAATTGGTTAAAGATTAAGCATATTTTTAGCATACAGGTACGGGGTTGGTAATGCTTTGTCTCGAAAAGCTCCTGCTGTCCGCAGGCTAATAGACGTACGCCTTCTGCCATATCCGTGGAACGATGCTCATCAAAGCGTGCACGCATCAGCACCGCACGGTAACGGTATACCTCTCTAGAAAGGATTCAGAAATTGAGTTGCCCCTCGCATTATATAATCGAGCTGGGTCCGCTGGATTACTAGCATTGCGTTGCACTTACCGGCGATCGTACCAGGCCTCCAGATTGCGCAGGGCACGCTTGTATAAGCTGCATACCTGGCGCTTATGCGATACAATTGCCAAGGGAACTTGGGCCATGTTTCGTTTGTTGCAATTTGTCTAAGTTCTGTAATTTCTCACTAACAAACAACAACAACAGTCAGCACGAACTGTCAAAATTTGTGTGCTGCAAAACACAGTATTTGAACTATTGCCCAACACTGGCCACACCCAATGTTGCCACATGAATGTAATTCATTCATGGTGCTGCCACACTGTTTTTATTTAATTCAAATATTTGTTCGTTATTTCATAGCATAGAATTAAATAAAGACCGAGCAATATGCTCTGGTACCTTCAGCGGCTGACCGCACAATTCGCCAGTCTGTTTATCGTACATATACAATTCATGAACAACACGATCTTTCTGCTCAGCATCTAACGATGATACCAGCTCTATGTTTCTCTCCGACAGCTCCGTCAGCATCTGTTCGATATCATGCTCGCTTGCAGCATCCGTTGAACTGGACGTCATTGGAGCTGCTGCCTCATGCTCGCTTGCAGAATCCGTTGAACTGGACGTCATTGCCTCAATCTCACTCTTGAAATGATCTAGAAGTTCTTCAATTTCAATGTCTGCGGCTCTGTTCAGTTCGATGTCTGCTTCAGTCAGCTCATAACCCAGCAACGAATCAAGCTCCCGTTTCAATAGCTCACATTTAAAGGACTTATCTCCGTTAAGAATTTTGACAACATCAGCCAAACTGTACTTTGGTTGCGGCGTCAGATCGGGCTTCTCCTGCTGCTCCTCCTGTTGCTGCTTTAAGGGCCTACGTCTGCGGTTGAGTGAAGCTGCCATAAGCTCGTCTAGTTGCTGTTGTGCAAGAGTCCTTTCTTGTAAGCCCTTGAACATCTTTAGTTCCGCATCGCTAAGAAATCGTTGCTCTCGACGCCGCCTACGTTTGGGTGCCTGCATAAAAACCAAAATCATATAGTAAATGTAAGCAGACTTATGTTCATAGGCATTATCATTACTTTTTAATTGACATTGAACAGAGTAACAATAGTGAAATAATTAATCGTCAAGATCATTAATATAGTTTTAAAAAGTAAAGACTAGTTTGCATAGAAACAGAAAATTATGGTTAGGCATTGGATATTTTCAATCATTTTTAATTCCATAAGTTTTAAAGTTGATTTTTCTAAAAAATACTCACATATCTTTGTTGATCTTTGTTATTTGTGTGGACATTGCCATTCGTTTCTATATTATCCAATAAAAGTTTGTCCATGTTTTGTTTATTGGCTTTCAGATAAATTCTGTGATTTCCTAACAAAAAAATGTTGATTTCTGCAAGCCGGGGTATTTTTTATGTGGGTCAACACTGGCCATTTACAGTGGTACCGTGATTGAGTTACCAGAGATTATGCCTGGCGCCTTTCTGTTAATATATTGAATTATTGTATGAATGGCTTTGTTTAACAAACAACTTCGAAAAAATGATTAAAAAAGGAAATGCTAAGCACTCAGTAGTTCTCATCATTGTAAATAAACATTACAAATTTTCAAACCAATTTGAAATAACGTTGGACCGTTTACTATGATGACTTAGGTAGCTAACTGATCTGAAGTAGTAATCTGGTTTTTTTTACATTTATACAGTGGTACGACACCGATAGCTTTAATTATAATTTTTGTTCGTTTAATAATAAATTACATATCAACAAATATGAAGTAACACTAAAAAAAGCCTATTTATAAAAATGCGTTATTAAATTAGCAAATCAATGGAAATAATATATTCCAATCTAACTCATAACATTCAATATAGACTGAACAATATGCTCAGGGATTTGCAGCGGCTGTTCGCACAGTTCGCCTGTCTGTTTATCGTACATATAAATTTCATTGACAACACGATCTTCCTGCTCAGCATCTAATGAGGATACCAACACCATGGAACCCTCTGACAGCTCGGCCAGGATTTGTTCGATATCATGCTCGCTTCCACCATCCGTTGAACTGGGCGTCATTGGAGCGACTGCATCAACATCAACCATGAAATTATTTGTAACTGTTTCCCTTTCAGTGTCTGTGGCGTTGGTATCCAAATCCAGATCGATGATAGTTTTCTTGGCATTCTCTGTATCAGTCTGCTCCTCATCCAGCAACGAATTCAGCTCCTGCTGCAGTTGCTCACTGGGCTGCTGGCTATTTGTTTGCTCTAACTTAATGGACTTTTCTCTTTTAATAGAAGCAAATTGTGGCAACTTTTGTTCCGACTTTAGCTCCGGCTGCTCCTGCTGCTCCGCTTCTTGCGGCGCTGCTTGCGACATTTGTAGCTTTGCCTCCTGTTGCTGATTAAAGACCCGACGTCTGCGCTTGGGTGGAGTTGAAATATTCTTTTCTTCTTGCTGTTCTGCACGACGCTTGGCCAGCGCATGCTTGCCCAGCTTTTGCTTCGTCACGTGCTCATTCTCGTATACGAGATCCCCATCGCTAAGAGCGCGTGCCGCTTTGCTTAAGTGAGATTTGGGTTTCTGTAATAAATAAAAATCATTTAATTTATATTAGATGAGTTGTGTATATAAACATTATCATTACCTTTTCATTAGCATTGAAAAAAGTAATAATAGTGAAAATAACATTTCAATAACATTGATAAAGGTATTGCTAATAAAAATAACATTTCATTAACATTGATAAAAGTAATGTTAATGAAAATCAAATTTCATTAGCATTGATTTCTTAAGTAATATGTAATCATAATGAAATAATTAGCATTACAAAATGAACGTTAGTGAACATTTTTCACGGATTTGTGTCCATTTTTTGCGCACCTTTTTTGAGCTTTCAGCCTGAGCTGCAACGATCTCGCGCCACTGACGATCTGCCTCAGCCCGCTCGAGATCTTCCTGCTCCAGCTGATCCTTGAGCTCTTGAATGTTGAATGCTTTTGGATAAAGCAGCGCTTTATTAATTAGCTGTCCGTTGATGCGTTCCTCGCGCTTATATTTAAGCTTAAGATCGCGCCGCGTCCGCTTGGGAAACATTTGGCACATGAGCGAGAAATCGGTGCCAATGATTTGCAGGCTGCGATAGAAACGGACAGTATCATCCGCTGACCAGGTGGGTGTGCGCTTATGGCGCTTATAGAAACCATTATCGCCCGTTGTTTCGTCCATGAGTATAAGCGATGAGTTGGCCAACACTTTGCGTGCCTCCACCTCAGCGGTCGTCTCTATTTCTAGTGTCTTCTCATCGATGATCATCTCACCGTTGGCGTCCAGCTTTAGTTGTGGTACTGGCATGGCGGCATTTGCAAGCGATGGCTCCGTTTTTGCCTCCAGCAGCTCAGCCGCCGACGGCTTGGACTCATCATTGTTGCTGCCATTTGTTTCCGCCTTGATGGTGGTGGCTATTAGCTTCTGTTCCATGGGATGCCCATTGGGATTATAATAGATCATGTCAAACATTTTGAATGTCGTCTTATCCGGCACACCCTTATGAAAGCGCGTCTCGAAGTCCCGCTTGGCATTCACGCGCTGCTGCGATTGCGTCTGCGCTTTGTCTCCATCTCCTTTGCGCTGTTTTCCTGCTAATAATAATAGTAATAAATGGTTAGCATCTTTCTTTCTTTCGACTGAATTTGGTTACCTCCGCCGCCGGCGCTATCCGAGAAGGCGGAGCAGCTGGACTCGGTGCGTATGCGCCCCATGCCCGGACTCATAACACCACCCAACAAGTATTTGGGCGATGCCTGCGTCTGTTGCGCGGCTGCGCCACTTGTGCCTGACATGGAGGAGCCGCTTAGATAGCGCTCCCGCCTGGTGGGCGTGCCTGGTGACTGATAGTCGCCATCGTAGTCTGCTGCCAGCGGTGAACCCACAAAGCTGTTACGTCGTTGTCCAAATGAGGGTGTGGGACGTAGACGTTGTCTTGCCTGCGCCTTGCTGGGCGACATGGGAAAACCGCCAGCGGTTTTTTGTAAATCCATTTGTATGACACTGTCCTCCAGATCGGAGTGAAACACATCGTCCAGCTGGCTGGCAGCGGGCATTTTAAATGAAACTTCAATTGCATCTTCCTCGGGACGCTCCTGTTTTGTGTTGGGGAGTGGCAAAGGTTCGGGCTCTGGTTCGGCATCTTCCTTGCGAGGCTTGCGTTTGATTTGTGTTAGATTGGCAGCTGCCTTTATGCGTTGCCGTCGCGTGGACATTGCGCGTGCTGTGTTATTACGTTTCTCACATGAAGTTCGTTAACAAAATTGCGAAATTTTCTTCGACAAGAACCAAAACAACAAATAAATGTGCAGCAGCACGAGTTTTGCTCTTGCAGTGCTGCACAACGTTTGAAAAAAGCTTGTTCTTCAGTATGCTGTTCAAGAAAAACGCATAAAGGCATATTATACTGGAATGACACTTGCTTGTTTGCTGTTATTTTTGCAGTCAGAAGCTAAATGCATTTATTAGCTCTATCTGTTTTTAAATGAGCCAGTATTAATAATTATTATAGTTTTGAAATAGGCAGAGGCAGTTTAAAACTGATATTTGTTACTCCAGCACAATAAACTTTAAGAAATCCAATAAATGTTAAAGCTAGAGAAGGGCTTGAAAGTATCCCGCGGGATCTCTTGGAACCCCAAAACATACTTCGTTTAGAGCCAAATTGTGAAAACACGGAAAGATGCGTTTACTTGGCTACCTCTAATATCAAGCTGATACCGAAAAAAAAAATTGTTCAGAAGGTTTTGGGTGGGAAAAGAGACACAAGGAACATTTTTGAAAATCTCAGGAAGTTCGGGTTAATAAACTTGGAATTATCTTTTCGAATGGTTGTGCCTACTATGGAGTATTGTATTTATCTTTTTGAATACAAATGCCTACTTCAAAGAATATCAAACATTGTAACAAAAAAAAAATAAAAGCATACAGAGCTGTCATTGTCACACAGAACGTAAAATTATATTCTTCTTTCGAAAAATGGCACAGTTGACTTCAGATAATATAAAATAATAAAATATATACATTGATAGCAAAACAGAGAAACTATGTACCCGGCTTTTAACTAGCGCTACAAAATTTGGGCATTTTCCAACACAGACACACAGAAGCAACAACAACAACAACAGCAACAACAAGAACACAGTACAAATTGCAGGTTGCACGTTTTAAAACAACAATAATAACAAAGTAACGAAGTCTAGCTGTAAAATATACATATATATACACATATACAAAATATACAGACAGTAATATTGTCAACAATACAGAAGTTAATACAAAATTATACAAGTTGAAAGGCGGCAAAGACAACAAATGTGACAAAACAGTCTCTAAATTTTTGTTGCGGAGGAACACAGGCGAATATTAATATAACAACAACAAACAGCCGCCGCTGCCGCTGTTCAAATTGTTATGCAAGCAGCGCTGCAGCAGCAGCTAACCGTAGCAGCAGTGCAGCAGCGCAGCACAAATCAAATATTTAGCCGCTCTCAACATGCTGCTCAATCGTTTAGTCCTGGCCATTAAAAATCAATCGCGCGAAACCCTGCGCGCCTGGAGCTATCAATGCGAATCAATTCTGGCGCAGCGCTCGCGTCGACTGCAGCAACTGCTCAGCTTTTATCAGTCGGTATATGGCACCCAAGGATTGAAGCAACTGTGGCGCGCCTATTATCGCAGCGAGCTGCAGCCGCCGTTGCGTGGCTTCATCATGAGTGCTGTCGGCTGCATGGGTTTGAATATGAAACGTTTGGGCAGCGATGGCTTCGATTGGAACAAGGAGCGTTTGGCATTATCCAATTTTGATTTATGCCAGCGTGATATTGATTTTATTAATACGCTGCCCGTTAATCAGCTCTGCGATCGCTGCCAGTCCAAGAAGATGAAATACTGCTACTGCATGCTCGGCAATCAGCGTTGTAAAAAAGGTGGCACTGTTGTTCCGCCGCCACCCAGCGGCAGCGCTCAAAAGGAAATGAAGGAGGAGCAGGCAGCCAGCATTAGCAACTGTCATAAGGCATTGGAATTGGATGTGAGGAGCGCGCCGCCGGGTCAGGTGCGCATTCAGGCGCAGGAGGATCGCAATTGGGAGCCATATTTTAGCAAGAATGAGTTTAGCATTTGGCGACGCGAGGAACGCTCATCACTTTACTCATATAAGGTAGGAGTTGTTGAAAACAAACGATTAATCGCTTTTATGACTAAGAAATATCGATACTTTTGGTATTGCTACAATTATCGATCATCGATTTTGTTTGAAAACTAACTTGATCGATACTTTAAGTTTTTTTAACTGCGAAATGTTTACTCAAAATGGATTATTTTTATGTTCCTACTATGTTTATCGATCATCGATATTTTCGGTCACCACTTACGACAACATTTTGCGGAATTGAAATCCTTCTTTGCCTAGTTACTTTAATCCCTTTGACAATGGCAAGTTTATTTAAACCTTGATGAAATACAAGTGTATTCAATCCGCAAAATGTTGTCAAAGGTAATAATGGAAATATTTTGCGGAATTGAAGTGTCCTTAAAAGCTACTTGTTGCTGTTGTGCTAGTAAACTAAACACTATCTCAATGGCTAGTTAACTAAATACTTGGTCAAATAAAAGTGAATTCAATCCGCAAAATCATGCCAAATGTATAAATGGGAAATAAAAAATCACTTTCGCAATATGTCGCTGGAGACCAGAACTGACCTGAATTAGAAAAAAAACTGTTATATGTTGTCAACCAAACGATGTATCGATTTATACTATAAAATTGATCGAAACACTATCGATTGCAATTTTGTAAAGTCGTTAATTGAACTAATCGATTATTTTATAATTATTTACATGCCTTATTTTAAGGTGTATGCACGATTTGATGATATTACTGCTGATGATTTTCTACATGTGCAAACGGATCTGGACTATCGACGACAATGGGACGATACGGCGCTCAGGCTGGAGTTGATAAGCGAGGATCCAGTGCCAAATAGCAACTCACATCTAATCTATTGGGAAATGCAATGGCCCCGTTTATTTGCGAATCGGGATTATGTATATTGTCGGCGTTATCACAAGGATGAATCGAAAAAGTTAATATTCATATGCAGTCGGGCCGCAAAGCATACAACATATCCGAGCATATCGGGCAAGGTGCGTGTTACCGATTATTGGAGCTTAATGGTCATAAAGCCATACCGTGGTTTCCATGAACCGGGCTTGCACTTTGTGCTTACATATTACGATGATCCCGGCATACCCATACCGCAGAATATTAAATCGTGGGTAACCCAAAAGCAAATGCCCGAATTTTTAACCAAAATGTATGTGGCAACCAAAAACTACGCCTGCTCGCGTGCCATCAAAATGAAGGACATGTTCAATAGCTTTACACTAATCAATGATGAGTACACTGCCAATGATCAGCGTGGCAGTTGGCTGGGCAGCCTACGACGACATAGGCGCAAAGTGAATAGCGATAATGAAACCGATCGCTGAGCGAGAGAGAAATGCAGTTCAGTTTAGTTCCTCCGGAAAACAGTCCAAGACAGCAGACAGCAATTTAAAAGCAACTACAGCAAGAAATACCAATCCCCCTTTTCATCTTATGTTGTAATTCATTTTAAGTATATACACATATATATATATATATATATTATAACTAATAAGGGATTATAAAGTTTCTAGCACATAGCTAATACAATTTAGTTTTCATCAACTGTGCAAATGTGCAATAAATAAATGCATTCGCAATTGAAGGCATTTAAAATGTTAGATCTTCTGTGCCACACTGAAAAAAAAAACGAATTGTTTAGAAATTGTTTAAACATATATACTTACATACATACATACTTACAAGACATACTGTTTAAGTTTAGAAATTTGTTTTTAAAGCAACTTATTAAAATTTATTGAAATTATACATACATACAAATATATACATACATATGTATTATGGGAAACACACTCTAATATCTACAAATTCATATATACGCATAAGTCGAAATTTTTTGAAACCCCTGAAAACAATTGTTAACAATCTTTTCGATCTAGAGCTTCTATTAGTTGAGGCCTAAAATTGGATCGTTAAGTAAATGAGTTTTTGAAAAGACTAATAAATTCCTACCAGGACAAAATAAAAAGTTGGTTTATTTGTATAACAAGAAAGCAGATACAGAATATATATATATACTTTTTTTTTGATCCAAAAGATATAGTTCTAATTATAGCTCTAATATATATATTTTTTGTTTCACGGGGAAGTCCAGTCTTATTCCAATTACAAAATAAGTACATTGAATTTCGTGTAGCAAAATATTACTTAACAATATTATCTTTCGTTCGAAAAATGGTTCTATGATTCTATGATTCCCCGGGAATCCCAGTCTGGTATTAATTACAAGATATGTACATTAAATTTCATGAGTACATATGACAAACAAATATTATCTTGCGAATTTATAATCCCAATCTTGTCCTAGTCGGCTATAAAATGAGTAAATAATTACAATTATGACTAACTAGCCTCACCTCATATCAAAATTGTATGGTATACTTTTGCAAATAATTTGTTTGTACATTTCATCATATTTTTTTCATCTAGATGATATGCTTAGCAAATTGTGGAACTGGGAGAAGTTGTGGGCATGTCAACATGTTTTTGAAAATCGTATTCAATCCTAAAGATACGATCACGTTTATACTTGTAAAATTAGCTTGGCTCAGCGCAGGATGCCGGATTTCTTGTTTTTTAAATTATTATTTCTTAAAACAAAGGCAGACGGTGTTAGGATCTTGATGGCCACAACTAATGCTGAAAAAAGGCCACCACCCTGAAAATTGTTGCTTTCTCTGTCTCTCACTCTCTCTCTTTTTATCCTGGTCTCTACAAATTTCTGATATCAAATAAAAAAACCTCTACACAAGTTAAAAGTCTAGTGACGAATCGTTTTAATTCTCCAAAAAGAGCACTCTCATGGATGCAAATGTGCAATCTGTATCTGAATGTATCTGCAATTGAATGTATCTGTATCTCTGAATGTATCTGCAATTGAATGTATCTGTATCTCTGAATGTATCTGTATCTGTATCTTAAAGCAAAGATTTAAATCAAGTTTGAGACGAATCATTATTAAAGTAAATGATTTGTGTCAGAAGTGTATGAATCTTTCGTGAGATGAAACCGATTTCAAGACATTTTAAAATAAAGATTTAAATCAAGCTTCAACGAAACACATTTTTAAAGAAACGATTTTAATGTCAAATTTGATAAGTTTTTCAGACTTGAAATAAATTTCAAAGGCCCACACATTTTCAAATTTTTGATAAATCAATGCCTGATTGAATCGCAGATTTAAGATTGAATCATTTACAGCTCTGGTGACGATGCATAATCATAATGCTATAAAATTTCTGATTGTTAAATTTATGGTAAAGTTTATTCAATTTAATATATGAATTATTCAAAATTTAAAATTCGCAAAAAAAAAATACAAAAGTTGTTTTGATTAATTTAGATTATGAAAAAGTATAAAATCAAATCACTTTTAATTTGCTGTTTAAACAGAATTTATTAAGAAATTGCATTCGGGTTGCCGAAGCTTAGATACCCTTGCAAAAAAAAAAACTATACAAAATGCAGTTACAGTGGAAAGTTGAGTCTTTTTTAATAGGTCAAATGAGGTAAAGTAATAGAGTACTTTGCAAGGGCTTAGAATAAAAATAGTTTTAATATCAAATTAATACAGATTATGTTACGAGATTCTATCAGTTATTGAGCAGGCTTGATCACAGCTCGCTGTGCTCGTTAGCGCTGGGTGGATTGTTCATATAGGCTATGAAATCCTTGCTGGTACGTCCGCCATTGTAATCCAGCTTGGTTTTGAGATAGGAGAAGTATATTAAGGTGGGATAGCCACGTACATTATATTTGGCACACAGAGCCGCATATTTGGTGCAATCGACGGCAACAAAAGCAATACGCGGATCATCTTGCAGCGCATTGGCGGCGACATTAAATTCCGGTTTTGTGTGCTTACAATGTCCACACCCTAAAAAAAGAGAAAACGACATAAGGCATACTGTTTATTAGTTTTCTACCTTAGCAACTTACACGGCGCATAGAACATGACCAGCGCATGTTTTTTGCGTTTCAATGTGGGGCCAAAGGTATCGTCATTCGGAAAGAGCACCTCTTTGGCTTCCTCCTCCTCCTCCCAGCTTTTCTCTGGCGGCGGAGGTGGTGGCGGCTCTCTGGGATCACGCATGAATTCAATAATCTTCGCTGCTTCGCGCACATTTACATCAAACTTGTAGACACCATATGAAAAGAATTTCACAGTTGGATAGCCTTTAACCTTATATTTTTCGCCTATAGACGGCTCCTTGGTGGCATCCAGTGCGGCCAGTATGCCGGGCACATTGCTCTGCTTCATCTCAAGCGCAGCCTTTTCGTACTCCGGTTTCATGCGCTTGCAATGACCACACCAGGGTGCATAGAACATGACCAGCACAGATTTCTCATCCTTGAGCGCCGGTTCAAAGCCCTTTGTGGTCAAGTGCACAATTTCGGAGCTTGTATCGGCCGACCAATCCGGTTCCTTTGGCTTGGGCGTTGGCTTCACATTGGGATTCAGCATAAAAGCAACCAGCGCATCCTTGGTATTCTCACCCTCATAGGTGAAGCGCATTTTGCCATTCTCAAAATAAATCAATGTGGGAAAGCCTGAAACGTAATTTCAATTTACTTAAGTTTTAATTCTAATTTTATGTTGTTTTTTTTTATTTAATATATTTCTGTAAATCGATTTGAAATGCACTTAAAAAGCATATATACATAAAAGCTGCAAACAATTCGATAGGGCTTAAAGTCCCGATGCGTTCGGCATCAGGAAAAAAAGACTTTTCGGGACGGTGTGGACCGAGAACTAATTTCTATCATGATTCCCTCTATAGTTCGCATATCTTCAATTGGGAGGACAGCTTCCCCAGAAGTCAAAGCCTTCTAATCAAGGCAGAGTGTAAAAGGAGAGGTCCTCCTTGAGGTTCGAGTGTGTTTTGTACAGCTGGTTTGTTTCAAGATTTGGATCTGAGCATAAGAATCTTTGGCATTATGGGTTTGAACAGATTTGCAGCCTTAATTCTTAGTGATCCCCATTAAAAATTGTTTAATTGTAATTAACTTACCAGTTAAATTGAAGAGCTTGCGCACAGGAGCATTCTCCTGGCGCTCCACATTCATGGCAGCCAACAAATAGTCACCCTGCTGCTTCACTTCGGTGGCTGCTTTGCTGTAGTCGGGTTTCATGCGCTTGCAGAAACCGCACCAGGGCACATGGAACATGACCAGCATGGGACGTATGTCCTTGCGCAGATGTTTGGTGAAGCCGGCAGCGTCATTAAAATGCAAAACATCCGCACCAGCTGGATCCTCCTCCCAGGGCAAGTCGCCAGATGGATCGCGCATAAATGTGACCATGGAGCCAACATTCAGCTGTCGGTCATAGTCCTTGTGGTAGTCACCATCCTTGTAGTGGCGCAGTGTGTACGGTTGGGGTGTTACTTTCAGCTTCTTGCAGAGCTTCTTGCGTTCCTGATTGGCACAGTCCATGTACAACATGGTTCCGGTGCCGCGGATCGCCTCAGCCGTTTCACGGAACACCTTTAGCTCGGCGGCAGCTTCTTTGGCGCTGGATACGTAAAGTGCAAGCACATTGTTCTTGGTGCGCAACAGCTTCTTAAAGTCCTTATAGTCCGTTATGTCCTCTTGCACCGCGGAGATTTTCGTTTTGGCGGCAACAAGTGCCATGAGCAGCAACATTAGCTGCAGTACAAACTGTCGTTTAGGCAACATATTGTTAGTGATTCACTTTGAACTTAATTCGTCTAATTATCTAATTTAACAATTTAGGAATTGTTATCTGTTAAACTAATGTGATAAATGCATTATTTTCGTTTTACACATCAACAATTGCAGCATAAAATGCCGATGAAGACGTCAGCGTTTTGCCGCAGCGTTGCCATATCGCGTTGAAAACTGTTGATTCAAACGCCTACAACGTTTACACGGCAATCGCAACGAATGTCACGAAATCGTCGTAGATCTAGATAAAAATCATGTTTTATTTATTTATATAATGTTAGTTTGAAGTGAATACAAGTAATGTAACATGGAAGTGAGCCAATCATTAATAAAATACACATAATACATATATAAATTATATTTTATTAGATAAGCAAGCTTTGCGTTCTGTACTATACTTTTGATTTGTGCGCTTTATTCAATGCATATCAGTCAGTACTTAAATAACTTAAATAAATGGTCAAGTGTCAAGGGCCATAATGCATTAAATATGCTATATTTTAATAAATTTCAATGTAAGCTTAATTATATCGCTTATTATTATCGCTTTACAGTTAGCTATATTGAAAAAAAAAATGTTATGTCATCGTCGTTGCCTAAAACCAAAGACAACACCCATGGCTTAAGTCATGGAGAAAAACAGGTCCTAAGCGAAAATATTCTTGCTCGTGAAAAATCATCGTTTAAATGAAGCTTGATGAATAATAGTTTGTCGTATAAACGTAAAAATATCAAAATATGAATATTAAATGCAACGCTGTCAATTCTACGTGGCATTTAACAACACTAGCACACAAACTCTGACACATATAAAGAGACGGAAGAAGCAGCACGGCAGCAAGTTTTTTTTTTACAACTCGCCGCAGTGGCTTTAATTTTGATTAGCTACATAGCTATATAGTTGTATATTGTTATACGCTAAGCGAGGACACCCATATATATAAAGATGCCCCTCAAATTAGACATCAAGCGTCGCCTGACGTCGCGCTCCGACCGTGTCAAGTGTGTTGATCTGCATCCGGCCGAACCCTGGATGTTGTGTGCTCTATACAATGGCCACGTACACATCATGAACTATGAGAACCAGCAATTGGTTAAAGATTTCGAGGTATGCGATGTGCCTGTGCGCTCTGCCCGCTTTGTGGCACGCAAGAATTGGATTATAACTGGATCCGATGATATGCAAATACGCATATTCAACTACAACACACTGGAGAAGGTGCATTCCTACGAGGCGCATTCGGATTATCTTCGCTGCATTGCCGTTCATCCCACACAGCCCCTGGTGCTGACCAGCAGCGGTATGTTTACTTCTCTCAACTCCCTGCTCCACCCACATCATCATCACCATCATTGTGTACATTCAAAAGGATTTTTTTATTCATAATATATGAGAAATTATTTATCGTATGTACAAAAGCTGTCAGAACAGCAAACCGTTTCTTGACCTCAATCTTTATTTATTTATTTAATGTATTATCTTTATTTATTCATTTAATGTATTATCTTTATTGGCAATTACATTAACCATTTGTGCGTCCCACCAGCTCTCTTAAAAAGTTAATAACAAAAAGAAAAACAAATCGATTCTTTGCATTTTTCAGACACAACTCTTCCCATTCCCGATTTCATTGCGATAAATGTTTGCTACTTTTAATGGAAACGGGAACTTGGAAATTGGAACTGGCTTTATACAAGACAATTAAAATATTAATTCAATCATTCCGGCCTGTTCCCATTTCCGCAAACTTTTCATTCAGCATCGTTATTGATTTTGTTTCTCTGTTTTCGACAGCACTATCCATCGTTTCCGCTTTATATTTTCTTCTCTACTTCTCATTCCATTGTCTTAAAAGCAAAGCTTTTCAATCCACAATTCTCCATCAATATTCGGAATGCAGAACAGCTAATAATTACGGTTTCGAATGTTTCGATCAGGCCTGAATACCTAACGTTTTACACATCGGTGTTTCTGAAATTGAATCAAATTGGTTTCTGCATTAACTTTTTTCTTTTTATCTGTTAATTAGCTAAATGAAAAGTTTGTTTTTAATATCTAACATATATCTAAATGTATCATGTGGCATATTTCTTGCTGAAGCTTAAACTGAAAACTATGAAGAAAATAGAAAAAACAATGTTTTTAAGTATTAAAGGTTTTTAACTTTCATCCACGACGAGCAATACTTATAAAACCAAAAATTTGTACTATCTGAAATTCAGGGTTAGCCCGGGAATCCCAAGGATCAAACTAATTACAAAAAATGTACACTAAATTTCGTATAGTAAATATGACTAACAAACATATACATATATCACTTATGATATATTTTTAAAGTATTATTGATGAAACAAATATTTAAGTTCCTTTGTTTTCTTCAACTAAAAGGCAATACCTATAATACCAAAAATATTCCCAATTTAATGTTCTATGCTTCCCGGGGAATCCCCGTCTGTTATAAATTACAAGATATTTACAGACAATTTCATATAGTAGATATGACTAAACAGTGTTATCTTGCGAATGATCACAATCTTCTCCTAGTCGGCTATAAAATGAGTAAATAATTACAATTATGACTAATTATTATCTTTCTATAATTATAATTAATTTGACCATTTCATCATTCTTTTTTTTTGTAGATGATATGCTTATCAAATTGTGGAACTGGGAGAAGTTGTGGGCATGTCAACGTGTCTTTGAGGGACACACACACTATGTTATGCAAATCGTATTCAATCCAAAGGATAACAACACCTTTGCCTCCGCATCCTTGGATCGCACTGTTAAAGTTTGGCAGCTGGGCTCCAATTTTGCCAACTTTACGCTGGAGGGTCATGAGAAAGGTGTAAACTGTGTGGATTATTATCATGGTGGTGACAAGCCATATTTAATTTCGGGCGCTGATGATCGCTTGGTCAAGATCTGGGACTATCAAAATAAAACGTGTGTGCAAACGCTTGAGGGACATGCACAGAACATTTCGGCCGTTTGCTTCCATCCTGAATTGCCCATTGTGTTGACCGGTTCGGAGGATGGCACCGTACGTATTTGGCATTCGGGCACGTATCGCTTGGAGACGTGTCTCAACTATGGCTTTGAGCGTGTGTGGACCATTTCGAGCATGCGTGGCACAAACAATGTGGCACTTGGCTATGATGAGGGCTCTATTATTATCAAAGTTGGACGCGAAGAACCGGCCATGTCCATGGATGTGGTGGGCGGTAAAATTATTTGGGCCAAACATTCCGAAATGCAACAGGTAAGCTTATTGATTATTCTCTGATCAAAAAATCATTTAATTTATATATCCTTTTTGTACACAGGTCAATCTAAAAACAATCGCCGATGGCACCGAAATTAAGGACGGTGAACGTTTGCCTGTGGCTGTTAAGGATATGGGCGCCTGTGAGATCTATCCACAGACCATATCGCACAATCCCAATGGACGTTTTGTTGTCGTCTGTGGCGATGGTGAATACATCATCTATACATCCATGGCACTGCGTAACAAGGCCTTTGGTTCCGCCCAAGAGTTTGTCTGGGCGCTTGAAAGCAATGAGTACGCCATACGTGAGAATAATGGCACCGTGCGTCTATTCCGCAACTTTAAAGAACGCAAGAGCTTCACGCCCGAGTATGGTGCAGAAAGCATCTATGGTGGCTATTATTTTGGTGTCAAAACATCATCCGGTTTGGCTTTCTACGATTGGGAGACATTGCAGCTAGTGCGACGCATCGAAGTGCAGCCACGCAATGTGCTTTGGAATGAGAGCGGTAGCCTTGTTTGCCTTGCCACCGATGAATCCTATTTCATACTGGGTGTGGATACGGCACAGGTTGCCAACGTGCTGGAGACTAAGGAGGGACTGGAGGACGATGGCGTTGAAAGTGCTTTTAATGTGCTTGGTAAGTTCAAACTCAGTATATATTTCTTTGATTTTATTTTTCACAATCGATTCAAGTTGAAACGTTTAATTTCAAAACCCGAATCCGAAGAAAAAACAAACAGTAAATTTTGTATACCCTTGCCGTGGGTATTATAATGTTGTCTCGAAATGCGTAATGCATTGAAGGAGATGTCTCCGACCCCATAAAGTATATATATTCTTGAGCAGCAGCAACAGCCTAGTCGAACTAGCCGTTGCCAACTATCCATCTATCTAACTGTTCTATGTGAACTAGTCTCTCTTTAAACCTATCTATGATAAAACTTGGCACAGTTGCTTTTTTTGCTACAAGCACTACATATGTCAGAACCGGCTGGATCGGACCACTATAACATAAAGCTGCCATAGGAACAATTTTGTTTTTCAAGCGAACTCGACCAAACTTATAACTATAAGATAACTCAACCAAACTGACGTTTTCCATGTTTAAGCACGATCTATACAAGTGAAATTTAATCAAAATCGGACAACTGTATCTTAAAGCTTAAAACAATAATTTTTCTTTATTGTTTTTCTTATTTATACAAACACTTTAAATAATGATCAGCTTAAAAAGTAATAATTTTATTTATTTTTATTGAAAACAGAACGGAATTTTCTTGACTATAATTCAGTCTATCAAAATATTCAAAGTATTCACTATTTGATTAAATAAGATGCACACAAAAATTAGTTAAGAAATGATTTGTGAAAAAAAAAACGATCGATTTTGAGTATCTATCAAATATATGATATACATATATAAATCTATTGAATTTTACAACAATAGTATCTTCTTTAAGCAAGAGTTTGCAGAACAGTTTGGAAAATAGAATGAACGCTTCAATTTAAAATATCGAAACTTGTAATATTTTCTAAATTATAATTTTCCTTTGCTTTGCAGGTGAAGTCTCTGAATCGGTAAAGACCGGTCTCTGGGTGGGTGATTGCTTCATCTATACCAATTCGGTGAATCGCATCAACTACTATGTGGGTGGAGAGATCGTGACCATTTCACATCTGGATCGCACCATGTATTTGCTGGGATATGTGCCCAAGGACAATCGTTTGTATTTGGGTGATAAGGAGCTGAATGTGATTAGCTTCTGTCTGCAGCTATCTGTGCTCGAGTATCAAACAGCTGTGATGCGTCGTGACTTTGAGCGTGCTGATGTTGTGCTGCCGACCATACCAAAGGAGCATCGTACACGGGTCGCACACTTTCTCGAGAAGCAGGGCTTTAAGACTCAGGCATTACAGGTGTCCACCGATGCGGATCATAAATTTGATCTGGCGTTGCAAATTGGCGAACTGGATATGGCATTGGTATTAGCACGCGAGGCAGAGAACTCACAGAAGTGGTCACAGCTGGCGGATGTGGCAGCGCGTAAGAATAACATGGTCCTGGTTAAGGAGTGCATGCAGAAAGCAAATGACTTTAGTGGTTTACTGCTGCTCTCGACGGCATCGGGTGATGCACAGATGTTGGAGGAGGTGGGCGCAACAAGTTCCGCTCAGGGACGCCATAATATTGCATTTATGTCCGCCCTGCTACGTTCTGATATAAATCGTTGCCTGGAGATTCTCATTGAGACAAATCGTCTGCCCGAGGCGGCATTCTTTGCGCGCACCTATTTGCCCAGCCAAATGTCGCGTGTGGTGGAGTTGTGGCGCGAGGAGCTCAAGAAGATCAATGAGAAAGCCGCCCAATCTCTGGCCGATCCAACGCAGTACACAAATCTCTTTCCCGGCCTGGGCGATGCACTACGTGTCGAGGATCATCTGCAAGAAGAGCGTGAACGCAAGTTACCCGCACGCCTCGCCGCACAGCTTCCATTAAATAGCGAACGCAATCCTCTCGAAGAGCTGCATGCGGCCGAGCAGCAAAGCGGCAGTGGTCAGCTGGAAGAGAAGGAGAAGCCAGCATTTGTGCCATCTGTTTTGACCAAAGGCAGCACAAGTGCCGCCGCTGCATCCGTCAGTCCGGATGATGATGATGATGACGATGATGACGATTTGGATCTGGAAATTGATGGCATTACGCTGGATGATAATATTGATACGACAGATGTCAATCTGGATGATGATTTTCTGAGCGACGATTAAGATTGCGATAGCTATCCAAAGCACACGCTGTATTCTATCTAGTGCATAGAGATACCGTAAATTCTGCTGTTGATTCGGGAAAAAGAAATATCGATCCAAAAATCACGCATTTCAAAGCTAACAATTCCACAAACACACACACACCCCAAACACATGCACACATATTTGATTTGATTGAATGAATGTTTCCCGTGCATTAATTATACAAGTTATTAAAAATATATATATATATTATGTACAACAATTATGTGCAAACAGCCAATTGCAATAAATATTGTATTTAAAACAAAAAAAAAGCAGTTATCTTTGGTATACCAACTTGTATCCTTACAGAAATGATTATATTGATAACAAATTTTGATAAAAGATAAAAGATTTATATAAGATATACAGCTTAAAAAGATTATTTTCATCCAAATGTCAGTTCATATCATCGCAGTTGTCACTGTGACTAGAGTTTGATATTCTAGTTTCTTTTGCGAATATAGTTTAGAAGTTCCTTTCCTGACCTTTCTGTTAGGTCCTTTCCGGATAAATGAGCTTATCTTTATTTCTTTGCTGATTAAAAGATCTAATCGTTTTTTTAATTTCTTTCCGGATAAAAAAAAAAAACAAATTGTTTCTTTAATTTCTTTTCGGATAGAAGAACTAATCGTTTCTTTAGTTCCTTTCCAGATAAAAGAACTTACTGTATCTTTACGGATACGGGAATCATTTAGATTGCTCATTCATATGCGTTTGATTGCTGCCACATTTAAAATTGTTGAAACTTTCAAAAATTAAAAACCCATATTTAAAAAAAAAAAAGTTTTAAAATGCGCAACACAGGGTCTAGTCGAATGAAAGATAATCAAAAATGAAAAATTGAAACGAATAACGAAGGTATTAACGAAGAATTAGTTCAATAGTTCAATTCAAAGTCGCGGTCATTTAAACTAGTTCAAAACGTATCAACCTAGCTCTAAAAGTGACAGCAAAATAGCACAATCGCACAATTTTCCAACACTGCTGCGCCGGTGCTGCTGCTTTTTCTTGGTTGGTCATTCAAAATTTTGGAGAGCATCAGCGTTGCCACTGTGTGAAGTGTCAGTTAAAATCAATACGGCAACACAGCAGCATTCACAAATACATTAATACGGATATATCGTGTGTGCGTCTGGATTTTGCTGTATTTTTTATTTAAGAATATTTTATTAATAAACAATTAATAAATTATTATTAAATAAAAATCAGTATAAAACCGCCAATCAATCGTAAGTACAACTGTCAAAGTGCCATATGTGCTGTCACAATTAAAACAACAACATTTGCGACCGCCTTTGGTTAGATTTTATTGATTTTTTTCTTCAAAAGCAGCGTTGCATTTAATTTTTCAGATACACAAATTTCTATATTTCTATAATTAATTACGTTTAATATGGAATCAAATAACTATCACGATCACGAGCAGCCGAATGTAATGCAAATACATGAACAACAAATGCATTTGCAGCAGCTACAGCTGCAGCAGCAGCAACAACAGCTGCAGCAGCAGCAACAACAGCAGCAGCAACAACAGCAGCAGCAACAACAGCAGCAGCAGCACCACCACCACCAACAACAGCAACCCATGCAGGCAGGTTTCGCACCGCGTCGTCTGTATGATAACATGGGCAATTCTGCTGCGTCGCTGGCAGCTGCGTGTTTGGCCAATGGCGCTGGTGTTGGTGTTGGCGGCAGCAACTTGTCGGGCAAGTCGGCAGGCTCTCAACGACCCAAAATTAAGAAGGAGAAACAGCTGCAGGCGTTGCAGCAGCAGGCGCTACAACAGCTCTCCGATTTGAGTCTGGTGGGCAGCAATGATGAAACGCTCAAGTTTGTCAACGAAACGGATGCAAATGGTTTAACCATGAAAACGCCCGTTAGCATCCTGCAGGAGCTGCTTAGTCGACGTGGTATAACGCCGGGCTATGAGCTGGTACAGATCGAGGGCGCCATACATGAGCCGACATTTCGCTTTCGGGTCTCGTTCAAGGACAAGGACACACCATTTACGGCAATGGGCGCTGGTCGCTCCAAAAAGGAGGCGAAGCATGCAGCTGCACGTGCGCTAATCGACAAGCTCGTTGGCGTACAGCTCGAGTCGCCGCACAATACGGCCGCAGTGGCAGCAGCCGCTGCTAACACCTCCTTGGCGGGTGGCAGTGCTGGCGATGGCAATAATAATAATAATGCCAATGTCTCTGGCAGTGGCGAGTAATTATTGTTGCAACTAGACGTGCTATGACCTTGCAGAGGGTGTTACAATTAGAGAAGACTCCTCTTATCACATTAGGATACATATGTATTCTTGATAAGTCGAGTCGAACTAGCCATGTCCGTCTAAACGTATGTCTGTCCGTCTGTTTCTATTCGAACAAGTCTCTTAGTACTAAAGTATCTTGATAAAACTTGATACAGATGCTTCTTTTTGCTACAGGTAGGACATCTGTCAGAATCGGCCCGATCGGGTAACTATAAGTTATAGCTGCCATATGAAGATTCGGTTGAAAAATTAGGTTTTGCATGAACATATTTTTTTTTTGTATTTAAAGCTATCTCAACCAAACTCATCTTTACTGAGTGTTAGTATGTTTTTGTCATGCTGTCTAACATTAATCAAAATCGGGCTACTATATCTTATAGCCTTAGGAACAATCTGTGGGAAAATAGGTTTTTGTGTGACAAACATTTTTGCTTATACAGATATCTAAATCCAACTCAGCAATTGCAAGTGTTGCAATAGTTTTATATAGTTTGCTAAAATTTGATCAAAATCGGGTGACTATAACGAAGAAAAAATGAGGTCTTTATACGAAAAACTTCTCTGCAAAGGTATATAACTTCGGCAAACCGTAGTTAAACTTTATGACTTTTTATTAATTGTTTTTTTTTTTTTTATTTTGGTTTTTCTAGTGGTGGTGACAAGATCGTGGGCAATCCTATTGGTTGGCTACAGGAGATGTGCATGCAACGTCGCTGGCCGCCACCATCGTACGAAACGGAAACGGAAATCGGTCTGCCGCATGAGCGTCTGTTTACCATAGCGTGCACCATTTTAAATTATCGGGAGGTGGGCAAGGGCAAGAGCAAGAAAATATCGAAACGTTTGGCTGCGCATAAGATGTGGATACGCCTGCAGGAGGCGCCCATTGATTCATCGAAAATCAATGACAGCATCTGCAGTGAGCTAGAGGGCGATGTGAGTAAAAAATCTCGTTTAGAGATCGTAAAGCTGCCGGCTGCTGAGCCAGAGATCATAACGTCAAGACGGTTTTACGAGCGCATCTCACCAGTTATAAATATTATTGATCTGTAGAGCTAACAAATTTTATAACTTGTGCAATTGGGTATTTCACGTTTTTATGTAACTATTGTACTAATATTAGTTTAATTGCAATCTGTCCGATTGTCTTTTTATTTTGATTATTTATTTATTTTTTTTTTTTTTAAATTTGTAAACGACAATTTTAATTTGTTTGTGTAGATGGTAAATATTTTTAAATATCAGCTCCTTTTAAATTTTGTTGTACATTGCTTTCCAGCCGTTTATCTAAAAATCATTCCGCCAAGTAACAAAACGGCCATATATTCTTATATTCTGAGCTAAGCCCACAGTTAAGCAGATGTTTTACTGTATTTAAAGAAATCGATCGGCTTGATATTAATTAAAATTTGCATACGCGAATAAAACATATATTTAAATATATATATTTTCGAATGCAATTCAAACCTAAGCTGCTTTCGTTTTAATTACTGCTTAACTAACATACTTTTAATAAATAGAAAGCCACAGTGATATATATATATATATATATATATATATATATATATATTAGCTAGAGTTAGTAAAGTCTTTAGACTGATGTTGATAATGTTAGAAGTTTTTTTATAACTGTATCATTTCAATTTGCAATGCCCATTGCATTAAGTTTTTAGTTATGTTTTTATAATTATTTTCAGAGTTTTCATGCAATTTTGTTTTTTGTTTTTTTTTTTTCATATATATTAAAATCTCGGTACTAAAATTCAGTTCACATATGCCAGATATTTGGTTTAGTGACCATGAAGAAAATGTGCACAGATTTGTCATATATGAATACACTTAAATATTTCGTTTTAGCTAATTAGTGTAATTAGTTTTGGTTTAGTTGTTGTTGTGGGTTGTGTGTTGTGAATGTGTTTTAAGTTACACTAGAATTATTTTTAGTAAAGTTTTCGTGATATGTTTCAACTCACCATTTGGAGTGGCGAGAGTTTCCACGTATTGACGTTGCGCTCTTATTTACAGCCCCGCATTAACGATTATTATGGTGATTTGAAAGATATCACTGTGCCAACACTCACCACGCAGCACAGTAATAAAGTATCCCAGTTCCATAAGACCTTGAAACATGCGACGGGCAAAAAACTGCTTAAATTACAGGTAAATTAAGTTGCTACTTTTAGAGATGCAGCTGTTGCCATGTTTAGTATCAGGCCAAAAAAACAATGTAAATATATATATATTTGATTTCATCAACTTAATATGTATATATGTTTCTCTTCTTCTTCTTTTTTTTCGCTTTTCATTTGCTTTCAGAAGACTTGCCTCAAGAATTCAAAAGTTGAATACATGAAATTGCTGACTGAAATTTCTGTGGAGAATCAGTTTGAGGTTACCTACGTGGATATTGAGGAGAAGACATTTAGCGGCCTGTTTCAGTGCCTTGTGCAGCTATCCACGTTGCCAGTTGGCGTTTGTCATGGCACTGGATTAACTCTACCAGAGGCACAGCGACATGCTGCTCAAAATGCCTTGGAGTATTTGAAGATCATGACCAAAAAGTAGGCTATATAACTGATTAGCAAAATCTAAACGCACATTACGGAGATGAATTACGAAGTAAATTTGCAACGTCCTTATTGTTCTCCTCTAATATTCCGTGGTTTTCAGCAACATTCAACACTTTACTTAATTATTATTATTATTATTATTGGTTTGTTTTGAGCATAGTTTAAACATACCATACGATTATACATACATTATTGATCTGTACAATTCTACAAAAAAAAAAAACGTACATATTAAAAACCTAAATAGGAATTATTCACAAACAAAAACCAATGCGATTCTTATACTTATATACAAAAATACATATGTTATGTAACACAACAAATATGTTTAAATTTTAAGATTAGCATAAACATTAATTAATTGTCAAGAATATACATTTTCAGAAGGTATTCGGCTTGATTAACCAATCAATGAGACTTTATAAAATACATATTAACATATACATTTGATTTTTGAACTATAAAAACAAACGTTAACAACAAAAGAAAGTCAATAACAGTTAAACATTATTTTAAGTTGGTAAATGATAACTCATATATAACTTATTAAGTAAACATGAATTATAACTTAAAACCGAATAAATAAAAATAGGGTATCAAGGAAGATTTATCATTCATGCTGAGATGCTCTTCAAATTGTATATGTATTCTGTTCTTATTTTATATCCACATATGTTTGGATCGGCCGCATAGGGCCACTATGGCAACACAGCCTCGACCGTATCCTTAAACCATTTATCTGTCTATTTACGGCAAGCCTTGCTGGGTTATCTAGATTTTTAGAAAAGACAACGAAACTAAAAAACAAATTATTTGTGAATGTCCAAATAGGAAGAAGAATCTGGGCAAAGAATTTGTAACGGAATAGAACTGCATCGACAAGAGATTTACTTTCTTTTTTTAAAGAGGAAGAGTTGAAGAGTTGTCAACACAGGGTTTTCCTGCTCCGCTACAACTCTTTTCTACAAGCGAGAACTTAACGAAAGAACGTCATGATATAAACGTCATCGTTCAGTTGAAGTCAGTCGACAGGCCTGTTCATAATTAGTGCTGCATCATTTGGAGTAGTGTGTTCGCAATTTTTATTACATTTTTTTCTCAACGAAAAGGAAAAAAAAAAAAAAAATTGAAAAAAAATGAAAACGCCAGTAAGTAGGTTGCAAGAGCTCCTGTGTGTACGGGGCAAAACACCGGAATACGAGCTGCTTGAGGTTGGGGGCACAGGACATGAGCCAACATTTCAGATAAGGGTTATGTACAGAGACAAGGGTACACTAATTGCGGCAATTGGCACTGGTCGCTCCAAAAAGCAGGCCAAACATGCAGCTGCAAGTGCGCTTATCGATAGGTGTTTTACCGAACAGCTCGAGTCGCCGCACAAGGAGGCAACCGTGGCAGCCAATGGCTCCTTGTCGGGTGGCAGTCTGAAAAATATGGCCAATTTTACTGGATCCGATGAGTAAGTTTTTTGAGCAGTTAGAGCGTATTATAATCGGTAGAAAAATACGTTTTTGTATGAACAACTTTTCTTGTTGTTTTTAGTGCTTCCAGCGATAGCGACGAGAACGTGATGAATCTAATTGGTTGGCTGCAGGAGGTCTGCGTGCAACGTAGCTGGCCGCCACCGGCCTACGAAATGGAAACGGAAGTCGGTCCGTCGAACGATCGTTTGTTTAGCATTGCGTGCAATGTTTTAAATTATCGGGAGGTGGGCAAGGGCAAGAACAAGAAAATAGCGAAGCGTTTGGCTGCCCATAAGATGTGGGTTCGAGTGCAGGAAGCACCTTATACTCCATCCACAAAGAAGGATTTGCTAGAAAAAGTGAATACAAAATCTCGATTAATATATATTTTACTCTGAACTTATTGTTACTTTATATTTGATGTTTCAGAAGCCTTGTATTCAGACTACCAATACTGAATACAAGTTATTGTTGACTGAGATAGCTGCGGATAAACAGTTTGAGGTTACCTACGTGGATATTGAGGAGAAGACACAATGCGGCCTCTTTCAGTGCCTTGTGCAGCTATCCACGTCGCCAGTTGGCGTTTGTCATGGCACTGGATTAACTCTACAAGAGGCACAGCGACATGCTGCTCAAAATGCCTTGGAGTATTTGAAGATAATGCCCAAAAAAGAGGCTATATAACTGATTAGCAAAATCTAAACGCACATGGAGATGACTTACGAAGTAAAGCTGTGACTCCGTGGTTTCAGCTATATACAACGCTATACTTAATTATTATTATTGTTTGTTTAATCTTACAATACAACTACATAACTGATCTCTGCTACACCAAACACTTACATATTGAATACTTAAACAGAATTTATTCACAAACAATGTGATTCTTAAACACATAACACTTTAAATATGTTTAAATTGTAAGATTAGCCACAACATTAATAAAGGAAATTCAATTGCCAAGAACATACAGAAGGTATTCGGCTTATTTATCAATCAATGAGACTTTAAAATGTACTTATACATATACATATACATTTGATTTTTGAAATATAAAAACAAACGTTAACAAAAAAATACCAATAAAAGTTTTTCACTTAACATTATTTTTAAGTTGTTTACACTGTAGAAATGTATATTTGTAAGATATTTATTTAAAATGTGCAATACTTATGCTAAACTAACAGCTATGTGGCGTTAAAGAATATTTACATGGACCTACAGTGGCTGCAGCAGGAATTCTAAAGCCATTCATTGCAACTGCCACACGGTTAAGCCATTGCAAATGGTTATTAAACTATTTTCATTTTTTTTTACGATCCTGCGTGCACTTGGGGCAAAACCATTTGCCTTTTGGTTTAGTGGTAAGACCAACGCAGGCAAAGTGGAACCACTCGATGGGACACTATGAAAAAGAGTAAGACAATATATTAATTGATATCAATAAAGTGTGTGAAATGATATATTAGTAAGCGTACATCTGGATTATCGCAGCCAATCATCTCGCCATAGGAGACTTGGTGGCACAAGCAATACGTTGGCTCGTTGGGATCCACAGGCATGTCCATAACATCGCTGGGATGTGTTGCATTTGTGTGACATGATTCCTTTTCCGAATCATCAGGATCAGCCGCTTTCTGTATGGACAAAATGGGCAAGGAGAAACCAAAATTAAACAATTATTCTCAATTCTTGCTATTAATGGAATCATGCAGGAAGATGAAATGTAAATGAAAGGTATGCAATTGATCAAACGGCTAGGCACTGAATATATCTACATACATAACTATATTAAATGATGAACATGAATTTTCCGGAACATTTTATGACCAGTTTCAATGCATTTTTATACTGATATCTGAAAATGAATTTGAGCCCGATCGATTGAATTCGAATACAACAGTTTTCCGCCGACTCTCATACTTTTCAGGCTCATTTTCTAAAGTTTTAAAATCACGTTAAGTATTCTATATATGTGATTCTTTAAAAATGACTTTGAACCTCTAATCGCACGAAAATAACACTTTTGGCCAAGCAGTCTTGTTCCACTTTCGACCCATTCAGCATTCGTAGACAGTAACTGTTGAACTTTCACATAGATTTTTATACTCTCTTTTGAATTTTTTTGAAAAAAAAAAAAACAAAAAAGAGTGTATTAGATTTGTGAAATGTCCGTCTGTCCGTCATTTAAATGTTGCATGCAACAGTTTTCCGCAAATTTTTTACATTTTCCAACCTAGTTTTCCACTTTTGCTATAAGACAAAACTTCTGTATAAATTTTAGCCATCTAGGTCTTATAATCTGGACTCTGCATTGATTGTCAATCGAAAAATTGAGGACAAACTCTTTTATATCTATGTATAGAAGATACCCTGTACGTATTATGTCATTTGTAAATATGTCCGCTAAACTGTTGACCCATATCTAGACTATATCTTATAGCAACATGCTCTTACAGTGAGACTCCCCCTTAAATAATAATAATAATTATGGGATGAACGATGGTGCATTTTGTCTATAACATAAGTTTGTACAACTTCCTTATACCGTTTAAAAAGTTTGTTATCATCATATTCAGTGTAGACTACCAGGCAAGCAAACTAAATAGTGTTTTTTTTTTAAGGATATAAGAAGAAACGTAAAAGGACAAACAAAACAAAAAATACGAATAATGAAATAATGTTGATGCGGATGATTTACCTTTTGTGCGCCCCCCTTGCGTGTTTCTTTTTCTTGATTTACCTTGGACCTTTTCTTTTTGCTACCTTGCCCAGTGCCACTGTTAGCATTGAGATTAGCACCGCTGGCACTGTTCGAATGATTGCCACCACGGCCAGTTTCTTCATCGGAGGAGGCTGGCTTTTTCTTTTTGCCTGTCGCTTTGCCATCCTTGGTCTTGGTCTTGCGGCCGCCCTCTGTAAGATTAGATATTGGTTTAGACGTAAATTGAATGAATATGAAAGGAACATACTTTTGGCCACCGCTTCCTCGGATTTGGCGCGCGTCGATGATGCCTTTTCTTGTATCTCGCCCTCGAAACGTGCTAGATCATTGTCCAGCCGGCGGATTTGTTTATCCACCAACTCGTACGTTTGTATTGCCAACTGCACCTTATCATCGCTGTATTCCTTGGCCTTGCCAAACAGCGCCTTAATATCCTCCAATCGTTCCTTACGCTCCTCTTCGTTCATTGCTCCACTCTCGGTGGTTAGCTGCCGCATGAAATCTTTTGCATGACTGTCGATGCTTTTCATTGCCGTTTGTGCCCGATCGTCCAATTTTCTCATCAGCTTAAAATTCCGTTCCAGCTCGGTGGGCAGCGATTCCAATCCTGGCAAGAAACATAATATTTATCTATCTGCGCACAGCTAATATATGTGCTCTTGATTTTCATACCATCTAGATAGTTTTCCAAATATATTGCTGATGACATTTTGTTGGCTTATTCTGCAGCTTTAATTGCGTTTTGCGTTAATTGCCTTAATTACAGTTTACTAACAAAAAAAAGTCAAGCGTCTATTTACGACGTATCAACAGCTGTTTTTCTTTCTGTGCAGCAATGTTTCACTATTTATCGATAGTAAAATCGATTACTGCCGTCTCGCGCTTGTGCTGAGTGCACACGAGATTTGATGATGACAGATGGCGCATCAGACTAGTTCAAAGAAAACAGCTAGCTATAGTTGGTTTTTAATTTGTATGATACTTCACAGTTGTTATTTTACTTTAAATCACCTAAATAATTTACTATTTTTTTTTATGAGAACATTAAGTAAACATATAACCAACGTCGAATCCTTTGCATATATATTTGGCTGATCGAAATCGCAACATGATAACACAGTTGGTAATGTTTCGATATAGCTATTCCACAGAAAGACCCATCCAATCCATCCATCTCTGTTTGTTGATCTCTAAAAATGCGAAATAATTCTAGAATATCAAAAATAAAGAGCTAATAAAATATTAAAAACTTTAAAATATGGCTGTTAAGCTGCTGTTAAGTTAAGTAGCAAGTGTGCATGCCCTTTAACACGATTACATTTACTTTTGTGTGCCGTTTTACAGCACTGCTTGAACAGCTGGTTTTCTGCGCTAGTCAACATTGCAGCCAGCAACCCACCAAGAAGAACGAAAAGGAACACACACACACAAAATGCGAAAGAGCAGCGTAAAAATTGGCTAAAATACACTCTGGCTAAAATGTGCTGTGGCTTTAAAATAAATTAAATGACACTTTCAGGTCAAGGCAGCATGTATAAGATATTTCGGACTCTAACTCGTCCGATACACTGGTTGCTACTCATCATCTGCATTGCGACCTGTTATTGGTTGCTCAGGTTTCGATTGGAACACGGTTTGTAGTAAACATTCCTTACCAGATATTTGTAATCTAATACAACATATATACATATATAGATATAGACTTTAGGCCACCGTCGAAACTATGCGGCAAAGATGTCACTCAAGTGGAGCAATCATCTGTCGCTCGGGACACTCCCACATTCGATAAGGATAACTTTGATAACAAGGAACAATTGGTGGTGCTGTACAATCGTGTGCCAAAGACGGGGTCAACCAGTTTCGTGAACATTGCCTACGATCTCTGCAAGCTGAACAGATATCACGTCTTGCATATTAATGTGACATCCAATATGCATGTCTTATCGCTGCCAAACCAGGTGCGTAGTCTCTCTGCGTAGTTAACGCTATCGCAAGCATCCAAGAGGAATACGAATCTTTTATGATTGACTATGATTTTCTTACTGACAAATTAGATGTCCTTTGTGCGCAATGTAACCAGGTGGCATGAAATGAAGCCAGCTCTTTATCATGGACACATTGCCTTCCTGGACTTTTCCAAGTAAGTGCTTCTTATCAATCAATCAGGCCCGTTCTTAAGGATGTTAGATTGCTATTTCGTTCTTTTTCAATAACAAAACCCTTCTTGTTACCCTGCAGATTTCAAGAGCAGAAGCCCGTTTACATAAACCTGGTGCGTAAGCCCCTGGATAGACTCGTCTCGTACTATTACTTTCTGCGCTATGGTGATAATTATCGTCCCAATTTGGTGAGAAAAAAGGCAGGAAATACAATTGTGAGTAGACCGTTAGATCGTTAACATTCTAAAGCCAATTATTGTTGATAATTTGTTTTCAATTTTGTATATGAAGACCTTTGACGAATGCGTCCTGCAGCAGCAGCCCGACTGTGATCCCAGAAATATGTGGTTACAAATACCATTCTTTTGTGGCCACGCTGCAGAGTGCTGGGAACCAGGCAATGATTGGGCCCTGCAGGAGGCCAAGCGCAATTTGCTACACGAGTATTATCTAGTCGGCGTCACAGAGCAAATGTACGAATTTGTGGATCTGTTAGAGAGATCATTGCCACAGTAAGCCTTAAATCGATTATTGCTTAATGATTATGTTGATGAGTATTAATTTTCTTATTTTTCTTTTTCAATTTAGAATCTTTCAAGGCTTTCGTGAGCATTATAAAAACTCGAATAAATCGCATTTACGCGTTACATCATTCAAGTTGCCGCCCAATGAGGCAACCATACAGACCATTCAAAGATCAAAGATTTGGCAAATGGAGAACGAGTTGTATGAGATTGCGCTAAAACAGTTTGAATTTACTAAGAAGAAGCTCTGGCAGCCCGACAATGAGCATCTGCAAAAGTATATGTATGAGAAAATACGCCCAAAGTGATTGCTTTGCAAATGCAAGGGTAACAAGAGCTCCAGTGCAGACTTTAGTTATTTTTTGTTTTTATTATTGTAAATACGCCATCTAAATCTGATCTGTACTTAAGTTAAACACGTGAAAGACACTAAAGACTTTAGCATTGAATATCGTTGACATATTAAGTTTTTTTAATATATGTATAAATTTCTACATCGATAAAAGCTTTCTTAGACAAACGTAAGCAATATCTAGCAACAATTGTAACAACTAACTTATGACATAAACAGCACAATGTATTTAACCAATCGTCTATTTAATTGTACTTCTTGTAAGCATTTGACAATACTACTTAATGCGTGTCCAAAGCATATGGAATCGTTGATGGATCTTCGCAAAGATTATTTAGTATATTATATAAGTACCTAAGTATAAGTGTAATGAAATTATTGAACTCTCAAATGTATATCAGCTATTAGCAATTGTAACTAAGGAACTCATCAAGTCAAATATATGTAAATACCTATTAACTATCAAGCTATATATTTATTTGCGTGTAAATGGCAAAGTGATTTGATCTGTCGATGTAACTATAAATATTTGATATTGCTTAGTTTATCTATTAACATCTGTCTAGTAGCATTTAGTTGCATGCAACTAGCAATAAGAATAAAATCTGTCGATTGACTACACTCAATTTCAGTTGTATTTCGCATTTCAAACTTTGACTAAGTTAATTGACGCTTGAGTTAAGATTGATGGCAATTGTCGGCTCGAAATTCCATTTAGTGCGAAACAATTCTAGAATATCAAAAATGGAACCGCAAGCTCCCTTATTTGAAGAATTAATAAAAGAAAAACATCATTTAGAGTTTGTGCCCATAAATAATGTACTTTTAATTTCAACTATTGTTAAAAAAGAGTCTGTCCATATGTCCGTATGAACGCAATACTTATGCATGGATTTATGCATATGAGCTGGAACCAAAGCCGCAATTTATATATGTTCGTTCCGAAACTACTGGTTTTGATGATATTTTCCTAAAAAACTATAAAAAGAAAAGTTATACCATAAATGTAGCTAATTCAAGTTGTAGTTATATTGTTTATTATTATCATCAAAAAAATTTAAGAGTTGTGTAATTTACAACAATTTACAATATTTAACATTTATTACATATCAACATTTATATTTGAAAATTAACAGTTTTTTTTTTTTAATAAAATATTTAATATTTAAAAGTTTTTGATATGATACCAATTTGAGCAATTAAGATCCCCTTCTGTAAGTAATATTTTTTCTCTATGCTTTGAATCTTAATTGTCTTCCTTTTTTTTTAATAAAACATTTAACATTAAACGGTATTTGATATTATTTGTAGTTTATAGCTTTAGACACATACTGAGCTCAGTTGATTTCAATTTGAGCCATTAAGATCCTCTCATTCTCTTCTGTAAGTACTTTCTTTCTCCATGTTTTGGCACTTAATTCTATTCCTATTCTGTAAGTACAGTTTTTCTATCTGCTTTGACCCTTAGTTCGCTGAGAATCGACCAAATTGCACAGAAGTGTACAATGTACTCTCTAATACTTAGTTTGCACAATGTTCAAGCCTCATCAGATGTATCCAAGCCTCAAAAATGCTATCCATATAGAGTCCATAAATACATTATCTCTTTTCCGATACAACTCTTTATCTCGACAAGCTTAAGTTTAAGTTTTCTTTTTAAATTCCGTATCATTCCAACTGTTTGGCTTAAACTTTCCTTTTGTGTGTCTTTTTCTACTCTTATATTATAAAAGAGGATCGACAACACTACTGTTCTTGATGGTGAATCCATCTGAGCTCTTATCAATTAAAAGTTTATCAATATTCTGCACAAAATTTAACATTGATGAATAAGTTGAATGATAAAGGTTAAATAGTTTTTAGGTATCTCGGCCTTTCCATTACGGTATCCATAAATTATAATAATATATTGGTGAGCAGCTTAATGGAAAGTAGCACTTCAACCGAGTCCTTCAGCGCAATACGATTAAAATTAACGCCTAAGAAATTGAGCAATCTCAACATCATTAGCAAAGAAATAGTCATCATCATCAGTATCATCATCAAAATTAAAGTGGTTATCATCATCACTATCATCATCATTGCTAACTAAGACCATTTGCCCATTGCCGTCGTCGTCGTCGTCGTCCGACTCAGAAGAATCCAGTTCATACACTTGCACATCGAACATATTCATCGTGGTGTTGTCGCATGGCTCGAAATCTCTTGGTTCCTCCATCGATACATCAATAATATTCTTGGCAGCCACATCGGGACGTGATAGAGCAGATTCATAAATATTGGTGCCGTAGACATACAGCTTGATGGGTAGGAAACGTTGGGTTACCTTTTGCCGTAACTTGAAAATCAGATCTGTAAGTAGCCTATCCGTCATCTTTGGACACTTCTCCAGATGCAACACCTTAAGTTTGGGACAGCCCATAATTAAACGTATTACAGCATTTTCAGTGACATTCGAACAACGCTTGATATTAAGCTCCTCCAGCTGCTGTAAGCCGCAAAAAGCCTCCATTTCCAGATCACCAATTGCCTTATGGTTGGGCAAAATCAACGTACGCAATGCTGTCAGATTGCTCAGCTGCAATATAATCCTTGAATTTAAAAAGTTTTTAGCATGCAACTCAAAGTGTTGCAATTGTTGTGACTTATGCATCACCAGCTGGCTATAAAGTGTTGTTTGCAGCAATAAGCTTGTTTGCTGACTGTGCATAATGAGTTTCTTGAGGCTGGGCAACATGGCTATGTGCTCATCTCCACTATTCCGGCCATAACCGCAGCTAATGGTTAGAGACTCGAGCGAGCTGCAACAGTTTTCGCTGATGAGTTGCTGAAAATTAGCGCATATTTTGAAAATACCTTTAAGATGCAACTCTTTAAGGTTGGGCAATGCATTGCATATTTGTGGCAACAATCTTGACTTAAGTTGAACGCAGTTTGTTAATGATAAGAACTCAATTGTTGCAGGCAACATTTGCATATTGGCGCCATTTAAAGTTCGATTCTCTGACAGATCAAGTTGCTTTAGCTGCAATAACTTTGCTAGCGGTGGCAGCGTATTATTTTCGAGTTGACAGTTGCTTAGTTTTAGCTGCTCCAGTTGTTGCAAGTTATTTGTAAATAAGTTGTTCATGTTGCTCAAAGTTAATTTGTTGACCTGCAAGTCCAAGGATATCAAGTTGTTGCAGTTAGCGCCTATAAATTCGCACAGGTGCTGGCAATGTTCCTCTGGCATAATGCCTCTGATATTCTTGATAAAACGGCCAGATAGCTTAAAAAAGTCACGCATATCCCACACAGTCATTTCTTTGAATATTTCCATATTTACGCTTTTGTCCAAGCACGGCGCCAATTGCAAATAAACGTTGCGAAAGCGTATACAGATGCGTCCAAAGTGTATGCGATCGTCCAAGGATAATAGACGCACGATATGCTCCAGACAATGATCGTTCATTTTGAAAATTGGCGCCATTTGATTGATACGTTTGGAATCGCCGTAAGCGCTTGGCTGATGCCAGCTATAGTTGGGCTTTACGTTAAGACGACGTACGCCAATAATATGAATATTACGTCTCAAAACTTTGGCAGCACTACGTGGATTCTTAAATAAAATAAAACCAGTTTTGGTTTTGTTGTAGCAATTCATTGGCACCGGATTCAATCTTAGCTGCAACACGGCTCCAAAACTCTTAAAATATTTGAGCAACCTCTGCGCATTCAGCTCCTTTGCTACATTATACATGTAAAGCCTCTTTATCAATATGTGATCTTCGGTGTAGGCCAAATCATCTTTAAAGTAGTAGTTTTTCTGCAACGAAGCTATTGAGGTATTCGATGCACCCAAATTTCGAGAAGTAGCCATTGATAGAATTTTCTAGAAAATTGCTGGAGACAAGCAAAAATAACTTTGTTTTATGTGAAGCTGCGCCCGGACACTGTTTGAAAACAATAAATTCGTTTATACGCAAAGTTCTTTGATTGATTAAAAACTTTTACTTTTTTTTATGTATGTATAATAATTGATTGAAAACTTTTACTTTTTTTTATGTATGTATAATATGGTGATTAACTGCAAAATTTTACTTTATGCGCGTCAAAAGCTCCTTAGAGATGTGCAACAGATGACTGTTAAGGTCCTTTTTAGGGGATGTTAAAACTGCATAGTCATGATTGCATCGTGGGTGCAAGGACACTTGCACTCGCACATGTTACTCGCACATGTTACTCGCACATGTTACTCGCACATGTTACTCGCACATGTTACTCGCACATGTTACCATGATTGGGTAATGCTTTTCTTGAGGTCCTTTACGCCAAAAACGATTTAAAAATTCTGGTTTTGGTCTCAAAAAATGCGGAAAAATTAAGAAATGCGATTTTCGGTGGAAGAGGTTGATTTTTTAGAATAAATTTATGATAAAAACAATTAAAAGGTGCTTAACAACGCTGTTAACGTTCAATGAGTAGCAAAATTGCGGTTTTTGACCCTGTTATGCCAAAACGCAAAAGCCCTACAACTTTGTTAAAGTATACAGCACTGTTTAAGAAAAGTGTAATCAGTTTGTAAAGGACTTGAAAACCTTAAACGAAGTTTTCTTAATTATTTATGCAAAAAAGTCGACCACCGCCATTGGCGTTTTTACATTTTTCCGTATTTTTGGAAACCAAACCCATAATTTTTACATCATTTTTCGCGTGGAGGACCTCAAGTAAATAATTACCCATTTTTTTTTATAATTTTTTAATGAAATTTAGAGCTATATAGAAATTGAAAAAATTAATTTGAAAATAATAGACCTAACCGCAATAACAAGTGTGAATGCAGCTTAACATGATTACATTTACTTTTCTGCGCCGTTTTACAGCACTGTTCGAACAGCTGATTTTCTGCGCAGTCAACATTGCGAATAGCAGCCCACCAAGAAGAACGAAAGACAACACACACACAAAATGCAACAGAATAGCGGCTAAAATTGGCTGAAAATGTGCTGTGGCTTTAAAATAGATTAAATAACACTTTTAGGTCCAGCTGCAGGCAGCATGTATAAGATAATTCGTAAAATGTTAACTCAAATGAGACCGATGCACTGGTTGCTGCTTGTCATCATCATCTGCATTGCGACCTGTTATTGGTTGCTCAGGTTTCGATTGGAACACGGTTTGTAGTAAACATTCCTTACCAGATATTTGTAATCTAATACAACATATATACATATATAGATATAGACTTTAGGCCACCGTCGAAACTATGCGGCAAAGATGTCACTCAAGTGGAGCAATCATCTGTCGCTCGGGACACTCCCACATTCGATAAGGATAACTTTGATAACAAGGAACAATTGGTGGTGCTGTACAATCGTGTGCCAAAGACGGGGTCAACCAGTTTCGTGAACATTGCCTACGATCTCTGCAAGCTGAACAGATATCACGTCTTGCATATTAATGTGACATCCAATATGCATGTCTTATCGCTGCCAAACCAGGTGCGTAGTCTCTCTGCGTAGTTAACGCTATCGCAAGCATCCAAGAGGAATACGAATCTTTTATGATTGACAATGATTTTCTTACTGACAAATTAGATGTCCTTTGTGCGCAATGTAACCAGGTGGCATGAAATGAAGCCAGCTCTTTATCATGGACACATTGCCTTCCTGGACTTTTCCAAGTAAGTGCTTTTTATCAACCAATCAGGCCCGTTCTTAAGGATGTAAGATTGCTATTTCGTTCTTTTTCAATAACAAAACCCTTCTTGTTACCCTGCAGATTTCAAGAGCAGAAGCCCGTTTACATAAACCTGGTGCGTAAGCCCCTGGATAGACTCGTCTCGTACTATTACTTTCTGCGCTATGGTGATAATTATCGTCCCAATTTGGTGAGAAAAAAGGCAGGAAATACAATTGTGAGTAGACCGTTAGATCGTTAACATTCTAAAGCCAATTATTGTTGATAATTTGTTTTCAATTTTGTATATGAAGACCTTTGACGAATGCGTCCTGCAGCAGCAGCCCGACTGTGATCCCAGAAATATGTGGTTACAAATACCATTCTTTTGTGGCCACGCTGCAGAGTGCTGGGAACCAGGCAATGATTGGGCCCTGCAGGAGGCCAAGCGCAATTTGCTACACGAGTATTATCTAGTCGGCGTCACAGAGCAAATGTACGAATTTGTGGATCTGTTAGAGAGATCATTGCCACAGTAAGCCTTAAATCGATTATTGCTTAATGATTATGTTGATGAGTATTAATTTTCTTATTTTTCTTTTTCAATTTAGAATCTTTCAAGGCTTTCGTGAGCATTATAAAAACTCGAATAAATCGCATTTACGCGTTACATCATTCAAGTTGCCGCCCAATGAGGCAACCATACAGACCATTCAAAGATCAAAGATTTGGCAAATGGAGAACGAGTTGTATGAGATTGCGCTAAAACAGTTTGAATTTACTAAGAAGAAGCTCTGGCAGCCCGACAATGAGCATCTGCAAAAGTATATGTATGAGAAAATACGCCCAAAGTGATTGCTTTGCAAATGCAAGGGTAACAAGAGCTCAAGTGCAGACTTTAGTTATTTTTTGTTTTTATTATTGTAAATACGCCATCTAAATCTGATCTGTACTTAAGTTAAACACGTGAAAGACACTAAAGACTTTAGCATTGAATATCGTTGACATATTAAGTTTTTTTAATATATGTATAAATTTCTACATCGATAAAAGCTTTCTTAGACAAACGTAAGCAATATCTAGCAACAATTGTAACAACTAACTTATGACATACACAGCACAATGTATTTAACCAATCGTCTATTTAATTGTACTTGTAAGCATTTGACAATACTACTTAATGCGTGTCCAAAGCATATGGAATCGTTGATGGATCTTCGCAAAGATTATTTCGTATATTATATAAGTACCTAAGTATAAGTGTAATGAAATTATTGAACTCTCAAATGTATATCAGCAATTGTAACTAAGGAACTCATCAAGTCAAATATATGTAAATACCTATTAACTATCAAGCTATGTATTTATTTGCGTGCAAGTGACAAAGTGACTCGATCTGTCGATGTAACTATAAATATTTGTTATTGTTTAGATTGCTTAGATTGTTTAGTACACCTATCAACATCTGTCTAGCAGCATTTAGTTGCATGCAACTAGCAATAAGAATAAAATCTGTCGATTGACTACACTCAATGTCTGTTGTATTGTAAGTGAGCGTTACGAGTATAAATATTTGTTGTTTGTGCATTTCGAACTTTGACTAAGTTAATTGCCGCTTGAGTTAAGATCGATTGCAATTGTCGGTGCGAAATTCCATTGAACTTTAAAAAGCTGACGTAGTGCGAGCAGCATTGACTTATTGACTGACAGACTGTTGGGCAGATTGACGACGGCAAAGCAGAAATTGAAAATTGAAATTGAATTATATTTCGGGCACTCAGGCAAAATACTTAATTAATTACTCAAGCTTGAACGCAAAGACAATGAGTTTGCATTATCGTCAGTTGTACATTTGAACGTAAACACGCAAGACGTCGGATGTTTTGAGTTGAAGCCCGTTTCGGTTATACTTTTAAGCAGTTAATTATGGTATGAAGTTTATTAAAAGTGGGCAATACAAAGTGCGAGCGCTGAGTTTTCGAAGCCCAGGCATTAGATATTATTTGAAGTCATCACCTTTGTGACGTGTCTGGAACTTATAACGAGTTTTATATATGTACATACATGCATATACAGCAAATGCTTCATATAAGAAATGATATGGTACTTAGGTAGTTTACTTAGACTTTCGTTTAATTAATAAGTAGTTCAAAAGTTCAACAGTAATTAGGTCTAGCAGTACACTGCGACAAAAAGAGCAGTGCATGTGTAGAGTATAACAGTTTCAAATGTGTATATTTTAAGAAAAGTGAGTGGTTAAGTTATGTACTGTTACTGCAAGTGTATAACAGTTCAGCTATGCGTGAAAACTTAAAGTGTTTCAATATTTGCAAATGTATAACAGTTTTAGTTGTATGACAGCTGAAATAAGAAATGGAAAAGTAGTTCGTGCTTATAAATGTATAACAGTTTTAAAGTTTTTAATAGCTAACAAAAGTTAAGTTTGGCTTTGACCTTAACACTAGTTAAACCATTTCGTACATTTCTGCTTAATATATGTACATACGTACATATATGTAATACATATATGTAAAGAGACACAGACAACGAGTTTCAATGTAAGCCGTTGTATAACAGCTAGCGAGGCATGCACTTTCAAACTTGCTGACACTAGTCATAATTGACTCGCTTTTTTATGTGCTTGTCTGTGCGTGTGTGTATCTGTGTGCTACAAGTGTTTCCATACATTACTTCTTAGCTAACTCAACTCTCGATACAACTCGATACACACTAAAGATGCGGGTATAAAATTGTTGAATGAGCCGCATTTTATTTTCAGTCTTTAATCGTGCTAAGAGCAAGCTAGACCAGATTGAAAAGCTTCAACTAAAATACATATACAAACAACAATACATAAAAAGGAAAATTGCATTGCATAAAGAAAAGGATCTCACAATAAACTAGCACATTTGGATATAGCTTATTTCAGCTACTGGTAAGTTTTCAAAATCAACTGTCATATCTAGTTATACTGTTATATTAGCATTTCCGCTGCTTTGCGTTTTCTTCATGTTTCTTTTCTGCACACATGCATATGTGTGTACATATGTGTGTGTGTGTGTATAATGCAAGAGCACAATTTCAATGTCTGCAAAAGCAGAGCGCACTAAAAAAACAAAAACAAATTGCTGCTTCTTTTTTTTTTTTGCATACTCTGACCAGCTGTCCGATTTACATGCTCTTCTTTTTGCATTCACTTTCGTCAAAGTTGTTGTTGCTTTTAAAAGGGCACTGCAAGTTGCAACGGTTGTCAGTTTCTCATTTTGGCAAATTTTGCGCAGGCCAAGTTCAATAAACGTTTGACATTGACCCATTTAAAGTTGTGCGCTTGAGCAGTGTTAACGTTGTTTTCAGTTCAGTTTAAAATAGAGTATATTATAATTATCATTGAAATCAATATCGAGCATCTATAAAATACATTTATCGTCATGGCAACTGCAACGAGCTGCTGCTTGCCTAGGACAACAGCCGTTATACCTGTTGTCAACGGCTCCGCTGCACCCGCAGCCTCCGCTGAACCAGGTAAGACAGACTCGCTGCACACATGCAAACACACACACACGTACATACAGTACATACAGTGCACACTCGAAGGAGTGCATGGAACAACTTGTAGAAAATGAACAAATATTTGCAGAGTTGAGTGTTCTATTGCCTTTTACGAATAAAACAGCGAATTCGGATAATCTGGAACTATTTCTGGATAAAATCGTTCCATCAGTTCCACTTCGTATGAAATAACTAATCGTTTCTTTGCGGATAAAAGAACAAAGCGCTCCTTTCGTTCCTTTCCGGATAAAGTAACTTTGGTTCCTTTTCGGATAAAATAAGCTATCGCTTCTTTAGTTTCTTTCCTGATTTAAGAACTAATCGTTTCTTAAGTTCCTCTCCGGATAAAACTAAACTAATCGTTTCTTAAGTTTCTTTCCGTGTATAAGATACAATCGATTCTTTAGTTCTTTTCCGGAAAAAAATAACTAATTGTTTCTTTAGTGCCTTTCTGGATAAAAGCACTAATCCGACTTACCTGGAACTAGTTCCAGATAAAAATCAAATCGTTTCTTTAGTGCCTTTCTGGATAAAAGCACTAATCCGACTTATCTGGAACTAGTTTCAGATAAAAATCAAATCGTTTCCTTGGATTCTTTTCGGATAAAAGAACTAATGCGAATAATCTGGAACTAATTCCGGATAAAAGAACTAATCGTTTTTAGTTCTACTCCGTAAAAAGTACTGATAGTTTCTTGATTTCTTTTTCGGATAAAATGGTCCCTCTCGGGTAAAATAAATAATCGATCCTATAGTTCTACTCCGGATAAAAGAAATAATCGTTTCAGATAAAATAACTTATCGTTTCTTTAGCTCCTCTTCGAATTAAAGAATCTACTGCTTGATTTCTTACTGACTTTGAAACAGTTACTAATAGTATTGAAGTAAATGTACAACAATAGTTATGTGTACCTTAAAAAATGAATTAAATCATATTCTTTGACAATCGCGAGAGCAAAAAAAAAACACCCTTTCCTACAAGAAGTTCACTCCATCGCGCGCACACTGTACTTGTGTATGTATGTTATGTTGTAATATGTATGTACGTATGTACGTGTGTGCGTACTCGTATTTACCTTTTATAATAAGTTTTTTTTTTTTTGGCACGTAAGGTTAAAGCACTTTTTACATTGGACTTGGGCTTGCCCTTGTCATAACTAAATGCTTTTCAACTTTTTTTTTTGTGTTTTGTTTATTTTTTTGCCGAAAACTTCTGACCTCAAAAGCTACTTGGCAACTACTATTCTGACTTTCAACTTGGAATTTATTGTCATAGTTTCTTTTTTGCTTTTTTGTAATTCGTAATTAAAATGATTAAGAAATTTGTATTTACAGCAATTATTCTGTGTGCTTTTTTTTCTTGTTAAATTTTAAGTTAATTTTATACAACAGCAAGTAGTTTATTAGACCCTTTTAATCATTTTTAATGGCTGCAGGGTATTAAAATAATAGTCTGTTTTGATTAAAGTCCAGTACGGAGATTGATGAAATATTTCGTCAACCAAAATAGTGTGCCCAAATCAACAAAAAAATTCCAAAATCTGATACACTGTTGCGTTTGTTTTTCGATCTGCGTACTAACCATCAAACATTTTCAGTCGAAATTTTTTGAGAGCTGTTTAACGGCCCTTTTTTGTGTAGAGATTTGCCGTTAGCGAAATATTTCATCGATCTCCGTACTAGGCTTTAAGAGTGATTTTCATTCCTAAACTGTTTCAAATTCGAATGAAATTCGTTTTGAAGACGATTTTAACTAGTTTATAGTCCACTCTAAGACCTAAGATTCTAAAGTTTAGCCTAAATCTTCTAATGTATTTCGAAATGTGAGATAGCAATTTGTTTATTTGATTGTAAGTTCTTAAATTCAAAACAAATCTAAATTGTTTTTGATATTATTAACAAAATGTGCATACCAATTAAAGTTGCAACACAAGGGTTTAAGCCTGAAACTTTAAGTAAACACAAAACCCTTGTAGGGTTAACGAAAGCTTTTATATTTACCTAAGTCAGCTGTGAGACACAAACTTTTATGTGTTATAAAGCTCCACTCGAAATGAAAACGAGAGTTGTACACTAAAAATATAAAAAAAAATATAAAAAATAATCTAATGAATGGAAGGTGCGCCTCAAGAGCGCGATTCACACGTGTTGGCTTGAGTATCGTTTAGGCCAAAAGAAGGCAGCCAAAATAGCTTGTCCATGCCCAAGTGTGTGCTTGTGATTTGTGTTTTGTGATTTGAAACGTGTTTGCAATAGTTGTTTTTGGCATAAGCTGTAATTATCAGTTAATGGCTAATTGACGTGTAAGTGGCAACAACATTCAACCTGTAAGTACAAAGATTCAGGGTCAGTTTTCAGCACTTGTGTAAAGCGTATTAAAAAAACGCGCTGCCCTTTAATTTTAACCAAGATAAAGCTATCGACCCACACAGACAACGTCAACAGATGCTCAACAACAACGACAACAGCTGGGCAGCCGCATTGAAAACCAGCTTTTGGTGGCATTATTTCCCAAATGCACTCGTCATGCATCTCTCAGTTCTCTCCCTCTTTGTTTAAGTATACCCTGTAGCAATAAAAATGGTTAAAGAGCGTATAAGAAAGCTCAAAATCTTCATATTTGTGTATTAAAGTTGATAAAACGTCGATATACGTGCTATGGATTGTTTTTTCGATATTATCGGTAATACTCTGATACTTCCGATCAAAACATTCGAAATTGAAATTATTATCTATTCTAAAATCCGAATTCGATGAAAAATTCGGTTTGAAAAGTTTTGCGCTTTGAGACTTAACAAAAGTAAGAACGATTAAGTAAAAATTAACACAAAATTGAAAACGATTCGGAATAAAAAGTTAGTGAAAAGGAGAACAGGCTTGATTTTCTATATCACGATTTGTTTTCGTTTGATGATAATATGACATGAATGTTAGAACTGCCAACTTATAAGAAATACTCTCAAAAATAGTAAAAAGCTTTTCAAAAACATCTTAAATTTCAAAATAAAGAAAAGTTATCTTTAGCTTTAGAGAAAAGTTGTAGCTATGAAAAGCTAACGTTGGATCTATTGTTGGTATAATAGCGTTAAGATATAGTCGACAGATTTTGATGAAATTTTGTAAAAATCTTAGAATTGGTCAGTTTTTTCGAGTTATCTTGAAAAACAAAACTCTTGACCGAACAGTTATTGAAAGCGTTGTTGAAACTGTGCTTAACTCACTAAACCTAGGGTATTTGCTAGTCGATCACTCTTACTTTTTAGCTCTCTCTCTCTCTCTCTCTCTCGCTGGGCACTTGAATGTCATGCTCAAGTTCAGTTTCAATTTCAATTTCAGCTTTAGCTTCTGCTTCTGCTTCTGCTGCTGCTGCTGTTTCAGCTTTTGCTTGAGGTTAAGCTTCATCTCCAGCTGCTACTAAAGTATATATTGAATCTCAACTGGTCATCGTGTGAGTTTCCAGTTTTGATTCTTTAGCTTGGTATAAAATCGCCGTAACGCGCTTTTGGCCACAACAGTATTGTCTGCTCTGTCGGCATCGCTGCACGCGTCGTCTGCGCCTGCGCTTTAAATATATTGTACCTATCTATATATATATATAAATTTTGGCTCAAAACGAGTTTGACAATTTCGGTTTCAATTTTAAAAAAAATTTGTGTTTTGTGTTTGTGCTGAGTGTGTACTATTTAGATTATGCTACGATTATTATTATGTTTTTGTTGCTTGAAAAACATACACATTAAAAATTCATAAGTTTTGTTGTCTATTGTATTGTTTGTTGTTGTATTGTTTGTTGTCGCATTTTGTTGTAGTACAAGTTTTGTGCATTTTTTGGGTTTTGCCAAAATCATCTATTCGAAACTTCTCGTTCAAATTGGGTTTTTTCTTATTGTTTTTGCGTAGGCCTACTTTCAGATATACTATTATTATATATTTGCGTAGGCCTACTTAGAGATATATTATTACTATTATATTGTTAGGTTCGCAAATTATCAAATTATATCATCACATATCTAATCAAAGTCAATCAATGTCGCGCGTTTCCGTATAGATTTTGATTGTTTTTTGTTCTCATGGCAATTTTAAATTCCATTGTTGTGTTTTTTTGTTTTTAGTTTATCTTAAGTTTTGAAAAACTGTATGGGTCTGTTTTATGTTCTGGAATCCGTTAAAAACATCATCTAAGCTTGCCTCTATTACTGAACAGATGTAATTTTCTAAGCATTTGCTTGTATTCCAATAGAACAGTTAAGAAATTCAAATTATAAATAACAAATATACAGACCTGTTTCGGTTTTCACTTTCGGCAAGTTGCTGCAATCCTTTATTAAATGCAAAGTGTATTCAATCCGCAAAATTTTACCAAAAGTGAAATTGAGAATGTCTTAAGAAATATCACTTTGACAAGTTTAAAAATTGCTTTTTATCTTTGTGAATTGAGTCCTCATCACAATGGCAAGTTACTTTAGTCCTTTGATAAAATGCAAGTGAATTCAATTCGCAAAATCTTATGAAATGTGAAAATTTGCAAGTTTACAAATTTTCTTATTCCTATTCAACATGTTTATTAAATCCTCATCTCAATGGCAAGTTACTTCAATACTTGATCAAATACAAGTGAATTCAATCCGTAAAATCGTAACAAACATGAAAATGGGAAGGTTTTACGTAAAAATCACCTTCGCAAGTTTAAAAATGTCCTTATTTGTTTTCATCTTGTGCATTAAATCCCATCTCAATGACAGTTTACTTCAATACTTGATCAAATACAAGTGAATTCAATCCGCAAAGTCTTTCAATAGTTACAAAGGGGAATGTTGAAGAAAAAGTTACATTCACAATATCTAAACGAAAGTGGAAATCGGAATAGATTTGATATATTCGCAATGTTTAATTAAATTTGCATTTTTATTAAACTTATAGCCTTATATGATATATTCGATATTTCATATATGTAATGTCAAACCTTAAAGACTTGTTTAAACATATATAATAATTTAAAACTGGATATTATTCAAGTAGAACCAGTTAAAGTCATTAATTGAGCTCAAGATCCAAGTTGCAAATTAACTTTAAGCGCAAAATGCAAAATGCATTCTCAATGATATAATGTTTAAGAAAACAAAAATTCAAAATAAACTGTGTCTTGCAACAACCGTTATTCATTTTTGGATATTCAGCAAATGTCAAGGTCAAGGTTAAGGCTAAAAAGAAAAGAAATCGACGATAGTTCAATACTCTTTGCCGGTTTACAAAAAAGGCAACACGAAAAAAAAAGAGCACTCAATAAAATGCACAATTTGTCATTTAGCAAAAAACCAGAAACTTGAGTTTTAAATGTGAATTTTAAGCAACAAAAGCAAAATAAATAAATATATATACATATAAAACAATTAAGCCTTAACACAAAAGAATATTTTAGCTAATTCAAAAAAAAAGAAAAGTAATCAACAACAACAGCAGCAAAATGAGTAAGTAATTATTACCACATTTGTTCTAAGCCTTTACATAAGGCTTATAATTATAATTGACAATTGTTAATAATTAATTGTTAATTGTTAGTCAGTTCGAAAGCTGGCTAAGTGGGGGATCAAAGCGCAATGCCAATGCCAATCCCAAACTCAAACCCAACTCGAACCCAATCCCCAAGCTGACTCGTGATTACGTGCACTAATTGCATTATTTTAATTGTCATCGACCTATCTGTAAATTTACTATATACTCTATAGAGTCTATACTATATACTCATCGATTTAACTATTATATCTTTCTATCTTTCTATCTTTGTAGGAGTGCCCACCATGTTATCGGAAATCAATGAGCTGCCCTCCATAAAGCTGGGCGATTTTACGCTACAGTTTGAACTGGGCGAAGAATCAGCTGCGGCCAAGGAAGTTGCCGTTAGGGAGTTACGTGAGTCCCCGGAACGCCAAAAGCAGTCCACACAGGAGCTGAAGCGACTGTTAGAGGGTAAGTTGAGCATAAAGAACCGATCTAATGTGATAAATCCACCCTTCAACTTGTAAAGTCAATTTCTAAATAAAAATCTAGAGCTTGGGTAAAACTGCAATTAGCTGATAAATTTACATAAATAAGTTGTTACGAGGCAATTTAGATTATAAATGTATACTTATTAAGATAATCAGGTGTTGTTCCCATTTTCAAAACCGATCAAATCATTCCATATCGAAAATTCTATTCTGAATTCCCAAATACTTGCGACGAATAAGAGAAATTCAAACTTATCTTTAAATAGTTTGAATTCGAAAATAGCAATACAAAATCGAATACGATTCGTAATGAAAACTTTTCGGAAATGGGAACAGGCCTGAATATTAGATTTGCTTCGGAGTTAGTACCTTATATCATTTTATTATTACATTTATACTAATCAGAAGATAAGTACAGCTATGAAATTTTCCCATTTCCGAGAACTTTTCGCTCCGAATTGATTTTGTATTCCACTTTTTGAATAAGTTTGGAATACATATACCATTCTCTAAGAAGCAAAAGTTTTTTTTAAGATGAATTTTCCATCGATATTTAGAATTCAGAAAAGCTAATAATGCCTTTTTTCAGCTGTCTGGAAATGGAATCAGGACGCATTATTAAAGTAGATCTTCAAATTTCTTCTTTATGCAGGGGTTCTAACTTCTTGATGGGGTTTCACAAAGATCTAAGCGCCTTTTTAAGAGTATTTAAACATTTTTCTTTTGCAAATTTTAAGACTTGGTTCTGCAATGTGCTCGATATACTCGATTTAGATTACAATACAAACTAAATTTTAAAATTTTCCCAAATAAACACCATACACAAAGATTTATAATTAGTCTTTTCAATCGATTATAGTCAATAGATATTGGAAACTCAAACTCAGAGAGAAAACCTTATCATTGACGTATGAGTTTAAGCTAAGTTTAAATAAGAATTTCGATTTGAAAAATGTGGGATAAATAAAGGTGTACTCAATAGCTGAACACAGTAATAGCTTCTTAGAACCTTGAACTTAGCTCAATGCTTAGATTAAGCTAATGACATAAGTAAAAAGTAAAAAAGAGCAACTGATTTATAGCATGTCACTAAACATATAGACAGAAGCTTTACTTATCTTTAATATAACGTTGAGTGTAAAGTCGACTTCCTGGTTTTTACACAGAAACCCTTCATTTGAGTTGCAAACGTGATAATTGAGCGGGCAAAACCATAGATATATTTATACATATTTGTAAAGCGGGTAAAAACTTTCAATGCTGATAAAAGTCTATAGATATATTTATAAATCAAATAAATAGCAGCTGGGGGAAAAAGGTCAGCTGTAGCAACAAAGTTGATATCTTTAGCAAATACTTATTCATCAGTATATAGCATATATATAAATAATCGAATAACATCTTATGTTTATTATAGCGGAAACTGATCTGAAATGCCCCTTGGACAATGAGGAGTGGCTAATACGCTTTCTACGGCCCTGCAAGTATTATCCAGAGAGTGCGCGCGATTTGGTAAGTCTAGTCTAAACTTAAACAAATATTATGAAAGTTATTTAACATCTTGTTATTTACAGATCAAGCGCTATTATGCCTTCAAGGTGAAGCATGCGGATGTCTACAACAATCTGAAACCCACAGGGGAAGCCAATGTCTTTAAGAACAACATACTCACCGTTTTTCCCAATCGTGATCAGTGTGGACGCCGCATCTTGTTACTCGAGCTGGGCAGTAAGTCAAACTAAGGATAGTTTATATATCCTGGCATTAAAGCAGCTGACCGAATCGAACCACTATAACGCATAGCTGCCACGGGAACGATCCGTTGATAATTTAGCTCTTCAAGATAGCTCGAGCAAACTATCCAATTCTCAGTTTAAACACTATCTATGCATGCTAACCAAATTTGATCAAACTCGGACTACTATATCTTTAAGTTGCCATATCGGCTGAAGAATAAGGTTTTGTATAAAAAACTTTGTTGTTTTTAAAGATAACTAAACCAAACTCACTTTCTCGAAGTTTAAGCACATTCTATATATGTTGACAAAATTTCATCAAAATCGGATTACTATATCTTATAGCTGCCATAGGAACAATAGGTTGAAAAATAAGTTTCTGTATAAAAAACTTTGTTGTTTTTAAAGATATCTCAACCAAACTCACTTTCTCGAAGTTTAAGCACATTCTATATATGTTGACAAAATTTCATCAAAATCGGATTACTATATCTTATAGCTGCCATAGGAACAATAAGTTGAAAAATGAGTTTTTGTATGAAAAACTTTTTTGTTGCTCAGGCTATCTTAACTAAATTCAGCTAATCTGCGTTTTAGTAAAATATTGTCATGTTGACTAAATTTTATTAAAATCGGGCGACTATATCTTATAGCTGTCATAGGAACAAACGGTCGAAAATTAAGTTTTCTTAAAAAAACACTTTTCTGCAAGGGTATATATCTTCTTCCCTGTGAAGATATCTTGTCTGTCTTGTTCAAACATCAGTAATCTTTAATACTATCCCCTTTTTTATGCCTCAACTAGAACGCTGGAAGCACAAGCAGGTCACGCTTGATGAAGTCTTCAAGGGCGCCGTTATATTCCTGGAGGCAGCCATGCTGGAACCGGAAACGCAGATCAATGGCGCCGTTGTCATCTTTGACATGGATGGACTTAGTCTGCAGCAGACCTGGCAATTTACGCCACCATTTGCCAAGCGTATAGTCGACTGGCTGCAGGATTCGGTGCCGCTGCGCATTAAGGCCATTCACATTGTGAATCAGCCAAAGATCTTTAATGTTGTGTTTGCGCTTTTTAAGCCCTTCCTGCGGGAGAAGCTGCGCAGTCGCATCATCTTCCATAGCACAGATCGGGAATCGCTGCACAAGTATATGTCGCCCAAGTGTCTGCCCAATTGCTATGGTGGCATCCTGGAGTTGCCACGCATTGATGGCGAGCAATGGTATCAACTGTTGCTCATGTGCGATGCCGAGTATGATGCAATTAACTCGTATGGCTATAAGAAGAAGTGAGCTGTGGGTGCGGTGGGCGGCAATGTGTGCAGCAAGTGATAAAATATACTATACGCTCGTATATCCAAAAAAAAAAACAAAAAAAACTCGTTAAATATGCATTAAGCTAATTAACTGTTATACGCTTGTCTAGCCAACGCTTGCGATAGTTCTTTTCGTTAGTGTTAAAAGCCAACAAGTTTGCCTTAGTTTTAAGCAATTATTAATTTTTTTTTTTTTTGTATTTTAAATGTGGCAGTAAGTGTTATACTTACACTTCAACTTTAAATGGGGTTAAGCGTAATTATAGCTTGTTATATTACTTTTATTACTTACATATGTACATAAATAAAATATATATATCAAATTTTATAATGAAATACACTCATAACTTGCTTTCATTTCACTTTATTTGAATTCCTTCAATGGAACACTTAAGAATTAGGTTTACTATAGTTAAATCACGTATATATTGTATGTATATAAGCATATAAGTAAGTTTTTCGAGTGGCGTCAAGACCGTTTCACATAGCAAATTTCATTGTTTTACAAATTGTTTAACAAATAAGCCACATCAAAAGCCATTGAAATGGTTTGGTTTACGCAAAAGCAATTTTAAGCAGCCTTATACTTAACTGTACTCGTATAACAGATCATAACTGTTATATGCATATACAAAAGTTGTATAAAGTGTAAAAAGAAAGATATAAGCTAAGGCTATGTCAAATCAATTGACACGTTCGAAAGGCACAACTGTTATACAAAAGATGTTGTTCTTTTTTGTTATATAGAAGAGACAGTAAAACTTTTACATATATTTGTTTTGCAAAACTGTTATAAAAATGTTTTTTTTTTTCGCAAAGGTTATAACTGTTATAACTGCAATAAGCATACGCAATTGTTATCAAACTGTTATAAAGATCTCTTGCTAAACTGCATGACAATCAATTAATATTCTTTAAAACCTGTTATACAGTTCGTTTGTTATACATTACTCGTCATATAGACACAAAATTTGTTTAGCAAACTTTTATATGTAGAGGCGACTGCAAAGCGTTCACATATTTGTTTTGAAAACTGTTATAAAAACTACTTTCGGTATTATGATTTTGTAATTATTTGAAAATCTGTTATACAGTTCGTTTGCTGTACATTACTCATAATATGGACACACAATTTTGTTTAGAAAAGTGTTATACAAGTATACAATTGTTTTGCAAAACTGTTATAAAAATTAAATTTTGTAATTTTTTGGAAAACTGTTGTTTAGTCCGTTTGCTATATGTTATATAGACACAAATTGGTTTGCAAACTGTTATACAAACATAGAATCGACTATAAAACGTTCAGGTATTTGTTTTGCAAAACTGTTATAAAAACTCTTTCCTTATACGTCAAGTTATTCGCTCTGGTAAGTTATATAGTTATTAAGTCCGTTTGCTATATATTACTCTCGATATATAGACACAAACTTGCTTAGCAAACTGTTATACAATTCTTTTGTGGCATGCTACTTGCACAGCTGTTATACGTTACTCGCTCCAGTGAGACGAAATAGGTATAAAAAACTAGTTTTATATATTCTTAATCTCAAAATGTTGTTTTTTTTAACTACATATTGTCGAAATATGTATTTGGTCTGTGCTTGGAATACTTTTGCAAACTATTGCCAACTCGACTGGAATTTATCAAAGCAGACATAATTCGCAGTTTGTTTATAGTCTGTAATTGGTCTTTGGCGCCTTGGGTGAGCTGCGTGCCTGTCCAAACAATTGGCGTGACATGGAGGAGGGTGAACGCATGGCAGCATCCGCAATTAGCCCATTATCATCATCCGCATCGACGACATCAGCTGCTTTACTCGAACCACCACCCGTGCAACAATGACGACGCTGCATCAGGCGAATGGGACGAGTCAAATCGATGGTGTCACCTTGTTGACGCTGCTCCGCTTCGGCTACGCATTCCATGGCCTTCCACTGACGCAGGGCCAGCTCGAAGGCGTCCGTCACATTTGTTGCCGTCTTCGAGGATGTCACAATGTGTGAGGATATTGATTGCGCCGCACACCACTGTTGCACATCCTCGTAGCTCACTTGTCGCTTCTCCTCGCGTATGTCGTTCTGTGTTTTGCAAAGTATGACAACATTTATTATAAACACATTTTCTATTTTCAAGGTCATAGATACTCACCTTGTTGCCCACCACAATGAAGGGGAATCTGTCCGCCTGCACATCCGCATAGTTAATAAACTCATTGCGCCACAATCTCAATCCTCGCAGACTGTCCCTGTCATCCAGCGCATAGCACAATAAACAAATATCCGAGCCTCGATAAAATGGTGTACGCAGTGCCCGAAACCGTTCCTGTCCAGCAGTATCCCATATCTATAAAAGAACATATAACAATTTAGTTTGATAATTAACCTCGATTGTTCATTTGGCATTCAATTAAGGGTCTATTGAAATTTGCATTCGTTGATTGAGTTCTAGTTGTGAAACAGCGCCAATTTGTATTCATATACAAAATATATATAATAGGTATATATTAGGTCACAGTAGCGTTAAATAAATATAGCAAAAAACCTACAGTCACACATTAACAGAAATCTCTAAAGGCCTAGACCCAAAGACAAACCAACTGCCTGATAACAATATGCAGATAACGAACTGTAAACAAATTCAAACAGAAAGCCTTAAAATAAGCAAATAAATGTGTTGTCGTATGAGAAAAACAGTCATAGTCCAAAAAAAAACTTGCTTTAATTCATATGTTTTATAGAAAACTATTTAATTAGCTCACTCGATAAAAAAAAAACGGGAGAGAAAAGTTCTTTTCGGCTTGCCGAAAAGTTGTTCTTAGGAAAAGTTAATTTTCAACCGATTGTTGCTATGACAGCTATCAGATATAGTTGCCCGATTTTGATTAAATTTAGTCAGCATGACAAGAACATACTTAAACAAAGAATATGCAAATTTGGTTAAAATGCCTTAAGAAACAAAAAAGTTTTTCATGCAAAAATGTATTTTTCAACCGATTGTTCCAATGGCAGCTATAACATATAGCCGTCTGATTTTGATCAAATTTGGCCAGCAAGCCAAGTACATAACAATGCTTAAGATAGTTGAGTTTGGTTAAGATAGCTTGGGAAAGAAAAAGATTTTAATACAAAAACTAATTTATTAACCGATCGTTCCTATGGCAGCTACATGTTATAGTCTTCCGATCTGGTCGATTCTGCCAAATGCACTGTTTGCAGCAAAAAGAAGCATCTGTGCCAAGTTTCATCAAGATAGCTTTAAAAGGAGTCTAGTTCACATAGAACAGATAGATAGTTGGATAGTTGAAAATGGCTAATTCGACTCGGCTAAAGAATATATATACTTTGTAAGGTCGGAGACATATTCTTCAATGTGTTACACATTCCGTAACAGAAAAGCGCTCTATATCTAATGTTAGATTCTTTATTAATCTTAAATATAATTCATTCTACAAAATTCTTTACTAATGAATCTTGAACAGAAAATCCACCGTTAGCTATCATAAAAAATAAGAATTATGGCTAAAGTTGAAAGGAACTGTCTGCAAATGCAACAGCTCGAAAAGTTATTTAAAAACAAGTAAGAATGCTCTAGTCGAGTGTGCCCGACTACGAGACTCCCTGCTCCCACTTTGCATTTCAAGCAGTTCAGCGGTAACTCAAGCAAGCAGTGCACTTAACTCGTAAAGTGCCTGTCAAACTGTTGTTTCTGCCAGCTGAGACGGGGGTAATAGATTCTTCCGTAACTTTGGTGCTATATATCCGATCGTGTTGAAATTTTCACAGCAGATCAACATTGATGCATATATGTGCACCAAAAATCAAAGCTCTATCTTTTAAATTGTGGCTGTGGGAGTCTTTTGCGATTTGCGGGGGGGCAGTGGTGTGCATCCGAAATTAAAAATAAACTTGATCTGCGTATGGTATACAGGAACCTGTATGCCAAGTTTGGTGTCTCTAGCTCTTATAGTTTCCGATATCTGTGTGTTCATACGGACAGACGGACAGACAGACAGACGGACATACAGACAGACAGACAGACGGACATGGCTAGTTCGTCTTGGCTGTTGATCCTGATCAAGAATATATATAGTTTATATAGTCGGAAATGCCTCCTTCTGCCTGTTACACACATTTGCAGTACTTTATAACTCCCTTTTTCCCATTTTTAATGGGAACAGGGAGTAAAAAGTTATTTGCATAAGAACTCTTTACTCATGTTAAGATTCTGCAAGCTTGGTTGCATTTTGTTATAGAGTTTATATTTTTGACTGAGCACAGAATGCTTAATTGTTCTCTAAATGTTTATCATAAGACCTTTTTTAATGAAGTATCAAACTCAAAATTGTGCATTCTGAACTGTGATCTATGAAAATAAATATTAATGTAACACTACAGTGTTAATTTGTATACTCCTTTTATTAAAATTGAAAAGAATAGAGTATATAGGGTTTGTGAAATGTGCGTTCGTCTGTATGTCTGTCCATTCGTATGAACGCAATCTTTTTACACAGTTTTGAATCTAGAGCAATCAAAATTGGTATACATGTTGATTTATATACAATGGAGGTAGATCTTGGATATTGTAATAAACTAAGCTATCTGTAAAGTGTTATCTTACGGCTTTACATTCTGGGATTCGAACCCAGACCTCGTTGTTCAGTTGCCTTAATGAAAAACACTCAAAAACTCATCCACCGAAACGGCTTTGGTGTTAATAAGTCGAAATATTTGTTTAATTTTCAGCCTAAGAAGTCGCTCAAGCAAAGAAACTTTGCAGAGTCGCTGACTAATGCGGCTTTAAGTGCATGGAACCAGAAATTAAGAAAACTCTAAAATACCTTATATGCAGTTTTGGAGCACACGTAATACCCTACACGAGATACTAGAGCTAATATCACTAAGCGAAGCGACTATGCTTGAAATGTAAGCTTCTTTAGAAACCTTCAACTGAAATCTAGCTTTTTTTCTTTAAGCTAGAAAATGACTAGTTTTGAATTCAGCGGCTTTTTAACTGGAATTTCTATAAACATATATACTTTTATGACTAACTGTTGTACATACAATGCAAGCTAATTGAAAGTGTCAAGTTTAAAATGTTGTTTACAAATATTGTTTACAAACTTTGCCTATGTTTAAAATGCAGCTTAGATTAATATTGCAAACAAATTGGCATTCTACGCAAAGAAAGTAAATCTAAAAAAGCTGATTACACTTAATATTGCAATACCTTAAAATATTGTTTAACTTTGCCATTCAAGTAAAAGCTATAAGATATAGGCGAATATACTAATTTTGTTCGAGAGTTTGTAGCGATAATGTTTCTGGAACTGAAGGTGCTGATGAGTTCTGCTGCCCAATGAGTATAACGCAGAAGAACGCACGAGCCTCAAGTGCTTTGTCAAGGTGCTGTGTGATCCTGGAACATCTGTTGAGTTTTGAGCCTCAGTTGCTGGACAAGTCATCTGGCAGGACGACCGTTTGTGAGGAGGAGAAGAAGTTGAGCCTAATGCCAATTGGTTTTATGCGTCAAATGTAAGCAGCTCTGACTGCTCCTATCGCTGATGACTTCGTATTTCAGCAGCGTCTTTTTCTCTGTGCAATCCCAAATTGCAACAATACTTTGTCATAAAAGATAGCTGGTGGCAGCGTGGTCGCGTTTTATCAGGATCTGCTGTCTAACGTTAATTTGCTGGATAAGGCAAAAGTTCTATGTTTTTTTTTTTTTTAAATAATTAATAAATAAGATAGAAAATACGAAATAAGAATGTAGTGTCCGACTGAACCCTTAAGTCGGCACTAACACATGTGAATGCTAAAACCGTTTGAGAATTATAAGTAACAAACTAAAATAAACTTTTTTCATATTAATAGTAATACTAACTAGAGTGTCTTTGTTGCAAAAAAATTAAGTTGAATTGAGATAATGCTTCAATATGGAGAAAGAGCTTGAAACTCAACGAATTAGCATATTTTCGACTTTATTCTCTTCAATAATATATCTACTTTATTTAGTCGAAAATGCTTCCATCTGCCTGTTACACACATTTGCAGCACTTTAATACTGCCTTTTTTTCCATTTTTAATGGAAACAGGGAGTAAAAACAGTCTAAAATTGAACTCTATCATATGAGCTTTTAGTTTCCAAACAACATTTTGTAACTTATACTCATATTACAACAATTTTTTTCAAAAACTTTTCAACATTGTATAAAACAACACAAAAAATTATACGTTTAATAAAAACTAAAACTTATAATGGACCGTAAAGAAGAGTTGTTAAAACGGAAAAACCTAAAATCATTATTGGAAATACATAAACACTATGTAGAAATGCTGGATTTTATAGATGAGCTGGATGATACACTGGCAGCGATGTCAAATGTTTACAATCGAAATTCGGTAAATACCCAGCAGCCACAAGAATCGGATTGGGAGAAGGATGTTGGGAAAACAGATGATGATAAATGGGCCGATAAACAATAGCAAATTATCAGTATATATGACATGACCCTTAAAGTGAGGGACATTTCATAAAAAAACCACAAAGAAACAGATGTGCAAAAAGACTTTTGGAAGAATGTAAAAATCTAAATTTTATTTTTGAAAAAATATACACAAATTAAAAAAAAAGAAGCAAAATCTTTAATTTCAAAAGAAACAAGAAAGAAAAGTTAGGCATGATATATAAGAAAAGTTTTCAAAATTTTTAACCAATCGTTCCTATGGTAGCTATATGTTATAGTGGTCCGATTCGGCCGATTCTGACTTATGTATCTGCATGCAGCAAGAAAAAGCATCTGCGTCAAGTTTCAACAAGATAGCTTAACTGATAGTCCAGTTCACACAGAACAGTTAGATAGATGGATAGTCCGAAATGGAATATAAATACTTTATGGAGTGAGAGACGTCTGCTTCATTGCGTTACGCATTACCTGATAGCATTATAATACACTTTGCAAAGGCATAAAAAATCTATTCTACTTTCGATAAAACTCTGATACCAAAACGGAAACATTAATAACTTTAAAAGATTATATTAAAAGTATGTTTTTTTTTTTGCATAAAACATCAAAATGATTAGAGACGGAAGCTAACGATTGCTTTAGCCGTATTACATGTTTTTTTTTTTTTGTAATTTAGGGGAATTCCCATGATTCATATTAATATGCATGTATATAAATAACTCTGGAGGGCATCTCAGAGGCAGACATAATCTGCTTAGCAAATTCCCCACTTCTTGTTTTCATTCCAAAGTCAGCGAAGCGTTAACTGAAAAACAGGTAGTTTTTTGTTTTTTGTTTTTGTTTTTGTTTTTGCTTCTTGATGAGGGCAACGCTGCAGAAAATTTCAACATACAAAATACAACAACAAAATGTGACTAACAAGAACCATAATTGTATTAAAACTTTAAAGCTACGTAAAGCCGACAAATACAGCGACTATTGCTAAGCAATTTTCTCAACTATAGTAGTTTTTTTTTTTTGTAACTGAATGCAGGAATTTATTTCATCGTCGATATTTGCTCAATTATAAATGATTATTCGACTTATTCAAATGACATTTTGCACCAGTTTGCTTACTCATTTCACACAGAGCATGTTGCATATTTATAAGCTACAAAACTTGTCGGACTGTGAAAATGTGCTTACAAAATGAAAACAGACACAGCATAAGTAAACTGCATTATTAATGAAAACTGTGAGGGAAATCACATGGGCAGATGGATAGCACCGGAAACGGAAAAGACTTCGGTCAACTTAAAAGACGCATGTTTGGAATGTTTTATGTAGAATTTGCTAGACTAGAAAGACTTTTAAGTGCATAGTACACAAACGCATGTTACACATTAAGATACAAAAAAGAACCAATTAGAAGATTGAATACGCTTTCAAATTTCCGTAAAATTGGTATGCAGTCATTGTTAAAGTTTTATATACAACTTTCCGAATGAATTTGAGTCGAATCGCACGAAAACTGAACTTTAGCACATACAATCTTGAATTTTTCGAGACATTGGTATGCAGTCATTGTTGAATTTTTATACAGATCTCTCAAAATTGTTTTGAACCAGATCGGTTGATAAGCAAAAAAGTTGCATACAACCGTTTTCTACATTTAACGACCGAATTTTCCAAAATCCGTTCTTAGTATGCACTTTCAGCTTAAAATAAAAATACTATACAAAATGCAGCTATCTATCTCTTATGGTTTGGGCTTTGCGAGCGTTGCTAAGAAATTATATGAAATTTTCATTAATTTTGCAATTTTTCAACTCAAAAAACACCGAAAGGTTCTTGACATTTTCAGTTCAACTTAACTTGGCACAAATTACATAACAAATCTTGTTGTTGTTAAACATTTTTAGTTGATTTTGATGACACTACAAAATTATATTTTGTATATATAAAAAAAAAAAGAAGACAATTAATGAGCACACGTTATTTTTTAATTGATTTTATTTTGTGTAGTTTTTTTTTTAATAAAAACATGAATACTATATGAAATCGGAAATACCTTAATCAATGCATAACACACTTCGTGACAGAATTATAATACTCTCAGCAAGGGTATATATTAAAAACAGAAACAAAGTCGTCGCATTGTTTTGTTTGCTGTTTGGTTGTGGGATTTTTTCTACCATGCTAAAACTGTACGTTAATTGAGCTTTGAATTGATAGGTATGTGTATGTGTGTGTGTGTGTGCAGTTATGTGTGTATGCAAGTGGGGGCAGATTGAACAGATATTGGAACAGATAACACTACGTTGCTCAAATGTCAGCGAAACTAACGAGAAAGCAAACAAAGAACGCAAAATAGGTTCTTAAAGGGTCGCTAATATGCAATATCTGCTCTTTTTTTTATTTTATATTTTATTATTATATATATTTTTTCAATTAGATTTCATCAGATTTTTGTTAAGATTCTCTTCAAAACTATGATCAGTAGTTTCTTTCTTTAAACTTCTTATTTTTTTTTTTAGTTTCTTTTCTAATTTTATTCTTTTCGTTCCCTTTATAAATGTTCTTTTAGTTCCTTTTCGGATAAAAGAACTAATCGTTTCTTAAGTTCCTTTTCGGACAAAAGAACTAATCGCTCCTTAAGTTCCTTTTCGGATAAAAGAACTAGTTGTTTCTTTTCTTTCCATCCGTTCCTTTGCGTTTAAAAGAACTAAACGTTCATTTCGAACTAGTTCAGATCCGATCGAGCCAACTCTTATAAGAATACAAATGCAATGGCTGTATTCATAGTTGCATGTTTCGACCGACTCGTCTGTTGACGTTAAATATATATATTTTCCATAGAACTGTGTAAGTACTACATACATAGATTTTCAAAACATTTCCACCCATTTTATGAGCATGCTTTCATTTCTGTTGGGAAGATCATGCACAACGCTGCAAGGTCAGTTTCTAACATTCGCACAACAGAGAGATAGTGAGAGAGGGAGAACGAGACAAATTATATAGACCAGCAGACTTTTTTATATATGTATATAGCTTACTTGCTACATAATGTTTTCGTTTTGTTGCATATGTTTTCATATTTTTGACGGTTGCCCACATTTTGTGTAACAATACAGTAAACTGATACCGAAGCATGTTTCAGAATCCCGCGGGATTTTCGTGCCGATCCCATCTTTAGTTCCCACCATATAATCCGAAATTTAGGAAACAGTCAAAATATTTAATCGTATTTAACACAATTTTTTACAAATATTAATTGGTGTTCCTATTGATCCGAATTTTTGAAAACTTTTAGAAAACAATCAAAAATTGAACTAAGATATCCAAAGTACAAATCATTTTACACAATCGAAGAAAGACGAACCTGCCAAAGCCAACTATTTGGTGTTCCCAACAAGCCTAATTTGTAGAAACTAGTCTAGATCAGAATTTGTCCAATTGGACTAAGAAAGGTAACGTATTAGACTTGGTCCAATTGGACTAGTAACAGTAAAGAGCTGCATATCAGACTTAGTCGAATTGAACTAAGCAAAGTAAGGCCGCATATCACAATTGGTCCAATTGGACAACGAATAGTAAAGAACAGCCTATCATACTTGTTTCAAATGGACTAAAAAAGTAAAGAGCCTGGTATTTTACTAGGTCCTATTGGAATAACAAAGTTAAAGAGACGAATAACACAATTGGTCCAATTGAAGCTTAGTAAATAGCCGCGGCGAAAGTTAAAACGCATATCACAATTGCTCCAATTGAACTAAGACAAGAAAAGACTTAGACTTAAACCAATTGGACTAAGAAAAGTAAAGATTCGCGTAGACTTGGTCCAATTGGACTAAGTACAGTAAAGAACCGTATATCATAGTTGTTCCAATTGGACTAAGTAAAGTAAAGAACAGTATATCATACTTGTTCCAATTGGACTAAGTAAAGTAAAGAGCCGCGTTTCGTTTGACAACATTATGTGAATCATCTACTCGTAATTAAGCGACAACCACAAGAAAAACCGTTAAGTGGATAGACCCATGCCCCCCCCCCCCACCCCCCGCAATTCTCACTAACCTGCAATGTGTACTTCTCGCCATCCACAGTAATGTCCTTGTTCATAAACTCAACGCCAATGGTATGAAAATTGTTTTCCTCATACCGATTGGATACGAAGCGTGTAAGCAGCGCAGATTTGCCCACACCCCCGTCGCCCAGTATGACGACCTTGAGTAGTTTGGTTTTTTGCGGTGGGCGCATATTTGTCATTTTGTAGTTGTTGTTTGAGCTGCTTCTTCCGACTGCCTCAATAATAAATAAATTGTTACTAACAACTGCGCAGCTACAACTTTTCGATTATACAAATTGTCATGTGTATGGTGTTTAAAAATTTCATTTATTTGTTGCCATTAATTACGTATATCGTTGCACTGCATTTATTTACTATTCATTATTTGTTAATTATATGTTTTAAATGCACTTCTTGTTGAACAATTGAAATTGAAAACTTTGTTGGGGGAGAGTTGACTTTTCTGATTTTTCGCGCCGCGCCGCGTCTTATTGGACCGACAGTCAGCTGTCAAATGTGCAAAATGAGCTAGTGAGTGAATAAGAAACCTGTTCACTGAACTGCCTCGCTTTTTGAAATGTAAACAAACATTATGAGCCGCAAACGGGGCTTGGTATGCAGCTCAAAATAAATAACAAAAAACAACTAACTCAATGAAATGGTAAAACAAAATACACAATATACATATACATAATTAATTTTAAATATATATATTTATATGCATATTTAAATCTTTTATATATTGTTTTGTAAAATGTAAGCAACCGCTATGAATTAAAAGCAGAGCTCGGTATGCAGCTCAGCATTTAAAAGCAAAAATACTAACTAAAAGAAATACTAAAATTATATGTATAATTAATTTTAAATATAAATATATGTATTTACAATTCTTTTATCAATTTATCTGTTATATTAAATTTTTGCGTCTATTCGAGTTCTTCCAAATTTTGGTAAAACTTCTGTGCTTGGTATATCGATATCTGTTCGATAGACTGGATGCCCAAGCAGCTTAGAAACTTATCGATATTTATTCACAAAGCGGTTACATTTAAATTCAAATTCAAACTGTTTCTGTCTTGCAATTGTTTTTCTTGTTTTAATAAAACGACTAAATAAACAATAAATTCAATTTAAGATTATTATCAAAGCGGAATTAAACCATGCTTTAAACATTTCAATGATCAATTTTTATTTAGTTATTTGAAAATGGTTTACAACCGATTCATGTTTTATGTATAATTTTTTGGTTGAATCTTTGTCCAATTGAACTAAAATACCTTTTTCTCAAAACTTTATTTTCTAACAATTTGAAATTTGTTTCCATCACATGAGCTTTTTGAATCCGAACAAATTTTGAAACTTTCATTAAGAGCGGAACAATTTTTTTCAACAAATTTTCAACATTGTATAAAAAAACAAACTTCTAAATTGTACATTCATTAAATTCAAAGTAATTAAAAGAATGGACCGCAAAAAAGAGTTGATAAAAGAAAGGAAAAAACTAGTGAATATTCAACAACAATGTGAAGATATGATGGATTTTATAGATGAGCTGAATAATACACTGGAGGCGTTGTCAGCTGTTTACAATCGAAATTCGTCAGATAACCAACAGCCTCAAGAATCGGATTGGGAGAAGGATGTTGGGAAAACTGATGATGATAAATGGGCCGATAAATAATAGAAAATGATGATTCACTGGACGGCATGGCCCATTATGCACAGGAAGGGTGGATTTGAGAAGAGTGATAAAAACTATATTATATTTTTGAAACTTTAATAAAAATTAAAGTCAATATTAACAGAAAAAACAAGAAAGTATTGTTATCTTCGACGTGTCCAAGTTATACAGCCTTGCAGAAACGTTTTGCACAAGAAAATTGAATTTTCCACCGATTTATCCCATAGCAGCTTTAAACTACAAGCACCCGATTTGTATAAGACTTAGGCAGCATGTGTGGAACATAATAAAATTGAACACTAGCGAACTTTGTTGAAGTATCCATATGAAAAAAGTTTGTTCATACAAAAACTCATTTCTTAACAGATTGTTCCTATGGCAGCTATAAGATATAGTGGTCCGATTTAAATAAAATTTGTTCAGCATATAAATAACATGCTTAAACACAGAGTAAATGAATTTGGTTAATATAACTTCAGAAACAAAAAAGTTTTTTATGCAAAAACTTATTTTTCAACCGATTGTTCCTATGGCAGCTGTAAGATATAGTGGTCCGATTTTATTTCAATTTTGTCCACTTATGTGGAACGTGTTTAAGTTTGAATACAGTGAGTTTTTGTGAGTTATTTTGAAAAACCAAACACTTTTTATGCAAAAACCTATTTTTGTAAGCAATTGTTCGTATGGCAGCTATATGTTAAATGGTCCAAACTGGCCGATTTAAACTTAGGTACTACCTGCAGAAATATAAAGTATCTGTGCCAAGTTTTATCAATATAGCTCTAGAACTAAGTACTGAAAAGCGCATATAAGCAGACGAACATGGCTAGTTCGATTCGGCTGTTGATGCTGATCAGGAATATATATACTATATAAGATTGGAGACAGTCATAGAATAGTCTATGCTTTTTGCTCTTGCTTTGGCTGTCAATTTGAGAGAAACAGAGCAATAGCAATAAACACAAACTTTGTTGCTTCTGCTCTGTTTCGTGTCATGTTTTGTTGCAGGATGTTTTGTTTGCTGTGTTTCGTGTTGCAAGGACATGTAGCACGAAACAGAGCAGGGAGCAACTATGGACAATTTATACATTTCCTGACAAGGCTATAAAAAGAACGCTTAAACTGTGTGTTAATTGTTTATTAAATTTTGAACTTGTTTTTCAGCTGCTTACAATGCATTAAAGAATTGTGTCCATGAGCCAATCAAACAAGTTTCAATTTAAGTAAACATTTTGTTGTTATCTTTGATTTAATTGTCTATACCTTTCACTATATAGTAATGAGCAAGGTGTGCTTTCAGCCTTTGATAACAGCAATGGGTCGCATTTTGATGCATTTTTTGCTGATGCCTGCCGCATGGCAGGTGTCCACAACGTCAGTGACATCCTTGTAGGCTTCGGGTGCCTCTTCCATGACTAGCTTTGGACTGGCAACGCGTATGGCAATGCCCAGTTGTTCCAGTTTGCCGAGGACTTGCTTGTAGTCCAGATTGCGACGTGATTTGGCGCGTGACAAAGCGCGACCCTAAAAAGTAGAATACGAAATGCAATGAGTCAGAAATGTTATCAATTATTAAGGGTGATTCAGCAGCTGCTTACTGCGCCATGGCAGGTGCTGCCAAAGGTCTCCTGCATGCCGCGCTCCGTGCCGGTCAAGACGTAGCTGCAGGTGCCCATGGTGCCGCCAACGAGGACTGGCTGCCCGGTCAGCTGATAGTCAACTGGTATCAAAGGATGATGTGGTGGAAAGGCGCGTGTGGAACCCTTGCGATGTACCAGCAGCTTGCGTTCCTTGCCATCGACCATGTGATTCTCCACTTTGGCAATGTTGTGAGAAACATCATATATGACATGCATGTCCAGATCATCTGGAGTAGTGTTAAACATTTTGGCAAAGGCCTGGCGTGTAAGAAAAGTCATCGAGCTACGATTCACCCAGGCGAAATTGGCAGCTGCAGCCATGGCCTTTAATTAAGGAATAGTTATAGTTAGTTAGGCATTAAGATTAAGATTTTAAAAGTCTACCTTTAGATAATCCTGACCCTCCACTGAATTAATGCGCGCACAGGCCAATTGACGATCATTTGTTTCAATCTTGTCACGCTTCATGGCCTTTTCCATTTGCACGAGCGCATCGGTGGCCACCTGATGGCCAAAACCACGGCTGCCCGAGTGTATCATGACCACCACTTGACCCTTCTCCTCAATGCCCATTTTGGAGGCACTCCACTTGTCATAGATCTCGTCCACCACTTGTATCTCAGCATAATGATTGCCTGCACCCAAAGTGCCCAGCTGTGGCAGTCCACGTTTCTTGGCGCGCATGCTAACCTTGGCGGGATCGGCATTTAGCATGCGGCCATACTCCTCGCAATGTTCCTTATCCTCCGCCCAGACATAGCCCTCACGCAGCGACCAGTCCATGCCCATTTCGAGCGCCTCCTCCAGATCGCGCGCTGTCATGGGTATAATGCCCTTAGAGCCCACGCCCACGGGTATGTGATCGAATAGCGATTGCGCCAGCTGCTCCTTCACAGGCTGCACATCCTTCTCGTAGAGGTTTGTGCGCAGCAAACGCACGCCGCAATTGATGTCAAAGCCCACGCCGCCAGGACTCACCACGGACAACGGATCATCCATATCAAATGCAGCCATATTACCAATGGCAAAGCCATAACCCGAATGGATATCCGGCAATCCTATCGAGCGTCCCACAATGCCCGGCAAGGCAGCCACATTTGCAATCTGTTTGACACCCGGCAAAAAGCCACCAATGGCACCAGGACGACACGAGTTCCTCAGCTCCTCCAGCATCAGTTTCTCCAGGCGACTGTTCACATAGAAGACACCTTCCACGTTCATATTGGGCTGAAAGCCCTTTTTAATGCGCCAGCAATGATCATTAATCTTCTCCAAATACTTCAGCTCCTCGTCGTACGTGCGTACAACCATTTTGTGCAGCTTTTCTTTTCAATCTATTTCGTCAATTTTATTGATTATTGCTTTTAAATGCAGTTCCTAACAATTATTTCGTCAGACTTTGCAATGAAATTCTTCCAATTACCGATTGCCGGCAATTTTGCACATTGACGCGTTTATATATATAAACAAACCAGCTGCTGTTATCGAATGCACAGCTACCTTTTGAGAATTATCGACCAGCCACCACAATTGAGCCCGCCAGTATCTATATGCTTTTTAAATCTTTACAACTGACAAAATTCAATCATATTATTTAATTTACCATGGACTAAAAAATATTCTTAGCTTTGACCTTAAACAAAAAAAAGCATATATTTTATACATCAAAGAACAATATTTTATCAATAATTGTACATTTCTTCAAAAACTTAAATAAATATTGAACTAGTTAATGAAAATAGGGTTGTTTGCCGACGTATGGTGGTCCGTATGCATCAACACGACTTATCTGATAGACAACAATGCTCAAGTTTGGATATAGTTGGCTAAGCAAAGCGACATCCAATAGTTTTGTGCCTACCAACCAATTAATTTTCAAGTAATGAAGATGACCGAACAACGTTTGATCAACGTTTGCAGCATCCAAGTTGGTTAAAGCCAGCATCTTCAGATTTGTTGCCGTACGTAGCAGCAGCAACAACAGGTTCCGATCCAATCCATCTGAAATGCTGAAATCCAATTCATGCAGCAAGGGTGCCACCCGCAGCAGGATACTTCCATAATTAGCTGTAATGTAAGCATGTTGTATTTTAAGTGCTCGAAGCCGTCCTGCTTCCGCTGCGCCGACAATTAGTGGCAGCAGCAAAGACAATAGCTTTTCTGTTTCAATGGTATAGCCCACATTGATGTTGAGGCTTTCCAAGTGGCGGCCAATCGATTGTAGCTGATTTGCATTGTAGTTGGGTGGAAAACGCATTGTGAATTCAAAGTGACGAAAACGGTGCAATTGCCGTTCGATGGCATCATCGATGTGAAAATGCAGTTTTCCAGAGATCTCCATTAGCTCATCTAGTGTAAAATATCGGAAAATGTGGTCCAGACAATCGTTGTTAATAGTTAACAACGTGTGAGACTGTGCAGTCATGTTGAATTCCTTGGCTAAAAAGCGAAAAGAAAAAATGCGAAACTATCAATTGTGAGTGCCGAATGTTATCGCATGTCGTAATTATCGATAGTATTTATCAGCTTGTATTTGAAGTTGCACCAAACGAATATTGTTATCGTTATCGGTGCTGTAAGCGTTAACAGAGTAGTATGGCTGTTGATTTTGGCGCCACTGGTGAACATTTTTTTTTGGCAAGAAATCGGTAAAGTTATTTAAACAAAAAATCGCGCGATTTTAAATAATTTGATAGATTTCTTGTCACTCTGTTAACCTTTACAGCACAGCTAATGAACTTTAAGTTGTTTGTATTATATATTCCGGCAAAAGAGTCACTTTCCGCTTCTTGAATCGACATCCTCTCATTTTTCTGCACATTTTGAGATGAAAATCGGATGTTTTGGTCAAGTATTTCAAGATTGTGCTAATTAACGAAAAAAGTAGAGAGAATTCAAAACTATCAATTGTGCGCGCGCAATGTTCTCGTTTACCGCAATTATCGATAGCATTAACAGCTGTTTCGCAAGCGGTTTGCATGTGTATGTATTGTTTATGTTCGTACTGTGTCTACGTGTATATGTTGGTTCGATGCCGCTCCAAAATTAAAGTGAATCATATAAAACTCGTCTCCAACTTGTGCGAAACTCGCGAACAGATCGCGTTCACTGCCATTTCAGCACAAAATATTTTCAATTCCAAACGCGAACGCGACGGATAAAAAACTTCCAACCAGTCGTCGTTATTGTTGTTGTTGTTGTCTTCGTGTCGCGGTACAGGAAAAAAAAATTGTTTGCGTGGATTAAAAATTGAAGTCAATTAACTACGTTTGTGTGTCTGGATTTAAGTAATTCCAATTGAAATTATACATATATTTACATACATGCTAATAAGTGTATGCTAGGGGCGTGGCAACGTTTTAACAAAAACCCTTTGTGATATCCAATTGGAGAATTCAACACACACCAACACATATATTTTACTGAACTAGAATCCAACAACAAGACTTAGCGAGCGCAGCAATGGATGATTTAGGTGAGTGCACACCATGCAATACAATTGTTTACTGCTATCATTAAGCACCCTGTGCTAAACTAGCACAGGGTGTGCAGGGCAACATGCTTGACAGCAATTTATGCTGTTGCTTCTTCTGCGATTTCAAGGTCAACTGTTGTTAGCGGTTAAAGCATAGCTAATTAGCATTTTATATTTGTATGTACAAGGGAAGTTCCAGTTAATGACCGCTAGATGGCGCATAAGTAGTTCTTTGAATTTTACCTTTTGGTAAGACTCATGCGTCTCTCTTATCTGCTTTGCTTGCCCGATTTATCATTTTGTACGATTAGCCATTACTCTTCTTATCTATATGTATGTACATGTATGTATGTATGTTTTTTTTTTCGGCCACCCCACCCAAAACTTATCGCACTTTATGAATACTTTGCATCCTCGCCATTGCATTCTTTTGCAATTTTATGATTTATACGCATTCCTGGAAATCACAACAACAACCAAATCATCAGCAGCAGCGCTGCCAACGTTGCAATCATTCACACCGCAAATGTAAACGTTGGGCAAGGGCTTTGTCATTTACCTTTGGATTAGAGCTATCTCGTTTCGTTCAGAATACATCCAATTGACCTTGTCATGAAAATTAACGTGTGAACGAACGGTTCATGAAATGAACGAGTAAACGGTTCATATAACTCACCAAGTGAACGGTTCATAACACTGAACGAGTGAACTTATTCAGTCGTTCTTGAGCTAATAATATGACCGATATCGTTCATGAACGACTGAATAAGTTCACACGCTCCTTTCCATTACCCATTCATGTGAACTGATCTACTGAGTTACATAACTGATTCAAAAAATGAACAACTGAATGCATTCAACAAATTTTACTAAAAATGGCAACTCTAATTGGCATTGTAAATGATGTGGCTTGGCAAAGCTGACCCAACTTATAATTGAGTTTATCTTTTATTTGTTTGTTTTTTATATTTCTACATACACACACACACACACACACACACACACGCAAACACACACTTTTAGTCATCATCAGCAGAACTTCGTGTATCGTCATCTTGTATCGCAGCTGCTCTTGTTGTTGCTATTCTGTCTTCTTACTTTATTTTCTTTATGACACAATTTCTCGGCTGTTTACTGCCTGTTGCGCTTGTTCTTAATGTCTTTTGATAAACACACAGCGTGTATGTCACACACACATACACACGTACGAATGTAAGCATTCCTAAGAGTTGACTAAAGGCCACTCAAAAAAGAAAAGCGACTAAGTTGACAGCTTCACTGCAACTTTAAGCTCAGCTGACGGCACTTCGCCCACGCACAGTGGTGCACTCATGCGCAAAATGAAAGCACACATTCCACTTTCATACATTAGAGGTGGGAAAACATCGTTTCACTATCGAAAAACACAATTATTATTATTAATTACACAAATAATAATGATAATAAATTGTTTTATATAATGAAATACGTAAAAAAAAACTGGATTTAATATTTACCTCTTACTGTTTTCTAAAATCAACCAAAAAAAATATTTAAACAACGATATTTGCCTATAAAGACCATCTTTCTTTTTAAAAAAATAGTGAATAAAGCTAATTGAACTAAAAAATTTGCTGGATAACCATTTTAATTCGTAAACAATGAAACAAATGTCACCATCAATTTATCGACTAAAACATTGATAGTGAAGATAGTTAAAAACTATCGATATAATTGATGTTTTGCCACCTCTACTACACACATATGCTACATATATGATTGAGCTCGAAAACTCTGCACTGTCTAGTCTGCATTTTGTGTGGAGTGTGCCCACTTTAATGATTACTCCCGTCAGAGAGGCTGCCCACTCGACACACGCAACATCCGGAGTCATATTGCGTGTGGAGCCTAAGTTGTTGATAGTTTGCCTGATCTTGAAGTTGCTTTTAGAGAGTGCACTGCAACTCATCACTTTGGAAATCACAACATCACAACGGTCTTAGTTTGCATTTAGACGATGAGGTTTAGCTGAGAACGCTTTTTTCGTTAAAACGCGGACTAAGAATGATGTTTTTACTCTTTTTTTTTTTAGTTATATTGAAGAAAATATTTACATATATTTATATTTATACATACATCTGTGCATTTATTGATAGGTTAAATTATTATCGCTCAATATTATAAACGAATTTTTCACATTTTGTTTACTTAATTATTATCACGACATTTGAAAAAGTTGTCGTTTAATGTTTATAATTAATGCAAACAAATTTTGTTGCCAGAATTATGCACCATTTTTTTATTTGATCTAAATAAACATTTCGAAATATTCACAAATCTTTTAAACTCACAGATCACTCGGAATTGTTTTTTTTTTTTTTTTGAATGCGTTTTTCAACCACTGTGACCACAGCATTTGACAATCTTTGTTTGTCTGTCTTGCTGCTAATTCCTCCTTTTGCATTTTGCCTCCCACTTACTCGCGGCTTTCGCTTTGCGGTTTTGTTGCTGTCGCTGTCGCTGCGGCGTTGTCGTCACAACCTCATCATCACGACTTGCAGCGACCGCAGCCAGACGTTACGCTGGCAGCGACGCGGACTGAGCGATAGGAGCCAACGAACAACGTTTTTATTTTTTGTTTTGTTTGTTTATGCTCTCTTTTACTGGCGCTCTCTCTCACTCTCTATCGTTTCTAGCCGTGAGCAGTGCTGATTACCAAAAATAGCTAAATTGTCTATTGAAAATAGCTACAAATAGCTAAAATTTATCTCAAAAATAGCCAATTAAAATGGCGCATACACTTTTAAAGCAAATTTAATGTTAATATTTGAATTTAATTAAAAATAAAATTTTATGAAAACATATTCCTAGCTTTATTTGTATCCATATAAATACAAATATTATAAATCAATGCATATTAAGCTGACACTTTACCTCATTCTGTTCCCTAATTTATTTAATTGACTTGGCTGAACAATCTTTAATATTTAAGGTGTTCAATATTTCTTAATTTTTTTTCTAAAACTTTGAAGCCTCCGCGAGCGCCTTAAATCTTCAAATTAAATTCTTTCAAAATAGCTAGATCTGACGCTCTGTTTGCTTTTATGTAAACCAAAATCTATAAATAGCTAAAAATAACTGATATATCAAAGAAAAAAGGTCAGTTTTACAGTCACCTGCGAGAATCAATAGTGTACCATTTTTGATTTTTCAAAATAGCTAGATTTGTCGTGAAAATGGCTAAATGGGCAGCACTGGTCGTGAGAGCAATACTGCGTTTGTTTCTATCGAAGCTTCCATTCACGCTGCTGCTGCTGCTGTGTTTGGGGTTCCATTTCATGTTCCGTTAGCTTGTACAATCGCCAAGTTTCATTTCAGTCGTTTGCGACGCTTTTGCTTAGACGCGACAGAACGCGATGCGCGCGTTTCACTCGCCTTGATAATAATAATAATAATAATAATAATAAAAACAACAAGCAATAAACAATAATAACAACAAATTATGAGACAACATTTGAGCAAAGTGCAGTCAAAAGTTCAAAGCAACGGATGACATACCGATTATAATTGAGTTAATCGATAACACAAAACGAAACAAAAAGTGCCGCCAAGTTGTCAATCTATTCATCAAGTGCTCAATCAATCCATTGATCAAGTGCTCAATCAATCAATCGATCAATCGATCGAGTGCTCAATAAATACAAAAGTACAACAAAAACTGCACAAAAAAATTCAATGGAAAATCGTTGGGGTGGGGGAAGGGGGTAGTGGATTGTGCTTGTAGCGTGGGAAAATTGTTTACTTTGCCAAAGTTTTTCAAAGCAATACTAGATAAAAATTGTTGGTAAATAAAGCTAATTAAATTAATGATAAGCCCAAAGCGTTGATAATAGTGGAATTTCGGTAGCTAAACTGATAACGCTACGAAGCTAAAAACCAAAGCAGAGACAACAAAACAAAAAAAAAAAATCCTATATAGATTAATGATCCTCATTGTCACTCGCATAATCCAGAAAAACCATTTTGTTCAAATCTTCTCTGTATTGCTTTCAGAATTTTAATTTCAACTAATTATAAATCTAATTTTTAAATCGTTATAAGCGAACATAACAACAAAAACAAACAACAAAAAAACATAAACAACAAGATGAATAATGGAAAATATGCCTAATGGTGACAAGAGCACCGAAATTTGCTTAGCGCCATTAATTTTCGACGTGTCCCGACATGCGGATTATAAGCTATAATATTTTGAAAAAAAATGAAAATTGAGTCGAAACCCGTAGGCGTTGTAGAGAGAAAATTTGTTTGATCATTTATCTCATAGCTTTTTTAAACTCGTGATTAGAGTTGGGCATTCTGGTTTTTCTTGCGGCTAAAAGAACTAGGATTTCTTCAAGTTACTTTTCGGATTAAAGAACTACTTTTTCGTCAAGTTACTTTTAAGGACAAAGGAGCTAATCGTTTCTTTACTTTCTTTCTAGATAAAAGAACTAATTTTTAATTTAGTTCTTTTTCGGATTGACTAACTTATCATTTCTTAAGTTCCCTTTCGGATAAAGAACTAATCGTTTCTTTAGTTCCGTTCTGGATTAAAGAACTAATCATTTCTTAAGTTCCTTTTCGGATTAAAGAACTAATCATTTCTCTAGATTCTTTTCGAATGGAAGAACTAATTTTTCCTTTAGTTCCTTTCCGGATTAAAGAACTGGTTCTGCCTTTAGTTCCATTTCGGATGAAACAACTAATGATTTCTTAGGTTCCATTACGGATAAAATAACTAATCGTTTCTTTAGTTCCTTTCCAAATTAAAGAACTAAACATTTCCTGAGATTCTTTTCGGATTTAAGAACTAATCGTTTGTTTTAGTTCCTTTCCGGATTAAAGAACTAGTTCTTTCTGTAGTTCCTTATCGTTCCATTAGTTATTTTTCGGATAAAAGAACTAATCGATGCTTTAGTTCCTTTCTGGATAAAATAACTAATTTTTCCTTTAGCTTATTTTCGGATACAGAAACTGATATCATATGCATTTGCGGATTGGTGCCATATTTCATCGAAGATATAGTTCAATTCAAAAAAGCATCACAATTCAAGACAAAGCCTTATTTTAAAAATAAAGAAAAATGAAAGCAAATAACAATAATAATAAGACCCGCTCATGCGAACTAGTTCCGATTGGTTTAAGACAACACTACTCGTGACTGGAAAATGGGAACAAATTAAAAAACAACAAGAACAACAACAACGTAAAAAGAAGATGCAAACAAAAGCAATTAAAATGCGCCACTTTGTTCACATATTTTAATCACATCAAATACAATGTAAACAATGTTTGACTTGTCCCAATCCCATTCAAAAGTATCTCGGATTACGAAACCACACAAAGTGCCCTCAAATATTGTAATATATGATGTAAAGCTAAACACACACACACACACACACACTCACACATTCTTCTCATCGATTTTGTGGCTTATTCATTGTTGCATCCATTAAATGCACTTACTCGAATTGCTTTCGATTTGCCGCCAAACGCATTCCAATTAGTCACAACACAAATTGTATCTGTAAATGTATCTGTATCTTTTGGATACAACACAGTCGGTTGGCTTATGATGAAACAGCTGGGCTCTCGCCCTCAATTTGATCCTCCCTTTCTTTCTCTTCTTATCCCTTCTTTCGTTGTGCCTTGCCCACCCACACGCATGCGTTGGGGGCAACTCTAACGGGTTTCCCTCTTCAAATATCTGTTTAGTGATGCACAAAATGTATCGACATAGCGGTATACACTAGACTGTTGAAAAACAATCGATTTATCGATTAAGGATTAACAATTAAGAATTTAAAATTTAATCGAATAAACCTGTTGCTTTTAGCATTGTTGTTTTATCGATATATTGTATATCAAACTTGTATCAAAAGTATTCCTCTTGACGATTGACATCACTATTTGAAATACAGTATGAAGCAGCGAAGAAGTTAGCACCTCTCAGCTGGCAGGGAAGCCTCCCCGCAACCCTTCCCCCTACTTTGTCTTGCAGCACAATGAGTTCATCGTTCATTTCGTTAGTGTAGTAGATACTCGTAGTACAGCTAACATAGCTTCTCGTGTTCGTTCAATCAGCAAACAGATTCTTATCTCCAAGTGCCAACTCATAAAATTTCAATTAGTGTGCGTAGTGTTGTGTGTGCTCTTTTCGAAGGGGAAAACTTTTCAGATCTTCCTTTGTCTCTCCCCCCTCTCTCTCTCTCTCTCTCCCCCTCTCTCTCTCTCAATCCACAAATGAGATTTAACTGTGAAAGAGGGCTTCATCTATTGCTCGACTCCTACAACAAACTGCAATTCAAACTCTAATCAGACTCCAATTCAGCGTCCAGTTCAATTTCAGAGATCTGTTTTTAAATTTCATATCGAAACTTGGTTCAATTTACCAAGTGAATTTAAATAGTCATGAATTTATCGATGATCGATTTTCCAAAAAAAAAAAAAAAACCCATTATGCTTCGATTAATCAATGTTTGAATGGCAAACAGTTTTTGTTTTGTACAAAGACAAAGGTAGTACTTTTTTTTTAAAATTTCAAAAACAAAAATGGTGTTTTTTTTTAAAGACAAAGGAACTATGTTTTTTTTTAGTTCAAAGACCAAAAAGTACTTTGATTTTTAATCAAGATGTTTTAGTGAAGATGTTTTGTGAAAAATATCGATGATCGATAGACGCCGGAACCCCAAAAGTCATCGATTTCGTAGTCAAAAAACCGTTTCATTGATTTTGTTACAATCCTACTTGATTGGCACACTCAATAGCTGTATCCACTATCGATAAATGTATATGCCAAGTAGACTATCGAAACTATCGAATGTGCCCACTATCGATAGTCTCACAGCACCTTTTGCCAAACACAACAAAAATGTGAAAAAGCGTTTTACAGCGCGCATTAAATGGACATATTTATGGTAAAACGGGCCATTAAAAAAAGGCCGGCGTCTTCGATCACCCACGTGAATGTAAATTTTCACGGTTTGGCGTTTTTCACTCGGGGCACACACAGATTGCGTTTTCACCTTTGGCGCCTTTAGCAAGGTCAGCCACACGCATTCATAGACAAATTTTATGTACTTACCAATAAAATGTTCATCTAGTATTTATATAGAGATATTTCGACGTCCGTCGGTCAACGGAGAGTCCAAGTTTATTGAACACTGGCGGCTCTTGGAATTTTCTGCGCCCAGCAAAAAATACAAAACCAAAAAAAAGAAAATTAAAAAAAAAACAAAATAAAAGAATAAAAAAATGATCATGCCTTTGACTTTTAAATATAGAAACTGGCAAACACAAACGTTTCTTAGATTTGTTGTTGTTCTATTGTTGCGCCCGACGTCATAGCGACTGCTCCCCTCGCCACGCCCCTGCCATTGCCACTGCCCCTTCCACTGTAACAGTAAAATGTTGCGAGTAGAGTTGGATCGATTCGATCTGAACTAGTTCGCATGACCAGATCTTTGATTGGAACTTTTGCACAGCTATAATTCGATAATAGTTTCTTTAGTTTGTTTAGTTTCTTTACTTTTAGTTATTTTTTTCCAAAAAGGAACTAAAGCAAAGATAAGTTATTTTATCCGAAATGGAACTAAAAGATAGATTAGTTATTTTATGCTTTAAGGAACTTAAGTAATGATTAGTTCTTTTATCTGCAAAAGAGCTAAAAAAAACGATTAGTTTTTGTATTCGAAAAGGATCTAAAAGAACGTTTTGTTATTTCATCCGAAAGGAACTAAAGATCCAGAAAGGAACCAGACGAACTATAAGTAATTCTATAAGGGATGGAATCAAAGTAACGATTAGTCCTTTTATTCGGAACGGAATGACTAGCTCTTTTATCCGGATAAGAACTAAAGGAACGTTTCATTATCCGGAAAGGAACTAAAGCAACGTTTAATTATCCGGAAAGAACTAGCTCTTTAATCTTGCAAGAAACGTAAAAAACAATTAGTTCTTTTATCCAGAAAGGAACTTAATGAATGACTAGCTCTTTTATCCGGATATGAACTAAAGGAACGTTTAATTATCCGGAAAGGAACTAAAGCAACGTTTCATTATCCGGAAAGAACTAGCTCTTTAATCCTGAAAGAAACGTAAATAACAATTAGTTCTTTTATCCAAAAAGGAACTAAAGGAACGACTAGCTCTTTTATCCGGATAAGAACTAAAGGAACGTTTAATTATCCGGAACTAAAGCAACGTTTCATTATCCGGAAAGAACTAGCTCTTTAATTCTGAAAGAAACGTAAAAAACAATTAGTTCTTTTATCCAGAAAGGAACTAAAGAAATGATTAGTTTCTGAATAAGGAAAGAAACTAAAGAAAAGCTTAGTTCTTTTATCCTAAAACAATCCACAGAAACGATTAGTTCTTTTTTTATCAGGAATGGAACTACAGGAGCTTAAAGAAAGATAAGCTATATAAGGAACTAAATCTATCTACTATCTCCGCAAATGGAACTAGAATGACCAACTCTAATTTCGGGAGCTGGAAAAAAGTGTGTGCATGTGTTGATGATGATCCCAGGGAACCCAATGGAGATATACACGGTCTACCTTTTTGGCAATGTTGTGCGGAAATGTTGCAAACTTTTTTAATTAATTTTTGCTCGCTGCCGTTTTAACCGAAAACGAGACGAAAACGTCGCCTTTGATTTGCCAGAACTTTGCTTTTTTTTTTTTTGTTTTTTTTTTTTTTTGTATATTTTTAGTTCTCGATCATAGTGTTGACGTAATTTGGCAACCTTGATCCATCCCCGCCCAGCATCCCATTCCATTTCGAACAAGAGGAACAACAATATATATACATATATGCATATATATGTATATATAGTATAATATAAACCTGCTGCTGCAGCATTATTTTTTTTAGTTTTTAATTTATGTTTATTATTTGTTACCTTTAGCAATGTGTCGTTATTTGTTTTAAACACATGTTGCTTGTTTTCTATTTGGTATTTTTATGGTTCATAAATCTAGCATTATGTCCGATCAGCCTGATCCCAAACGTCCACTTGTCTTCTTTGGCTGTTCATAAATTAACAAAGTTTCATATATCAACTATTGTTTTTATATTTATTTCGGGCAACCCACGCACTCCATTTGACATTTGATTGTTAAATTAGACATTTTGTTAAACAATAATCAGTTTTTTAAGATTTCTTAAGCCAGTTAATCATAGAAAATATAAATGCAAATAGATTAGCTGTTTGCTAACTTTGTTGGATCTTTTTTTTATATATTTAATTTCTTTAAAAAAAAACTATAAATGTCAAATTTTGCTACATTTCAGAGTTCCTTGTCAAGTTATTATATTTATACTGATTTAAAGCATCGATTGTTTGAGCTTCAGACAATCGAAACTATCAGACCGGTTCCAGTTTCCATTTTTTGCAACATTGTGCGGAATTGAAATTATTTTCAATGTTCAAAACTTTCTTACAGCTGTTCGTCTTTGAGATTTTATGCTTTCGCAATGACAAGTTGATTCATTCCTTGATGAAATGCATGTGAATTCAATCCGCAAAGTGTTGTCTAAAGTGATAATGGGAACATTTAATGGAAATTCACTTTCGCAATATCTGAACGAAAGTGAAAGCCAGCACACGACTGTATAGATTGGTGTTACTATCGTTAGTTTTCTAAACATTAGCACCTTTAACTGAGTTTTGACTTAAAAAAATGAATCTTTGATTTTTAGTTCAGAATTTTGAGTTTTCGAACATTTTTCTCTACAATTACTCTCTCAAGTACATGCTTCCTGTTTCCGCTTTTGGTAACGTATTGTGAAAGTGAATTTGTTTTAAATGTTGCTACTTTAACATTTGCAAATATTTTGCGGATTAAATTCGTTAATATTTGAACAATCTGCCATTCAGATTGGAATTAATAACTCTTTCATCTGTTTCGGTTTTCACTTTCGTATTAACTAACGAACATTTGAGTTAGAATTCAATGCAAAAGCTCAACCGCAATATGGAAATTTTTAACTTTTTAAGTTGATTTCAATTCCGTAAAATGTTAACGAAAGTGGAAACTGGAACTGATATTTCGTATCCATCAGACTTTTTAAATACAAAACCTGAAAACTAAGCAATAAACATTGAACTTGAAATGATTACATTATTACGAAAATAATATTGTTACTTTCTTTATCAAATGTTAAAGATCTAAATCTCTCACGATAATATTATTTGCTCTTTCCAAACAAATGAAATTATCATGCTATGCAATGTTTTGTCAGTCGCAGTCAATTTACATGCATTTCTAATGCGCTGTGCTCAGTGAGAAGTTGCTATGATTAAGTTGGATAATGGTTTGGGTGGAGAAGTTGTGGCTCTGGTTCTGGTTCTGGTTGAGAACTATATGACAGACAGGCGGATACCGAGTGACAGGCAAAACTCAACACAAACAAAGCGACAAATCCGTCGACGGGGCACCCGAAAGGCCAAAAATAAAAATGCGCTTATAAATAATTCAAATGAATGGGGCGACCAGGGAGGCAGGCTGCTAAAAAAAAAAAGAAAAGAAAGAAAGACAGAAAGATCCATACACGCTACAAAGCTTTTCTAAATAAATCAACTAAATGTACCGGGACAGCCCTATATCAGACATTAGACATTAGAAAATAGTTGAAACTCTAGGCGCCTATTGGAACTGCAGATGTATTTAGTTGTCTTTGTTTATATATCATTGGCTTTTTTGAATGCAGCTAAAGATCAAAGTGTTGTACAATCAATATGGATAGAACAATGTATGGCAAAATTGATCCTGGAGCACGACAACCCTATCGCACGGTGCGCAGCAAGGGCATTCAACCAGGCTGTAAGTATTATAAGCTATATCAACTAATCCGAGAGAACTGTTAAAGAAAGCAATCTTTCATAATCTCCTTGTTAACTCTATTATAACCAAAGCAAAACGATAAGTTAAAATGGAGAAAGTCATTTTCTGTACCTAAACAAAAGCTTATCAACGGGAAAACCTCATACGAAGCGTTGAAAAATCGGCCCTATAGCATACTATATAGCAGCCGTAGGAACGATGGGTCAACAATTGAGTTTTCCTTCAAAAAATATTTTCTAATTTACAACTAGTTGTATTTGAAAAGTTTCCTTCAAGTAAATAAAATCAAGCGTAAATTTCTATATCATCATTTATCTAATTGCTTTGTTAGCGCCATCTATTGTTCAAACGTTTAACTAACTTGCTTTGAAAACGATTGCATACTTTTAGGAGTAACAATTTTCCTGTTCTGTTTAAACTGAGCAAAGCACAAAACAGTTTTCAGTTAACTTTATTTAGTTTGGCTTGCCTATAAAATGATTTTTGAAAAATTAAATAAATTTTGTAAATTAACAAAAATTTGTGTCACAATCAAAATCTTAGAAATAGTCAAAAAAGAAATTCCAAAACTTTATTGCATTTTCAAAAGAATTGTTTCTTGTACAATTCTAAACAATAGAATGCAAACATTAGCCATTGATTTCGAATCTTTTCGAATATAATTTTTACAGCGTAAACATTTCAAAACGCACATATCAGCATAATGTGACGTAATACCAACATTTTTATTGCAATTGTGCGTTTGGGGCTCGAATCGATACGCAACACTTTGTTAAAAATGCTCATGAGAATATTGTTGTTGTGCTTTTTATACCCTGTTATTTGAAAAGTTGGCAGTTCTGAGACAATACAGTTTAAAATATATATTTTTGAGAAATCCAATTGATATTCAGGCCTGTTGCGTCTTACGTTGGTTTTTTTTAAAGCTAAAACGAATGAAATCCGTAGGATTTACGCATTATGCTGATTTCCGACTGAAATGGTTTTGATATTCCTTTTTCGAAACCAAATTCGAACCCAAGTTTTGATAGTCTAATTCGCTTACATATCGTAGAGAACATTCAAGTTGGCTTTCACGTTTTCGTTTCTGTTTCAGGTCAGTTTTCATCATCGGAATTCAGAAAAGATCTGCTTAAGAGAATTTTAAGCATTGATTAAGAAAATTATTAAAAAATTTTGTGTGGACTTTATGATCTTAAATTTCGAGACTACAAAATGTGCAAAATAAAAAAGTCTTGCAACTTTCCACCTAACTAATATTTCTAAAAATTTAGTTTCTCAAAAATATTGATACATAATTTACCAACAAAAAACATATTTGATAGTTTTCAAACACAATTACTGAGTATTTGCTAGTTTACAAAAACCAAAAAGCTGTGTGTTGTTTACGCTGCTCTTTGTAATTACAAAAACACACACAAAAAAACGTGTACATGTGTATAAAAAACCAACACCTAAACATTATTATGAGATTGCATCGAAAAGTGAAGTAAAGTCTCCACTTGTTAAACATTTGATTTGAATATTTTTCAAATTCAGTTTGTAAATAGACGTCGCGCGAGCTTCATCAACAATATCGTCAATATCAATAGTTAGCTAAACAAATATCAAAAGTGCAATTATTTTAGTTTGTGCATATAGATAAAGATGAAAATCGGTAAGCTGCAATTGCAAATATCTTTCGCAAATCGTAATTGGGTTTACTTTACTATAATGACCCTCACGACGTGGTTCATTCATTAGATCATTCCATTCATTCAGCATACTCACTCGGAGCGACAACTTAAAACTGATATATTCAAATGTGGGCGTCATATAGTTTGTTGTTGTTGTTGCTTGTTCTATTATTTCTATACTAAACTAAAGCGATTAGCCGCGGCTTTGCTCGCCCAGCTAAATATGTGAGCTTTAGCATCATTTAATAAGTAGAGTTTTCCAACCGTTTTCGGACGTTTTCCCAAATTTGGAAACTACGTTGCTTATAGTTTTGTTTTTCTAGCTTTGAAAATGAATTTAAAGGAAATCGCATGATAATTAAACTTACGCCCATGATCACCCATTATCCACACAGTGGGGTACATTTTCGGGAAATGTGGTATGCAGTCTTTGTTAAATTTTCATAGAGCTTTTTAAAAATGAGTTTGAAGCTGAAGGGTTGATAAAAAAAACAGTTTTTCCATGAGTTTTTCCACATTAACCGACCGATTTTTCCAAAATCCCCTCACTTTTACTATCAGATGTAACTTCTGTGAAAATATCAGCTAGAAAGTTTTTATGGTTTGGGCTGTGCGAGCCTTGCCAATCAGTCAGTCAGTTAGTCAGATTGAAAAGTTATATATATATAGATTTATGTATATGTGTATATTTACCTGTTTTGTTCGATTGTATAAGCGCTCTTAATTACTTAGTTATTGTTACAATAGATTGATTCAATGTTATAACAATAAGCCTTGATAATGTTTAATCAGGCCAACCACAACAGTTGTTAAAATGCAACGCTTGGATTTATCATTACGATCAGACCGGAAGTCAGTTTTGGAGACACTGTCGAAATCTTTCAGAACCAGTTCAAAAACAGTTGACACTTCTAAGGTCATTGTTGTTAGCTTAGCTTTTCTAGTTGTTAACCTTTTTTGAACTGCACAGCAACAACAATTCAAGTGAACAATCAATTTTTTTCGGGCTTAGCATCAAAATTGAGAAAAAGCCAACAAAAAAAAAACGAAATTAATACAAAATAATCAACAGCAATACTTTTAATTTGTTGCCATTCGTCGTTTTTGTTAGTTGTTTTGTTGTTGTTGTGGTTGTTGTGGTTGTTGTTGTTGTTTTTGTTGCATACTTATTTTAGTTTTTGGTCAAAGTCAAGTGACTCATCCAACGGTTGCCCAAAAACACTAGAAAACAAAAACAACAACAACAAAAACTGCTGCGTCGGATGCTGTTTGATGATTCTGGTCGACAGGTGGCGCCCCTATGACAAAACGCCCACAACGAAGCCTGTGGAAGGCAACAAAAAAAACAAAAACAACAAATGGCAACGTTTACTCAACACGTTTGTTGTTGTACAACTTATAAAAGTGTTGTAATCAACAGCAACAGCGGCAACAACAACAGCTAACAGCAACTAACAACAACAACACTCAAAACATATACCCAATTGAGTTTGAGCGAGTTTTCCCACCCTCTCTTGAGTGAGTTATGCGCTGCACACTGGTCATACATCATACAAAAAACATGAAAAAATGTAAGCATTAAAACAGAAACAGCCTGAGGGTGGCTAACAAAGCCAAGTGTTGGAAAACGAGTTAAAGCTTTTGCCATTCAGCTTTTTACAATAAACGAAATTTGGGAAAACCAAACTAGTTAAGGGTTCGTTTTTTAGGAAGAATATTGTTAGGGTTGTTAATTCGAACGTTAAAGCGAAGTTGAGCAACTCCGCCTTAAAAGTTTTAAGTGAAATACACAATTCAAAATATTTATATGCATTGGATTTGTACACTTTCTTGAATTTTGAATGCATTGAACTTATTTTAGACCTAATCAATTTTCTTTTTAATATTAAGGAAACGTTGCACTTTAAGCCATATATCCAAAAAAAAAAAGTGTATATATACAAACCTTTTGCAGTTTACACTTTATACATACATAACATTATATGGTTCGTTTGAAAATGGTATAGAATAGAAAATTTTTGAATCTCTTCAGATATTTTCTGCTGGCCCTGATAAGGACCACTTATTGAGACGGCTTATAATAAAGATATACTTATGCAGACAGAAGGAACCTCATTTAATGCAAGTAGAAGGATGATCTTGATCTTGTTCGCTTGCCTTTCCTTTCTCCTAGGGCAATATGGTGGCACCTAAGGAGCTAGGTGCTGAAGCATTAAAATAAATAAAATAAGATTGTTGCACTTTTATAAAAATATGATAAAAAAAAACACTGAAACTTTAATTTGGAACCAAAGAACTGTGTGCCGAACGATTTAGAATTGTAGACTGATACATTTGTGTAGAAAACTTGGCTACTTGGCTTTTTGCTCTGAATTGAAAAACTACACCTACTTTGATATTTTCTTATCTGTTTCCAAAGCAAATGTGATACAACTTAAAAGAATCAAATCTATCTGACATAACTCTCAACAACTATATTTATAAACGGTATCCATTAAATATGGATAAAAGGGTAAAATAAAGTACTGTAAATGAGAAGGCAACTTCGGATGTATGAAATATATACATATATTCTTGGTCAATTTGGCCTTGTCCGTTTGTCTATCGGCTGTCTTTCCGTCCGTGTTAACGTTGTGAGCTTATTTAATAAAAATTGGTTAATAAGAAATGGTGTAATAATGGTTTTAAATGCTTTTATTGATGAGATACAGACGAAAGTTTTTGAAAAGTTGCAGCTGTTTTGATTTTGATTTTGTTATTTTTGTTTTGTGTTGGCACCAGTGTGCGCTGCTGCTGTGAGTCGCGCAGCAGCCTCAGCTTCAGCAACGGTTTTCATCGGGCGTCTTGTTCAGTTGCTTTTAAGATTTTGCCGAGCGAAAATAATAATTTGGGTGCTCTGTTGCCGTCGTCGTCGATTTGTGCGTAGAAAATATTGTCGATCGATTGTTTGTGTATTTGTCATTTTTTTTTTTAAGTGTGCGTGTGTGTGTGTGAGCCATTTGCAGTGTGTGTGTGTGTGTGTGTGCGTGAAGAATTTAATTATGGTAGCAAATTTCGATCAAAGCAACATCAACAACAACAAACAAGTGTATCGAATCAGATGAAAACGAAAGTGACAAGCGCAAGCTGCAAAAATATGTAACAATGTCAACAACAATTGCGTGCAAAGTGAAGGAGGAGAAGTAGAAGCAGATGAAACTGAAGCAGCAGTTGTCAAGAGCACAACAACAACAACGAAAACAACAGCAATGCGCGTATTGCTTGACCTGCACTTCGCCCACGCTCTCTCTCTCAATCTCTCTCTTCGTTTCGCTCTCTCAGTTTGTGCATCGATCGGCAATTGAAACAGCTGTCAATGTGCTTGACTCCAACTCTGTCTCTGTTGCTCCAACACACCCCACCCTCTGCCTGACCCTCTCTCATACTCTCCGCCCGCCTTCCGCTCTCTCTCTCTCTCTCTGCCCGCATCGCCGCTGCTCCGCTGCCTTTGCAGTCATTTTGATTAACTGCATCTGCAACAACTTCAAAAGCTTTGCTCAACTCAACTCAATTGTTGCCTGCTCTCTTTTGGGCTCTTTTTGATGGCGGCCTTTAATTGATTTTAATTGCGTTTTGATGAGCGCTACTTGACGAAAATAACAAAACAAAACAAAACAACAAACAACAAAATGTTAACCAATAGATTAAATTGTCATCTTGACTGCATTTTGTCGTTGATATTTTATGGCTTTTTAATGAATCTCTCACAATTTTTGGTTAGCAAAATAAAACTCAATTCAAAACATTTGACGTTTTTTAACGCTGCGCAAAATATGACCTTAATTTTGATGAAAAACTACAAAAACGATGCGTTCGAAAGTAAAGTTGGTTCGTTCCGAACTGAACTAGTTCTTTGAATTGAACTATTCAACTGGAAATAATTGGAAATAAACTATAAAAAAAAAAACGATTGGTTCTTTTATCTGGCAAGAAACTTAAGAAACGATTAGTCATTTTATCCGAAAAAGAACTAAAGAAACGTTTAATTTCTCTATCCGGTCATTTTATCCGAAAAGGAACTAAACCGTTGAATCGAAAATTAACTAAAGAATTTATTAATTCGTTTATCCAGAAACAAACTTAAGAAAGAACTAAGTCTTTCATTTGGAAAGGAACTAAAGGAAAGATTACTTCTTTTATCAGAAAGGAACTAAAGGGATAATTTAAACCTTTAACCAGAAAGTAACTAGAATGTTCAACCCTACTTTTTGTACCTTTCTAGAACTTTAAGTTTATATTAAATGTAACATAACTTAGCTTAAATAATCATTATTCATGTTTTATATAAGCACGCTACTAATGTATAAAAATCAAGCTAAACTTGAAATTAAATAAATTACACATATATTTTTTTTTAACTAGAAAACTTTTGTTATTTCTTGATTGTTTTTGTATGTAAGTCATATTACCTGCAAAATATTGTCCCCCATTCTTTGCGTATTTGCCCCGAATCTACAAAACTTCAAATCATGCAGTATTTCAACATAGTGACATTTTTATTTGTTGGTCCCATCAAATGAATTGACTTTTCTAATCACTTCTGAGCTGAACTAACATATTCAACTTAATGCCGTTGCGCCACTCAAAAAATTCATTCACAAATAAACAAAAACATTAAAGCGTGAAAATAGATTTATGTCACTTTCCGAGTCATTTCATTTCCTATCCACATCCACACACAGTTCACATCATGCTCGTAATTCTTTACCCAGTTCTTGACGTTGACCCACTGAAGCGAAACGCTCTGATAACCCTGTCAGTGCTATTTATAGACAATCTTTCCAAACACACACACATTACCATATGGCTGAGAATCCACATACTATATAGTTTTATGCTTATAGCGAGACATAACACACACACTCCAAAGAGTCAACCACATGTTCAAAGAACCATTTAATTGTGGCTCAGTTTCTTAAGATTTAGTTTGGTATTCGGTATTTATTTTTAAGCAAATTGCGAAACGATTTGCCATTTGCCTTATGTTTTCCAAAACCAAAACCAAAAGAAAAACAAAAACGTCTTTTTTTTTTTTTTTAAATATAGATCATTGTAGAACGATCTATAGATCGTCTCCCTTTCGGGTTTGCCTGCCTTTTTGGCGTTTTTATTATATTTCTAATAAATTTGGCTGCCAAAAATAACGCATCACACCTTTTTCCACACTCATTTTATATAACTCAAGATTTTCACTCATATTTTTTGTTAATTTTGAGTTTGAGTTCAATTTTCGTTAGACTTTCTCAAAAATGTTGGCATTGGCCCAGTTGCAGGTGTTTTTATGGGGTACAAACTTTTGAACCCAACCCAAAGAATCGATGCCAAAATACAAAAACAAAAACAAAAAAAGAAAAATTTTGATAATTTGTTTGATTTATTCGTTGCTGTTTGTTTTGTGATTTCTTAATCGCTTGCTGTCATGTTTTATGTTGGACAGTGTTGTTCTTCTGTTTAGCTCAAAAAGCTGAGTGACAGTCTGTGTTGGGCAGTGCTGCAAAGCTAACGGGAGTAACATTTATCGATAGTTTTGGAATCGATAGTCTAAAAGCAAAGAATTATTTTTCCATAGTTGTAATTACTATATAAAAATAAAAGTTGATAGGTATTGATTGGCTTCAAATAAATCAACGGTAATTTCTTGTCCTTTCAGTTTGAAAACAATGTTTAAAACTCGATAGTTTTTTAAAAAACACTCAAAAGTATTGCTAAGATCGATATTGGCATCGATAGTTTGACAATGCAAATGATGAATGCCAAGAGCGCCACATCGATATTATCAATATCGTAATCGATTGTTGATTTTTTTTAACAGGCCTGTAAAGGAAAAAGTTTGAAAGGATATCGATTTCCTGCGATATGTTGGCAACAAAATATCGATGTATCGACTATGCGTAAAAATGCTAAATTTTCATAATTACAAAAGAATGAACATAAATCAGCAACAAAATAACATTAATAAAGTAGCCTGCGCTGCATCGAAAACAATATCGATATGAAGGCGATATATAAAAATGATATCGATACGTAGGCGATATATGAAAAGCAATATAACATTGAGCCAGGACGATGTGTTTTATTAAAGTATGGAAGATATCGATACATCGATACATTTCTTACAACCCAATTGTGAAACCATCATTATCGATGAGAAATATCGATATATTTCTTGCACCCTTAATGTGAAACCATGAAAATACACATTATGCTCCTTTCCCTTCTTAAACAATCTCGATTTGAAGATGATGTATCAAAAGTATCCAATTTTTGTTGATTAATATAAAGAAAATATCGATATATCGATACATTTGATACACCCCAAATGGTTTGCATATTATTCTCTTTTCTCTGCTCAAAAAAAAAAAGTTTTGACATGTCTTGTGGCTATTCTTGGTTGCTGCTGCCTTTGTTGCTGTTAGCCAAAACTATAGCCAAAAACAGAATGCAAACAAAATTAATTTGATCACACACACACACACACACACACACACATACATGCATACACACACATTCATTCATGAATGCTTATATCATCAAACTATATGCGATATTTCATGCCCTGGTGCGATTTCCTAGCTCGTTCGACTAGTTCGTCCCACGACAAACATATCAAACAAAAAAAAAAATGTGTGTAGACCTCGTCTGCTGTCAATGGTCGTTCTACCTATCTATCCCTCTCTGTCTTTGTCACTAACTCTGTCTCTTTCTATATATATATCGTAACTATAACTCTGTTTATGGCTGTTTATTTGGGCGCAGTGTGGGTGTTGTTGGCTTTGCTTTCTGATTGAGTTTTTTACCTTTGCTCGAATTCGGTCAGTTGGCAACTAAATTTAGACGCTTGTTGTTGTTACTGTTGTTGTTGACATAATTTAGCCAAGTTAAACGTTTTTAGTAGTGCAGCTTATAAAAGGAATTAAACCTCGTTCAATCAGCAGCATCTTCATCGATTTTAGCCATATTTGTCTCGGCTAAGAAATGTCTTCGAAACTGATATCATCATCGTTCCATAGTACGCCCCTCAACGATTGCTTCAAAGTGGGCGCATTTGAGAGACGTTTGGGTAAGTCCAATTCTTAGACGTAACGTGACGTGTCGTAACGTAACGTGACGTTCTTTCAATGTGGGCTGAGGCCACTGACTTCAGTTCGAGAGCGCCTACTTACGCCAAGGTCAAGTTCAATTCAAATTTCAATTTTGCTAAGAATATTATTATTTATTTTTTTTCAAATAAAATAAAGTAAAAAATAAAGAAATCTATTGTATTATTATTTGAGTAAAGTTTCGCCAATTAGAATTACCTTCAAAACAAAGTGATTCTATTTTGCAAGCGTTTACTGTATATCAATTGAAAAAGCTTTTCATATGTTTTGTTATGTTTATGTAGAATATATAATATATCGTATATTCTTAGTCAGCATTAACAGCCAAGTCGATTTGGTCATTTCTGTTTGTCTATTCGTGTCTTGGATACTATAAGAGCTAGAGAAACCACACTTGACATGTAGATGCCTGTATATCATAAGTAGATAAAGTTGATTTCAAAGCTTACATACTTTTCCTAAATCCCAAAAGTCCGCAAATCGAAAAAAAATAGCGATAAATAAAAGATCAACGTTTTTTTTTGTATTTAAATATATATCAAATAAAAACAGCTGTACACGAATTAAAAGTCTAGTGACAATGCATATTTAAGCCACAATATTTCTGATATTATATGAGAAAATATTTTAAATAATAAAACTGATTGGGCATTACCCAATACTGTATATGGAGTTTCTGAAATGTCCGTCCGTATGAACGTTGTGATCTCAGCGACTACAAGATCTAGAAACACCAAACTTGTCGTAGATTCCTGTATATCATACACAGATGCTTCTCCACCCCCCACAACCACGTTGATCGAAAAACTGTATTTATGTATACGGAAAAGTTTATTTCATCCGTGACAAGTTTATTTCATATTCAAATGTCCTTTTGAAGAAGTTTCCTAAATCCCTCTGGACCCTCAGTTCAATGGTGAAAAAGTTTCCTAGATCCCTCCTTCCTCTCAAGCCGCTGCATCGATTAGATCTTCAGGAGCAACAACAAAGCAAGCAGAGACGACGCAGCAAAATGGCAACAAAACGACGTTAACTGTGTCCCAATTTAGGGGGATACCAAAGCAGCAGCAGCAGCAGCAACATGAACTTTCAACCTGGTGGACCCGATCTTACTCGATCCTCGGATCGGCACTCGCCCAACTGCCGCGCTGAACAGCATAGGCGAGATACTTGTCATGGGCATTATACATTTGTGTAAAAAGATAATATTCTTGAATACGAATATGGATCTGAAAGTGGTCCTCTATTTGGGTAGCTTGTTCATCATCTTGGTTATAGGATCCTTCTTGTCATTTCCCAGGACATACTTTGCCCGCTTCGACAATCTGTTCAATCAGTACTTTGTCAAGGTGGACTGAGCCTGGACGTTGTTGTTGTTGTTCTCGATGGCATTTATAGTGTTAACCGCCTACACGCTCACTTGTGAGGACATGGAACGCATGCTACCTCCCGATTCTGCCACCCCTTATATACTGAAACTTTTAATTTTTGTGACGAAGAATTTAGAAAAAGACTTAACAAAGATATAGTTGAGAACAGAAACAAATAAAACCGATACTGTTGCGAACAGAAACAAAGCACAAATGAAATATATTTCATCTAACTTATACTCGTAGACTTTTAAACTTATGATTTTTAAGTGGAGGCCAACTAGATTCAATTTTTTGACTTGTCATTTAAGTCTGTTTGGTCTTTATAAGTAAGAGACTGTCCTAGAGAAGGAATCGTTACGGGAATTTCTGCGGAAGTTCAGCAGTATCCGAAAAAATCTTCAAAATGGTCGGGAGCGGGAAAAATTAAATTAAATTTTCTATGATTGTAAATTAACATTTGTAACATTGTAAAGGACATTTCACAAACCTGTAGAGTTGGCCAAAAAATACAATTGCGCCCACTTCTAACTCCGCAAAGAAGCTAAAAAAAGAGTATTTTGCAGTCGGTTGTATCCGACTTGCTTTTCACAGAGCTTTCGAACGTATTGGACTTGGCTTATTAAAGACACAAACCGGGGGCAAGTACGGCAGCCAAATAAGTTGTTAAGTTACCACAAGTTTATCTACTTGATAAGGCCAAAACGAAACACACAAGGCAAACAAATATTGATATACTCGGAGGTATTTTTCTTATCATTAACTTTTGTTGAGTATCAGTTGAAAACTTTTGCTCAGTTATCAGTTATCAGCTGGCTATGCGTCAGAATAGTAGGGTTAATTCAATCAAGTTTATAGAATATGGCCAACTATGGCGATTATGACAATCTGGGTGCGTTTTGTTAGTTGTGCCACAAAAGTGTTGCAAACAAAACTAAAAGCTTTTCTTCTCCTTTTTTTTTTATCACTCTTGCAGATGCACTCCTTGCCGATTTGCAGAACAGCGTGCCTGGACAGCCGCAACAGCCACAGCCTCAATATGGCACTGTGCAACCCAAGCAGCAGTTGCAACAACAGCAACAGCAGCAGCAGCAACATCACTTGCAACAGCAACAGTTTGTGGACAACACGCCTGGCTATGGCAGCTTGAGGGGCAAGGCGCAGCCGCAAGTGGTAAGTAACAAGTGGCAAGCGGCAAGTGACAAACAATTTCTAAACTCGTTCAACTAGTTCAACCCACGCTTAACATAACTTATTTGAAATGTTTTCAGTTTTATTAGTTTTCAATTTAACTTTTTGTAATTTGTAGTACTTTTGAATTACGCATTGAAGAAAACGTATTCGACCATATAAAGTATACATATTCTTGATCAACATTAAAAACCGATTCAAACTGGCCATTTTGAACTATCCATCTATCAAACTGTTCTATGTGAACTAGCCTCTCTTTAAAGCTATGTTGCTGAAACTTGGCACAGATACTTCTTTTTGCTGCAAGCAGAACATATGTTAGAATCGACCGAATCGGGCCACTATAACATATAGCTGCCATAGGAACGATCGGTCGAAAAATTTGTTTTTCAGAATAACTTGACGAAACTTACCAGTTTTGAGTTTAAGCAGTATCTAAACATGTTTACAAAGTTTCAACAAAATCGGACAACTATATCTTTTATGAGTTTTAATATTCAAACTTTTCCTATATAACTTCGGCATGCCTAACTTTTCTATCTTGTTTGTTTTGAGAATAAAGAATTGGCTTTTTTTTTTTAATTTGTGTATATTTTTTCAAAAATAAAATTTAGTTTTTTACACTCTTCCAAACGTCTTTTTGCACATCTGTTTCTTTGTGGTTTTTTTATGAAATGTCCTTCACTTTAAGGGTCATGTCATATATACTGATAATTTGCTATTGTTTATCGGCCCATTTATCATCATCTGTTTTCCCAACATCCCTCTCCCAATCCGATTCTTGTGGCTGCTGGGTATTTACCGAATTTCGATTGTAAACATTTGACATCGCTGCCAGTGTATCATCCAGCTCATCTATAAAATCCAGCATTTCTACATAGTGTTTATGTATTTCCAATAATGATTTTAGGTTTTTCTTTTTTAACAACTCTTCTTTACGGTCCATTATAAGTTTTTTATTTATTAAATGTATAATTTTTTTGTGTGTTATTTTATACAATGTTGAAAAGTTTCTGAAAAAAATTGTTGTATTATGAATACAAGTTACAAAATGTTGTTTGAAAACTAAAAGCTACTATGATTTGATCTTTTAATACTTGTTGTAATAATACTTATAATAATTTTTGTTCTTTTTTTCACAGTATCAGGAGCATTATAGCGTGGAAACGCGTTCTCCAACGGCAGCTGACTTTAATGGCTCCAATCAGAGCCAGCAGAGCAATGGTTATCTGAATCAGGGCAATGGTTCACTGCCACGTTCCGGTTTTAATAATGGACAACAGGCTGTGGCACAGAATAGCTCGGGCTTATCGGAACTGGATTCGCTGCTGCAGGATTTGCAGAATGCGCGTTATCACAATGGTGGCGCGGAGCGAAAGGGTAATTAACTTGATTGTAAATAAAACAAACAAATCTATAATAAAACTCTTGCTTTGTTTTTTGAACCAACACAGATATCGAGGTAGCTGCTAACTACAGCACGCCCGTCTCCAAGTTCAATACCTACAACAGCTATGCATCGGTGGAGGAGCGTCCTACGATGGATAGTCTTTTGCATGAATTGGATAATGCGCACATTTATGCAGTGCCCAATGGGTAGGCTTGAATTATTTGAATGCAGCTTTAACTGTTTATTAACTGATTATATATTTTGAAATCCATTTAAGTTCTTCACACAAATCTCCAACTCCGGGACGTCATGTGACCATTACCGTACGCGAAACGAAGACCGAGAAGTTGACTGGCCCCGATGGACCAGGTACTTGTGCTTGTTAACAATATTTGTTTCAATTTGTCTTATCATTTACTTACTTCTGTTTACAGTTGGCTCCATTGAGGAGCAAATAGTGCAGCAAAAGGATTCGTATACACCAAATATGGCAGCACCAGCCTCATCTTCGCAGCATCAGACCTACACCTCGCAGGCCACCAAGGAGCTGGATGATTTAATGGCATCGTTATCTGACTTTAAGGTGAGCCCAAGTTCGAGTTGAAGCTCAACGGCAGTTGGATTGGGCAGAGAGCGCTTCAAAGAGTTATGGGAAATCTATTTAGCAGACAACTCCCAAAAGTATGCAATGCAATTGGCGCAGAGCTTTCTATTGCAAAAGTTAGTCTAGAAACTAGTCAGAAAGACTTTTAGTGCTCTTTAAAATTAGAATAAGCTTAATGCCTTAGCTTTATTTGTTACTAGAGTAAACAATTTATTAACTTTTTCAAATAATAACAGCAAATGTTTCTGCTGGAAATCTTATTATGAAAATCAGCGCAATACTTAAACGAACTAAGCCGCTTTCTTTGCTGACAAATTGGTATCTAACACTTATTGTGCCCTGAGTTCAGTTCCTTCTAAAATAAAGCTCGATATATCGATATATCTCCTTCTATGGGCTAATGCTTTCCCAGCAGGTTACTTCTTAGCAAGCTTGGTTCATTCTGTTAGGAAGTGTAGTGAGTCCTTCGATGCACCACTTGTTAAATCATTATTTGTAATCTTCAAATGTTTGCTTACACTTTTGTCTTTGACATACAAAACGACTTTTCTGTTTGTGCTCTGATATAATCTGTGATCAAAGAAGTTGAGAAAGAAGTATTATAAATATAATTAACAGTTGACTTTGCATATTTGCAACCCTTTCTATAGTTGCAATCTTTTCTATTGCCATTGTACTTTTTTCAAACAGTATTCTCTTTTATAATTGATCTATTACAAAAAACCATTCGTTTGTTTTAGTTTTTATAAAAAAGGGCAAATTATTACACAAAATAATTGATTCTTTGATCAAAATTAGTTGATTATCGTTACGTATCCCAAATGTGGAAGCAATTTTGCCAGCCAACTCCATGAAAATTAAAAACAAAAACTGTTATTTAGTAACATATGGGCAATTCCGTAGTAGCGTAACGTGACATTTGTACGACAAAATAGAAAAAAAGTCATATTCAAAAATTGAGTGTGGTGTAACGTTACAAAAATTGAAAGTGGGTTTTGGCTTGGATTACCAAATTGCAAAACTCAGCGAATTGGCCAAGAATTCTTATACAAAACTTTTTTATCACGATTTGAAATGATACAAGTTGGTTTTGCAAGTTATGAAACAAATGTTATCTTTTTTTTTTTTATTACACTTAGTATGTGGCGTAACGTTACGTAAATTTGCGTTGACTTTGCACTTGAATATTTACATCTAAGCTTGGTTAAATTGATCGCTTATCATATTTGTTAGTTAGTTGATAATGTTTTTTCAATCTTCCTGGCTAGATTTGCATTTTGATAAACTTCTTTTAAACAAAAAATTGTTTTCTCAGGTTCTTTTTGAGCGTTTTCGTTTTGGTAGCTAACTAAAAGTCAGCTGATTGTTAAATTTTTAGAGTTGGGAAAACGCGAACCGCTAATAATAATCTAAAAAAATTTAAAAAAATATTACAATTTGAGTAATGAATGCGCATCTTGCGTTCTAATCAAGCCATCGAAATCAGTAGGATTTGTATATCTCAGTCGGAGAAGAGCTTACAATCTATGTGTTTTAGTGAACTATCTATGCTTTCAGAAGAAATACACTCAATTTGAGTTTCACAACAGCTCAGGTGGCAGCAGGGGCAGCTCTTTGACTCTGGTTGTCTGATTTTTGATGTAGTGTTGGAAAATGACATGAAGTTTTTGCCATTCCCACGTTTATCAGCTGTAAAAATATGTTGTGAATTCAAATATTATTTCAAATTTGAGAATCCGACTTTAAGTATTTTGTAATTTACAGTAAATACTCTGCAAGATCATGTTCTTTTATTATTAAAACTTACGTAGATTGAATTTATTACCATAATTCAGGTATTTTTTTCTTCAACTTTTATTTATTGTTGATTTGAATGCAACTAGTTGTTTTAATATTTATAATGAATATTATTTTTGCTATTTGCTGTTTATATTCACATTTGTATTAGCTCTATATGCTTTCACTGTTTTATTATTGTGTACTAATGTTTAAAATAGCACTTCCAACCATATTTATACTAGCTATAGACTATTATTTTTAATCTTTAAAAGCAGACATTATGAAAAACAATTTCTTTCTGTTATTTTATACACTTTTTTTAGTTTTGTTGGAAAAAAAGGAAAAAGAGTATACTGGGTTTGTCCGTCTGTCCGTCCGTCTGTCCGTCTGTCTGTCTGTGCGTCTGTCCGTATGAACGTTTCTTACACAGTTTTGAAGCTAGATTAACCAAACTTGGTATTCATGTTGATATATTCCATAGGCAGACAAAGTGTCAAGATCTCCCCCCCAATATATTTTTGCCACGCCCATGCCCTCCCTTGCAATCAAGCAATGTTTGTTTTTCCGAAACCTGTAGAAAACTTGAAAGATTTGAGCAAAAATATAATTGCTACGCCCACTTTTGACACCGCAAAGAGGCGACAAAAAAAGAGTATATCGCAGTCGGGTGTATCCGACTGCAACGTTCTTACTTGTTTTTTTTTTTATTAACATTTGCAATTTGTTGACTTTGTTGCAAAGGGGCACCAAATGTTTTCACTTTTTCACCTGTCGGCTGAGCACAAATTGGTTTTCTATATATATATATATATATATATATATATCTATATATCTATGCATTGTAAAATCTTTCAGCTAGCCTCAAAACAAACAGTCTGAACGTTTTTGGCAAAGAGCAGAACCTAACGTTAACCAAATGTTTGTTTTGGTTTTTATTTTTGGTCCTATTTCAAGATGGTAATAAAAAGCTATATAGAATCAACATCAACACAAATTTATCAACTTAAATCGTGTGACGCATGTCGCTCAAGCATATCTAATAACATTATGCCAAACTTTCCCCCCCTCTCTCTCTCTCTATCTTTCGTAGCCCTTAGTTGTCGAGATCTTGACTTTGACTTATGCATTATAAAATTGAAGGTGGAACTCATTTAATAGATGCATAAATTCATAGACTTTATGCTCACGATTAGAAACAGGCGTCTAAAGTCTGAATTTATTGTCACATTTATGCGATTTATTGCACACGGCGCTATAATATAAATCCGCACATAGATCATGCTATAAATATATATATATATATACAACTTAAATCAGCTTTTAGCTTTAGCTCCATAAAACAATCAATCAATTGGCCTTAAAGTAAACAAAAGATTTAACAACATTTGCATTCTAAGACGATCTCTTCCATGTGGCTTCCGCTTTTCTTGATTAGTTTTCTCATTATTTCTTTTGCATTTCTAATATTTTTTTTAAAATATATTTTCCTATTTGCCGCCATTAGTTGCCCGCATCTTGTACTCTCTCTGACAGTTGTTTTTAGAACTTTCTGACATTGTATACAACGGATGGATGATGATGATATATCTTAACAGATGTGCTCAACATTTTTGTTGTCACCTTTTTTTTTTTTTGCGCCGAGCACGCGCTTGTTCCATTTTAAGTACGACATAATACGGACAGCTGCCCCGCTTTTTGTTTGTTTTCCCCATATTGGGTCAAGGCCTGGAAGAATGTTTTCGTTGAAGTTCATTTAATCGTGTCCTTGATGGCAGCTATCAAACTCCATTTCAGTTTCATTAAGATTATCCCTTTTCCTGGAATGCTTACTTATGGTACATACAAGAAAATCAACTCTACTCAAAGTAAAAGTCTAGTGACGATGCATATTCAAGCCGCAGATTAATAGAAGAACTATTTAAACTATTTGGACCTTACCCAATTTTGTGTTTTGGGTTTCTTAAATGTCCGTCCGTCTGTCTGTCTGTATGAACGCTGTGATCTTAGCGACTACAAGATCTAGAAACACCAAACTTGTCGTAGATTCCTGTATATCATACACAGATGCTTCTCCACCCCCCACAACCACGTTGATCGAAAAACTGTATTTATGTATACGGAAAAGTTTATTTCATCCGTGACAAGTTTATTTCATATTCAAATGTCCTTTCAAAGAAGTTTCCTAAATCCCTCTGGACCCTCAGTTCAATGGTGAAAAAGTTTCCTAGATCCCTCCTTCCTCTCAAGCCGCTGCATCGATTAGATCTTCAGGAGCAACAACAAAGCAAGCAGAGACGACGCAGCAAAATGGCAACAAAACGACGTTAACTGTGTCCCAATTTAGGGGGATACCAAAGCAGCAGCAGCAGCAACATGAACTTTCAACCTGGTGGACCCGATCTTACTCGATCCTCGGATCGGCACTCGCCCAACTGCCGCGCTGAACAGCATAGGCGAGATACTTGTCATGGGCATTATACATTTGTGTAAAAAGATAATATTCTTGAATACGAATATGGATCTGAAAGTGGTCCTCTATTTGGGTAGCTTGTTCATCATCTCGGTTATAGGATCCTTCTTGTCATTTCCCAGGACATACTTTGCCCGCTTCGACAATCTGTTCAATCAGTACTTTGTCAAGGTGGACTGAGCCTGGACGTTGTTGTTGTTGTTCTCGATGGCATTTATAGTGTTAACCGCCTACACACTCACTTGTGAGGATATGGAACGCATGCTACCTCCCGATTCTGCCACCCCTTATATACTGAAACTTTTAATTTTTGTGACGAAGAATTTAGAAAAAGACTTAACAAAGATATAGTTGAGAACAGAAACAAATAAAACCGATACTGTTGCGAACAGAAACAAAGCACAAATGAAATATATTTCATCTAACTTATACTCGTAGACTTTTAAACTTATGATTTTTAAGTGGAGGCCAACTAGATTCAATTTTTTGACTTGTCATTTAAGTCTGTTTGGTCTTTATAAGTAAGAGACTGTCCTAGAGAAGGAATCGTAACGGGAATTTCTGCGGAAGTTCTACGGGAATCCCAAAAATTCTTCATTACGTTCCGAAGCGGCTCAGATTTTCAAGAAATTGGGCAGCCGAGATGGCTCACAAACAAACAAACACACTAACCATCGGACTATTGTCGGGTTTTCACTTTCGACAGTATATTGCGAAAGTGCATTTCTCTTAAATGTTTCGATTTTCATTATTGCTGTTAAGCTTTTGTGAGCTATTATAATGTTTTTGTGTAATTTTATGTTTCCTTAGACGTTGATTCTGAGCTGCTATGTGTTATTCTCTAAAAGTGTTTTATAAATGGTTTCGAACTGCAGCTTATTTGCCAAAAATCAAAACAAAATGTTATAGTTTTTAGTCAATTTCAATTATATTATTAGACCTGTTTTAGTTTCCACTTTTGGTAACATTTTATGGAATTGAAATCCATTTAAATGTTTCAAAATTTCCATTTTGCTGAATTGAATCCTAACTTAATGTTTAGTTAGTGTCCTCTTTGCTCAAATGCAAGTGAATTAAATCCACAAACAATATTTTCAAATGTGAAAATGTGAACATTTAAAGGGAATTCACTTTTTCACAATATTTTGCGGTAAATGGAAACCGGAACAGATGAAACGTGTTAAATCTTATCTGAATGGAAAGCTAATTCAATTCCTAATCAAATGCGAGTGAATGAAATCCTCAAATATAATTTTCCAATGAAACAGGTGTTGAATCCTATCTAAATAGAAAGTTAACTCAATTCTTGATTGAAAGGAAAAACACATTTCAAATATTTCAACGAAAGTGGAAACCGGAACAGCCCAGAATAGTTTTCATCTACGGTATCGCATATTATATTTGATTTGACCTCAAGCTATGAAGTAAAGATATAGACTTAACATGTATTAAAACTATTTATACATTAGTATGTATATTTATATAGCATATGTATATGTATATATTTAAATATTTATATATTATATTATTGTTGTCCAATTAGAATTCGATAATGTGCCTTACATATGTTTTTGCATTGAGTTTAAACTTACAATTTGGCTAATTAGGCAGAAATGCAATTAATTATGCGCATTTTGTTGGAGGCTTTCGCTTAGATTACTTCATCATAATTAATTAATAATTAATTACTAAATGCAGCATTTTTTTGTGTTGGCAATTGGCGATGGTCAAGAAAGAGAAAGACTGTGTGGGAGGAGTGGCTGGTGGAGTGGGGTGGGTTATGTCAAAATGCAATTCAATGTCATTGACGAAAGATAATCAAGAAAATGCCAAAATGTGTGTGTGTGTGTGTGTGTGTGTGTATGTGTGTGTGTGTGTGTATTCGGCCGTGTCTGTTAATTATTTAATATCATTTTCATTTTCAATTTTTGCCGTCGTTTCGTGTCCGTGACTTTTGTTGATATGCCGCAAAGAGATGATAAATATGAAAATGAAATTGGCTTTTAATGTGTGTGTGTGTGTGTGTGTGTGTGCGTGTGTATCTGTCTGCTTGTTATGCGTGTGTGTGGAAGGCGCAAAAAAATAAAATATACGAAAAATATATAAACAATATTGCACACGGCACCTAAAAACTTTTAAATGTAGTCGCTGTTTTTTTTTTGTTTTTTTTTTTTTTTTGGTTTTTGGGGCGCCCACACGACACTGGCAGTCAGACTGGCCTGACCGCCCACCCGCCTCACGCCCCCTCCTGCTGCTCCCACTGCCTCTTGGGTCATCCCACTGTCAACACGGAGCCATCCCGTTATAGTTTTTCTTTTTATTTTTGATTTTTGTGTGTGTTTCGCTCTCTCTTCTTATTCATTGCAAATCATTTGCATGTCTATTTTTGAACACGTTTTTTTAATATTCATATATAGTATATATCTTAAATTATATGTATCTATATATCTTGATATTTTGCATGTATTTTTATGCACATTTTCATTGCCGTCCTCCCAATTGGCAATCTGCTGTCTGTCTTTAGCTCCTTCGCCCCGCCCCGCCTCGTCCCGCTTCATTCATAAAACGACGCTCATTGATCGAAATTTCCTCTTGGCATCTTGCTTCCTTTTTTTTCCCCCGCTTTCCCCCATCCTCTTCCTCTACAACTTGCCCCTCATTCTCCACTCAACTGCATCTTTATAGGCCAGCGTGTGCCAAAGCAATTGGGGAACGTGTTCTCATGCGCTTTTTATGGGGAAATCCTGTTGGCCACCCGGCAAGCATTCGGTTTTATAGCGCCCCAACGATTTTCTGATCTTTTCATTATCTTTGCTTTGCGTTTTGTATACTTATATATTACATACGTAGACGTATGTGAAATTTTCTATTCTTTAAATAGCCGCCAAAATCCCGCCAACGCTAAAAAGGCCGCTGCGAATATGGCTTCAGTAGCGGAGTGCGGGTTGTTTCTACAATGGGCGCTACGCTTTTCTGCATTAACGGCGAGCCCCTTTAATCTTTCAATACTTAATTGAATTCAGTTGCTTGAAAAAATCTTTTTAAAACTAAATTGTTTGGAAAAGCATAAATTGTTTTTTTTTTTTTTTCTTATAATTGACAGTAAAGTCCTTGCAAATTTTACATTTACAATGTCAACGAAATTTTAATAGCATACTTTTAGAATTGAAAGTTCTATTTGTAAAAGTCTGCAACGACCTCGAACGCCTCCTGAGAACCTTTTTTTCTTATTCAGTCTTTTCGGGATTACCCTTAAAATATATTAATTTGCTTTCTGTTTCCATTTTTGTCAACTTTTTGATTTGTTCTTTTAAAGTTTATTCGAAATAGCCAAGCCTTGGAACTTTAGAAACTTTTCTGATTACATCTTGAACTAGATTTGTGAAGATTCTTTAACTACAAAGTTTTACGGATGAAATCTCACTATTTTTTTTTTTTTTGGTACTGAAGATGATATTGATAACATATTCTGACCAGACTTTTAGTTCTAACCGAACTTTTACGTCTATAATATTTAGTTTTTAGTTAGTTTCTAATAGCTAACAGTCTAAATAATCATATAAGAATCGACTAGTTCGATTATCGTTTAAACAAAATTACAATCGATAAAGTGTTTAATAATCGTGTAGAATTAATCAATTAATCGATTTTTGGAAAACATGAAAAACTCTTTTTTTATTATTTATTTATGATTTTAGTAATGATCAAAATAGAAAGGAAATATTTGATATAATATAGTTTTATTTAAAACAAAACCAGGTGCACAGGAGCAAAATTCACAGTCTATCAAAATATTTTGAGTACTCAAAATTAATTGATTTCGATACCACAAAGAATAGTTAAGGATTTCTTTGTCAGATGTTTTGTAAAAATATCGATGATCGATACTTATTGATTGATTATGATTGATTGTAAGCGTAGCAAACTACTAAGCATCGATTTCGAGTACTAATTGTATATTAAAATATCGATTAAATCGATTAATCGGGTTTTCTTTAAGCCCTAATATGAACTCGTTTGCAGTTGCTTAGCATTTAGAGCTCCATTTGATGCACTTATTAAGTAATGAAACTAAACATCGATTTCGAGCCCAAATTTCATATTTTAAAAATTGATTAATCGGGGTTTCTTTAAGCCCTAATATGAACTCGTTTACAGTTGCTTAGCATTAAGCGCCCCATTTGATGAACTTATTAAGTGTTGAAACTTAGCATCGATTTCGGGCACAAATTTCATATTAAAAAATCGATTAAATCGATTAATCGGTTTTTTTTAAACCCTAATATGAACTCGTTTACAGTTGCTTAGCATTTAGAGCTCCATTTGATGCACTTTTTAAGTGTTGAAACTAAGCTTCGATTTTGAGTACAAATTTCATATTTAAAAATCGATTAAATGGATTAATCGGTTTTTTTTAAGCCCTACTATAAACTCGTTTACAGTTGGTTAACACATTAGCGCCTAATTGAAGAACTTATTAAGTGTTGAAACGTCACCGTTAATATAGATGGGACAGACACACGCATACACACGGACACGCACACGCACATACACACAGACACACACACATGCGTATAGCACTCAATTAGGCGTCTAGGCTAGTTTAGGCAGCTGGCAGAGCAGTTTAGCCTATACCGAAAAGAACATGAAAATGCAAAGTTTATGAAAGAAAATTGAATATTGAAATGGAAACTCGAACGATACGCAGAAGCAGACAAAATAATTGTTGTAGTTGTTGTTGTAGTTGCTGTTGTAGTTGTTGTTGTTGTTGTTGGATGCTTTTGGCGTTTATTCGTATTTTTGGCAATGAACAAAAACTACGTCAACTAGAAGATGCTGCTCAATGTATTTATGAGAAGAGCGTCGTGCGCAACGAAGCACACAAATACAAATACAACAACAACAGCAACAATAACAAGAACAACAATTTTTTGTGATATTTATTTTATATATATGTATATTTGTTGTTGTTGTTGAGGCGTCTCTGGGGAAAAGTCAAAAAGCAAAAGTTTTTCTGTTGGCGCGCGCATAAAATTGAATTCAGTCGAGCCGTGCACAACAGCGAGCAACAACGTAAGGAGCATGGATATTATCCAGTTGAAATCTATAAAATTAATATGCCGAAATATATATATATATTGTTACAATTAACAGGTTAATAGCAGCAACGGTACTGGAGGACCACAACAACAATTGCAACATCATCAGCAACAACAGCAGCAACAAACTGTCACGGATTACGCACAGCCAACAAAGGGCACACAACAGGCACATCTAACTCAAACAATTGAGGAGACGACCATTGTCGAGGATAGTCGCGAGGATCAATTGGATTCTATGCTTGGTAATCTCCAGGCCAATATGAGTCGTCAAGGTGTCAATACAGTGCAAAAGGGCTGCTGCAATGCATGCGAGAAGCCCATTGTTGGCCAGGTCATCACTGCCCTGGGCAAAACCTGGCATCCGGAGCATTTCACATGCAATCATTGCAGCCAGGAGCTCGGCACACGCAATTTCTTTGAACGCGATGGCTTCCCCTATTGCGAACCCGATTATCATAATCTATTTAGTCCACGTTGTGCTTACTGCAATGGCGCTATTTTGGATAAGTGTGTAACGGCTTTGGATAAAACCTGGCATACGGAGCATTTCTTTTGCGCTCAGTGTGGCCAGCAGTTTGGCGAGGATGGCTTCCATGAGCGTGATGGCAAACCATATTGCCGTAATGATTATTTTGAGATGTTTGCACCCAAATGCAATGGCTGCAATCGTGCCATTATGGAGAACTATATCTCTGCATTGAATTCGCAATGGCATCCCGATTGCTTTGTTTGCCGGGTAAGTTCATTCAAAAGTCTTTTTTTTCTTTTCAAACTTTTGTCAATTTTATATTTATATTTAAAATGTATATGTGTATATGTATATAAAGGATTGCAAGAAGGCCGTGCGCGGCAAATCCTTCTATGCCATGGAGGGCAAGCCAGTGTGTCCGCAGTGTGTGGGCGTTGATGAGGAGGAGTAGTCCAATGACAACAACAGCAACAACAACAAGAGCAACAACAAAGAGCAACAGCTACAACAACTTGTTGAAGTTCAGCCGCAGCAGCCGCAGCAACAACAGCCGCCTTTACCAAAAATAGCTGCCTGCCCAGATACAAAATTTGTATCTTTTGTTGTTTTTGTATGCCCAGAGCAACAGCTGCGTTCCACTTTCTATCTTAACTCAACGCGGCGGCTATTTTTGTTTCTTTTTTTTCACTTGATGTTCTGTCAAACTGCCCCACTGTGCATCCAGCAGCAGCAGCAGCAACAACAGCAGCAGCAACCAGAACAACAACAACAACAACAACAACAGCAGCAGCAGCAGCAGACACAACATTATACACAACACACACACACACTTTTACAACACGTCCTTTAACCCCCCCCCCCCCCCCCCTTTTTGGAGGCGTCGATTCAACATGTGGGTCAAGAACTCAGCTGAACACCAGGCAACTGGGCAGATCGGCTGTAGCTTCCACCGCCCACAACCCTCGAATCGCACGCTTTGCCCCAACTCCCTGCTTATGATGGTCTTGCCCTTTTTTAGGTGTTAGACCCGCCCGCCTCTCACACGACCCCCCCCCCCTCCCTCTTAAAAAAAAGAAAACTGTTGAATTTTTTTTTCTATATGCAATTTAGTTTGTAAGTTATTTTTTTATTAGGTATTTATGAAGCAATATTGTAATTTGTTATTGTAAATAAAATTTAATTACATATTATAAAAAAGAAATACAAAAAAAACAACAAAATATATACAAAAAACCAAAACATAACACAAAACAACAAAAGAAAAGAATACAATTTTTAGTTTTCGCTGCGTGGTGTTTTTTTTTTTTTTTTTAAAAAAACTTCACCCCAGCCCTCTGGCATTTTCCAGGCCAACGCCAAAAGAAAATTTTCACTTCGAAAATTTTCAAGATCAGTGTCAAGTTTGGCTGACCTTGAGCTGGGCGCATGTTCAACAACAACAACAACAAGCTGTTGTTTCTCAGTGTGTTTTGGCAAACAAATTACAATATTGCTACATAGTTTTATGTGGGCTTAGATTAGCAAGAAAAATGCCCCACCACACCCCTTGAAAAGCCCTTGACCAGAGGTTGTTGTGGGCCGTATTAACTAAATAGCAACTATTTTTGTTGCTGACGTTTCGCACATAAATAAAACAGCACACAATATAAGCAAAAGAATATCATTTTATATACAATATATATATATATATATATATATACAGATGTACTCACAAAAGTACCTTTTTGTTTTTGTGCATAATATTTATAGTAGCTATATAAATATTTATTTTTACTATTTGAGATAAATTGGCTCAGTTTAAAGAGCTCGATTAATTATTTCGAACTGATCTTATCAGTTAGCATTTTTGTAGTTTTGTAGTTTTGCTCTTTTGAATATTTGATTTTTAAATATAACCAATTGCATGCCATAAATATGCATTATAATAGACTTTCTACAGATTTCGCCAATTCTCAAATAGAAATTCCGTTGCAAATACTTGCGTCAAGTTTTTGAAGCTCAAGAATGCTAAAGATTTGATTTTGATATTTTTTTTTTTTTTTTTGTTTTCATTTTGATTTTGTGTTTATTGAACATTTTTGACCCATTTACAAATACCATTCCTAAGAAGAACTATTCAAATACAATATAATCAATGAAATATTGCACCTGTTTTTTTTCCACGCTCTTACAAAGAGCTTATTTTGAATTTGTAACCTTTTTGAAACACTTTTTTTTTATAAAGGAGAAATTAAAAGATGGCCTTATAACATATAATTCAAAAAAATGTATGCTATGGTATTTAATGTCTGTTATTTCAATAAGATCTTTGATGGCACTTAGTTCAGCTAAGTATAGTTTTTCATTCTGGTTCCTTTTCGAATATAGTTTAGTAGTTATTTTTGCGATAGAAGAACTAGTCTTTATTTTAGTTTCCTTTATTACTTTCTTAATAAAGGGACTATTCGTTCCGGAGAAAAGAACTAATCATGTTTTTAGTTCCTCTTCGGATAAAAGAACTAATCATGTTTTTAGTTCCTCTTTGACTAAAAGAACTAATCATTTCCTTAGTTCCTCTTCGGATAAAAGAACTAATAATTTTTTTAGTTCCACTTCGACTAAAAGAACTAATCATTTCCTTAGTTCCTCTTCGGATAAAAGAACTAATCATGTTTTTAGTTCCTCTTCGACTAAAAGAACTAATAATTTTTTTAGTTCCTCTTCGGATAAAAGAACTAATCGTTTCTTTAGTTGCTTTCGGAATAAAATAACTAATCGTTAATTTAGTTCCTTTTCGTATAGGAGATCTGATAGTTTTAAGTTCTTTTCAAAAACAGAAAAGAAATGGAACTAGTCGAACTAAAGGAACTGTAATCGAAGATATAGTTCAATAGTTCAATTCGAAGACTCGAGCACTCGAACTAGTTCAAATTGAATCGATAGCTAATAAGCTAATATAGAAATAGAAGTTCAAAAACTAAGAAATGTTCAAAAACTCAAACTTCATAAAAAGTATTTTTCTTTTCAAAACCTATTGTGTTTTCAAAAGCAATTAAAAACATATGCTTCAAGTTTTTAGTACATTTTCTTAAGTATTATCATAACTTATAATCTAATTGCTAGGTACTTAAGGTCAGCCTCATTCCATACATATCAAACATATATTATAATATTTAAATCGATATAGTTATAGTTGCATTACATCAAGGAAACCATATGAAATCTATTTTAAAAATGTAAATAAGCTAGAAACGTTTAGGCAGCTGTTTGTGTTATCCAAGGCATTATTTAATTTTTGTTCAGTTCCATATTTTATAAACTATATAAATATCGTATCTATATGGAATATATGTATAGTTGATTGTATATATCTTAATGCTCATGTGCTCTTGTCGCACCTTGGAGCTTGGCCAAAAGCGTGCGCAAAATGTTATTGTTGAAATGAATGCGGTTTGTTGTTGTTGTTGTTGTTGTTGTTGTTGCTCCTGTTGTTGCTGCTGCTGCTGTTTTAGAAATGTTTTTCCAAAACACAAAAAAACGTCGTCCCAAAATGTGCCAAAATTTATCATTTTGATTGTTGTCTTTTCTTTTCTTTTCTATTCTTTTGCTTTTCAATTAGCCAAAAAGATAATGGCAACAAAAAAGACTAAACTTTGTTTGTGCGTACGCTAGCCACTGTGCACAGTGGTACAGTGTCCCAAACGTATGCCAATACCCATTACAATATTTCGTCTGTCACATTTGAATGTGACATACCCGCAAATTGGGGGCTACTCAAGGCGTAAAATTTCACACGAAATTTGCACAAATTTCAATTTTTGCCAAAATTTCAATATTCATATTTTATATATTAATGCATATATGTATACTGTGATATCGGACGAGGATTCGCTTGTGTTGCTCGGGGTACGCGGTCATGCTATATGGCCGCTAATTTATAGTTGTAATTAGCATTCAGTTTGGTCCCGCGTTCGCAGTGACAACATTTTTAATAACATTTGTCTTATAATAGATCATTCATAATGTTTTTCTCACTTTTATTATATTTGAATAATTGGTAGGCTATGGCGCAGTAATATTTCAACATGACATTCATCATCCATAATATTGTAACGATGCAAAACTAAAGTTGTAACCTTGAAATCGGGTCGTGAACCTGTAGATGTTTTATCAAATGGATTTTTTTGGTTTTTCGGAACTATTCAGTTCTTTTTTTATGAATAATTTGTGATTTCGTACTCGAACTACTTTGATACTTTGATGGAGACGTCTGCGAGCCCAAAAAGTATATCAGCTTCGACAGTCGAGTCGAACTAGCCATTTCCAACCATCCATCTATCTGTCTGTTCTATGTGAACTAGTTTTCCTTTAAAGCTATCTTGATGAAACTTGGCACAGATGCGTCTTTTTACTGCAAGCCGTACATATGTCAGAATCGACCAAATCGGGCCACTATAACATATAGCTGACATAGGAACAATCGGTCGAAAATTTGGTTTTTCAACATAACTCGACCAAAATTACCAATTCAGAGTTTTTCTGCAAGGATACAAACTTTTCTTTCTTGTTGTTATACTGTTCATCTTAATATAAAACTCGTAATCAATACAATACAAATTAAAAATTAAAATTAAACTTATCCCTTTTCTTCTTTGTTCCATTCACTTCGCAGGACTGTCGGCAACCGTTCCAGGGTGGTTCGTTCTTTGATCACGAGGGATTGCCATACTGCGAGACCCATTATCATGCCAAGCGTGGCTCGCTCTGTGCTGGCTGCTCGAAGCCCATAACGGGACGCTGTATTACGGCCATGTTTAAGAAATTCCATCCGGAACATTTCGTATGCGCCTTCTGTCTGAAGCAGCTGAACAAGGGCACGTTCAAGGAGCAAAAGGATAAGCCCTATTGTCATGCCTGCTTTGACAAGATATTCGGTTGAACCGATTTCCCGTTGTAACACTAGCCATGTGCTCCAAAACTATATAGTTACGATATATGGATGATGATGATGATGATGATGATGATGATGATGATGATGATGATGATGATGATGATGCTGTTTTGTACGATTTATGTCAAATTTTTTTTTTTTTTTTTGTCTTTTTACCAATACTTACAATAATACATCTGTGCTTTGTATAACCGAGTCAAATTAGTAATATAATTAACACAGACACACGATATCGACATGATAATAATAATTATTATTGATTATAATCAATTAGAAGACACTAATACCCAATCGATATAATGGTCAAACGATATTTCTGCCCTTTTAAAATAAAAAATAAAAAAAAATATTACAATGATAAATGTGTTGAAACAGTTATTTATATGTTGAGGCGTTATGTTTATGTAGATATGGGATCGGGACGGAAATTACGCGGGTTCCGCATAAAGTTGCAGGACGAACGGAACCGGAATGAATCTTAAAAAGTGCGAAAAGTACGGAATCCCGAAAATTGTATATATTAAAAATATTTTCAACTCTTTAGATAGTTTTTGATGGCCCTGAAAAGGACCACCTATTGACACGGCTTATAATAAGGATGTATAAAGCCAGGAGGAATCGCATTTACAACAAATGGAAGGATGATCTTAAACTTGTTCGCTTGCCTTTCCTTTCTCCTAGGGCAATATGTTCGCACCTAAGGAGCTAGGTGCTGAAGCATTAAAATAAATAAAATAAGATTGTTGCACTTTTATCAAAATAAGATAAAAAAAAACACTGAAACTTTAATTTGGAACCAAAGAACTGTGTGCCGAACGATTTACAATTGTAGACTGATACATTTGTGTAGAAAACTTGGCTACTTGGCTTTTTGCTCTGAACTGAAAAACTACGCCTACTTTGATGTTTTCTTATCTGTTTCCAATACAACTGAAAGTGGATTTATGCACCTTGATAGAACTTAAAAGCAGTCAAATCTAACAAGTAACATTACTCTCAACTATATTAACATGCTGTACCCATTGAAAATGGGTAAAAAATTTCTGATAAATGTTAAATATGAAGTTAAGGACTGCGGCAATGCGTGCACGTTTGCGGGTCTGGAAGAGCAGTCGGTTTGTGACTCCGATGACAAGACCTTTGACTCCATTGTTTATGGCATTCAATATTTGTAGGCTTTAGTGTATACTTATATAAACGAATATTTATTATTGGAATAGAAAACACAAGAGTCTAAACTAGAATATGAAATAGATGAAGAATGTTTACAAAGTTCGTTTTGATGCTTAAATATTGATGTTCTGCAGCTTGCAATTGAGGTAAAAGAGAATGAAATTGCTATAGCGATGAGAGACATTATGTCATCGTTAGATCCCGACTCGGAGTTGCCCTCGAGGCCACTGGAATCCTTGCTCCAAGCCAAATTGCGCAGCTTGTGTTTGAAGCAGAGCGTTGGGATCAATGAAGGAAGTGTAGAGCTTGAGGTACGAGCGAATGGTGGGCAAATCCTTTTGCTGACGCACATCATCCATAAACACAAGCAACTGATGCTCCATTGGATCCTTGACGCTGTCCTCTAGTTTTAACGAAGCTCGCGTATCAAAGTAACCAAAACAATAAGATTGGAGCGTTGCAGCGATTGGGTACCAAAGTCAACAGCGAGGGAGGAGAGTGTCTTTTCGCCACCGGATAGATTCGAGATGTATTCCAGACGCACGCTGATTTGTACGCCCTCGGTAAAGGCTCAAGCTCAAGATCGGCTTAACCGCCAAGCGTGATCATGCGATGCATATCCTTGAGCTTGCGTGTGATGATATTGAAGCCTTCCATGAATTCGATGAAGCGATGTTTGCGCAGCTCCTCTTAATGCATGGACGTAATGTCTTCAAGGACATGGACACAATCTAAATAAACGAGGCGCTTATGGGTACATTCATTTGAACTGCTTCTCGAGCAATCTTTCAAGTTCTCCTTAACCGGCTACTCTTCCTTCAGAGTCTTGAGCGGCTCCAGCACTTCCGTGTCGCCAGGTATCTCGGTAAGATTGAGCGGCTTTAGCTGCGCATGCCAACGCGGCACATCCGACTTGACCTGGGATTTGATTTGCTACGCCAATGTTCCCTTGAGTGGATATGACCATATTATATTTCGAGTCAATGCCATCCAGATCACCCAGGCTTTCAAGTATGGCTCCTCGCATGCGCTGCTGATTCATTTTCATCTGCAAGACAAAAGCAAGATTATATAAAGGAAACATGACTTACGAGTTGTAAATAAAAACTTACTCCATTTCCTTTGTTTTGATTTCCTCCGTGCAGCTCTCGTGCTCCTTAGTTTTTTTGTTTTTTAACACTGATATAGTTTAAGATGACCCAGTTCTTGCTACGTGTCAAATCGTTATGCTTTTGCAAATACTCAATTATATTGCGCCGTCAGATCCTTCATTTCGTGCTCCGCCAGCTTGCAGCGATTGTGCTTCTCGGTCCACATGATCCACATGCTAATTGATCTGCTGCAGCAGTCGCTTCCTGTGTTGCTTTCCTCCTTTGCTGCTGCGTCTGGGTAAACTTTTGAACATGCTTCGATTGAGGTACAATATCAGTATATCCTCTGATGCAGAATATGTGGGACCTAGGGAAGAGTGTGTAAGTGGAGCTGAGCAACTTGAATTATATTTGAATATATGTTGCCACTTACATTCTCCGCGGTTTCACCAGCAAAGCGGGCCCGATTGGTTTTCTTGAGACTAACAATTAACAATGCAGAAGCAGGACAACTCCTTAGTGCTGTTCACATGTGTGCCACAGCAGAGTTCTTTTTAGCTAAGATTTAACTCCGGCCATTGCAGATTAATCAGACGCAGTCGGGATATACCTCACCTGGGACCATTGCTATATCATTCTGCTGCAGCACAAAGCTGCTGCACTTGAACGGACGTTGAGGAGCAGATGTCACGACTTTAAATGATAAACAATAGTAAATTAATTGCTAGAGCAAAAATGGAGAATGTGGATGAGTTGAACTCACTTGATCAGGATCCTCAATGTGGAAACTGGCAGCATTTAGCAGATGTGTGGCTATAAAGTGAGTTTGAGTTGGTTCTATATTTCTGCTCCTTACTTGTTACTAACCGGTGTGATGGCAGGTGTTGTCGCTGTCGTTGCTGGGTGGATGCATCCACTACAAGCTGCAGCTCATCCCCAATTGCGAGTTCAAAGTCATCGCTGGGTGTGGTCGGACATGGATCACACAATCATTGAGTTACTTCACACCCATAACTTCTAACTGATGAGACTCCTTGGGCCTCGCCTTGTTGTAGTCCAGCAGCTTACTTTGATTCGATTGCTGACCGCTGGATTCGTTTCGGTGGACTGCTCCAGGCGGCTGCCAGGGGCCAAGGAACCTCTGCATCGTTTTGTGGCTTTTCAGCGTGGGCATTGAGTAGGTTTAATATTGTGCATCATAGCTGTCAGTCAGTCATATGTCTTTTGTCAGTGAGTTAGTTGTGCCTTAATTCCAACTTAATTGAATGTCAAATTATTATAGGACGAATTATGACAATAAAAAAAAAATCCAAATTTAAAAATTTAAAAAAAAAATTCCAAATTTAAAATATTAAAAAAAAAATTCCAAATTTAAAATATTAAAAAAAAAAATTCAAAATTTAAAAAATTAAAAAAAAAATTCCAAATTTAAAAAATTAAAAAAAATATATATATGTATATATAAAAAAAAAAATATATATATATATATATATATATAAAAAAAAAAAAAAATATTTAAACACGGAAGTGTTGGCAGTTGATTTATGTTTTATGAGTGAGGGTGTGTATCTTTTGATTCGATGACCGGGTAAAGGCTTTCGGACAGAGTGAACATTCGGTGTGAGTGCGTGTGTCCACTATCAGACTTGAAGAGGAGTGAAAGGCTTTCGGACAGTATCTTCTCCCCGGGTTTCCAAAATCGTCGATCGCCAGTGCGTCGAAAAACTCATTGATTTCATCCTCTATCATCTTTATCTGAAGAGGACTTCGCACAATTTCAACATTTTCCTCCATGATTGTGTCTAAAAAGTCATCGAGTTCTTTCTTGATGGGGCAAACTTGCTCCATGTCTCCTTGTGATTTGTATGTTTTAGTAGTACTGCATTAAAGGTGATTAGAGATCGTCAATTTATAATTATATTTTAATGTGTGTCAATCAAGCTCGCAAATAACGGTTCAATTTTTAATTTAAATTTGACAGGTATTTTTCAATTCTTATTTAAAAATCAATATAAGAATTATTTTTCAACTTTCATTTAAAAGTTGAAAATATAAATTGATTTTGAATATCTTTTGAAAGTGGACATTTGATATATCAATGGAAAGGTATTAGAGTGTTGATCATACACATATGTCCACTTCTGTGTTATACCACTCGGTTCAATAGATATTCAAAATCAATTGTTATTTTCAACTTTGAAATAAAAATGATGTCAAATAAATATCAAGTAAGAACGTTGCAGTCGGATGAACCCGACTGCGGTATACTCTTTTATTAGCCTCTTTGTGAAGTCAGAAGTGGGCGTGGCAATTGTATTTAATCTTAACACTTTGCCTATGGTATATATCAACATGTATACCAAGTTTGGATGCTTTAGCTCCAAATCTGTGGAAAAAACTGCGTTCCTACAGACTGATGAACAGACAGACGGATGGATGAACAGACGGATGAACAGACGGATGAACAGAGGGATGAACAGACGGATGAACAGACGGACGGATTAACAGACGGACTGCCGAACATTTCACAAGCCCAATATACTCTTTTATTTAAAAAAAAATATTATAAAATGCATATAAAAACTATCTGTACTTCTTACAATTTTTATAAAAATAAAAATACTAAAAAATGTACCATTTTGTAACATTGAAAAAGTATCAACTGGAAAGCACTTTTTCAAAAATGGCTATAAATTGCAATAACATCAACTAGAAAGAAATTATTTCCAAATGAAAACATAGTAGGCTATGTTCAAAAATATAAACTGGATGGAAATTGTTTCAAAAATGTTAAACAAGTACAACATGTTCTCGCACAAGCAACACATATTTTTTACACAATTTGAATTTTAAATTCGAAATTTTTTGTGACAAGCAACGTGTTGTGAAAAAACATTCTTGAAGTGAATATATTTTTGGATATCTATTTTATATAATTATTTAAGTTGCAGAAATATATTTTTTGTTTTATAAGGTCAACTATAACCTATAAAACAACGTGGTCCACGGCCCCGACTCGCGAGTCAGCAAGTTTCTCTGCCCAGCCTCTGCCGGCAGGCACACCGACACTGTAAACGGTCGTGTGGCTTCGGCAGGCGTCTTCGCTTTGACTCGTGCTCGGGTTTTTTACGCTTCCTGCAATTTGCTTTGCATAAAAACGATGCATAAAAACGATGCTTTGCACTGAGCAAATTCACGCACGAAGCTAACTTCGCACACAAATGCATGTCTTACATGTCCATGTATTTGTGTAAGCACTACTGGTATAAACTATATAGACAAAAAAAACGTATTTTTCACATCGAATATAAAAATGCACCTTTTTGTTTTTTCATTTTAAATAAAAATTGAATCTAAATTATTTACATGTTTTTTTTATTTACATGTGGATAACATTAAATAGTTTCTAGAACATTTTAATTTTTAGATGGTTCTCCACTTACCTGGCTGGCGCTTTGAGGACAAATACTGTCAACTTCTTTATTTTTGGCACTTGCAGCAACTCGAGAATAAAATCAGAATCAGAACATTAAATATTTGCTTTTATCAAGTAACTATTAATTTTTATAGCTTTGCAACTTTAGAATGCGATTTCAAATGGTGGAGGTCGACTTTTTCGCAAACTGCGTTTAAAGTTGTGAAAACCACATGCTAATCGAGTACTGTTATCGATAAGTCGATTGCTAAAGCATCCATATATAATTCATATATGTATGCGTTAACGAGACAGTGTTGGTAAACGTGTAAGGGTTTTCTGCATGGCGATGGTAAATGGCGATGGTGTTGAAGTTAATTTTTTTGAACAAAAAATGGAAATGGTGGAATGAAACATGGAAAAGTAGCTGACTCGTCAAAAAAAAAAGCTTAGAAAATAGCCAAAACGTTTACAGCACTGTTTGAGCGCTTTTTATTGTTTTTATCAATTGTTGTCGATCAGGTGATCTGGTCAACAGAGTTTAACGATTTTGAAATGTTTGATGGATTTTGCGAAATTGTATGGTTTTGTAAATTGAAAAGATGAATAGGAAGATTCATGATCTAATTTTGATTTTTGTTGAAAAACTTAAAATCGCTCCGTTTTATGCATTAATTTTGCTGTTTGTGGGCGCATGTCCTTCGGTAACTTCGGTTTTAGCTTATTTGCCACTAAACTAGCAGAACAACTTTTTTTTCTCTAATCGACCGCAATCTGAAATATGGATTTTTTCTCATATAATATAGTTTAATGAACTGATACTTGTTGAAAGTTATTTCATAAAAATTTAATAACAACAAGCACTAACTAACAAATATGATAAACGATCAATTTAACCTGGCTTAACTGTAAACATTCAAGGGTAAAGTCAAATGGAAAAAATGTCCCGTGCGACACTTTATTAAAAAAAACTAAGCTAAATTTGAAAACAAATACAAATAAAACCATTCTAAAAAGACATCAATTGACATTTATCAGAAGTTTTTTACCCATTTTCAATGGGTACAGGATGTAGACTTTACAAATTTAGGAAAAAGAGATGGATTTTTTGACTCTAATCCCACTTTCCACTTTACCAAGATACTGCTCTCGTTGCTCGGCGCAAATTTCTTAAAGTCCTTGTCGACCTAAAAGGGTATTTTTTTTGTAATTAAATACAACCAATGTACAAATGTGTATGCATATTTACTTAACGATATGCATCGATCCCCTTTAACACTGGCCAGTCACTAATAAATTGACTAAAGGCCAATTAAAATATAATATAATAAATTTATTATAACGAAGTAACGAAACTGAGAAAATATTTGTTGTTCTATTTAGGCACTGTCACTTGTGGGC